>CP106732.1:60964533-62164533 GCA_025506655.1 Gossypium rotundifolium | reverse complement strand
ATGGAATATTTGTGGCTGAGCCACCGGAATCATAATTATGTAAACATAAATTTATATTGTGGCAATGCCACCAGGCTACACTGCTCTTCATTCATTAACCCACCCTATACAATCATGATAAAATGCGATATACATATCAACATATACAAGTGTAATGTAAACATACAATCGTTACTTAACAACACTGGGGGTAAAACAATCATTCAACCCATCGAGGGTATTTTGGTAATTTTGTAGCCCAGGGGTATTTCGGTAATGTCATAACCTAGAGGTATTTAGGTAATTTTGCAACCCAGGGGTATTTCTCGCAACCCAGGGGTATTCGATAATTTTGCAACCCAAAGGTATTTTAGTAATTTTCTCTTTAATGGCCTTCCCGAAGGCCTATTGTCGCCTCGCGTGACTTGGGGCCCTTTTTGGTTCTTTACAACACTATGGCCTAAAACCCATTTTAGGCCCAAATGGGCTCACACGCTCGTGTGGCCCAAAACGCATGGTTTTGTAAACAGATTTGCAAATTTCATATCCCGGCCTATCATTTGTTACAAATTTAGCATCTTTACCCATGTGGGTCAGTTAGCCCATTAGGCCCATTTAGCGCGGTTCGGCTCGATCGGGCACGTTATAGCCTTGGTATTGTGAGAGTATTCGTGACACTCTCAACAACTTAGTGTCACAATTTGTAACTCGATTTACCATTATGAACGTTCGCACGCTCAAATAGTCACCATTATCGACTTTTCAAATTTTGGCCATTTCACAGATCAACACAAGCAACCACTGAAGTGGGTGTGAGATTACACACCTGATTTGGAACACGAAACACGACTTTCCCCGAGGCACCTAAAGATACATTCAGTTAGTAGTTAGTCTAAAATCCATTTAACACCTTCAACCTAGTACTGCTATTGACGAACAATCTATATCACTTACCAACAATCCGAGACTTCCACTACAAAGGATAGGGGTTCGATTATTCCTCTGATAAAGTACTTCGAGACCCTAGCAGTGATTGACACAAGAACATATATTAGCAACTCCTTTCTAGCGTGAGTAACAGCCAACCAAACAGTACAACACCATCAACCAAATTCGACCTTAGTCTTTACTTACCAACAATCCGAAAGCCAAAGACTAGAAGAATGACGAGAGTGGAAGCTAGCACTCTACCGATTCGGCCCACACCAAAAGAACTAAGAAGATGGAGGTAGCAAGGAATAAATCAATTTGGCCTTGGTCAAAAGAACAGTTGAGTAATCTATTTTAAAAGAGGGATTAATAGAGAAATAAAAAGGAAAATAAAAGAGGAGGAAGACACTACCTTGCAATCATTGAAAACTCGAGTAGGGAAAGAAGCTTCGACACCCACAAGCACTAAGTTTCGGCTATGGAATGCACTGAAATAAAGGACCCAAAGTGAGAAGGAACGGGCTAAGCTGATTGAAACTAGAAGAAAAGGGATATATAGATTTCGACTGTTGAGTAAAAAGAACAAGTGGAAAAGATGAGAGGTTGAGCAAAAGTGCACGAGTGGTTGGATTCCCAAAAGAGAAAAAGAAAAAGGGAGAGAATGGTTTCGGTAAAATATGAATTGCTCAAAGAAGTGACCCAAAATGCTCAAAAATGCCAAAGAGAATTTTTGGCACTCTACCTTCAGAAAATCGAATATGCACCTCACACACCCCCTAGCCGAATTTTCACTCCCCCACAAGCTCCCACGTTTGGTCAAACACTTCCACTCTCCAAATCCCATGATTTACTCCTTGATTTACTCCCCCGTTCACTCTCCATCACCCTTTCAAATTATTTGACCAAGTCCTCACTCTCTCCTACATAGTTTGATCTCCATTTAGCCACCTCCCTTGCCTTAGCACAAAAATAAAGCTTCTTTTTACAGCAAGTGGGATTCGAACACTCTCCCCCTTCCATGCTCCCTTGTGATGCCACCCACTAGGCCACCTTGCTACTTGTGATATCAGGATACAATTAATTATGCTTAAGTCCTGCCTTTACTAGCTTACCTCATTAAAGTGCCTAAAAACCAAAATTTTACCAGGGCTCAAACTCGACCCCAGGCCTCTTTAGGGCCCCTAAAAACCCTTAAACAACATGCAGAACCAGTATAACATGCAATTACAGATATTACAAACCCCTAAATTTTTGGACGTTACAATTTTACCCCTTAAAGAAATTTTGGTTTCGAAATTTACCTGGCTAAAAGAGGTGAGGGTATTGCTATCGCATTGCCTCTTCTGGCTCCTACGTGGCTTCCTCTAAACCGTGATTATGCCACAACACCTTAACTAACAGAATGGACTTCTTCCTAACACTTTAACATCCTGACCCAAAATTTGCACTGGTTCTTCTTCAAATGACAAATCAGGTCTAACCTCAATCTCTTCTACCGGCACTATATGAGATGGATCTGAATGGTAGCGCCTCAGCATCAAGACATGGAATACATCATGTATTTAATTCAACTCAGGGGGCAACTCAAGATGGTATGTGAGTAGTCCCACATGCTTCACTATCCGATAAGGCCCGATGAACCTAGGGCCCAACTTACCCTTCCGTCCAAATCTCAAAATCTTTTTCCAATGTGAGACTTTCAAGAAGAAAGAATCCCCTATTGAAAATTCTATCTCCTTACGCTTCAGATCCGCATACGACTTCTGTCTATCGAAAGCTTCTTTCAACCGAGCTCGAATCAACTTCACCTTCTCCTTAGTTTTTGAAATTAGTTTTGGACCCAACAACTATCACTCACCCAATTCTGTCCAACAAGTAGGGGTACGACACCTACGACCATACAACGCCTCGTAGGGTGCCATATGAATGATGGATTGGTAATTGTTGTTGTATGCAAACTCCACTAACGGTAGATAATCTTCCCAACTGTCCTAAAGTCAATCACACAGCACCTTAACATGTCTTCCAAAACATGGATCACCCTTTCTGACTGACCATCAGTCTGTGGATGGAACGCTGTGCTAAAATCCAATCTTGTACCCAACGCTTCATGTAAAGCCTTCTAGAATCGAGATGTAAATCTAGGGTCCCTGTCCGATATGATAGACACTGGTACCCCATGCGGCCTCACAATTTCTAACATATATCACTTGGCCAACTTCTGAAGTGAGTAGACAGTGCGAACCGATATGAAGTGAGCGTACTTAGTCAATCAGTCAATGATTACCCACATTGAATCCTTCTTAGTAGGTGTCAGGGGTAGCCCACTAACAAAATCCATCGTTATCTTCTCGCACTTCCAAAGTGGAATCTTCACCGTTGTAGCAATCCTGAAGGCAGCTAATGTTCCACCTTTACTTGCTGACATGTCAAACATTTGCCTACAAAGTCGATAACCTCACGTTTCAACCTTGGCCACCAGTACTGTTCTCGTAGATCTCGGTACATTTTACTTCCACTAGGATGCATAGCATATGGGCTATTATGCACCTCCGTAGAATCATCTGCCTTAATTCAGAGTCCTTCGGCATACAAACTCTTCCCTGGAAACACAATACCCCATCACTATTCAACCCAAAATCCACTGTCTCTCCACTTTTCACTTGCTGAAGTCGAGAACCCAGTGATTCATCCAACAATTACTTCTCTTTAATCTGACCTACCCATTTTGGTTTCACCTGAAGTTCGCTAACAAGCTACCATCTTCATAAAGGCTGAAATGAGCAAACATTACTCTCAAATTCGATATCACTTTACGACTTAATGTATCGGTCACCACGTTGGCCTTACCCGGGTGATACTCAATTGAGCAATCATAGTCCTTCAGCAACTTTATCCACCTCCGTTGCCTTAAATTTAGCTCCTTTTGGGTAAGGAGATATTTAATACTTTTATGTTCCATATAAATAATCGACTTTTCTCTGTACAGGTAATGTCTCCATATCTTTAGGGCAAACACTACTGCGGCTAGTTCCAAGTCATGAGTAGGATAGTTCACTTCATGTGGCCTTAATTGACGTGATGCGCATGCCACCACTTTCCTTTCTTGCATTAGCACACAACCCAAACCTGTGTACGACACATCACAATAAACAACAAATTCTTTCCCCACGTCAGGTTGAATCAACACTGGTGCTTCAATCAGAATCTTCTTCAACTTTTCAAAGCTTTCCTGCTATTTATCAGTCCACATAAACGGTACTCCCTTACATAGTAACTTAGTTAAGGTTGCAGCAATCAACGAAAACCCCTCAACAAACCTTCTGTAGTACCCATCCAAACCCAGAAAACTTCAAATCTCGAACACTGACTTTGGTGGCTTCCAATCCAACACAACTTCCACTTTCTGAGGATCAACCCTAATCCTCTCGACCGACACAACATGACCCAAGAATGTCACTTCCTTCAGCCAAAACTCGCACTTACTAAATTTGGCATAAAGTTGCTTCTCTCTCAATATCTGTAAAACAACCCGAAGATGTGAATCATGCTCCTCCTCCGTTCTTGAGTACACTAAGATGTCATCTATGAATACCACTATGAACCGATCTAGATAAGCTTGGAAGACTCGATTCATCATATCCATAAAAGCGGCTGGTGCATTTGTTAATCCAAACGGCATCACTAAAAACTTATAATACCCATAACGAGTTCGAAAAGCTATCTTGTATATGTTTTCCTCCTTGACCCTTAGTTGATGATAACCCGATCTTAAATCTATCTTTGAGAAAACTGAAGCTCCTCACAACTGATCGTACAAGTTGTCAATCCTAGGTAGCAAGTATTTGTTCTTAACAGTTAGCTTGTTCAATTGATGATAGTCAAAGCACATACGCATCGACCCATCCTTCTTCTTCATAAACAATACTGGTGCTCCCCACAGTGATACACTTGGTCTGATAAAACCTTGTCCAACAACTCTTGAATCTGAGCTTTTAGTTTTACCAGCTCCTTCGGCACCATCCTATAAGGGGCGATGGACACCAGAACCATTCCCGGTAATAGCTCAATGCCAAATTTGACTTCGTAATTCGGAGGCAATCCTGGAAGCTCTTCAGGAAATACGTTTGAAACCTCCTTCACAATTCTTACATCCCCAACAGATAATTCCTTGGTATCAAATGTGCTGACAAAAGCCAAAAATGCCTCGCACCCTTTTCGCACTATCTTTTAGGCCTTAAGCACCGAAATCACATGAGACGGATAATCCCTTCTTTCTCCTATCACCATCACCACCTTATCCTATGAAGTCTTTAATACCATGTGCTTAGCAGCACAATCCAAGCTCGCTCGGTGCTTAACTAGCCAGTCCATACCTAAGATAAGATCAAACTCATCGAATGGTAGTTCTATCAAATCCGCCTGAAACACTACTCTATGAACTTCTAGAGGCACATTTCTAAACAGCTTGTTCACTACCACTGATTTTCCTAAAAGACTAATTACTGAAATTTCTCTAGCAGCAATCTCAGATTTAATACCTAGAGTCCCAAACATAGTACAGGCAACATATGAATGAGTAGATCCAATATCTATCAAAGCTGTAAATGGCACATCAAATATGAAAAATGTATCGGTTATGACGTCTAGTGCATCGCCATCCTCTTGACGATGAGTCGTATAAACTAGTCCCAGTTGTCTCGCATCTGTGTTACCCATGTTACCAGCACCTCTGCCTGGTGCTCCCCAACCACGTCCTATACCATTTCCACCTCGGGTTGGACCATGACCTCTCGGTGGCTGCTGATCACCTCTCTCTGGCTGCACAAATCTATGACATTCTATCTGTGACTGAACAGGCTCTCAAGGACAATCCTTAAATCGATGATCCATAGACCCGCATCTGTATCACCCGCCAGTTCTTTTGTAGAACTCTCCAGGAATGAAATTTTCCACATTCCACACAAGGCTGTTACTGACCGGTAATAGCTAGAACTCCCATTCGAGCTAGCCCCTGAAACTTAGGCCTCTTATTAAATCCTCTTAAAGGACATGAGAACCCAAAATCTCTTTTGTTCTTGCCCCTTTCCTTATCTCAGTTCTGTCACTTTGAGCGTTTTACCTCATCAGCAATTTTGACTTTATCCACCAACGTAGCAAAATCTCTTTCCCTCTGTGGGGCTATCAGTACCTACAACTCATCTCATAGCCCATCCTCAAAATGCACACAGCGCTCATAATCAGTCGAGACTATTCCCCGGGCATATCGGCTCAACGTAAAAATTCTGACTCGTACTCTGCCACGGGTTTACTCCCATGATCCAAATTCAAAAATTCTTTTCTCCGATCATCCACATAGTTAGTCCCGACATATTTTCCCTGGAAGGCCGCCTTAAAGAAATCCCAAGTGATGTGATCCGCTGGTGTGCCTTCCCTTACCATGAGCCACCACTGATATGCCTCGTCTCTCAGTAATGACACAACCCCTTTCAATTTTTGTTCAGCCGTGCAATCAATATCATCCATAATTCGTTCCACAGCCTCAAGCCAGTATTCAGCTACATTCGGGGCTACACCAGATATGCCCCTAAAAACTTCAACCTAATTCGACACTGCCGATCCAGTACTTGCCCCAACAACCTGTTCCAAAACTCATAGCATAGCTTGGAACAGGGCGTCGTCCCCTCCCATTTGATCTTAAGACCCTACTTTTGCCACTAGCGATGCTGGCACTTCACCTTCCGGCACATGCCCTAATTCTGATGATCTAGTCCCAACACCCCAGCCTCTACCACGGTTGCGTGTACCACGTTTACGTCCTCTTGCATGCATATTACTAAGTCGAGTTGACCTGATTAAGAATGTTTTATGAATCAGTATATGGTTCAAATATTGATTATCAAATACTTTATGGAAAACATATATAAGAGTTATTTTTGCGATTCGAATTTCCTAATATCTCAGTCTCTATAGTCTTAGCTCCTATAGCTAGAAGTTTCTAACAGTTTCCTTACTACAGTCACAACATCAACATACCAACAATCATACAATAAGAGAACTTACGGATTTGGTACCAGAGACCCATGGTGCCATACTTCCAATAAAGACATACATTTTCTAAATCATATTCTAAACCAAATTTGAAAACATTTTTGAACCCATTCCACAGCCAAGTTTTGTAACCTGGGCTCTGATACCATAAAATGTAACACTTCATACCCAGTCGGATCTGGCGTGTCACATAGAAAGGTCTTTTAAAAATAAATTAATGGCGTGTTTGTTAAAAAGTTGAAACCTTAAGTTTAGATATTTGTTAGTAAAGACTCCGATCACTTTGACGAAATGTTGATCAACCAAGTGTTTATATTTGAAAAGTTTCTTGTTGAAAAGGATGCGTCTCTCTCTTAAAAATTCTGAGTTTCGATGTTTGTTTATAAAAACCTGATTCACTTCTTGTCTGTTTATTTAAAAAGATGTTATTATTTTGAAAACTGCTATGGTTAAGAAATTCAAATTTGAAAACTTGTAGAAACGTGATATTTTGAAAATAGTTTGTTAACTGTTTTAGAAAAACTCCCGTATTAAACATTTATCAGTAAAAATAATAGAAAAGCATGTTTAAAAGGAAAATAAAGTCTAAAGGCCTTCTTACAAAACAATAAAACCAAACTAATTAAAAAAAGGTAAAAACTGAATTTACTAAGGTTTGCGAGAAATCTACGATGTATGGCCACCACTGAGTCCTCCACGGCTCCAAGTCCTCTATCGTTGGGGATTACCTGCGAGATTGAAAAAAGAGGTGAGTTACAAGAACTTAGTGTGTAATCCCTTAAACTCGCATTAATTGGGTTCGAGCCCATAAGACATCTATTTGGTCCTAAGCCCTATAATCATGAAAGTGCAAGTGAAGTAGTGCAACCCAACCCAATCCAACCAATACACCCCCTACCAGCCAATCACACTTGTGGGGATCATGTCAACCCACCCCACCGATCACACCACTATCGCAACCAAGTTGCTAATCATGGAATATTTGTGGCTGAGCCACCGGGATCATAATTATGTAAACATATATTTATATTGTGGCAATGCCACCAGGCTACGCTGCTCTTCATTCATTAACCCACAACATGCAATCATGATAAAATGCAATTTACATATCAACATATACAAGTGTAATGTAAACATACAACTGTTACTTAACAACACTATGGGTAAAATGGCCATTCAACCCATCGAGGGTATTTTGGTAAATTCGTAGCCCAGGGGCATTTCGATAATTTTGCAACCCAAGGGTATTTCAATAATTTCGCAACCTAAGGGTATTTTGGTAATTTCGTAATTGAGGGGTATTTTGGTAATTTTTTTTTTAATGGCCTTTTTGAAGGCCTATTGTTGCCTCGCGCGACTCGGGACCCTTTTTGGGTCTTTACAGCACTATTAGGCCTAAAACCCATTTTAGGCCCAAACGGGCCCACACGGTCGTGTGGCCTAAAACGCATGGTTTTGCAAACAGATTTGCAAGTTTCATATCTGGGCCTATCATTTATTACAAATTCAGTAGCCTTGCCCATGTGGGTCGGTTAGCTGTTAGGCCCATTTAGCCTAGTTTGGCCTGATCGGGCTGTTATAGCCTTGGTATTGCCAGAGTGTTCGTGATACTCTCAACAACTTAGCGTCACGATTTGTATCTCGATTTACCACTACGAGCATTCGCATGCTCGAGTAGTCACTATTACCGACTTTTTGGCTTTTGGCCGTTTCACAGATCAACACAAGCAACCATTGAAGTGGGTGTGAGATTACACACCTAATTTGGAACATGAAACACGATTCTCCCTAAGGCACCTAAAGATACATTCGATTAATAGTTAGTCTAAAATCCATTTAACAACTTCAACCTTGTACTGCGATTGACGAACAATCTATATCACTTACCAACAATCTGAGACTTCCACTACAAAGGATAGAGGTTCGATTATTCCTCTGATAAAGCACTTCGAGACCCTAGCAGTGACTGACACAAGAACAGATATTAGCAACTCCTTTCCGGCTTGAGTAACAGCCAACCAAATAGTACAACACCATCAACCATATTCATCCTTAGTCTTTACTTACAAACAATCTGAAAGCCAAAGACTAGAAGAATGTCTAGAGTGCAAGCTAGCACTCTACCGATTCGGCCCACACCAAAAGAACTGAGAAGATGGAGGTAGTAAGGAATAGGTCAATTCGGCCTTGGTCAAAAGAACATGGTGAGTAATCTATTTTAGAAGAGGTAGTAAAAGAGAAATAGGATGGAAAATAAAAGAGGAGGAAGACACTTCTTTGCAACCACCGAAAATTCGAGTAGGCAAAAAAGCTTCGGCACCCACAAGTACCAAGTTTCGGCTATGAAATGCACTAAAATAAAGGACCAAAGTGAGAAGGAGTGGGGTAAGCTGATTGAAATAGAAGAAAAGAGAGATATAGATTTTGGCTGTTGAGTAAAAAGAACAAGTGCAAAAGATGAGAGGTTGAGCAAAAGTGCATGAGTGGTCAGATTCCCAAAAGAGAGAAAAGAGGAAATGAGAGAATAGTATCGATAAACAATGAATTGTTCAAAAAAAGTGACCCAAAATGCTCAAAATGCCAAAGAGAAGTTTCGGCACTCTACCTTCAGAAAACCAAATATGCACCTCACACTCCCCCTAGCCGAATTTTCACTCCCCCCACAAGCTCCCACATTTGGCCAAACACCTCCACTCTCTAAATCCCATGAATTACTCCTTGATTTACTCCCCCATTCACTCCCCATCACCCATTCAAATTATTTGACCAAGTCCTCCCTCTCCGCTACAGAGTTTGATCTCCATTCAGCCACCCCCTTGCCTGAGCACAAAAATAAAGCTCCTTTTTGCAGTAGGTGGGATTCGAACACTCTCCCCCTTCCATGCTCCTTTGTGAAGCCACCTACTAGGCCACCTTGCTACTTGTGGTAACAAGATGCAATCAATTATGCTTAAGTCTTGCCTTCACTAGCTTACCTCACTAAAGTGCCCAAAAACCAAAATTTTACTAGGGCTCAAACTCGACCCTAGACCTCCCTAGGCCCCTTAACACCTTTAAACAAAATGCAAAACCAGTATAACATGCAATTACACAGATATTATAATCCCCTAAATTTTAGGATGTTACAATATTTAGGATATGGCATAGGCACCAAATGTAGGTCCCGTATAAGGCGATGTTTGGGATATGGCATTGGCACCGAATGTAGATCCTGTATAAGACCATGTCTGGATAAGGCATCAACATCAAATAAAGAAGGTCCCGTATAAGACCATGTCTAGGACATGGCATCGGTACCATATAAGGAATGTCCAATATAAGTCCATGTTTGGGACATGGTGTCGACAGCATACAAGGAAGGTCCCGTGTAAGACCATGTTTAGGACATGGCTTCAGCACCAAAGGAAGATTTCGTGTAAAACTATGTCTGGGACATGGCATCGACATCGAGCTATGAGATCCCGTGTAAGACCATATTTGGGATGTGTCATTGGCATTGAGATACATGCATGATGAGATTGAGTATCCTCTAATATTCTAATTCATCAGATAAAAGAGCTAAGTATGTAAAGGTGACAAAAGAGCTAAGCATGTAAAGATGATAAAGAGCCAAGTTATACAAGGATGGCATTGAGTTCCATTTATGTTAAGGATGATGAAAATTTTTAGTTTATGTTTATAATTGCATGAGTGCTAAACTATGTGACTAAGTGAATACAGGTACCATGAGTAAAATACAAGTTATGAAATCAAAATGTGATATGTGATGGGTAAGAGTAAGTATAAGTAAGTATGCCAAATCATTTGAGACTTATGTTGCTATTGCTTCATGATATGGAAGAGTTTATTATGAGAAATGATGTTGCTATATAAATTTCATGCAAACTTACTAAGCTATATGCTTACCCCTCTCTTTTCCTTTTTCTTTATAGTATCGCCAAGCTAGCTCGGGGATCGTAGAACATCGGAGCTTGGATCACACTATCAATCACTATTTTGGTATAGCAAAGTTGATTTATTTTTAGTATGGCATGTATTCGAACTTGATCATTTTGAGTTATGTCATATTAGGATCCAAAGTGTTGGCTATTAAGGTTACTCACTCTTTTCATATATGGCCAATAGAAATTGGCCAATATTTGTCAAGTTTTTTCATTAATGATGAGTTTTATGATATGAAAGTTTATGCAATCAATGGAGTTATATGTGAAGAGTATGATTGATGATTTAAGGGAACCGTCATACTGCATGGTTGCTATGTTATGTATTGCTTGAGTTGGTATAAGTGTGTTTATGTTTTAGCGTGGAAATTGGCTCGAAAAATAGCCTCTAATTGTCCATACGGGTAGACACTAGGGCATGTGTCTAGGCCATGTGTGACACACAGTTAGCCTCATGGATGTGTTAATAGGCCGTGTGTCTCCTGCATCAACTTACGAGAATTTGATTCATCACACAGGCCAGCCAGCCGTGTGCTCTGAAGAGGTTGATGACGTCATAAACAGAGAGCTCCACGAGCGAAGGACATGGGAGTGTCTAGGCCATGTAAAGGACACGGGTTATAGACACGGACGTTGTCCAGCCGTGTGAAAACCCTTGTAGGTTCGAAATGAAAAATAAATCCTACATGGGCTAGGAACATGGGTGTGTGTGACCACACGGCCTACCCACACGGGTGTGATCCATTTCACACGGGCGTGTGGCCCCTGTTTAGGCAAAAAATTTCTAAGCGTGTAAAAGATTCTCGAACCCTTCTGTATGTATGTTTAGGGCCTCGTAGACCCATAATAAGGATATTGTGAACATGAATGAAAAGTTTTAAGTTTGAAATGAAATTTTATAGCCCGATAATGTATGTTCAAGCAAGTTAAGTCCGATAATGCCTCGTATCCTGTCCCGGCGTCGGACACGGGTAAGGGGTGTTACATTTAGTGGTATCATAGCTAAAATTTAGTCAATTTTCGGACTAACAAAGCGTATGCATGAGTCTAGCTATACATGCCATACATATGAGTAATTATATAATGATAGTGTGACGACTCTTGACGACTTAAATTGTATTTTCATATAGTAAATGGATCTCGATAGAGTTGTGGAGGATGGGCTAAAAAGTAATACGTCAGCTCTTATTGAAGGGACGGTGCCTGATACGCACTCACCTCAGTTAATATTTGAGTCGTAATGGTTTGCCCTATCGTAAATTATGTAAGTTAGGGCTTTTTCAAGAAATGGTGTAAGAAGGAAAAGAATTAGGCTCGAATAGGTTTGTTGGTGTATGGAATGGTTGGGAAATGATGAATGGAATTTTGGGCTAAGAATTCAAGTCCAAACTATCATAATAAGGTGTGATAACTCAAAACTTATGTGAACACTTAGATTGGGATAGTTTTCGAAGGAATGGTCAGGTAAGTGAATGAAAACTCGACCCGCTATCAAAGTTGATATGAACCTCAGTATAAGTTGAACGCGACACTTTGGGTGCAAAGTGATAAGTTCGAAATAACAAAGATAGGTTGATGCCACAAGGTTACTTGATAAGTCATACAAGTCTTTGGAGAATAATTAGAGTTGAAAACAAACTCACAAAGTAACAAAGTTATAAAATTATTCACTAGCCTTCAAAGATGAATCACACACCATATTTATAGGCTTAGCTAGGCTAGCCGAATGGTCTCTTGATAGCTCCTTAAGCCTTAAGATTTTAGGAAACTTCCTAGTAGCTTCCTAGGCCTATTCTAGAATGATGTAGCTTAGAAATCTAAATAGTTTACTTTTAGAAATAATTGGTTCAGCTGGACAATGATGAATGATAATCCACATTCTGCCTAGGTGTTTTATGGTAGCTTAATTGCTGCTTTGGGGAGTGAAACGAACAGCCCATTGAACCAGCATGCTGTTTTGGCCGAATAGACACTTGGGAAAAACCAACCAGTAGCTCCTTTGAGCTCCTCGAAAAGGCATCACCTGGAAATTTAAGCCTTGGTCCATTGGTCTCCATGAAGAGGCTTAGGGAAGAATTAAGCAGCCTTTAATTGCTGTCCATGCACACTCTCTTCAGCCCTTGTCGTCCATGCATGCATTCCAGACAAAATAAATGGCAGTAATTAAATAGGATGGAGGCAACTTAAATTCGGCTAGGACAACTTAATTAGCAACCCTAATAAATTTGTCTTTAAGCTAGACACATTAAAAATATGTCCTACGGCTAGACACATTTAATTTATGTCTTAACTTAAGACATATTAAAAGCATGTACTAATATAAGACATATTTAATACTTAAAATTAAAAAGGTCTAGATTTAATAACACATTGATTTAATTAATTACTTGAGCTGAATTTAACTAATTAACTAACTTAAATTTATTCAAGTTAAATGTAAAAGTTGCAATTCAGCTCATTGAACTAGCTAAGTGCCGAATTAAGCTCCCTTGAGCTAACACAAGCTAAATCAGCTTGTAGAAAAGTGCACATTGAGCTAGTTGAGCTGGGCACTTTATGCTTGGCCATCCCTTCAATCCACACTCGAGCAATGTAGCTTGCTACGGTATCTTGAAATTTCTTGGCATGGGCTCGAGTAATTGGCCCCGATGATAGTTCCATAGATTTGGCATCCCGCTTCATGGGCGAGCTCGCATCATCCCCCCTCTTCAAGGCAATTCATCCTCGAATCATCACCTACATGAAAATGAGAGAGATCAGCAACGTTAAAACTTGCACTCACTCCATACTCACCCGATAAGTTGATTTTGTAGACGTTATGGTCGATCCATTCTAATACTTGGAATGAACCATCACCCCTTGGTTGAAGCTTGGATTTCCTTGGCTCAAGAAACCTCTCTTTGCGCATGTGGATCCAAACCAAGTCATCGTGTTTGAATACGACTTGTTTGCGCCCTTTATTTGCTCCTCGAACATATTGCTCGGTCCTCCTCTCAATATTATCCTTAACATTTTTGTACAGTTGTTTAACAAACTCGGCCTTCTTTTTACCATCTACATTCACTAGCTCATTAGCAAGCATAGGAACCAAATCAAGAGGGGTAATAGGGTTAAAGCCATATACTACCTCAAAAGAGAATATTTCGTGGCGGAATGAACAGTTCGATTGTATGCGAACTCCACGTGAGGTAGACAATCTTCCCATATCTTTAATTTTTTCGTAAGATGGCTCGTAACAAGGTTGACAATACTCGGTTAACTACCTCAGTTTGGCCATCCGTTTGTGGGTGGCACGTCATCGAAAACAGTAGTTTGGTGCCTAACTTACCCCACAACGTTCTTCAAAAGTAACTTAGGAATTTTATGTCACGATCGGAGATGATAGTTCGAGGAATCCCGTGCAACCTAACAACTTCCTTGAAAAACAGATTAGCAACATTAGTAGCTTCATTAGTTTTATTAAAAGGTATAAAATGAGCCATTTTGAAAAACGGTCTACAACAATGAATATTGAATCTTTCGCTCATTAGGTTCTAGGAAGGCCTAGAACGAAGTCCATCAAAATGTCAACCCACAGTGCATCGAAAATAGGCAACGGAGTATACAAACCATGCGGTTTAATCCGTGACTTCACTTTCTTACAAGTGATGCAACATTCACATTTCCTTATAACATCATGTTTCATCTTGGGACAAAAGAAATGCTCGTGCAATATCGCTAGAGTTTTAGCAACCCTAAAGTGGCCCATAAGTCCACCACTACGGGCTTCATCAACGAGTACGTCTCGCACGGATCCTTGAGGCATGCACAACTTTCCTTTGAGAAAAAGATAATCCTCATGCTGAAAATACTTTTCATAAGCACCATACGAACAACACTCATAGACTTCACCAAAATCAGCATCAGACTTGTAAAGTTCTTTTATAAACTCAAAACCAAGCAGTTTAGAATCCAACAAATTAACAAGTGTGTACCTTCGCAATAATGCGTCGGCTACAACATTTTCCTTACCCTTTTTATACTTGATCACATATGGAAATTTACTCCAAATATTCCACCCACTTGGCATGACTTTTATTAAGCTTCGTTTGTCCTTTGAGATGCTTTAAGGCCTCGTGGTCTGAGTGAATTACGAATTCCTTTGGCCATAGGTAGTGTTTCCATGTCTCTAGAGCTCGGATCAACCCATACAATTCCTTGTCATACGTTGGATAATTCAACGTGGCCTCGTTGAGCTTTGCGCTAATGTATGCGACAAGCCGTCCATCTTGCATTAAAACAGCGCCAATGTCAATGCCTTAAACATCACATTCTATCTCGAATGTCTTGTTAAAATTAGATAAAGGCAATAATGGAGCATTAGTTAGACATTCTTTAATCTTAATAAAAGCATTTTCTTGGTCATCAGTCCAAACAAAGGGGGAGTTTTTCTTGATTATACCTATTATGGGTGCCGCTAAAGAACTAAAATTAGGCACAAACCTTCGGTAGAAGCTGGCCAACCCCGAAAACTCCTTACTTGGCTGATGTTAGTTGGACGCGACAATTCATTGATTGCCTTGACCTTTTCTTAGTCAACTTCCAAGCCACGGGCGCTAACAACAAAGCCTAAAAAGACAACTTCATTGGTGCAAAAAGAACACTTCTTCAAGTTAGCATAAAGTACCTCTTTTCGTAACACTTCAAGCACCACACGCAAGTGTTAAACATGGTCTTCCAAAATTTTGCTATAGACCAAAATATCATCAAAATACACAACACAGAATTTTCCAATAAACGAACGTAAAACATGATTCATTAAACGTATGAAAGTACTAGGGGCTTTTGTAAGACCAAATGGCATTACCAACCATTCGTACAAACCATACATAGTCTTGAATGCGGTCTTCCATTCGTCTCCTTCCCGCAAATGGATTTGATGGTAGCCACTCTTTAGGTCGATCTTCGAGAAGAGATAGGCTCCGCTAAGTTCATCAAGCATGTCATTGAGGCGGGGAATAGGATGGTGGTATTTGACAGTAATTTTATCGATAGCGCGATAGTCAATGCACATCCAGCATGAACCGTCTTTTTAGGTACCAAAAAGACCAGAACCGCACACGGACTTAGTCTTTCACGAATGTAGCCTTTTTCCATTAATTCTGCTACTTGCCTTTCCAATTCCTTCATTTTCTTAGGATTACTTCGACATGCCAGTCTATTAGGAATTGTCGCACTGGGCACGAAGTCAATTTGGTACTCGATGCCTCGAATGGGAGGCAGCCCATATTGACACGTCTTCGAGAAATATGTCCCCAAATCCCTGCAACAAGGAAACAATAGGAGTATGCACAGAAGTATCAATTTCATTAGTTTCCAACAAACATTCTTTGTACATAAGTACAAGAATGGGTTGCTTTGTCAACAACAACTTCTGAATCTCTCATTTTCTTGCAAAAACACTCGTTTTTTCATTATCACACTCTTTTTTTTCTTTTGTCACTCGTGTTTTTGACTCACCCTCCTCACTTTTTTTCCTTTATTTTTCTTTTCAATCTTTTTTTTTGCTCTTTTTCTTTTTCTCTTTCAATTGTTTGCTTCATTTTGAATTGGTCTTCATATACTTGCTTTCGTGTGAGAGGGGCTAATGTGACATTCCTTTTGAGATGTTTAAATGAATACCGATTCGTGTAGCCATTATGGACTACCCGTCAGTCGAATTGCCAAGGCGCCCCTAAAGAAGGTGTCCCGCGTGCATCGGTACGACGTTGTAAATCACCTTTTCTTGATTCTTGCCTATGGAAAATGCCACTTTTTTTGCTTCGTAACTTTGAGTTCACCTCTGTCGTTTAGCCATTGCAGCTTGTAAGGATTTGGATGCTTCATAGTGGCTAAACCAAGTCTTTCAACGAGCAAGGAACTCACGACATTGGTGCAACTCCCTCCGTCGATTATCAAGCTACACACCTTTCCTTGAATGTGGCAACGAGTGTGAAAGATATTCTCTCGTTGTTGTTCTTTCTTGACTCCTTAAATGTTCAAACTTTTCTTGACAATGAGTATTTCTCCTTCGATGGAAAACTCAAGTTCTTCATCTTCTTCCGTGGGGATTTCAAGATCCTCCTCTCGTTCATCTTCGGACTCGATCTCGCCATTTGACCGCACCACCATCACCCGTCGGTTGGGAGATTGACTAGCAATGTGGCCCATTCCTTGACACTTGAAACACTTTATATCGCAAGATTGATTTGGAACAACTTCATTTTTGTTCTTGCTAGTTTTACCACTTCGTTGGTTGGACTTAGTAGCAACAAGAGGCTCCCTAGGCCGGGTAGGAGCTTTTCTTATTCCTTGAGTCCACTTATTGGTAGAAGTCATTGGATACATTCGGGTGACTCATTTCTGTTTAAATTGCCTCTCAACCTTTATTGAACCATATCCATAACTTCAACGTAGTGATGAAGTTCGACGATATTGGCAATATCTCGATTCAATCCGGCTAGGAATCTTGCCATATTTGTTTCACAGTCTTCTTCCATGTCGGCTCTTATCATAGCGATTTCCATTTCTTTATAGTAGTCTTCGATGCTACGATTGCCTTGACTGAGATTTTGCAGCCGCTGATATAAGTCTCGATGGTAGTAGGAGGGAACAAAACACTTACGCATGACAGCCTTCATTTTGACCCAAGTAGAGATAGGCACTCTCTGTTCCACCTTCGACTAGTCATTAATTGATCCCACCATACGATCGCATAGTCTGAAAATTCAATGGCTACGAGCTTTACCTTTTGATCTCCGAGTAGTTGTGGCACTTGAATACGAGTTCTATTTTCTTTTCCCACTCCAAGTATGCTTTGAGATCATTTTTCCCTTGGAATGGAGGGATAAACATCTTGATATTTTTGAGATTATCATCGGGACGGTCTCGATCTATAAGGCCCCAATTTCGTTGGCCTCGTTGATGTATGCTTCGAATAGATGAAGGCTCACTTTCGGGATCACTCACTTCGTAAGGATCATGGATTGGACGCTCCCTCCCTCGTCTTGCAACTTCCAGAGTTGCCTCGCGTTGCTCTTGGGTTTCAACTCAAAATAGGTGATCTTCAATTGGTTTAAGCTTGCAATCAAATAATCGCTCCATTTCTTGTATAATCGCTTGTAGGGTGAGATCCGGCACTCATCCTCTGACATTTCTTACGGGACGAAATCCACCTCCCTCATTTGGGTTTCTTTCTGAACTCCGTGACATTTTGAGACTTTTAATTACACAACAAAAACTCATAAATCACTCACAAAGAAAAATCACTCACTTTGGATTTTATTTCCCTCGGATAGTCTCACTAATCTCACTTGCCTTTTACCACTCGATTCTCGCCTCTTGAAGTTCTCCGCAAACTAGGTAGACGAATCAGTACCATTTGGGGTCGGCTTACAAAGTTGATGTGGTTTGGTGGCGAATAATGTCGGGATTGGTTAGGCTATCAAATAAAAAAATAAAAAGTCAGGTTTGAGTGTGGCGTTTTAGGTAGAAGAAATGGTAGAGTGAATTTAGGATCGGGAAATAGAATGAAGGAAAATGGAACAAACTCAACACTTTACTATTGTTTTTTATCTCGTATATATATTTTTTAATTTTGTATTTTTTCTTACTTCAAATACAATATTTTGAATATAAAATACAATTTGATATATATATTTTAATTTTGATTTTTTTCAAAAAAATACAACCCTAAAACTCTCAAAATGTCGATACTTACTCAAATTTGAGTAGCTCTAATACTAACTTGAAACACACTCACCTCGGTTAAGATTTGAGTCGTAATGGTTTGCCTGATTGTAAATTGAGTAAGTTAGGGCTTTTTCAAGAAACAGTTTAAGAAGGAAAAAAATTAGGCTTGAATAGGTTTGTTGGTGTATGGAATGATTGGGAAATGATGAATGGAACTTTGGGCTAAGAATTCAAGTCCGAACTAACACAGTAAGGTGTGTTAACCTGAGACTTACGTGAAAACTTAGATTGGGATAGTTTTTGAAGGAATGGTAAGGTAAGTGAATGAAACCTCGACCTGCTATCAAAGTTAATAGGAACCTCGGTATAAGTTGAATGCCACACTTTGGGTGCAAAGTGGTAAATTCGGAATAATAAAGACAGATTGATGCCACAAGGTTACTTGATAAGTTAGACAAGTCTTTGAAGAACAATAAGAGTTGAAAACAAACTCACAAAGTAACAAAGTTATAAAATTGTTCATTAGCCTTCAAAGATAAATCAGACAGCATATTTATAGGCTTAGCTAGGCTAGTGAATGGTCTATTGGTAGCTCCTTTAGCCTTAAGTTTTTAGGAAACTTCCTAGCAGCTTCCTAGATATTCTAAAATGATGTAGCTTAGAAATCTAAATAGTTTGCTTCTAGAACTAATTGGTTCAGCTGGAAAATGATGAATAATAGTCCACATTTGGCCTAGGTGTTTTATGGTAGCTTAATTGCTGCTTTGGGGAGTGAAACGAATAGCCCATTGAACCAACATGCTATTTTGGTCGAATAGACACATCGAAAAAACCAACCAGCAGCTCCTTTGAGCTCCACAAAAAGGCATTAGTTGAAAATTTAAGCCTTGGTCCATTGGTCTCCACGAAGAGGCTTAGGGAAGAATTAAGCAGCCTTTAATTGTTGTCTATGCACACTCTCTTCAGCCCTTGCTCGTCCATGCATGCATCCTAGACAAAATAAATGGCAGCAATTAAATAGGATGGAGGTAACTTAAATTCAGCTAGGACAACTTAATTAGCAGTCCTAATAAATTTGTCCTTAATCTAGACACATTAAATATTTATCCTAAGTCTAGACACATTTAATTTATGTCTTAACTTAAGACATATTAAAAGCATGTACTAATATAAGACATATTTAATGCTTAAAATTAAAAATGTCTAGATTTAATAACATGCTTATTTAATTAATTACTTGAGCTGAATTTAACTAATTAACTAACTTAAATTTATTCAAATTAAATGTAAAAGTTGCAATTCAACTCATTGAACTATCTAAGTGCCGAATTGAGCTCCCTTGAGCTAACACGAGCTAAATCAGCTTGTAGAAAAGTGCACATCGAGCTATTGTGCTGGGCACTTTATGTTCGGCCATCCCTTCAATCCACACTCGAGCAATGTAGCTTGCTATGGCATCTTGAAATATCTTGGCATGGGCTCGAGTAATTGGCCTCGATGGCAGCTCCATAGATTCAACATCTTGCTTCATGGGCGAGCTCCCATCGGTGTCGAATGAAAATGAGGGTAAACCTACAACCGTGAGTGAGAGAGGAGGAGAAGAGGCTAGGGAAGCCTTTCTCCATGTGATGATGATAAGCCGAAATAGTAACATATTTTAAGCCCACATTTAGCATATTTTGGATGATTTTTCCCTTTTATTATGGAAATAGGTGCTTCTAATCTTTTGTTTTCATGTTTTATACTCAGTAGAGTATCGGAGGATGAAAAGAAAGAAATAACAGGCTAAAAACGGAAAAATGGGCCAAAGCATGAAATCCACACGGCCTGGGCATATGACCATATGGCCGTGCCTCATAAATAGGATTGACCACGGCCTAGCCATGATTTACACGGGCGTGTGCTATGGGCGTGTCTCTACCACAAGAAATAAGAATTCTATTCGGATTAGGGTACTTAGAGGAAAATAAACATATTCCAAAGCCTCTATAAAGACCCTAGAGGTCAACCTTTAGTGGGGTGTTCAGCTAGGCCAAAGAGCCGAGCCAGAGCAATTAAATTTAGGGATTTACTCAAAGAAAGCCAGTTGATTCATCTCAAGAAGTCGAAATCATACTCAAGACGGAGAATCTCTTCTTCAATTCCTTCAGGGGGTTTTAGGGATTTCTTATGTTTTGTTTTATCTTTTCTTCTGAGATGTTTTCTTTTACATTTATGAACTAAACCCTCAAATACTTGAAGAGGATGAAACCTAAGACGGATCTTGTTATTGTTATCTGAACTGAATGATAAATATTTGATTTGTTCTTAACTATGTGTTCTTAATTCTTGTTTTGGTATTTCATATTGAATCAAGTGTGATGTGCTTAGGCAGAGGAGGAAGAGACCCTGTTTAAGTGTAGATCTAGCAAAGTTCAGCAGAGTTGCTCGCATGCCTAGAGATAGAGTGACAAAATCTGCGGATTAGGGTCAAACCTAATATTAGAGTCCATAGATCGAATTAATGCAATTCTAGGGGTTTTAATTGGAAAGAGATTTCAATTAATCAACCTAGGGTTAGACATTAGTAGCCTTGAAGAGAGGGATTAATATAAATTAAGGAATCCTACGGATCAAGTCAAATGAATAAATCATCCGGTTCAGAGTTAGATAACAAGTGAAGTCTAGGTGGATTCTTTCTCAGGTATTGTCCAAATCAATCGGTTTTCTCTCAAGTCCTTCCCCAAATTTCTTTTTTGTTTTCGCACATTTAGTTTAGTTGAATAGTTAATTTTATGTTAGATAAAAATCCACTTAATTCTTAGGCTAAATAATAGAAAGAGAGTTAATATTAGTACTTTTGGTTCCTTTGGGTTCGACAATCCAGTCTTGCCGCTAGCTATACTACTATTCGATAGGTGCACTTGCCTCCATTGTTGTCTTAGTTAGTTTCCAGGTTCGATTATTCTTTTTATAAATTTTTAAGACTCGATAGGCACGATCAAGTTTTTGGTGCCGTTGCCGGGGAACTAAAATATTAAGAACGCTCAATTTTTATTACTTTATCCATATTATATTTTATTATTTTTGCAATTAAATTTTATTTTTTTATTTTTCTAAATTTCTTTTTTCTTCTCTTTTTCTAGCAGGTACATCTAGTTTATGACTAGAAGGAACTCGATAGGACCACTACTTTACGACAGTGATATTGAAGGAACCGCACGCAGAAATCGTAGAAAAGTAAGGCGAGGCTTAGATTACATACAAGAAGAGCAAGAGAACGAAACCAATACCACCGAAGTAATGGCCGAGAATAATCCGCCACATCAAGATATGGCCGACCATCATGCTCCTCGAACTATGTATGATTATGCTAAACCTAATTTAACAGGAGCTGATTTGAGTATTGTTAGGCCTGCTATAGCCGCTAATAATTTTGAATTAAAACCTAACACTATACAAATGAGTCAACAGTTTATTCAATTTGATGGTTTGTAGGACGAAGACCCAAATACTCATTTAGCTAATTTTCTAGAATTCTGTGATACCTTCAAAATAAATGGCATTTCTAATGATGACATTTGTCTCCGGTTATTTCCCTTTTCTTTGAGGAATAAAGCCAAACAGTGGTGACATTCTCTTCCACGAGGATCAATCACTACATGGGACCAAATGATCGAAAAAATTTTACTAAAATATTTTCCACCGGCCAAAACGGCCAAATTAAGGAATGATATATATTCTTTTGTGCAGGTGGATTTAGAAACACTATATGATGCATGGGAGAGATACAAGGATTAGTTAAGAAAGTGCCCACAACATGGCTTACCCCTGTGGTTACAAGTCCAAACTTTTTACAACAGTGTGAACCCTCAACCTGGCAGTTAATTGACTCAGCAGCCGGCGGAACCCCTAATAGCAAAACTCCCGAAGTAGCTTATGAATTTATAGAGAAGATGTCACTAAATAACTATCAGTGGCAAGTTACAAGGACAAAACCAACTAAAGCAGCCGGAGTTTTCAATCTCGACGCAGTCACCATGCTATAAAGCCAGGTAGAGATGATGAATAAAAATATTGATGGTTTGTGTGGTTCTTTGCAGGTACATCCAGTTATGCAATGTGACTCAAATCTAGGAGGTGTTGTGAATCCTGAGTACTCACCCTACAATCTGGGCATGGAAAGCGAACAATTAAACTATACGGGTAACAATTTTAGACCTCAAAATAACCCCAATAGTAATACTTATAATCCAGGTTGGAAGAACCACCCCAATTTCTTGTGGGGTGGCCAAGGAAATTAGAGACAACAACCTCCTCCTCCAAACTTCCAACAACAGCACTACCCACAGGAAAAGAAGCCTAACCTTGAAGAGATGCTGACAAAATTTATAGCGGTGTTTGAAACTCGATTTCAAAACACCGAGACAACACTTAAAAATCAACAAGTATCATGAAAGGAATCAACGATAAAGGCATCAAGAACCAGTTAGGGCAACTCGCAAAGCTAATCTCAGAACGACCACTAGGTAGCTTGCCAAGTAACGCTAAGACTAATACCAAGGAGCAAATTCAAGCCATAACAGCTCATGACAATGAAAGGTTAGTCTAATCTGAACCTGAGCCAAGGCAAGAACCTGTGGTAAGTGAATGTAAGGTTGAGGTAAGCCAAGAAAAGCCAAAACCAGTAATTAAAGAATACAAACCTCGTATACCTTACCCTAATACGATAAAGGAAGATGACACAGAAGAACAGTTCGGTAAGTTCCTTAAACTCTTAATGAAATTACATATTAACTTACCACTTCTTGAAGCTCTTCACAGATGCCAAATTCAAAGAAATTTTTAAAAGAGCTCTTAACAAACAAGCGAAAGTTAGACGAGAAGTCACATGTGGAAATAAATACAGTATGCTCAGCAATGTTACAGAACAGACTACCACGAAAATTAAAAGATCCAGGGAGTTTTACAATTCCATGTCTAATCGGTAGTTTATCTATTGATAATGCTTTAGCTAATTTAGGGGAAAGCATCAATGTTATGCCATCTACAATGTTTAAACAGCTAGGTCTAGGGAAACCCAAGCAAACTAGGATGAGTATTCAACTAGCTGGTAAGCTATTCGCATCCCTAAGGGTATAATTGAAGATGTACTAGTTAAAGTTGACAAATTCATATTCCCTGTAGACTTCATTGTTTTAGATATGGATGAAGACAATAGCATCCCCTTAATTCTAGGAAGATCTTTTCTAGCAACTGCTAGATCTAAAATTGATGTTAGCGCAGGTGAACTCATACTTCTTGTAGGTGAAGAATCAATCAGTCTTCAAGCTCTCGACTCAACTAAGGCATCAAGTGAGAAAGGTGAGGACGTAAATTCCCTTGATAAGCACCCATTAAACTTCCTCTTCAAGAAGCACCACGAATTACACTACAGAGCCAGATCTTATAGGTCGCACTAACAAGAAAATATCTCATGAGGAACGATGGCTTTAGACCGATAGCTAGATGAGTGGGAGACAAATCTCAAGGAGGAATCAAACCCACATGAAGTGAAACCGAAGGAACCCCCAGAAGAACTTAAAGGAACATCTAATCACTTCAAAATAGGAGATCAGGTACTATTAGATAGTACAGACCTGCGAATCACCACATCAAACTTGAAGATAATCAAGAGATCCCCTTTACGGTGCTTAATGTTTTCCCTTACGGAACAGTCGAGGTAAGTAATTCTACTTTCGATACTTTTAAAATAAACTCCACTCGACTCAAATTATATAATGATAGCACGGAAAAGGATTTTTCACTTCTTAAACCACCATGAAGGTACGAATAAGATGTAAGTCTAGCTTAAAATTTTAAGCGAGCGCTTCTCGGGAGGTAACCCGAGTCCTAACCCTATTTATTTTCATTTCTTTTTCTTTTAGCACCTAACTACAGACTAACCAAGTTAATGAAGTGCAGATTTTCACATCACACGACCTTACACACGGCCATGGCCGTGGCCATGTGGATGCTACGAATTTTTCGTACTGACATGGCCAAGATAGTATGAGACAGGATGAGAAAAAAATCTTTGAATCATGGACCCACCTAACACCACAGCCTGCGACATAGCCGTGGTGACACTATTGAACCAACACGGGTGTGGTAACTTAAATATCAGGCATGGGAGAAGCGATTGAACCACCACACGGCCCATGATACACGGGCATGGGGATGTACCAGAGCTAAAATTTTCTATTTAAAACACCCTCTCTCCTTCTCACCCATTCCCCATCCACTCCCCACTTCCCTTCATCTTCACTTTCTTCCTTCTTCACTCCATAAAAGTCTCAATCTACGCTCCAACAATGTCGAAGAAATGAAAAGATCCGAGTCCTGTCTCCCTATGTGAGACAAATCAACATAAGTTCATGCCGGCTGCTTTATTAACTCAACAAGCCAATGGTCTTTTAGACTATTTAGCTATTATTCTTCTTTTCTCTTCTCCTTTATTTTCCTTTTCTTTATTTTTCATATATTAAATTTAGTTTATTTTGTTTTAGTTTTTTGGTTTTAGGTTCTAAAGGCTGTTAAGGAATCACAACACCATGGCCTTAGACACCACACCCACCTCGCGAACCATCTACCAATAAGGACTTTCTAGTCCATTCATCTTCCCTTTTAGTTTTATTTTAATTCATATTTCTTTTCTTATTATCTTTATTTACTTTAATTATATAATTAGTATAATTTAAATTATTATTATTTCTTGGCTAGTTCTTCACGAGTTACCCAATTTCATCATCTAGCACAAAAATTAGAGGTGCTCCCTCCAACTTATATTTAACCTTCGAATCAAGTTTCCACACTTCCAACTCAAGGAATCCATCCAAAAATTTAGGAAGTTTCACCTCTCTCCCTCTCTTTTCATTTTCTTATTATATGATTGTTATCTATCTTTGTACATTGAGGGCAATGTACATCTTAAGTGCGGGGGGTGAAAGTTTAGTAGAAAAAGTGCCTAACTTTTTGCATTATTCTCAAATCCCTGAATGATATTCTGTCTTAAAGTAATTTTCTCATATCACTAATTAGAATGAAATTCTTGTTGATTCATGATTTTTATTAATATGTTTGAGATTAAGTCATTGATAATTGTGCAATGATGATTTAAACTTTAAGATACTAGAGAATCAAGCATGACGAGTCTATTTTCAAAATTAAATTTATGTTAGGTTGTCTACCTGAATCTAAATTGTTACCTTGAAGTTTGAAATTTACGAGGTTGACATCAAAATACCCATAATTTTTGTGAGATTTTGAGCCTTTTAGAGTATACATTCTTTTCATGCTCACTTCATTGATTATGAGTGTGTCAACATTGATTTGTTATTCTAGAACTTATTATATTATACATGTTGAGACCACACTATTGATGTAACACCCCAAACCCGGCCTAGAAGTTAGGCCCGAATCTGGCGTGTCACACTGAAGGAAGTTGAAAAGCTAAGCAATTGTTTAGAAAAGTTTTATCGGATTTTTGAACTCCGAATTCGTTGTTTGTTTGAGAAAAACACGATTTGCTAAATGACCTTTTAAAAGTTGTTATTATTTTGAAAAACTATTTTGTTATGAAAGTTGAACTTGCATCGTTGCGTAAACATGATATTTTAGAAAGCGATTGCTAATGTTTTAAGAAAACCCCGTATTTATAAGTTTAACAGTTATAAATGAAAACTTAAAAAACTAAACCAATGGCCTTATTACAAAATATTAACCCAAAATAAATAATCTTAAAATAAGGTAAAAATAAAATTACTAAAGTTCACGAGTAGTATCTCTGATGTATAGCCACCCCTGAGTCCTCCACGGCTCCAAATCCTCTATCTCTGGGAATTACCTAAAACATTTAATAAAAAGAGGGGTGAGTTTACAAAAACTCAGTGTGCAATTACCCCACATGAACCATAACTGGGCCCGAGCCCATTCAAATACCATCTAGGCCTTAGCCCTTACAAAATCTGAAACACCCAAACTCGGCCCACGAGCCTGGACCGGATCTGGTATGTTCCCCAGTGTAAACTGTTTCAAATTCTTTTGTTACTTAGGAAAAACTTGTGTGTTTTGAAAGAAAGATTGTTTTGGGTTGGGCTTGAATTGAAAACTGGTTTATTTCGTTATTAAAAATCCTTTTGATTTAGGTGACAAAATGTTTGGGCTTTGAATTAAATTAAATTTACTTAATCTTTTAATAAATATAAAGATTGTATGCTCAATAAATAAAAGTAAGGTAATCGCTACTACGTCCTTATTACATCAAATAATTTCCCAAAATTAAAACCAAAATAAACTATAAATTACTTAAAATTAAATAAATGTCCAAGTCAGAAATTTCTTGTTGTGCATGGCCATCCATAAGCTTCTAGAACCCGGTCCATCACTTTCACACGAAACATGTTCCCACAATGGGTGAGTCAATGCACTCAATGTGTACACAAACACTAAGTCTTAACAAATTCAGGCATAACAAATCATATTCATACATATCATAATTTCACATTTAATGATTCAAGATGATGATGCAACCCAAACCCAAACCTAGATGCCATCCGCTACACATCCCGTACCAACACGCACACAGTAGGGACTACTAAGTCAACCCTCCATCCGCTACACACCATCGAAGGCGATCATTGCGATCGGCGTGCTCATCGCCCATATAAAATTCATGGCATAGCCACCAGATAATTGTGTCATGTGACACCACATTCGAATAATGTAACCAAGGTTACCACATTCGAGATAATGTGACCAAGTCACCACATTCGAGATAATGTGACCAAGTCACCACATTTAGATAGTGAGATCAAGTCATCACATTCACTTCCCCTTTCTCAAATAACCCAAATGCCCCATATTATTCATATCATGCATATCATACTTAAATTCACATTCATGTCACTTTTCACATGTTAAGTATAACATATTTAAGTAATCCTAGTAGGAGTAGGAAAACGTGCACAGTACTTTGTACCATTACATGGTACTTTAGCCACATTCTTACACTTTCATATTAACACATATATCAAGTTAAAGCCATAAATCTATTAAGATTAGTGTGGGGTCCACACGGTACCTTAGCCATATTCTTACACTTTCATATTAACACATTTAATTTAAAACATAGCCATGAACATATTAAAACTTAGGGTAGGGTATACACCTGATACGCTTAACGATTTCACTTGAAATCCCAAAATCCGATCTACTACCTTAGATTTTTAATGCCTTAATGCCGATTGAATAAAAAATCAAATCCCGAAAACTTGTATTCTTCCCCCTTTGAAATCGGCTACTCACTTAAGGATCTTAAATCTCAAAATTCACCGAATAACTAGGGAACATGCGACCTATGGTGTACCTTCGAGAAAAGAACTTCTCCCTTATTTGAAGGAATCGATTGCACCATCACTTCAACCTTTAGAGATTCGACCTAAGACTTAGAGAGTAGTCACACAAGTTTGACTTTTGAAATATTGAGAGGAGAAGAATGAAGAAGAAAAGAATAGTTGCTTAAGAGAATTCGGCAGAGGTTATCAAGGAAGAGAAAAAAATGAATGAAGAATGGCCTCTCTTTTCCTTTTATAGCCAAATTTACTACTCAGAATCCCTTACTTGGCCACCACCCTTCTATTTTGATAACTTTATCCTTTGAATTATCACTTTATTAAAAGAATTAATCCAATAATTATCTCCTAAAAATAATGATAATTAAATCCTTTATTTATCCCCTAATTAGCCGAATTTAAAAGAGAATGAAACTCCTCTTTTGAAAGCCTTGTGTCGTCCACCTATGTGCTTCTAGAACCAAAAATAAAACTTCTTTTATTTGCTTCCCATGTGACTCGAACTCAGGCCCAACACCCTTGCATGTGGCGCCATTTCCAGAGGCCCTAAGTGGCATCTTGAGCCACTTTTCCAAGCTTGCTTGTTGTCAAATTTCACATACTTTTTCTCTTAAGGCTACCTTGCCTTAATTTCCTCTTTTAAACTTTAAAACTCGACATTTCTAAGTCATTTCTAAGTTTCCAAAAATTTTCATTTGGCTCTTTAAACTTGACATTTCCTTACATTTCCAAGTTTCCCGAAATGTTTACTTTCCTCTTTTGAATCATTTCCAAATCATTTTCCTAGTTTCCATAAATGTTCACTTTCCTCTTTTGAATCATTTCTAAATCATTTTCCTAGTTTCCATAAATGTTCACTTTCCTCTTTTTAACTTAGCATTTCCAAAATGTTCACTTTCCTCTTTTAACTTAACATTTCCAAGTTTCCAAAATGTTCACTTTCCTCTTTTTGAAACTTAATATTTCTAAATCATTTCTTACATTTCCAGGACATTTCCCTACATTTCCATACATTTCCTTACACTTCCATACATTTCCATACATTTCCTTATATTTTCATACATTTCCATACATTTCCAAGGTTCTAAAAATGCACACAATGGGATTCGAACCTCTTCCCTCAAAGTACTTCACTTGATGCCATAACCCTTGCACCTTAGGTGGCGTCCCTTGCCACTTTTCCACATCACTTCTTATTTTTAACTTAAAAATCAATAATTTTCCAAAGCTTTCTCTTCCATCCTAGGATTTTGAAAACCCTTAATTCATTTCCAAACACTGCCAAAACCTACTACTCATGAATTATGCACAAACGCATAACCCCTAATCTAGGATGTTACAAAATCACTTAGGGCGAAGCCCATATCGAAATAGACTGGGCCTTAACCCTATTAGCACAGTATAGCACATGATGTATGCAATATGATGCAATGCCCAACCCAACCTAGATATCCAACCGCTACACACCACCCATACATGCCAAACACACCAATGGGGATTTCTACAATCGATCCTCCATTCTCTACACACCATCGATGTTAGTCATGCTGCAGTTAGCTACTCATCGTCAGATTATGATAGAGTCACCGGGCTGAAATGGCATAGCCACCAAAACAAAGTGTGGCAGAGCCACCCGATAATGTGATGTAGATTGTGACAGAATCACCAGGCTAAAATGGCATAGCCACCAGATACACTTCCCCTTTCATTTAAAACATATGCCCATTCCTATGCACATAAAATCATGATATATGAATGCAGCAGATATTGACTTACATGAGATGTTCAGAGTGTATATACTAACATGTTAATAAAATTGCTTTTATAGCATAATCAGAAGTCACTGGCCTGATGTCTCGTCTTTACCCTCCATGGGTAACCCAACAGCCAATACCGAGGTTTCGGCATATAACAATGCATATACAAATTAACAAAACAATAGGCAATGGTATGAGAATTACACACAATCACGCTAATCAACCCTTAAGGGTATAATGGTAATTTTACCCACCTATGGTATTCCAGTAATTTACCTACCAAGGGTAATTCAATAATTTTGCAAACCAGGGGTATTTCAATAATTTTACAAACCAGGGGTATTTCGATAATTTTGCAACGGTGGTATTTCAATAATTGCACAAATTATGGTATTCAGTAATTTTGCAAACCAGGGGTATTTCATTAATTTCACAAATTAGGGTATTTCGATAATTTTACAAACTAAGGGTATTTCAGTAATTTTACAAACTAGGGGTATTTTGGTAATTTCACAAACTAGCGGTATTTTGGTAATTTTACCACCCAGGGGTATTTTGTAATTTCACAAATTAGGGTATTTCGGTAATTTTGTAAACTTGGGGTATTTTTGTAATTTTGTAATCCGGGGTATTTCAGTAATTTCGCAAACCAGGGGTAATTCAGTAATTTTGTAAACCAAGGGTATTTTGATAATTTTGCAAACTAGAGGTACTTCAATAATTTTGCAAGCCAGGGGTATTTCGATAATTTTACAAACCAAGGGTATTTTGGTAATTTTATAATCTGGGGATATTTTAGTAATTTTACAAACCAGGGTATTAACGACCCAACAGGAGGTCAACTGTCGCTTCAAATGACTCAAGTAATCTAAACAGAGATAATGATGCGAATGAACCTAAAACCATACTCGACCCAAGTCGACCCACACACTCGTGTGGCCCATTTAGCCCAAACCTAGCCACATATATGAGATTCACATAGTCTAGTTCACTATCTACTACTCAATCGCACAATTTACTCATATGGGCCCTCGGGCCCATTAGGCCCACTTGACCCATTTCGGGCCATCGTAGCCTAATAGCCCACACCCACAAGAATAATCATAGTGGCCTCGACTATCGCGTCGAAGCTTCCACAAGTGCGCTCACACCTCGTGTGACTACCATCACCGTGTGACCAGTTTTTTGGCATTTGCCGCTCTCAGCTAGAGTAGAGATAAATACACACCTGATAGGAATCTGAAGCTGCTAAACCACGCTCTGAGCACTCCTATGCCCAACACCAACTAGGTATGCTCCTTCCCCTCCTAGACAGCTCTATATATAGCTAGCTTCTCACCTTCCTTCTTTGAATCTTTCCAATGTGGGATCCCTCCGTCAGTAAAGTTTAAATCCAACTCAAACTCTTCCCACCAATCCGCAAAATAAATACTCCCTTACTTTCCATGAGATTCGAACCCAGGCTCCCTTGTAGCATAATCCACGCCGCTAACCACTTAGCCACAAGCTCCTCTTGTGTCTAAAACCATGCGCAACTAAATATAAATCTATGGCCAAATTCTAAAGTCCATACAAAAAGAAAACCAAAATGCAAGAGCCAAGACTTGAACCTTAGACCTCCTTCCTTCCTTTTTGGCGTCACCCCCTTACCTCTTATGTGGCATCACTTTTGCACTACACTACACACTCTACTTGTGTCATTTTCTCCACATTTTATTCTTAAAGCCTACCTACTAACTCCCAGGGTTCTATTTACCTAAAACCAAAATTTTTCCTAAGCCCAAGTTTGATCCGGGACTTCATAGAAGCCCTCTAACCTTCCAAAATCACTCACCTACTAGATCCAACTTGCATTAAAACCGTTCTCTTATTCTCAAAAATTTTAACCGCTACTACGACCAAGGTCCATTGGGCCCAATTCTACTAGGCCCAATTTCGGGATGTTACAATTGAGTTGATATACAGAGATGATTAAGGCACTTAGGATTCAACCCACTCACTCCACTAAAAGCCTACCCTCATAATTGACCTCTAGTGAACCCCTTTGATCCTAACAACCCTTTTTATTAACTCAACCCACTAATATTAAACTGAAACCCATCTCGTATTTGTTATCACCATTCTTTTTATTACCCTTCTATCAAGATTTATTTTGATTAGTTGCCTAATTAGATTATTTTAGTTGTTAAAGTTCTATTTTATAACTATGTGGTCTTAAAAAAATAAAAAAAAATCAAAATTCAATCAAAAATCAAAGTATATTCATTATTAGTTATGTGATTAAGCGAGCCTATACGTTTAATTTTAACATCTTGAAGAAGAAACTCGTATTATTAGTATTACAAGTTTTCAATTGATGTAATTATTCAGGTTATTAGTCATTTTTCTCATTAGGTGATCATCAATTCAATCTCGATTCTAACCCTTCTAATTTAGCCTTTATCCACAACTTTAACCGAAGCCCCATTACAACCCTTTTTTTAAAAAACCTTTTGATTTATGTATCATCTCATTTTACATTGGTGGAGATTTAATTTTCAAGCAAGTCTATGGTAATAACTTTTCATGTTCGACTTTTGAGAGCTTAATTCTTGAACCTTAAACACCTTGAGTGATTTGAGTGATCTTTTGTGAGGATGTCAACTTTTATCGATCTTGAATTAAAGGGATTATTTAGGTAAGGGGAAACACCTATGTTTTCATGCTAAAAACTCATGACTTTGATTGTTTGAATCTTTATGACTCTTTAAGTTTAATTATCCATGTATAAATTATCTATGAATTATGATGAGGCATTGCTGATGAATATTATGAATTCAGGAAGTTCGTTTTAATTGTGAGTTGAGAATTTTGATTGAGAACAAGCAAAAGCTTAACTGTGGGGGTATTTGATAAACTAAAATAGTAACATATTTTAAGCCAACATTTAGCATAATTTTGGATGATTTTTCCCTTTTATTATGGAAATAGGTGCTTCTAATCCTTTGTTTTAATATTTTATACTCAGTAGAACACCGGAGGATAAAAAGAATGAATAACGGGCAGAAAACGGAGAAAATGGCCCAAAGTATGAAATCTACACGGCCTGGGAACAAGGCCACATGGCCGTGCCTTGTAAGAAGAGTGGACCACAGCCTGGACCCCGAAAAGCATGGTCGTGCCTCATCAACAGGATTGACCATGGCTTGGCCACGATTTACACGAGCGTGTGCCATAGGCGTGTCTCTGCAGCAGGAAATAAGAATTCTATTTGGATTAGGATACTTAAAGGCAAAGAAACATATTCCAAAAGCCTATATAAAGACCCTAGAGGCCAACCTTTAGTGGGGCATTTAGCTAGGCCAAAGAACCGAGCGAGCAGTTAAATTCAGGGATTTACTAGAAGAAAGCCAGTTGATTCATCTCAAGAAGCCGGAATCATACTCAAGACAAAGGATCTCTCCTTCAATTCTTTCAGGGGGTTTTATGGATTTCTTATGTTTTGTTTTATCTTTTCTTCTAAGATGTTTTCTTTTACTTTTATGAACTAAACCCTCAAATACTTGAGGGGGTGAAACCTAAGACGGATCTTGTTATTGTTATCTGAACTGAATGATAAATATTTGATTTGTTCTTAACTATGTGTTTTTAATTCTTGTTTTGGTATTTTCGGGATAGTGAATCAAGTGTGATGTGCTTAGGTAGAGGAGGAAGAGACCCTGTCTAAGAGTAGATCTAGCATAGCTAGTCGGAGTTGCTCGCACGCTTAGAGACAGGGTGATAAAATCTATCGGATTAGGGTCAAACCTAATATGGGAGTCCATAGATCAAATTAATGCAATTCTAGGGGTTTTAATTAGAAAGAGATTTCAATTAATCAACCTATGGTTAGACGTTAGTAGCCTTGAAGGGAGGGATTAATATAAATTAGGGAATCCTATGGATCATGTCAAATGAATAAATCATCCGGTTCAGAGTTAGATAACAAGTGAAGTCTAGGTGGATTCTTTCTCAGGTATTATCCAAATCAACCGATTTTCTCTCAAGTCCTTCCCCAAATTTCTTCTTTGTCTTCGCACCTTTAGTTTATTTGAATAGTTAATTTTATATTTGATAAAATTCACTTAATTCTTAGGCTAAATAATAGAAAGAAAGTTAATATTACTACTTTTGGTTCCTTTGGGTTCGACAATCTGGTCTTGCTGCTAGCTATACTACTGTTCGATAGGTGCACTTGCATTCATCGTTGTCTTAGTTTGTTTCCAGGTTTGATCATTCTTTTTATAAATTTTTAAAACTCGATAGATACGATCAGATGAATGCATGGTATACGGAGTTCATTCATACGAATCAGAATGCACAACCCCCACCACCCCGCCTATTCCTCAGCCTAGCCCTGTAGCTCCTCTAGAGGTAGAAGTGGTAAGAAGAGAAAGGCCTCCAGTTGATAGAATTCAAAATAAGGGGCAAAAGAATTTCAGGCTAGTAAAGATGACGATCCAGAAAGAGTAGAATACTAGCTTGAAAACACCATTCGAGTGTTTGATGAATTATCTTGCACGCCTGAAGTGTAACATCCTAAATTATTGGGCCTATGCATTTAGTGGGTGGATATGTTTAATGTGTTAATTTGAGTGTTAGGGGTTTAAATTGGGCCCAGGATTGGGCCGAAGCCTTGGTTAAAATTCATGTTTAAGTACTGTGGGGTTTAAAAGATGGTATCGGTGCTTTAGGTTGCAAAATGGGCTTGTGGCCCAGTAGTGTGTGGTGTTGCAGAGGAGTTATAGGGTGGTGCCAATAGCAGGAGGTGAGGCCTAATTTTTGGCCACAAGAAGCCCATGTCTTTGGGCCATTTTTGGCACTTAGAAAGAGCAAGGAGGGGGACGGCAATGAGGCTTAATTTTAGGAGGGGTTTAATGATTGGGATAATGTAGATATTGTGCTGATAATAGAAGGGAGAGGTGGTGTTATTTAGGCCTCTTCTAAAGGTATGAATAGATTAAGATAAAGGAGAAAAGATAGGAGTTATCTGCTGAGTGCAGTGTTGGCCAAATTCCATCTCCTAGAGGGGGAAAGAAATCGATTCCTTTATGGCAAAGGGGTGCCAAAATTTCCCCTACTATTTGATTAATTGTTAGTTATCAGGAAGGGCACTTTTGGGTTTTGATAAGTAAGTGCCAAAATTCTCTATAAATAGAGGTGGTATCTCTTCAATTCTGGCATTTGAACCCTATTCTTTTCCTCATTCTCTATGCCAAAACTCTCAGTCATTCTCTATAATTTCTTTTCTTTTGATTTCTTCAAAAGCTGAAACCTCTCACTTCACTTTCTTTTCCATTCGTTTCCTCTTGTACCGATTTCTTCATAAAACTGAGATCTTCTTGGAGTTACCGATTTCCCTGTGAAGGTAAGAATCGATTTCCTCAGATCTATTCCTTTCTCTTTTGATTTTTGAGAATTAAAGCCAGGTGGCTATTAAGGTTTGATCTAACATTTCCACTCTTTTCATGTTCTTATTTTGGGCGACAGTGGGAATTGAAGTAGATCTCTTAGATCTAAAAGCCGAAAACACTAGTCCCTGAATCTCATATCATTTTTTAGGAATTTCAAGGTAAGGGATTCTCTTTAGATTCAATATTGAAATCACAATCTTAACCATATGTTATGATTAATAAGGCCTTTTTGATTGAATCAAATGTCAATCAGGAAAAATAGGGGAATAGATCTAAAACCCCAATCCCTAGGTTTAAGAAACGAGTGGTGTCTACTGTTCGAGATTGGCCACTAGGTTGTGGACCGGCTTCTGAACAGCATCTTAGGTAGATAGCAGTCGTATCAGCTTCTGATAGTGTCGACATAGAGAGTGTCATCTTAACTGTAACCAGGTGTGTAGATTCTTAATACATAAGTTTTGTTGTATTAAATGTATGCTATGGGCTAAAAGCCAGAAAGAGAGGCTGTATGAACAGTTGAATTACCCAGAAAGGGTAAGCAAGGGATGCCATGTACGTAATCATACAAACTTCTCTATGTGTATCGAAGTATGTGAAAGTTTGAGATCTGTTTAGATGGCTTAATGTTTTGATTTTTGCATGTATGTATGCATGGGATAGGATTGATTGATTTACGGAAGGGGAGCAGGTCGCGAGGCGATTGGTGGCTTTGCCACGTAGGTCACATAGTGATCGGTCTTTATGACAGGCAACATAGTTGTCGAATACTATAATGTATTACTGAGGTCGCATAGCGATCGGTGTCTTTCCGACATAGGTCACATAGTGATCGATATGGTGTGTAGTGGATGAAGGGTTGATTGTAAAAATCCCCACGGTGTGATGATTGGTACGGGGGTGTGTAGAGGATGGACTCTTAGGTTTGGGGATGGGCCATGTTGCATGAAACATTCGGTTGCCATTGTGTATGGGCCAAGGCCCAAAATCTATTTGTGGGCCCAAGGCTTTTATGTGTTTTCGGGATTTGCACACTGAGTCTTGGTGACTTACCCTTTTATTTTCCCCATTTTACAGATGAGTAGTAGATCGTGGACATGGGAGCCGAGGTGGACTCGAGGGGCCATCAATATTATTATCTACATAGACTATTTACGAATTTTCATTTGAGTTTTAATTTTTGGGAATATTTTTGTAATAGGGCTTCCATAACTTAGGTTTTCGATTTATTTTTTTTATGTTAAGTCTTTATAAACTTATGTTTTTCTCTTTCAAAGTCTTAATTATAAAATGAAATGATGAATGGGCTTTTAAACAGAATTAACGCAAATGCTTAAAGTTATTTCACAAATTTCACAATTATTTGAATAAACGGCCATAATAAACTATGATTTTGAAAACCCTACAGAGCTAAGTTTCCAAGCTTCAAACCGTGGCATACCAAATCCGATAATAATGTATGGGCCGGGTTTGGGGTGTTATATTTTGGTATCAGAGCCCAATTCAAAACTCGAGCTGTGAAATGGGTCCAGTAGTGATTTGTAAAAGTGATGTAAGTTTGAAGAAAGTTCAGTTGAGATATGGCCTTCGAGTCTACCGGCACCCGATCCACGCAGGTAAGTATTCTAACTCTTGATTTGGTTTGTATTGTTGGGCTTAATGGGCTTTATGGGACGTAGACGGGCACGCTAGAGTTTATGGACTTTAGGTTTAGTATAAACAATTCTTCAAATCTCATAAGACTTAACTTCTAATTAAACCTGTCTGTGAACAAGCCACAGGGTTAGGGTGTGGTAACAGGCATACGCATGTCTAGGATTGGATCCAAAGAGAGCTTGGTATTTAAGCGGCCCTAGTGGCTCACCTCTTCTTTTCTGGAATCCTACCTGGTGCGTAGTGGTTGTTCACTCTAACAAAGAGGGCTTGTTGACGAGCCAAAACTTATAACTAAAACCCGAAAGGGACCAGCCACCTTATTTTTGTAAAATTATCCTTAGATTTGTAAAAATTTCTGAAATGCCCTTGATTTGTGAAAACTTCCAAAAATACCCTGGATTTGTCAAAAAGTTACCAAAATTTGTAAAATTACTAAAATACCCTCGGTTGACAAAATTATTGAAATACCCCTAAGTTGCAAAATTACCAAAATACCCCTATTTTGTAAAATCACCAAGATACCTTATTTTGAAAAATTATGAAAATACCCCTGTAAGATAAAATTACGAAAATACCCTTGGGTAGTGAAATGACGAAAATACTCGTAGGTGATGAATGTAAGTTCATGGATGCTGTTTGTATGTTGATGTGTGATGGATGTTGTATGTATGTGTATTCTAAAACTAGGAAATATAGACTTGAGAACTGAACTTTATAGATAGAATTCGAATTCAAAAGAACTACTGTTAAAACCACTTTTCATAAGACTGTCCATTATTAATTAATGGAAGAAAGTATTAATTCATAAAATTTTTAATCAGATAAATTACGAATGGTAAAATGAGCACGAGGGGACGTGGTGTGCTACTAAGGTAGAGGTAGGATTGCTGTGTCAGATCCCGTAGGGTCTGGTCACCAGTCAGGAAATGAGGTACCAGTGCCACCAGCTGTGGAGGCAAAATTTCAAGATCAGACGGTCGAGGATGATGCTGTATCTCAGGCTATGTTAAGGGTTTTGGAGAGAGTTCTTTGGGGCGGGGCATGTGCACGGAGCCCGAAAGTCTGTCTTAGAAGGACTTAGAGCCAATGGGGTAGAGGTGTTTAAGGGAATTTCTGGTGTAGCTCCTAGCAGAGTGGAGTATTGGTTGGAAGCAATGGAGCGTATACTGGATGATCTTGACTTCACAGAAGAGGAGAGACTAAAGGGAGTGGTGTCTCTCTTCCGGGACGAAGCGTATCAATAGTGGCATAGGTTAAGGATGGTACCGTAGCTGATCGTATCACCTGAGATTACTTTAGAACGGCGTTCCAAAGTAAATACATTGGGACAAGCTATGTGGATGCGCAGCGCAGAGTATTCTTAAATCTGGTTCAGGGAAGTAGGTCAGTAGCGGCGTATGAAGCGAAATTCTTATGCCTTAGTCGTTATGCTCGAGATATGGTGGCCACAGAACATGAAAAGTGTGTTCAATTTGAAGATGGCCTAAGGGATGATTTACGTATGTTGATAGCTCGACAACGAGAGCGAGAATTTGCTGTGCTTGTGGAGAAAGCTAAGATAGCTGAAGAGGTAAAGCGGACAGAAAAGCTGAACCGGATAGAGATAGTACTGGAAGTAAGAGAAATTTTGGATCGACAGGGGTAGCTAGGCATACTCAGAAAAGACCCAGGTCGGATGGGCCGAACCGGTGGAAAGACCTGCTACTAATCAAACACGGAGGTGTGCCCGATGCGACAAATTCCATGTAGGTGACTGTTGGGTAGGCAGTGGGAAGTGCTTTAGGTGTGGATCCATGGACCATCAGATTAGGGACTGTCCTCAGCCACGGGATGAGATAGGACCCGTAAGATGTGGGAAATGCTCACGGTAGGGTAGAGGAGATCAAGGTATGAGAGAGGTCGTGGTCCAACTAGAGGTAGTAATGGTTTCGGTTGGGTAGTGGAGCACCGGTAGAGGCGAAGAAACACTGAGGTGAGATAGTCGGGGTTGGTCTATGCTGCTAGACATCGAGAGGAGGTTGATGCACTGGATGTTATAACCGGTACGTTTTTAATTTTTAGATTTCCTTATACTTCATTGATTGATATTGGGTTGACACACTCATATGTTGCTAGTAGTGTGTCTGGAACTTTAAGTTTAGATTCTGAAATTACCCCTAGGGTGATGACAGTAATTAGCCCATTAGGACAATCTGTGGTAGTAGATAAACTTTTTTGGGAGGTACCCTTAGAAGTTTAGGGAATAGTTCTCCTGACGGATCTGATGGAATTACCATTTGGGGAATTTGATTTAATTTTAGGCATGGACTGGCTAGTAAATTACCAAGAAAATTTAGACCGTGCAGCCAAGTGGATGGTGTTAAAAACCCCCGAGGGTGATGAAGTGTTGGTGATAGGAGAAGGGGGAATTGTTTGTCGAATGTAGTAACTGCCCTAATAGCAAAAAGGATGGTGAGAAAAGGGTGGAGGTAGTTTTGATGTTTGTTCGGGCTTTGGAAGCCAAAGACCTAGTTGTTGGGGATGTTAGGGTGGTGAAGGAATTTCCTGATGTTTTTCAGAAGAGCTTCCGGGATTACCTCCGGATCGAGAAGTGGAGTTTAGAATTGATCTTCTTCCGGGAATAGCGTCGGTATCTAGTGCTCCATACAGAATGGCGCCAAAGGAGTTGGTGGAATTGAAAGCGCAAATACAAGAGTTATTGGATAAAGGATTTATTCGACCAAGTGTGTTGCCTTGGGGAGCGCCGGTGTTATTTGTTAAGAAGAAAGATTGATCAATGCGTATGTGCATTGATTATCATCAGCTGAATAAGTTAACAATCAAGAACAAATACCCGTTTCCGAGGATCGATGACTTGTTCGATCAGTTGAAGGGGGCCTCAGTCTTTTCGAAGATAGATATGAGATCAGGATACCATTAGCTTAAGGTCAAGGAGGCAGATATTCACAAGACGACTTTTGGAACTCGCTATGGTTACCACGAATTCATGGTGATTCCTTTTGGATTGACCAACGCACCAGCAGCATTCATGAACATGATGAACCGAGTGTTCCAACCCTACCTAGATCGGTGTGTCATGGTGTTTATAGATGATATCTTGGTTTATTCAAAGTCGGAGGAGGAGCATGATGCTCATCTGCGAGTGGTTTTGCAGATTCTGAGGGAGAAGCAGTTGTATGCCAAATTTAGTAAGTGTGAGTTTTGGCTAAATGAAGTTACTTTCCTAGGCCATGTGATGTCAGCAGAGGGATTAGGGTTGACCCTCGAAAAATTAAAGCGGTGTTGGATTGGAAGCCACCTAAGTCGGTGGCAGAGATTTGGAGTTTCCTTGGTTTGGCGGGGTACTATAGAAGATTTGTTGAAGGATTTTCTCTGATTGTAGCACTGTTGACTAAGTTGCTACAAAAGGAGTTCCATTCATTTGGTCTGATAAGCAGCAGGAGAGTTTTGAGAAGTTAAAGAGGATTTTGACGGAGGCTTCGGTGTTGATTCAACCGGAAGCTAGGAAGGAGTTCGTAATTTACTATGATGCTTCACACAAGGGATTAGGATGTGTGTTGATGCAAGATGGAAAGGTGTTGTGTAGGAAGACGGTACCATTGGTTAAAGTTCTATGGCGAAATCATGGTTCTGAGGAGGCTACTTGGGAACCAGAGGAAGCAATGCGAAGCAGTATCCTCATCTTTTTAGATTAGGTAATTTTGAGGCCGAAATTTTTCTTTAGGGGGTAGAACTGTAACGTCCTGAATTATTGGGCCTATGCGTTTAGTGGGTGGATATGTTTAATGTGTTAATTTGAGTGTTAGGGGTTTAAATTGGGCCCAAGATTGGGCTGAAGCCTTGGTTAAAATTCTTGTTTGGGTACCATGGGGTTTAAAAGATGGTATCAGTGCTTTAGGTTGCAAAATGGGCTTGTGACCTAGTAGTATGTGGTGTTGCAGAGGAGTTATAGGGTGGCGCCAATAGCAGGAGGTGAGGCCCAAGTTTTGGCCGCAAGGAGCCCATGTCTTTGGGCCATTTTTGGCACTTAAAAGGAGCAATGAGGGGGACGGCAATGAGGCTTAATTTTAGGAGGGATTTAATGATTGGGATAATGTGGATATTATGCTGATAATAGAAGGAAGAGGTGGTGTCATTTAGGCCTCTTCTAAAGGTATGAATAGATTAAGATAAGGAAGAAAAGATAGGAGCTATCTGTTGAGTGCAGTGTTGGCCAAATTCCATCTCCTAGAGGGGGGAAAGAAATCGATTCCTTTATGGCAAAGGGGTACCAAAATTTCCCTACTATTTGATTAATTGTTAGTTATCAGGAAGGGCACTTTCAGGTTTTGATAAGTAAGTGCCAAAATTCTCTATAAATAGGGGTGGTATCTCTTCAATTCTGATATGTGAACCCTATTCTTTCCTCATTCTCTGTGTCGAAACTCTCAGTCATTCTCTGTAATTTCTTTTCTTTTGATTTCTTCTAAAGCCGAAACCTCTCACTTCACTTTCTTTTTCCATTCTTTCCTCTTGTGCTGATTTCTCATAAAACCAGGATCTTTTGGAGTTGTCGATTTCCCTATGAAGGTAAGAACAAATTTCCTTAGATCTATTTCTTTCTCTTTCAATTTTTGAGAATCAAAGCCAGGTGGCTATTAAGGTTCGGTCTAACGTTTCCACTCTTTTCATGTTCTTATTTTGGGCGACGGTAGGAATTGAAGTAGATCTCTTAGATTTAAAAGTCGAAAACATTAGTCCTTGAATCTCATATCACTTTTTGGGAATTTCAAGGTAAGGGATTCTCTTAATATTCTCGTTAGATTCGATATCGAAATCACAATCTTAACCATATGTTATGATTAATAAGGCATTTTTGATGGAATCAAATGTCATCAGGCAAAGGAGGGGACTAGATCTGAAAACCCATTCCCTAAGTTTAAGAAACAAGCAGTGTCTACTATTCGAGATTGGCCACCGGGTTGTGGACCGGCTTCTGAATAGCATCTTAGGTAGATAGCAGTCGTATCGGCTTCTGATAGTGTCAAAATAAAGAGTATCGTCTTAACCGTAACCAGGTGTGTAGATTCTTAACACATAAGTTTTGTTGTATTAAATGTATGCTATGGGCTAAAAGCCAGAAAGAGAGGCTGTATGAATAGTCGTATTACCCAGAAAGGGTAGGCAAGGGATGCCAGGTACGTAATCATAGAAACTTCTTTATGTGTATCAAAGTATGTGAATGTCTGAGATCTGTTTAGATGGCTTAATGTTTTGATTTTTGCATGTATGTATGTATGGGATGGGATTGATTGATTTATGGAAGGGGAGCAGGTCGCGAGGCAATCGGTGGCTTTTCCACATAGGTCACATAGTGATCAGTCTTTATGACAGTAGCATAGCTGTTGAATACTATAATGTATTACTAAGGTCGCATAGCGATCGGTGGCTTTGCCACATAGGTCACATAGTGATCGATATGGTGCGTAGCGGATGGAGGGTTGATTGTAGAAATCCCCATGGTGTGATGGTTGGTACGGGGTGTGTAGAGGATGGACTCTTAGGTTTGGGGATGGGCCATGTTGCATGAAACATTCGGTTGCCATTGTGTACGGGCCAAGGCCCACAATGTGTTTATGGGCCCAAGGCTTTTATGTGTTTTTGGGATTTGCACACTGAGTCTTGGTGACTCACCCTTTTATTTTCCCCACTTTACAGATGAGCAGTAGATCATGGACATGGGAGCCGAGAGGGACTCGAGAGGCCATCAATATTATTATCTACCTAGACTATTTATGGATTTTCATTTGAGTTTTAATTTTTGGGAATATTTTTGTAATAAGGCTTCCATAACTTAGGTTTTCGATTTATTTTTTTTTATGTTAAGTCTTTATAAACTTATGTTTTTCTCTTTCAAAGTCTTAATTATAAAATGAAATGATAAATGGGCTTTTAAAACACAATTAACACAAATGCTTAAAGTTGTTTCACAAATTTCACAATTATTTGATTAAACGGCCATAATAAACTAAGATTTTCAAAACCTTATAGAGCTAAGTTTTCAAGTTTCAAACCGTGGCATACCAGATCCGGTAATGACGTATGGGCCGGGTTTGGGGTGTTACATGAAGAGTGCATGAAATGTGTAGTTTCTCTTCTGAGAGATTCTGCTTATCAGTGGTGGAATACCCTTGTGTTGATTGTACCAAGGGAAATGATTACGTGGGAATTTTTCTAAGAAGAATTTCGGAAGAAGTACATTAGTCAGAGGTTTATCGATCAGAATAGAAAGGAATTCTTTGAACTAAAACAAGGTAAGATGATAGTAACTGAGTACGAGCATGAGTTTGTAAGGCTTAGAAAATACGCTCGAGAGTGTGTATCCACTGAGGCCTTCATTTGTAAACAGTTTGAGGATCGATTAAATGCAGATTTCAGATTGTTTGTTGGTGTCCTCGAGTTAAAAAAATATGTTGTGCTAGTGGACCGAGCTTGTAAAGCCGAAGAATTGGTGAAAGAGAAAAGAAAAGATGAGATGGAGTCTCGTGATTCAAGAAAAAGACAATTGAACAAGTCATTTCAATCTTCATCCAAGAAGTCAAGGGACTTATCTACCGATTAGCTACTTCAGCTGGGTTTTCGAATAGAAGTAAGGGTAAGCAGTACTCGGGAATAAAGCTTAGACTATTTTAGTTGCTAGTGTTGGGAACATTCGATTTAATAGACCGAAATGCCCACAGTGTGGCAGACAACACCCCGGTGAATGCCGTGGACATGAGAGTGCCTATTTTAAGTGTGATTCCCAAGAGCATTTTATTTGAGAATACCCTAAGATGGTTGAAAAAGAGAAGGTTCAGAGTGAAAAATCAAGAAGTGCTAATAGGGGAAGACAACAAAGAAACCCAGGTAGTGGAACGAGTAGTAAAGGTACACCCCCGACAGCAGGCTGCGAGGCCTGAGGGTAGAGCGCCCGCAAGGACTTATGCCATTCACGCTCGTGAAGAGGCATCATCCCTTGATGTAATTGCAAGTACATTTTCTCTCCATATACTAGTGTTGTTGCTTTAATTGATCTGGGATCTACCCACTCATACATTTGCATGAAATTAGTATCTAGTGTAAGCATGCCTATAGAGCCTACAGAGTTTGTGATAAAAGTGTCCAATCCACTAGGCAAAAGTGTATTAGTTGATAAAGTATGCAAGGATTGTCTATTCATGATTAAAGGTCAATATTTTAAGGCAAATCTCACGCTATTGCCATTTGGTGAATTTGATATAATTCTTGGTATGGACTGGTTAACCACTCATGATGTGATAGTAAATTGTGGAAAGAAATACATTGAGTTGAGATGTAAAAATGGGGACACTTTTCGTATTGAATCAGATGAACAAGACAGATCGCCAGTATTGATCTCTCATATGTCTGTTCAGAAGTATGTAAGAAAGGGGTATGAAGCCTATCTTACCTTCATTATCAATGCTAAAGAAACTGAGTTAAAGATTGAATTTGTACCAATAGTATGTGAGTATCTAGATGTTTTCCCAGAAGAATTGCCAAGGTTGCCTCTGGTTAGAGAGGTTGAATTTGGCATTGAGTTAGCTCCCCGTATTGTACCGATATCGATTGCTCCTTACAGAATGGTTCCATCTGAGTTGAAGAAATAGAAGGCACAGTTGCAAGAGTTAACGAACAAAGGTTTGGCAAGACCGAGTTATTCTCCATAGGGTGCACCAGTGTTATTTGCAAAAAAAGAAAGATGGTCTATGATATTATGCATAGATTATTGGCAGCTTAATAAGGTAACCGTAAAGAACAAGTACCCATTGCCAAGGATTGACGATTTGTTTGATCAATTGAAGGGAGCCACAGTGTTTTCCAAGATAGATTTGAGGTCAGGGTATTATCAGTTAAGAGTGAAAGATTCAGATGTGCCGAAAACTTCATTTTAGATGAGATATAGGCATTACGAATTTTTAGTCATGCTTTTTGGTTTAACAAATGCCCCTGCTGTGTTTATGGATTTAATAAACTGCATTTTTTGGCCATACTTGGATAAATTTGTGGTCATCTTTAATGATGACATACTGATTTATTCTCATGATGAGCATGAGTATGTCGAGCACTTGAAGACAATTTTACAGATTTTACGAGATAATCAGTTGTATGCCAAGTCAACAAAAGTGAATTTTGGCTTAAGGAAGTTGGATTTTTGGGGCATATTATCTTGAGAGATGGAGTCCGAGTTGACCCAAGCAAAATTTTGGCCATTGTTGATTGGAAACCGCAGAGGAATGTAACAGAGGTTAGAAGTTTTCTAAGCCTAGCTGGCTATTACAGACAGTTTGTCAAGGGGTTTTCTATGACAGATACTGTGATGACGAGACAGTTACAGAACGATATAAAGTTTAAATGGATAGAAAAGTGTCAACAAAGTTTTGAAAAATTAAAAGCATTGTTCACAGAGGCTCCAATTCTAGTAAAACTTGAACCAGAAAAAGAATTTGTGATCTACAGCAATGCATCCTTGAATGGATTGGGTTGTGTACTCATGCAAGAAGGCAAGGTGATAGAATATGCTTCTAGACAGTTAAAGCCACATGAGAAGAATTATCCGATACATGATTTAGAGTTGGCTGCCATTGTCTTTGCATTGAAGATTTGGAGACACCATTTGTATGGTGAAAGATGTCGGATATTCACCGACCACAAAAGTTTAAAGTACTTGATGACTCAGAAGGAATTGAACTTAAGGCAACGAAGATGGGTAGAGCTGATAAAAGATTATGAGCTAGTTATTGACTACCACCCAGGAAAGGTGAATGTGGTCGCTGATGCTTTGAGTAGAAAGTCTTTGTTTTCTTTGAGAGCTATGAATACACAAGTGACTTTTTCAGATGATGATTCCATCTTAGCTGAGTTGAGGGCTAGACCGATGTTCCTCTAAGAGATATATGAGGCTCAAAAGATGACAGTGAATTGCAAGCCAAAAGAGTTCAGTGCGAGTCAAGTATTGAGTCTGATTTTCAGATTAATTCAGATGGATGTTTAATGTTTAAGATAGAGTTTGTGTACCGAGGAACGATGAGCTCATTCGTAAAGTTTTGTATGAGGCACATAGTGGATGCCTATCTGTACATCCAAGTAGCATCAAGATGTATAATGATTTAAAGAAATGGTATTGGTAGCCGAGTATGAAGAAAGATATTTCTGAGTTTGTTTTGAGATGCTTGATTTGTCAGCAAGTAAAGGCCGAACACTAAGTACCCTCTAGTTTACTTCAACATATTATGGTGCCTGAGTGGAAATGGGATCATGTTACCATGGACTTTGTAACGAGTTTGCCATTGACACCGAGCAAGAAAGATGTTGTATAGGTCGTAGTCGATAGACTTACGAAGTCAGCCCATTTCATTCTTGTATGTGTTGACTACTCACTTGATAAGTTGGCAAACATGTATGTTTTAGAGATTGTAAGGCTTCATGGAGTGCCTATATCGATTATATCGGATAGAGATCCGAGATTCACGTCTAGATTTTGGAAAAAGTTGCAAGGTGCTTTGGGTACAAAGTTGAGTTTTAGTACGGCTTTTCACCCCCAAACTGACGGACAATCGGAGAGATTAATACAAATACTTAAGGATATGCTCTGGTGTTGCGTTCTTGAGTTTTAGGGCATCTGGGAAAAGTACTTACCATTGGTAGAGTTTGCTTATAATAATAGTTTTCAATCAGTTTGATAATGGCACCTTATGAGACTTTGTATAGGCGTAAGTGCCGAACGCCTTTAAATTGGACTAAACTTAAGGAAAATTAGATTCACGGGGTTGATCTAGTTAAAGAAACCAAAGAGAAAGTAAGGGTGATTTGAGATTGTTTAAAAGCTGCTTCTAATATACAAAAATCCTATTTAGATTTGAAACGAAAAGAGATCGAGTATCAAGCTAGTGATAGAGTATTCTTGAAATGTCGCCATGGAAGAAAGTTCTTAGATTTGGCCTGAAAGGCAAACTAAGTCCATGTTTTATTGGACTATATGAGATCACCGAGAGGATAGGGCCAGCAGCCTATCAATTGGCTTTGCCGTCTGAGTTAGAAAAGATTCATGATGTATTTCACGTGCCTATGTTGTGACACTACCGATCATACCCTTTGCATGTGATTACACCGGCAGAGGTTGAAATTCAACCCGACATGACATATGCTGAAGAACTGATTAAGATCCTAGCATGAAAAGTCAAACAGTTAAGGAACAAAAGTATTACTCTCATGAAAGTCTTGTGGCAAAGACATGGGGTAGAGGAGGCTACATGGGAACTAGAGGAAGCTATGAGGAACAAGACCCAAACCTTTTTGCTTGTAAGATTTTTAGGGATGAAAATCCCTAAGGGCGAGAATTGTAATAGCTCGATTCAGGGCCAGTTGGAATAGTGGTGCAAGACCACAAATTCGAAGTAGAATTATGTATTTTAATGATTTTTATGAGGCTTACGAGGTATTTGCATGATTTTGTGAAAATTTCATGAAAAAATTTATTAATTAGTAAATAATTTATCCATTAGGACTAAATTGCAAGGACTAGAAAATATGAGAATCTAGATGGTTTAAGTATGAAATTGCATCATAAAAATTATTAGAAGTCCTTATTTAGCAATTAGACCATTATATGTTAAGATGGAAAAATTAGACATGGGAAGGAAAAATCTCAAGAAAGGATCATTAAGGGCATTTTTGTCATTTGGCAAATAAAAGATTAAAAAAGGAAAAAGTAGTCAAAATTGTGTCCATATTCTTCTCCTTGGCCGAAATTCCCTAAGGAAGACATAGCTAGGGTTCGTTCTTCTTTCAAGCTTGATTGTGAGTGTCTTTTTGCCCCGTTTTTAATATTCTTCGCATTTTTGAGATCCTCGTAGCTCGATTTAGCTATTTCTAGCTATATTTTGAGCTAGAGTTTATGTTCAAAAATTTACTCATGTATGAAATGCATGTATTTTGAATTTTTAAGGAAGAATATGAAAGTTTGATGTATGATAAACATCTTTTTCTAAGTGATTTTCATGAAAAATGCATAAAAGGACCAAATTGTAAAAGTTATAAAATTGGTCATACATCAGTGAAATAGTGGAAATTAAGGGCTGCTGTAGTTAAGAGAATAATTCAGCTAAGCTTAAAATACAAGGAAGTTGTATAAAAATCATTTTACGAACTGATGCATCTTCACGAGCATGAGTAGCGTAAGCTCTGGTTGGCCTCGAGCTTCAGATCTCATAGTAGAATCCTTTGTTGCACCTTTGCTACCATTCATATTTCTAGTATTTCGAGGTGGTCTCCCCCTGGCAACTATATTACTCGGCCTTGTAGTTGGAAATTTGTTTTTCTCGGATAACTCAGGACAATCACCAATAAAATACTCTTGAGAGCCATATTTGAAACAAGCTTTATTAATCATCCAACAATTTCCAAAATGTTATCTTCCACATTGTTGACACTTAGGTTTGTTAACTTTGATGCTACCAACACTCGATACTAAAGTAACTTGAGCTTTTGGACTCGTGTGTTGCTTTCCACGATCTCTGGTGGAATACCCCACTAAAGTAGTCGAACGATTATAAGAATCATTTGATTTCTTTGACGATGAATGATATGATTTACCCATTTACCTCTTTCTCGAATCTCTAGCCTCAGAATCGACTCTTCTCTTTTCTTTGCTAAGCTTCTCGGCTTTGCAAGCTCTATCAACCAAAATAATAAATTCTTTCAGTTCTAAATTTCAACTAAAAGCTTGATATCTTCATTCAACTCGTCTTCGAACTACTTACACATAATTTCTTCAGTGGAGACACATTCTTGAGCATACTTACTCAGTCTCACGAATTCTCTTTCATACTCAATTACAGTCATACGACCCTGTTTCATCTCTAGAAATTCTTTACACTTTTGATCAAGAAACCACTGAATTATATACTTTTTCCTAATCTTGTTTTGAAAGAATTCCCACATGACCCGTTCTCTTGGTACAACAGATATCAAGGTATTCCACCACTGATAAGCTGAATCTCTCAGAAGGGACATAGCATATTTGATACACTCAAATCGTGTACAAGACAGCTCATCAGAAACTCGAATCGTATTTTCAAGCCAAAACTCAGCTCTATCAAGATCATCATCAACTATAACTCTAAACTCTTCGTCCCCATACTTTTGAATTTTACCAACAGGTGGTTTTCTTAAACGTACGGGTCCCAGGACTTGAAAAGCTACAGGAATCGATTGGGGAATAGTTGGGGTTTGAGGTTGTTGAGCAGCCAGATTTGTTCGGACAAACTCAGAAAACCACTCATTCATCATTTGAAAGAAGGCTTCCTTGGCCTCTACTCTTTGAACCTCATATACTGGTCTCTAACCATACGACGCTGCTTCGTGAACGGAGGCTGGCGTATTACTTTCTACATTGTCAGAGTCTGCTCGATTGGAATCCATTACTATATGAAAACATGATTTAATTGTCAGGAGATATCACACTATCACAGGTTAAATATGGCATATATAGCTAAACTCACACATGCTACGTTAGTCCTAGAATTGACTAAATCGTAGCTCTAATACCAATAAATGTAACACCCATAACCCGTATCATTGCCAGGATAGGGTTAAAGAGCATTACCAGACTTATCTCTTAAACAATCATACATTTCATATTCATTTCTCATGTTCAAACAAAAGTCATTCAAATTCAGTGACATTGTCCCTAACACGAGCACTCGGGGCTTAAAACAAGCATTAAAAGTGGTTCAGGACTAAATTGAGTACTTAAAAAATATATAGAAAAACATGGAAAATTTTCAAAGTGCAGGGGACACACGCCTGTGTGGCCAAGCCATGTGAGACACGTAGCCAAGAGACACTCCCGTGTCACAGGCCGTGTGGACATTCGAAATGGGATCACATGGCCGTGTCCTAGCCCATGTCCAACCCCGTGTAACTCACTGACTTGGGTCACACGACCAGACCACACGCTCATGTGCCAGGCCGTGTACCCTTCGAAATAGCCTCACACACCCGTGTGCCAGGCCGTGTGGTAGGCCATGTGAATATCTGATGGTATACTTACTTGTGCCACACAGCCAAGCCATACTCCTATGTGGTAGGCCATGTGAAGCTACTGACTTGATTTCTCGAGGCGATGTCGGGGACACTGCAATTTGTGTCACTGACAGTGTGTCACACTGCAGTTGAGACACTGCCTTGTGTCTCTACCTGTGTAGACAAAAATAGGCCATTTTCTAAGCCTTATTTCTCACCCAAAGTGGTACCAACCTAAACATACCACATAGAAAATGAACAAATCATCAATAGGCATTCAAACTGTAACACCCCTCACCCGTATTCAATGCCAAAATAGGTTTACGAAGCATTACCAAAATTATTTCGCAAATAACCATACAATTCACGTACACTTTTAAACTTCAAATAAACATCATTCAAAATCATTCACATTGTCCCTAATACAAGCCTACGAGGCCCTAAACATGCATTTGGAGTGGTTCGGGACTAAACCGATAACTCAAAATTTTTTTGTAACAAATATAAAATTTTAATAAATATAGGGGACACATGTTCGTATGGCCCAGCCGTGTGTCTCATGCAGCCAAAGACACGCACGTGTCACAGGCCATGTAAACATTTGAAATGGGATCACTTGGACGTGTCCCAGCCCATGTTTGACCCCGTGCAACCCACTAACTTGGGTTACATGGCCAACCACACGCCCGTGTGCTAGGCCATGTGGAGTATACAAACTTGATTTCTAATTTAACACCAAGGGACACACTGTTGTGTAACCTAACCATGTGTCACACACGGCTGAGACACATGCCCGTGTCTCTGCCCGTGTGGACAAAAAAAAGGTTATTTACCAAGCCATATTGCCACCCAAATTTGCCCACACCTACAAAAAACCAAATGGCACATAACTAGGCCTAAATAGGCATTCAAATCAACTCCAACCAAACTTAATTCATGCTAATTCCATACCATTTACCACAATACACACTAGTATCAAATTTTGCTATTCCATTCATGCTGAACTTACATTCACAAATCACCTAAATGGAAACTTTATACATACATTATATTGCCATAAAACCATAATAATATCAACTTCTAATTGCAACCATTTGGCATCCATAATACTAATTCACAACAAGCATATAAATGGCAATTATCAACCATTCAACCAAAAGCCATTTGCAACAATATAAACATCTCCAAATATATCAAAATAAGCCAACTCTCATAGCTATATACAAACCAAACACTTAAAATTTACAAGCCAACCTAAAAGACTAAATTCATTACTAACTATATACCAAAATGGCCAAAGCTCTTATACATGCCATATAACCATAAACATAAGTTCAAAAGTACCAAAGTGATAGCTTGATAGTGTGATGAGATCTCCGACGATTCCCAAATCCAAGCTAGCTTTGATTTCACAATAAAACATGAAAAATAAAAAAGTAAGCTATAAATCTTAGTAAGCTCATATGAAATAATAAGCAAATCTCACCATTCAATTACCATTCAAGAATATGAACATAACATACTATAAAACATTTAATCACAATGCTAACATATTTTCAATCACAATATTAACTATGAACTCACAACTTCCATAGATTCAATGCTTATATAGTTTTCGTACATTCCTGTTGTAACACCCCTTACCCGAGATCTATTGCCGGAGTCGAGCACGAGGCATTACTAGACTTAACTACTAATCCGGGGCATAAAAATTGAAACTGTCCATCTACGTCATGTTGACTAAATTGACTATAACTCGAGTTACAAAACTAGAAATTAAGATCCATAAATTTTCCTTAAAACTAGACTCATATATCTTCTTACTATAATTTTTCCAGAATTTTTCGTGCTGCCAATTAGTATAGTTTATTCATTAAATCTTCCCCTATTTCACTAACCAATGGTTCTGACCTCTCTTAACCTAAATTCAAACATCTTATTGTAAACATTTCATACGTTGTTCGCACTTATTTATATTGAAAATAGACTAACTAAGGATTCTAGACATATAAATTATAACTCATAATTAAATTTTTATAATTTTTAATTATTTTCTAAAGTCAAAACAGGGGACTTCAAATACCATCTTGACTCTGTCTCACTAAAACTCAAATATCACAGAATATAAAATTTCTTTGCCTACTTTGTTTCTTTCACATTAAAATAGACACAATAAGATTTAATTCTATATCTTATTAACTGTCTAATTCCATTTCTCCTATTTTTGGTGATTTTTCAAAATCACGTCACTACTGCTAACCAAAAACGGTTTCATTGCAAAATATGGTTAACTAGTTTATAACATCTTTACTCCATTTCATTTAAACTCTATACATGCCATATAAATATTTAAACATAGAACAAAAGCTACCATAATTGATCTGGATAGTGAGCTTTGTTGTGATGATCTGATCTACCAACTTCCCTTTAATTCAATTTACATAAAAATATCAAACACACACAAGTAAGCTTATTGAAGCTTAGTAAGTTCCTAGGTTCAAAAGTAATGCTTACCAAACATAATATTTCCAAACAATAACAAAACATTTACTAAAGTTCCCCTGCCATTCACAACCAATGTTATAAAATTTCACATAGTTGAGCTCAACATTAACAACTACTCAATCTCTTTCATTTGATTCACTCCTATTGTGTTACTTATTATCAAATTAGGAAACGTCTTACGAATTTGAGTACGACATTGCTCAGTGCCATGTTTCACAACTCAGTATGGTTTTCCTCATTGAAATACCATACCTACATTTCACAACTGGGTATGGGAAATGCCATACCTACGTTTCTTAACTCAGTATGGTTAATACCATACCTACATTTCACAACTTGGTATGGATGATACCATACCTACGTTTCACAACTCAGTATGGATGATACCATACCTACATTTCACACTTTGCCATGGATCAACTATAACAGTCTAATTTATACCCTAGTTAAAACAGTGGTTTCGGGACCATGAATCCGAGTTTGAATATTATTTTAATATTATTTTTTGTGCCGTTGATATGTGACTAAGCACGTGCTAAATTTTTGCAAACTAATTTGACCATTTGTGTGTTTAATTTGACAAAAGGATGAAATTTCATTAAATGTGAAAGTTGCTTGCTATTTGTTAAGTATCAATGTGTTGTGGCTTTGTAAAAGTGAGGGCCTTATGTGGAATTTGGCCAAAATCATAAAAAGTGGATGGTAACATATATTTTTATATATATCAAACTTTTATATGATTAATTTATAAGTTATATTAACATTATTTTAATATTATAAGTTATATAGTGAAATAATGGCATGAATAAAGCCATTCTTAGTCCATTTTGCCGAAAACAAAAAGAAAGAAAAGAAGAAAACCATCTTAGGTTTTGGTTGCTATCAAGCCAAAATTAAGGTATGATTGGTTTCGGTTTTTGACAATTTCTACGTTTTTGTAATCGTTGCTTCTTCTACTATCAAGCCCATGTCTCAATTTTGTGAATTTATGATGTTTGTGAGTTATGTCATTGATGATATGTTGAGCTTTGTGATGTTTTATGATGTTAAATGGAATATTTGAGCTAGATGAACATACTTTATTCTTGAGATCTTGGTGAAATTGGTTAATTAGGGCTAAACTAAGAAAATAGTAATTGAGAGGACTAAATTGCCAAATTGATGAATAGTATGGGCTTGTATGAAGTATATATATATATATTCGGCTAAGCTTGGTTGTGTATTGATTTTGGGAATTTGATGTTTTGAGAAAAATAGACTAAATTGATAAATTGTGTAAGTATGAGGCCTAATTTGTAAATTGCCCTAAATATATGTTTTTGGATTGAATTGAATGAATTAGTGAATAAAAGGGTTAATTCTGGATATGTTTAGATCAAGAACGAGGAAAACAGACTTAGATCGTGGGAAAGCGAAAGTAAATGAGTAGTTGTTTCCCATTCCGATAGATCGAATCCGAGGTAAGTCATTTTGCAAATAAATGTATTTGTTTTTGGAATATGTATGTCTATGTGATTATTGATAACGTTGAATGTTTACAAGATGATGTGTGCATAAATTTTAAGTTAAGATCAATATTTGTTTACGTGTAAGACCCTGTTAGGGACAGTGGCATCGATATCCGTTTACGTGTAAGACCCTATGTGGGACAGTGACATCGATATCTAAAACGAGTAAGACCCTATCTGGAATAGTGGCATCGATATCTAAATACGAGTAAGACCCTGTCTGGGACTGTGGCATCGATATCTGAATACGAGTATGACTCTGTCTGGGATAGTGGCATCGACATCCGATAAGACCACGTCTGGGACGTTGACATTGTACAATTATTCTGAGTTTCTAGGTATAATATTAGATTCTGAACTATTTAATGAGCAAATCCGAGCTATGAACAATTACGTGAATGTATATTTATTTCAGATATGTTAGGTACGTACAATAAAGGTGTATAAAAGGTAAGTACCTATATGACTTTGAATTAAAAAAAAGTATGATTGAATATGAGCACTAGAATAAGATGCAAGAGTGTTTAAGAAGGAGTTGTGTATATAAACATATGATGCTAGTATGGATGAATGTGGCAATTGGGTCCAAGTATATTAACCAAAACAATATGTGATAGTTGCTAAGTAAATGTTATGTGTCAATGTACTTTATGCATATTTGCCTTTATGCTAGGTTTATTTGTATTATGACTTACTAAGCTTTTGGAAAGCTTACTCTATGCATTTTTCTCTATTTTATAGGTCGTCAAAGCTACTGAAGGTTTGGGACCGTCACAAATCGTCATCACACTACTAAAATCATTTTGGTACCCTTTTTAAAATGTATATAGCTAATTATGGATGTATAGGCTAGATAAGTGTATGTGATTATAAGATGATTTTAGCCATATGTTTTGGTTAGTCTTGAGTTGATAAAATGCTTGAATGAATGAGTTATATGAAGCATATATTTTGGTATGCTTTGATGCATATGAAATGGTTAAGTTTTGGTTAAGCAAATGGATGATATATGCTTGAAATGATGTAGGATTTAGTTTGTAAGTTAGTATGAATGGAATTCGTATTGAATGTATAGATGAAGTGAGCAATTTGGTATGTTTTGGTTGCCATATATGCATATTATGATTTGGTATGTATTGCTTGTAGGTGAGACCCAAAATGGGTGGCATGTTGGTCTTGTATGTGACCTATTGTGTCACACGGCCATGGCACATGGGTGTGCCTAGTAACCATGGGGTAAAAGTCAGTAGCTAGCATTAAGAGTACACGGTCATGGCACGGGCGTGCCTACAGGTCGTGTGAGAAATGGCAGTATATGACCTTAAAGGACACGGCCTTAGCACACAGGCGTGCTTGGTAGCCGTGTTGGTTTTGGCAGTATATAGCCACGGGGAAGACACACGGGTGTGTCAAGTAGTCGTGGGAGAAGCATGGCCTACTCCCACAGGCGTGTATCCCTTATATTTAGAAAATTTTTCATTTTTCAATGAAACTTTGTATGTATTTTGAATTAGTCATGACCCGGTTAATAAGCATGTCTAAGGTCTCAATGACCTAATTAAGGGACACTATGATTGATATTGATGAATGGCTATTTGATAATTCCATAAATGTTTCTGATCTGTCAGGTAACGCTTCTAACCCTAATCTGACGACGGACTTGGGATAGGGGTGTTACATTTTGTTTGTATCAGAGCTACGATTTAGTCGATTCTCAGACTAACATAGCGTGTTAGAGTCTAGCTATACATGCCATATTATCTTAAATGTGATAGTATGATGAATCCTGACGTATAAATGTGATTTCTGTATAGCAATGGTTCCTGAAAGAGCCTTAGCTGATGATGTAGAAAGTAATGCTCCTGCTCCCACGCAAGGGGTAGTGCCTTCTAATTCAAGGCCGACTATGAGCGATCATGAGAGAGAAGCTAAACAAGCTTTCTTCCAGTTGATGAGTAAGTGGTTCACTCAATTTGTGAGAAATAACCCGACTGTTTTACAACTTCCGCCCCTGGTTAATTTCCCTCAGACATCTGCTATGCTTTCGACTATGAATCTGAATCTGATGAACATGTCTTCGGTTGACAAAATTTGTAAGTATGAGGCCGGTGAGTTCAGGGCTATTAATGATGATAATATCAAGAAAGTCGATTCTGAAGCTCATAATGAAAGAAAAAGATCGATAAGTAATTTCCCTCAACCTTTGATGAAGAAATGTAGAGATGCAAGCAATAGATTAAATGTTTCAATCGGACATACGAGTAGAGATCGTGTGAGACCAAATGTTGGTTTGGGAGCTCAAGCTCAAATTGAATCAAATGATGGAAGTACTAAAAGCAACAAACCTGGGTGTAGACAGTGTGGAAGACGACATGTGGGAAAATGTTGGGGCAAGTACAACAATAGAGTTTGTGATAAATGTGGATCACGAAAATCACTTCATTCGAGATTGCCCAACAATGGCGAGTGTTGAAAATGTCAGATCCGAGCCACTCAAGTGTAAGTGTTATAATAGACATTCGAGGAATTGTAGATTGAATAATCAAGCTTGCTTCAGATGTGGATCGTTAGATTATTATATTCGAGACTACCTAAAGTCTGTTGAACAAGAGACTACTCAAGATATGAGATTAGGTAACGCCCTAGGGAGAAATCAATCTTCTCGAAATACAAGAAATGTCAGTAATAGTCAGAGGCCTACAAGGGATACTGCTGCAAAATCTAGATTTAGAGAGCCATCTAGAACGTATACTACTCGAGCTTGTGACGAAACCTCATATTCATATATTTTTATGGGTACGTTTACTCTTTATGATATTTCTGTGATTGCATTGATAGACCCTGGTTCTATGCATTTGTATATATGTATCAAATTAGTATTCAGCCAGACCTTTCCTGTAGAGTCTACTGAGTTTACTATAAAAGTATCGAACCCTTAGGTAAAAGTGTTTTGGTTGACAAAGCATGAAAGAACTGTCCGTTAATGTTTCGAGATACCTATTTTCCTACTGATCTGATGCTTTTGCCATTTGATGAGTTTGACATTATTTTGGGTATGGATGGGTTGTTTATGCATGATGCTGTTGTGAACTGTAAAAGAAAGACAATTGATTTGAGGTGCCCAAATGATGAGATTGTACGAGTTGAGTTTAATGATTTGAATGGAATTTCTGCTGTGATATCTGTTTTGAAAACTCAAAGTTATGTGAAAAAAGGGTTATGAGGCATATTTTACTTATGTGATTGATTTGAAAGTATATGAAAAGAAAGTTGAATTGGTGCTAGTAGCCTATGAGTTCTCTGATGTTTTCCCTAAATAATTGCAGGGATTGCCTTCAATTTTTGAAGTTGAACTTGGTATAGATCTGTTGCTTGGTACGACCCCTATTTCGATAGATTCGTATAGATTGACACCAATGGAACTGAAAGAGTTAAAGTCACTGTTACAAGAATTAACCAACAGAGGGTTCGCAAGACTGAGTTTTTCACCTTGGGTTGTTAGATTTGGTTGATGATAGTTCAGTGTTAGTTGAATTGAAATGCAAAATTGTTGTTTTTACTGCAAATATGTGATGCTCAGAAAGTTGATAATGAAATGTTAGCGAAATGAGTTCGATGTGATTCAAATTCTAGTTCTGAGCTTTGAGTCATTGATGATTGATTGAGATTTCGAGATTGTGTCTGTGTTTCGAGAAATCCTGAGTTAATCAAATTGATTATGAACAAAGTATATAATAGTCGTTTAACTGTTCATCCGTGTAGTACAAATATGTATCATGATCTGAAACGACACTAGTGGTGGTCTGGTATAAAATAGGATATTTTTGACTTTATTTCGAAATGATTAGTTGTCAACAATTGAAAGCTGAACATCAAGTTCTGTCTGGTTTGTTATAGCCAAATTTTGATTTCCGAATGGAAATGAGATAGAGTGACTATGGATTTTGTTTCTGGTTTGCCTTAGACTCCGAAAAATAAAGATGTAATTTAGGTCGTGGTTAACCGATTGACGAAATTTGCTCATTTTATTCCAGTAAAATTTGATTATTCACTTGACATATTAGCCGAGCTTTATATTTCTGAGATTGTGAGATTACATGGAGTGCTACTATCCATTGTGTCAAATAGAGATCCGAGATTCACATCGCGATTTTGGAAGAAAATTGCAAGAAGCTTTAGGCACGAAATTACATTTTAGTACAGCTTTTCATCCGTAAATGGATGGTCAATTCGAGCAAATTATTCAGATTCTCAAAGACATGCTAAGATACTGTATACTTGAGTTTAATGGTACTTGGGAACAGTACCTGCCATTGATTGAATTTGCATGCAACAATAATTTTCAGTCAAGCATCAAAATGGCACCTTCTGAAGTTTGTACAGACGTAAATGTCGTACACCTCTGTATTGGACCGAACTTAGTAAAAATAAGCTACATGGGGTTGATTTGTTAAAAGATTTAGAACAGAAAGTGAAATTGATCCGAGATTGTTTTAAAGCAGCATCTGACCGTCAGAAGTCTTATGCAGACTTGAAACGAAAGAATATAGAATTTGAAATCGGCGACAAAGTATTTCTGAAAGTGTCTCCGTGGAAGAAAGTGCTTTGATTCAGACGTAAAGGCAAGTTAAGTCCGAGGTTCATTGGACTGTATGAGATTATTGAACTTGTCAGACCAGTTGCATATAGATTAAGGTTTCCCTTTGAACTAGAAAGGATCCATAATATGTTTCATGTCTCAAAGCTCCGTAGATATTGATCTGATCCATCACATGTGAGTGTCCCATCTGAGATTTAAATCTGATCTGATATAACATACGAAGAGGAACCGATCCGTATCTTAGCTCATGATGTGATAGAATTGAGAAATAAGAAAATTTCGTTAGTAAAAGTAATGCGGAATCGACACGGCATAGAAGAGGCTACGTGGGAATCTGAAAACTCAATGTGATAGCAATATTCAAATCTATTTAACGGTGAGATTTTTGGGGACGAAAATCCATAAGGGGGAGAATTGTAATAGTCCAGTTTATACCCTAGTCGAAATAGTGGTTTTAGGACCATAAATTCGAGTCTAAATATTATTTTAATATTATTTTCTGTACCGTTGATATGTGACTAAGCACGTGCTAAATTTTTGTAAACTAATGTGACCGTTTGTGTGTTTAATTTGACAAAATGATGAAATTGCATTAAATGTAAAATTGCTTGCTATTTGTTAAGTATCAATGTGTTGTGGCTTTGTAAAAGTGAGGCCCTTATGTGGCAATTTGGCCAAAATCATAAAAAGTGGTTGGTAACATGTATTTTTATATATATCAAGCTTTTACATGATTAATTTGTAACATCCTGAAATGGGGGCTTTTGTGTTTAAATTGTTTTTGCATGGGTTTGGCTTGATTGTGGTAGTAATTAAGGTGTTTTAAGATCTAGGTATAAGCCAAGGGTAGGCCCGAGCTGTGGGAAAATTTTTGTTTTAAGTTTTAGTAAGAGGGAGCTAGGAGAGTTAGGGGTTAAAGGAAATTATTGGGAGTTTTAGACACAAGAATACCAGTGGAAAAGTGGCAAGGAGGCGCCACTAAGGTGTCTAAAGAATGGCGCCATATGCAGGGGAGGAGAACTTAGGTTCGAGCAGTAGAAATCTCACTTTCTGCTTATTTTTTTGACGCCATAAGCAAGGAAGAGGAGTGCTCAGGAGGGACTCTCTTGAATGGATGAGGATGTGATCATTGGATTTGATTTGGATAGATAAAGGTGATGAAAGTTAGGAGCTTGAATCTTATCAAACTCATTTGGGAAGAGTTGGCCGAATGGTGGACTGTGGGCAAGGGGGGCTATCGGTTTTGGGGAGCTTTTGGTATAGCCGAATGTCCCTCTAAGTTCTTTAATTTTATTTTATTTCTTTTTTTTTCATTCTCAAAGTGCTTGGCCGAATCTTCTTCTTCCCCATCTCTCTCTCTTTTTCTTCTTCTTATTCTTGCTCAAAGTTGAAACCATCTTAGTCCACTTCATCTTTTCCTTTTCTCAAACCCTTGTGCCAAAATCTTTATCCTCTTCCCTTGTCGAATCTTCCCTCTCCTATTCCATATTTTCTTTTCCATTCTCTTCTTTTCACTTTAGCCGAACCCCATTTGTTTCTCTTCTATCAACCATAGTCGAATCTCCCTTCATCACACAACTCTTTGCCGAATTTTCCTTCTTTCTTCTAGTGTTATTTTGGCTGAATATCATCCAGAAGTAGATCTTCTTCGGGTTCTTCTCTAATCGGATTTGAAGAGGGTAAGTGTCCATGGCCAAAATCTTATTACTTCTTTTCTCTCTTCTCTCTGTCAACTCTCATGAGAGCAAAAGCTGAATTTCGGCATTTGCTGATAAGTAATGCTAATCATCTATAGGGATCGATTTCTTTTAGGACCTCCGGGGTTTTGAAGCAGTAGATCTGAGCCCTCTATTCTCTAACAATCGAATTTGGTAAGTCAGTGGTAAGGATCCATGTTAGTTCAGTCTTTCCATTAGATATTTGAAAAGCCAAAGGCTATTGAAATGAGTGTTAATGATTGTCGATTGTAGGGGAAGGCTCAATTTCATATACTTTGGGTGGTGGCTAGTATTCAAAGAGCATCAAGGTAAGGTTTGGGGTTCCATGCGTTAACCCTTCGGGATTTGTTGGTATGGCCGAATGGCCTTGTTATTGATTTTGGGTTTGGCTGAATATAGGATCAAGAAGATTTGGTGCAGTAGATCGGGTCTTCGGGATTTAGTGATAGCGTTAGTAACAGGTGTGCAATGCTTACACACTTTATTAGTATAATATGCCTATTATGTTACTGTTTTAGCCAATGAAATCAGTGGTTATGCCTTGTGGATATGTGCCTGGATTCTGGGTAAGTCCTCTGTTATGTGATTTTTGATATACATCATCATGTTATTGATATATGCTATGCTATGCGTTATTGCATGATACATGATATTATTTCACGCATGTTATGGACATGATGGTGGGATTGATGAGAAGAGGGGGAAGGAATATTTGGACTGTCACCAGTGGTTTTGACCACACGATGGGCTGGCCCCGTCTTTGATATTATATTTGTGACTAAGTCCCAGTGGTTTTGACCACTAGTGGTTTTGACCACATATGAATATTGTGATTCGTCCCAGTGGTTTGGTACCACAGTGGGTTGGCCCCACATGTTAATTATGGGATTGTCATCAATGGCTTTGACCACACGATGGGTTGGCCCCATCACTTGATTTGTGACTTTGGTCATCAGTGGTTCTGACCACACCGATATATTTTTTACTACGATCACCAATGGTTTTGACCACCAGTGGTTTTGACCACACGGGGTAGTTAAAGGAGATTCGGTTGGTTAGGTTATAGGTTGCATGATTTGCATGTTTTAATGATGATTTGTGTGAGTGCTTGCACTATCGGGTTGGGGGTTTATACACTGAGCCTTGGTGACTCACCCCTTCCCTTATATTTTATAGATGGGGCGTAGATTGCGAATATGGAGCGGGGAGGACTCGAGGCAGCCATGCATGATAGTTTGGGTTTTGATTTCTTTTAAGTTACTATTTCAGTTAATTTATTTACATAAATTTGGTTTTGGTTTGTAATAAGGCCGCTAAGTATTGTTTTGGGTTTTTATCATTTGCTTTTATTTTGATTATATTATACCTATGTTGGATATATGGACTTGTTAAATTAACCGGTAAAAAGTAATGTTTTCAAAACCATAACTCCTTTGGGTTTTTAAACGTTGCTATCGGGTAACATCACTTATAAGATGATAACAAAGGTAAATTGTATGTTTTCCAAAACTTGCAACAACCAGTAGGTTTTTCAAGCATGAGTTTTGAAGCAGCCATCACACGATTTCAAAATCATCTTAAACAAGGATTTCTAAACTTTTCATACTACAAAAGGGTTCTCTAGGAAAATTATCCAACCAACTTTTGGTTTAAAAAGGTTTTCACTCCGTAGCATGCCAGATTCGGTCGTGGTGTGTTGACCGGGTTTGGGGTGTTACATAATTTATAAGTTATATTAACATTATTTTAATATTATAAGTTATATAATGAAATAATGGCATGAATAAAGCCATTTTTAGTCCATTTTGCCAAAAAACAAAAAGAAAGAAAAGAAGAAAACCATCTTAGGTTTCGGTCACTATCAAGCCAAAATTAAGGTATGATTGGGTTTCGTTTTTTGATAATTTATATGTTTTTGTAATCGTTGCTTCTTCTACTATCAAGCCCATGTCTTAATTTTGTGAATTTATGATGTTTGTGAGTTATGTCATTGATGATATGTTGAGCTTTGTGATGTTTTATGATGTTAAATGGAAGATTTGAGCTAGATGAACATACTTTGTTCTTGAGATTTTGGTGAAATTGGTTAATTAGGGCTAAACTGAGAAAATAGTAATTGAGAGGACTAAATTTCCAAATTGATGAAAAGTATGGGCTTGTATGAAGTATATATATTCGGCTAAGCTTGGTTATGTATTGGTTTTGTAAATTTGATGTTTTGAGAAAAATGGACTAAATTGATAAATTGTGTAAGTATGAGGGCTAATTTGTAAATTGCCCTAAATATGTGTTTTTGGATTGAATTGAATGAATAAGTGAATAAAAGGGTTAATTCTAGATATGTTTAGATCAAGAATCGAGGAAAACGGACTTAGATCGTGAGAAAGAAAAAGTAAACGAGTAGTCGTTTCCTATTCCAGTAGATCAAATCTGAGGTAAGTCATTATGCAAATAAATGTATTTGTTTTTGGAATATGTATGTCTATGTGATTATTGATAACGTTGAATGTTTACAAGATGATGTGTGCATAAATTTTAAGTTAAGATCGATATCTGTTTACATGTAAGACCCTGTCAGGGACAGTGGCATCGATATTTGTTTACATGTAAGACCCTGTCAGGGACAGTGGCATCGATATCTGTTTACGTGTAAGACCCAGTCAAGGATAGTGCCATCGATATCTGATTACGTGTAAGACCCTATCAGGGACAGTGGCATCGATATCTGTTTACGTGTAAGACCCTGTTAGGGACAGTGGCATCGATATCTAAATACGAATAAGACCACATGCGGGGCAATAGCATCGATATCCGAATCGAGTAAGACCACATGCGGGATAGTGGCATCGATATTTGAATACGAGTAAGACCACATGCAGGATAGTGGCATCGACATCCGATAAGACCATGTCTGGGACGTTGACATTGTACAATTATTCTAAGTTTTCGGGTATCATATTAGATTCTGAACTGTTCAATGAGTAAATCCGAGCTATGAACAATTACGTGAATGTATATTTATTTCAGATATGTTAGGTATGTACAATAAAGGTGTATAAAAGGTAAATACCTATATGACTTTGAATTAAAGAAAAGTATGATTGAATATGAGCACTAGAATAAAATGCAAGAGTGTTTAAGAAGGAGTTGTGTATATAAACTTATGATTTTGGTATGGATGAATGTGGCAATTGGGTCCAAGTATATGAACCAAAACAATATGTGATAGTTAATAAGTAAATGTTATGTGTCAATGTACTTTATGCATATTTACCTTTATGCTAGGTTTATTTGTATTATGACTTACTAAGCTTTTAGAAAGCTTACTCTGTTCATGTTTTCTCTATTTTATAGATCGTCAAAGCTACTGAAGGCTCGGGACCGTCACGGATCGTCATTACACTACTAAAATTATTTTGGTACACTTTTTAAAATGTATATAGCTAATTATGGCATGTATAGGCTAGATAAGTGTATGTGATTATAAGATGATTCTAGCCATATGTTTTGGATAGTCTTGAGTTGATAAAATGCTTGAATGAATGAGTTATATGAAGCATATATTTTGGTATGCTTTGATGCATATGAAATGGTTAAGTTTTGGTTAAGCAAATGGATGATATATGCTTGAAATGATGTAGGATTTAGTTTGTAAGTTAGTATGAATGGAATTAGTATTGAATGTATAGATGAAGTGAGCAATTTGGTATGTTTTGGTTGCCATATATGCATATTATGATTTGGTATGTATTTCTTGTAGGTGAGACCCAAAATGGGTGGCATGTTGGTCTTGCAAGTGACCTATTGTGTCACACGGCCATGGCACTCGGGCATGCCTAGTAACCGTGGGGTAAAAGTCAGTAGCTAGCATTAAGAGTACACGGTCATGGCAGGCGTGCCTACAGGTCGTGTGAGAAATGGCAGTATATGACCTTAAAGGACACGGCCTTAGCACACGGGCGTGCTTGGTAGCCGTGTTGGTTTTGGCAGTATATAGCCACGGGAAAGACACACGGGTGTGTCAAGTAGCCATGGGAGAAGCACGGCCTACTCCCACGTGCGTGTATCTCCTGTGTTTAGAAAATTTTTCATTCTTCCATGAACTTTGCATGTGTTTCGAATTAGTCCCGACCCGGTTAATAAGCATGTCTATGGTCTCGATGACCTACTTAAGGGACACTATGATTGATATTGATGAATGGGTATATGATTATTCCATAAATGTTTTTGATCTATCAGGTAATGCTTCTAACCCTAATCCAGCGACGGACTCGGGATAGGGGTGTTACATCAACCATGGTCTTTTCCGTCAATTCATCACATGTAACGATACGAACATACTCAATCCTGCGTTTTTCCTAATATGAATTACCACCTTTATTCTTTTATTTTATCATATTTTTCACAATCCCACAACAAATTCATAGTCAATAACACATTATATCATTCAATCATTCATAAATAAACATGTAAATTCAACCATATGAACTTACCCGGCTGATTTGTAGAAGACATTGAAATTTAGGGACTATTCTGCAACTTTTTCTTTTCCTCATTCTTCTTTGGATTCTTGATCTATAATGTAAAATATTTTCACTCATTAGAATTTATTTCATTTCTATTTCACTTCATAATTTATGCTCTTCAATTTTTGAAATTGTACTTTTACCCTAAAATTTATAGTTTTTACAATTTAGTCCCTGCTCAATTCAGCCATCAATTGAACTAATTTTTCTCTATTAACACTTTATTTTATCATTAAAAACTATTTCACAACCTTTGATATTCTGAATTTCAACACCAACCTCTGATTCACAATTTTTTCACAATTAGGTCCTAAATACCGTTTTCTATCAAAATCACTTAATAAAACCACATTAATATGAAATTAGAATTTAAATTTCACAATAATTCACTATAAACTTCCCTTACTCAGCCAGGATAACTTCCAATTTCATCCACCAAATCAAAAACTAATGAATTCTATAAGTGGACCTAATTTTATAAGTCATAAAAACATAAAAAAATTAAAGAAAAAGTAAGAATTAAACTCACATGATGTGAAAATATGGAAAACCAACTTTCTCCAAACCTCCTATGGCATTTTGGCTGAGAAAATATGATGAGATATCTAGATTTTTCAATTTTGTCTTTATTATACAAGTTAAAATTGTAAAATTTCCAATTTTGCCCTTATTTCCCTTATTTTTTGATGATTTTCTTACCCTTGCCGTCCAACCTTTTCACTTTTAGGCTTAATTTCCCTTTAAATCCTCTTTCTTTTAACACTTGAGCTATTTAATCCTTCTAGCGAATTTTGCATTTGTTACAATTTAGTCCTTTTCTTTAATTGACTACCCAAACATTTAAATTTCTCAGCCAAACTTTAATACTAACTTAATAACACTCCATAAATATTTCTAAAAATATTTATGGCTCGATTTTCAAATTTGAGGTCTCGATACCTCTTTTTTTACCTATTTGACCTAATAAATTCCTTTAATTTACCAAATTCACCAAATCACAAATTCTTCTAAATTCTTACTTGACTCATAAATATTAAATTACTATCTTATTCAATCTTACTTGTCAGATTTAGTGATCTCAAATCACCATTTTGACACCATTAAAAATTAGGTCGTTACAACTGTACCGATACGTATCTATTTCTCACAATTTCATATCTTCGACATGCCCATTGAACCATCGGAATACTATCGGATACACGAGAATCTCGCACCCTAAGTGCCAATACATAGCCGAAGCTATCTCGAACACCCCATACCCGAGTCCGAGGCCTAGACCGAATACGAGACATTGCTACACTTGAACTTTATTAATCATGGAATCTCGGGCTATAAATTTCATCCCAAACTAAAAACTTCTCTTTCGTATACAACTCGCACATCTCATGGGCCTACGAGGCCTTAAACTCATGTTCGTAAACTTTCAGAAAATTGATCGAAAACCTCTCTTAGAAACAGGGGTAACATGCCCATGTGGTTTGGGACACGCCTGTGTACCCCTTAACACGCTCATGTCTTCCAACCGTGGGAAGCTACTAACTTGATCCACACGGCCTTGACACGCCCGTGTCTTCCAATCGTGGGGAGCTACTGACTTGATCCACACGGCCTGGGTACACGCCCATGCTCAAACTATGGGTCTTACACGGCTCATGCACACAGCCATGGGATTCATCCGTGGCCTATTCTAACTAATAATAATAATGTGTAGGGTACGCACGGCCTAGACACATGCCCATGTGTCTAACCGTGTGGGCACTTAGAGGCTATTTACCAAGCCTTCTTACCACTTTCATTTGCATACATTCATATACTAATTCAATAAAGTCTCAGGTCATCAACTAAAATACATGAATTTATGCATTTGATTCATGAAAATAAAGTTTTCTTCCCATACAATTACAACAACTTAAGCCATCATCAATGGCCATACACCTTTAAACTATGAACCCTCTTAGACCAACACAATTTGACACAATGACATCAACTTAATCAACCTTACATTCTAGCCCTATACATGCCATGACTTATAAGGACTTGATACCTCATACCAAGTGTCTGCTCGATAGTGTGAATGCATCTCCAATAGCCTCCAACTCGAGCTAGTAGAAAATTTACCTATGAGAAATGGGAAATGAGATGGAGTAAGCAATAATGCCTAGTAAGTTCATATGTATAAACTGATAATTTCTTATATTCATTGGACAAACATAACCATAAAGTATCATAAAGAGTTTCTCTCAAAAACCCTTAATTACTTACTCAACCATTGTTGAAACTTACTCATTCAATCTTTTACCACACTCTTACCATGTTACAAGCCAACTGCTCGTGCTGAATAGCATTCATTCCTGCACTGATCACCATTTAATCACATAAACCATTTTCAGTAAGCCACTTATATTACTAATCTCTCGGTGGTTACGCACTTAGCCCACCATTACATCTCTAATAGGGTGGTATCGCACACAGCCCACCATTTAGATATACTTATGGTGTTTTCGCACTCAGCACACCAATCATTTATAAGCGATGGTATCACACACTTCTATTCTTACTTAACATTCTTCCATACTCGCTAACATTCACACACTACGTCAATAAATCTATCTCATGCAACTAAGGTGCATTAATTATACATATCCCATGAAGTATATATTGAGTTCATCACGATTCAATTCTAACACATACTTGTGCTTCTAGTGGTACAACCACATACATTCAACATTCTTGAGTCTCATACATATTGTCACATTAACATCGTACCCCAATAGGGTCTTACTCACATCAACATACCGATGTCATACCCCTGACATGGTCTTATACGAATTCCTACACCAAGGCCATATTCCAATATAGTCTTACACGAAAACTTAACTATCATCATGTCAAGTTATAAACATTTCCCATTATTCATAAATTCGATTCTATAGGCATCTCATCGATAGATATTTCATACATTCATGGAGTAAATATACATTCCATACAACATTGGAATATTAAATCAACTCGTACATAATTGCAACATTCGCACATGAACTTACCTCGGTGTCGAAAGAGCCGAAAAGGACTATTTGCCCACATTTCTCTTTTTATCCGTTCTAGGTCTAAAACTCGATTTCATTGACCTAGAACAATGAAATATACTGATTTATTCATTCATAACTCATAAAATACCATAATACACACCTTAGGAAAAAAATGACTATTTTGCCCCTATACTTTTGCAAAATTACAATTTTGCCCCTAGGCTCGTAAATAAATTTTTATCACATTTTCTTGTTAATCAAGCCTAGCTGAACATTTAATCCTCCTATAACAATTCACAATTCTAACTATTTCATGCCTTAATGAACAATTTACAACTTTTGCATATTAGCCCAAAATAAGTGTTTTCATAACAACACTTTTCACAGAAGTTGTTTATCAACATCCTATCATTCATTTTCTTCCATAAAAATTTAGCAACCAAAATAAACCCTTTCATGGCAAGTCCCTAGGCTCTCAACCATGTTACAAATTAGTCCCCCCATTAGCTAGCTTAAGCTTTGGGGACTCCAAAAGTACAATTTTTATCAAGAAAAGTCATCAAAATCACTTACTTGTGAGGAGGAATACTTGCTGAAATTTTGAGCTTCAAAAACCCCATTCTTGCTGTCCATTTTCGGTGGAAGAGGAGAAGAAATAAAAAAGATGATAGCTTTTCTTATTTCATCTTATTTTATTTCTTTTTAATAACCTAACATGACAACATTTAATGCCCTTGTCCCCTTTGTCTTCTTTGACCGTCCAAGCCAATTCCCATGGTCTAATTGCACATTTGGGACCTCCAATTTATAACCCATAGCTATTTGGCACCTCTAGGAAATAAAATGGAACTTTTTCACTTTTTTGCGATTTAGTCCTTTTTCACAATTTAGCTAGAATTTGCTAAAATTAAGGTGCCAAAATTTTCATGCATCCTTATAAACATGTTATCACACATAACATAACATGAAAATAATTTTCTCTAACCTTGAATTAGTGATTCCGAGATCACTGTTCCGACTAGGCCCTAAATCAGGCTGTCACAATCTCAATCTCATATCACATATAATGCTCACTCTCGAGCTATCAACGGGTCTGCTCACACAAGCTAACTGTCATGGCGAAACTACACAGTGCTGCTCACACAAGTTGATGAGAATTCGCAACACATGCCAGATAACTCAGCCACCAGTAGGACGTACGGACCAGCAACCAAATCACATAACCCCTAATGACATGTCATTGGTATCCTAATCTACTCCTAAGGTTCAACCGGGATTTCACATTTGCTGAATCATCATTCAATATGTCTGCAAGGTCTTATTCACAATTTATGCAATATCAAAGCATTTAAAACACAATATAATAATGCTTATTACATACAAACTTACCTTGATGTAAAAACGACAAAGTAGATCAACTAATCCAACACCTTGTTTTTCCCCTAATCTAAATCTGAATTTCACTTTTCTTGATATATATATAATATCAAATTTAGCTTATTTAATCATAAATCAATTCAATTTAGTCCAAAATACACATTATAGCAATTTTACACTTTTGCCCCTAATATTTCAACATTTTTACAAATTAGTCCTTAACTCATAAAAATGCAAATCATGAAATTCAACCTATACCCATGCTAGCTGAATTTCTATCAAGTCCCTAGCTATTTTTATTTATTTCACAATTTAATCACAAAATTTACACATTTCACAATTTAATCCCTAATTGGAAATTTTATCAAAATCACTTTACAAATGTTGTTTATCTAACCCATATTTTTTCATATTTATTTCACAATTAAACATTCAAACAATAAAATTTCTTACCGAAATTTCACACAATCATATTATCGAAATTAGGAAGACAACACTTTTGTTTTTAGAAATTAAAATAGTAATATAATTATTTCCAAATATGTCCTCATTATGGAATTTCGGGACCTCCACTTTAAGGTCTCAATGTAACACCACATAGCTAGCCTAGAAATTAAAATAGTTATAATTATTTCGACCTCGACTCAATGATCTAGCCTAGCATGTCACATAAAAGGGTTGTTTAAAAACTGCATGTTCGATTAAAAACTTCGTAGTCTTTTTGAAACCCCGAGCTTTGTTTTTTGTGGAAATCAAATTTGTTTTTATGGTTTTCTTGTAAAAACGTTATTAATATTATTATTTTCGAAAACTTTGTTTATAACAAAAATCAAATTCAGTAGTTTGCGAAAACGTGATACTTTGAACACAGTTATTAACCTGTTAAGAAAACCCATAGTTTAATCATTTATAGTTTTAATATAACTGAAATGAAAGTTTAAAAGAAAATTTAGTCCAATGGCCTTATTAAAAAAAAAACAAACCCTATATTAAAATAATCTTAAAAATAAGGTAAAGACCAAATTTACTAAAATTAGTGAATAAAGCTCCCATGTATGGCCACCACAGAGTCCTCCGTATCTCCAAATCCTCTAGTGCTGGGGATTACCTGCAAGGTTAAAGCAAATGGGTGAGTTACGAGAACTCAATGTGTAATCCCCTAATCGGTCATTAATTAGGCCAAAGCCCATAAAGAAGCAGATTAGGCTGAAGCTCATATAGAAGCAAACTGGTGAAGCCCATACAGAAGTAGTCTGGGCCGAAGCCCTATTAACATGATAATGCAACAGAATATGCAGCCCAACCTAATAATCCATCCACTACACACCACCCGTACCAGCCCAACACACCTGTGGGGATTTCTAGATCGACCCATCCATCTGCTGAACACCTCGATGGCAGACAAGCTGCTCATCACAGAATTTGTGGCGAAGCCACTAGAATAACAGAATATCCGTGGATGGCCACTATACAGATTGTGGCAGAGCTACCAAAATATGTGGCAGAGCCACCAGATCACACTTCCTCCGATCATCAATAACCCAATCCCATGCAGAATGTCATGTATGCAAGCATATATCAAAAATGATGTATGAAAAAAATTACTGTCATAACCAGATAAACAAAATACGCACAGTCATGGTAATCAACCCATAAGGGTATAATGGTAATTTACCCACTAAGGGAATTTCAGTAATTTGCTAACCAAGGGTATTTTAGTAATTTACCCACCAAGGGTATTTTGGTAGTTTACCAACCAAGGGTATTTCGGTAGTTTACCCACCAAGGGAATTTCAGTAATTCACCCACCAAGGGTATTTCAGTAATTTACCCGCCAAGGGTATTTTGGTAATTTACACACCAAGGATATTTTGATAATTTACCCACCGAGGGTATTTCGATCATTTAGCCGATTCACAGAATAATGCATAACATAACAAACAATGGTGTGAGATTACACACCTGATCACGTAGAGTACTATACACTCACGATCGTCATCACCTATACCAAACATATCACACATACATAAAATTTTCTACATAGAAATAGCGATGCGATTGGGCCTAGGGCCCATTCTCAGCCCAAATGGGTCAACACGCTCCTGTGGCCCATTTAATCCAAATCTAGCCACAGATACGAGATTCCCATACTCTAATCCAACATCTACTACCCAATCATACAACTTATTCATACGAGCCTAGGGATCCATTGGGCCCACTTGGCCCCTCTCGGCCCATCGTGGCCCAAACAGTACCAACCTACAAGAATACTCATGGTGCCTCAACTATTGCGTCGAAGCTCCCACACGTGCGCTCGCACGCTCGTGTGGCTACCATTGCCGTGTGTCCGGCATCTTAGTATTTACCGCTCTACAGCTAGAGTAGTGCGAAATAAACACCTGATATGAGTCTGAAGCTATTCCACGCTCCGAATGCTCCTACGCCCAAACGCCCACCAAGGTATGCTTCCTCTCCTTATTAACAACTCCATTTATAGCCAGTTTCACAATTCCCTCTTGCTAGCTTTCCGATGTGGGATCCCTCCTTCAGTAGAGTTTAAATCCAACACAACTCTGGCCGTCCAATCTGCAAAATAAATACTCCCTTGCTTGTCATGAGATTCGAATCCAAGCTCTCCCATCAACCAATTCATGACACTTGCCACAAGCCACAAGCTCCTCTTGTGTGTAAAATCATGCACAACTAAATATAAATCTATGGGTCAAAGTCCAAGTTCATCTAAAAATAAATCAAAATGAAATGCAAGCGCTAAGACTTGAACCTTGGACCCTTTTCTTCCTTGTGGCGTCATTCCCTTGTCTCTCATATGGTACTATTTACCACTAGACCACAACTCCTTTTGTGTTATTTTTCTCCACATATTATTCTTAAAGCCTACCTACTAACTCCAGGGCTTTACTCACCTAAACCAAAATTTTCTTAAAGCTCAAGTTTGATCCCGAGACTTCATAGATGCCCCCTAACCTTCCAAAATCACTCACCTAATAGGTCCAACTTTCACTAGTACCGTTTTCTTACTCTAAAAATTTTAAACGCTTCCATGCCCAAGGCCTAATGGGCCCAATTCTACTAGGCCCAAATTCGGTTCATTACAAACCTACCCCCTTAAAGAAATTTCGTCCTCAAAATTTCCAACTAATGAAAACGTTGCACATTCTAACCTAGCACACTACGCTCTCGATGTGCACTCTGATCTTAATAACATAAGCACGCACCACACTATTTATCCATCAGAGCGGATGGGCATCACATGCAAATAATTTCAAAAATTTACATGGAATAAATACAAACTCTAAGTTTAAGCATCATACCACAAAACATACACAGAATAAATACAGTATAAAAAACATAGTATCAGGAAACTTACGGATTTGGTGCCGGAGACTCAAGGTGCCATACTTCCAATAATGATATGTATTTTCTAAATCATATTTCAAACAAATTTGAAAAATGTTTTCGAACCCATTCCACAGTCGAGTTTTACAACTAGACTCTGATACCAAAAAATGTAACACCCCAAACCCAGCCTAGAAGTTATGACCAGATTTGACATGTCACATAAAAGGGTTGTTTAAAAACTGCATGTTCGTTTAAAAACTTTGCATTCTTTTCAAAACCATGAGCTTAGTTGTTTGTGGAAATCAGATTTGTTTTTACGGTTTTCTTGTAAAAACATTATTAATATTATTATTTTTGAAAACTTTATTTATAATAGAAATCAAATTCAGTAGTTTGCTGAAACGTGATACTTTGAAAACAATTATTAACCTATTAAGAAAACCCATAGTTTAATCATTTATAGTTTGAATATAACTAAAATGAAAGTTTAAAAGAAAATTTAGTCCAATGGCCTTATTACAAAAAAAAACCAAACCCAAATTAAAATAATCTTAAAAATAAGGTAAAGACCAGATTTACTAAAATTCGTGAATAAAGCTCCCATGTATGGCCACCACAGAGTCCTCCGCAGCTCCAAATCCTATAGTGCTGGGGATTACCTGCAAGGTTAAAGTAAAGGAGTGAGTTACGAGAACTCAGTGTGTAATCCCCTAATCGGTTATTAACTGGCCCAAGCCCATACAAAAGCAGACTAGGCCGAAGCCTATACAGAAGTAGTCTAGGCCGAAGCCCTATTAACATGATAATGCAACAGAATATGCAGCCCAACCTAATAATCCATCCACTACACACCACCCGTACCAGCCCAACACACCTGTGGGGATTTCTAAATCGACCCATCCATTCGCTACACACCTCGATGGCAAACAAGCTGCTCATCATAGAATTTGTGGCAAAGCTACCAGAATAACAGAATATACATGGCATGGCCACTATACAGATTGTGGCAGAGCCACTAGAATATGTGGCAGAGCCACCAGATCACACTTCCTCCGATCATCAATAACCCAATCCCATGCAGAATGTCATGTATGCAAGCATATATAAAAAATGATGTATGAAATAAATTACCGTCATAACTAGATAAACAGAATACGCACAGTCATGGTAGTCAACCCATAACGGTATAACGGTATTTACCCACCAAAGGTATTTCAGTAATTTACCCACCAAGGGTATTTCGATAATTTACACACCAAGGGTATTTCAGTAATTTACCCACCAAGGGTATTTTGGTAATTTACCCCCAAGGTTATTTTGGTAATTTACCCACCAAGGTTATTTCGGTCATTTTAGCCGATTCATCGAATAATGCATAACATAACAAACAATGGTGTGAGATTACACACCTGATCACGTAGAGTATTATACACTCACGATCGTCGTCACCTATACCAAACATATCACACATACATAAAATTTTCTACATAGAGATAGAATACGGTTGGGCCTAGGGCCCATTCTCAGCCCAAATGGCCCACACGCTAGTGTGGCCCACTTAGCCCAAATCTAGCCACAAATACGAGATTCTCATACTCTAATCCAACATCTACTACCTAATCATACAACTTATTCATACAAACCTAGGGGCCTATTGGACACACTTGGCCCCTCTCGACCCATCGTGGCCTATACAGCACCAACCCATAAGAATACTCATGGTGGCCTCAACTATCGCGTTGACGCTCCCACACGTGCGCTCACACATTCGTGTGGCTACCATCGTCGTGTGACTGTCATCTTGGCATTTACCGCTCTACAGCTAGAGTAGTGTGAGATACACACCTGATAGGAGTCTAAAGTTATTCCGCACTCCGAATGCTCCTATGCCTAAACACCCACCAAGGTAAGCTTCCTCTCCTCATTAATGTACCCCATTTATAGCCGCTTCTCAATTCCCTCTTGCTAGCTTTCTGATGTGGGATCCCTCCTTGATGAGAGTTTAAATCTAACACAACTCTGTCCGTCCAATCCAAAACTAAATACTCCTTGCTTGTCATGAGATTGAATCCAAGCTCTCCCATCAACCAATTCACGCCACAAGCCACTAAGCCACAAGCTCTCTTGTGTCTAAAATCATGCGCAACTAAATATAAATCTATGGGTCAAAGTCCAAGTTCACTTAAAAATAAATCAAAATGAAATGCAAGCGTCAAGACTTGAACCTTGGACCCCTTTCTTCCTTGTGGCGTCATTCCCTTATCTCCCATGTAGCACTATTTGCCACTAGACCACAACTCCTTTTATGTTATTTTTCTTCACATATTATTCTTAAAGCCTACCTACTAACTCCCAGGGCTTTACTCACTTAAAACCAAAATTTTCCTAAAGCTCAAGTTTGATCCTGGGACTTCATAGAAGCCCCCTAACCTTCTAAAATCACTCACCTAATAGGTCCAACTTGCACTAGTGTCGTTTTCTTGCTCTCAAAAATTTAAATGCTCCCGTGCCCAAGGCCTAATGGGCCTAATTATACTAGGCCCAAATTCGGTTCGTTACAAATCTACCCCCTTAAAGAAATTTCGTCCTCAAAATTTCCAATTAACGAAAGCGTTGCACATTCTAACCTAACACACTACGCTCTCGTTGCGCACTCTGATCTTAATAACACAAGCACGCACCACACTATTTATCTATCAGAGCAGATGGGCATCACATGCAAATAATTTCAAAAATTTACATGGAATAAATACAAACTCTAAGTTTAAGCGTCCACAAAACATACACAGAATAAATACAGTATAAAAAAACATAGTATTAGGAAACTTACGAATTTGGTGCCAGGGACACAGGGTGCCATACTTCAAATAATGATATATATTTTCTAAATCATATTTCAAACAAATTTGAAAAACATTTTCAAACCCATTCCACAGTCGAGTTTTGCAACCGAGCTCTGATACCATAAAATGTAACACCCAAAACTCAGCCTAGAAGTTACAACCGGATCTGGCATGTCAAATAAAAGGGTTGCTTAAAAACTACTTGTTCGTTTAAAAACTTCGCATTCTTTTTGAAACCATGAGCTTAGTTGTTTGTGGAAATCAGATTTGTTTTTATGGTTTTCATGTAAAAACGTTATTAATATTATTATTTTCAAAAACTTTGTTTATAACAGAAATCAAATTTAGTAGTTTGCGAAAACGTGATTTTGGTAATTTACCCATCAAGGGTATTTTGGTAATTTACCCCCAAGGTTATTTTGGTAATTTACCCACCAAGGGTATTTCGGTCATTTTAGCCGATTCATCGAATAATGCATAACATAACAAACAATGGTGTGAGATTACACACCTGATCATGTAGAGTACTATACACTCACGATCGTCATCACCTATACCAAACATATCACACATACATAAAATTTTCTACATAGAGATAGAATGCGGTTGGGCCTAGGGCCCATTCTCAGCCCAAATGGCCCACACACTAGTGTGGCCCACTTAGCCCAAATCTAGCCACAAATACGAGATTCTCATACTCTAATCCAACATCTACTACCTAATCATACAACTTATTCATACAAACCTAGGGGCCTATTGGACACACTTGGCCCCTCTCGACCCATCGTGGCCTATACAGCACCAACCCATAAGAATACTCATGGTGGCCTCAACTATCGCGTTGGCGCCCCCATCGTCTTGCTCACACATTCGTGTGGCTACCATCGTCGTGTGACAGTCATCTTGGCATTTACCGCTTTATAGCTAGAGTAGTGTGAGATACACACCTGATAGGAGTCTAAAGTTATTCCGCGCTCCGAATGCTCCTGCGCCTAAACGCCCACCAAGGTAAGCTTCCTCTCCTCATTAACAGCCCCATTTATAGCCAGTTTCTCAATTCCCTCTTGCTAGCTTTCTGATGTGGGATCCCTCCTTCAGTAGAGTTTAAATCTAACACAACTCTGGCTGTCCAATCCGCAAACTAAATACTCCCTTGCTTGTCATGAGATTCGAATCCAAGCTCTCCCATCAACCAATTCACGCCACAAGCCACTAAGCCACAAGCTCCTCTTGTGTCTAAAATCATGCAACTAAATATAAATCTATGGGTCAAAGTCCAAGTTCACTTAAAATAAATCAAAATGAAATGCAAGCGTCAAGACTTGAACCTTGGACCCTTTCTTCCTTGTGGCGTCATTCCTTATCTCCCATGTAGCACTATTTGCCACTAGACCACAACTCCTTTTATGTTATTTTTCTCCACATATTATTCTTAAAGCCTACCTACTAACTCCCAGGGCTTTACTCACCTAAAACCAAAATTTTCCTAAAGCTCAAGTTTGATCCTGGGACTTCATAGAAGCCCCTAACCTTCTAAAATCACTCACCTAATAGGTCCAACTTGCACTAGTGCCATTTCTTGCTCTCAAAATTTAAATGCTCCGTGCCCAAGGCCTAATGGGCCTAATTATACTAGGCCCAAATTCGGTTCGTTACAAATCTACCCCCTTAAAGAAATTTCGTCCTCAAAATTTCCAATTAACGAAAGCGTTCACATTCTAACCTAACACACTACGCTCTCATTGCGCACTCTGATCTTAATAACACAAGCACGCACCACACTATTTATCTATCAGAGCAGATGGGCATCACATGCAAATAATTTCAAAAATTTATATGGAATAAATACAAACTCTAAGTTTAAGCGTCCACAAAACATACACAGAATAAATACAATATAAAAAAACATAGTATTAGGAAACTTACGAATTTGGTGCCAGAGACACAGGGTGCCATACTTCAAATAATGATATATATTTTCTAAATCATATTTCAAACAAATTTGAAAAACATTTTCAAACCCATTCCACAGTCGAGTTTTGCAACCGAGCTCTGATACCATAAAATGTAACACCCAAAACTCAGTCTAGAAGTTACAACCGGATCTGGCATGTCAAATAAAAGGGTTGCTTAAAAACTGCTTGTTCGTTTAAAAACTTCGCATTCTTTTTGAAACCATGAGCTTTGTTGTTTGTGGAAATCAGATTTGTTTTTATGGTTTTCATGTAAAAACATTATTAATATTATTATTTTCAAAAACTTTGTTTATAACAGAAATCAAATTCAGTAGTTTGCGAAAACGTGATAGTTTGAAAATAGTTATTAACGTGTTAAGAAAACCCATAGTTTAATCATTTATAGTTTGAATATAACTGAAATGAAAGTTTAAAAGAAAATTTAGTCCAATGGCCTTATTACAAAAAAACCAAACCCAAATTAAAATAATCTTAAAAATAAGGTAAAGACCAGATTTACTAAAATTCGTGAATAAAGCTCCCATGTATGGCCACCATAGAGTCCTCCGCAGCTCCAAATCCTATAGCGCTGGGTATTACCTGCAAGGTTAAAGCAAAGGAGTGAGTTACGAGAACTCAGTGTGTAATCCCCTAATCGGTCATTAACTAGCCCGAGCCCATACAAAGTAGACAGATTGAAGCCCAATAAAGCCTATCTGAAAAGCGATCCGAAGCCCATCAAAAGTAGTCTAGGCCAAGCCCTATTAACATGATAATGCAATAGAATATGCAGCCCAACCTAATAATCCATCCACTACACATCACCCGTACCATTAACACACCGTGGGGATTTCTAAATCGACCCATCCATTCGCTACACACCTCGATGGCAAACAAGTTGCTCATCACGAATTTGTGTATGAAGCCACCGAATAACAAAATACATGGCATGGCCACTTGGCCAATTGTGGCGAGCCACTGAATTGTGGTAGCCACCGGATCACACTTCCTCCAATCATCAATAACCCAATCCCATGTAGAATGTCATGTATGCAAGCATATATAAAAAATGATGTATGAAATAAATTACCGTCATAACCAGATAAATAGAATACGCACAGTCATGGTAGTCAACCCATAACGGTATAACGGTAATTTACCCACCAAGGGTATTTCAGTAATTTACCCACCAAGGATATTTCGATAATTTACACACCAAGGGTATTTCAGTAATTTACCCACCAAGGGTATTTTGGTAATTTACCCTCAAGGTTATTTTGGTAATTTACCCACCAAGGGTATTTCGGTCATTTTAGTCGATTCATCGAATAATGCATAACATAACAAACAATAGTGTGAGATTACACACCTGATCACGTGGAGTACTATACACTCACGATCGTCATCACCTATACCAAACATATCACACATACAAAAATTTTCTACATAGAGATAGAATGCGGTTGGGCCTAAGGCCCATTCTCAGCAAATAGGCCCACGCTAGTGTGGCCCACTTAGCCCAAATCTAGCCACAAATACGAGATTCCCATACTCTAATCCAACATCTACTACCTAATCATACAACTTATTCATACAAACCTAGGGGCCTATTGGGCACACTTGGCCCCTCTCGGCCCATCGTGGCCTATACAGCACCAACCCATAAGAATACTCATGGTGGCCTCAACTATCGCGTTGACGCTCCCACACGTGCGCTCACACATTCGTGTGGCTACCATCGTCGTGTGACTGTCATCTCGACATTTACTGCTCTACAGCTAGAGTAGTGTGAAATACACACCTGATAGGAGTCTGAAGCTATTCCGCGCTCCGAATGTTCCTACGCCCAAACACCCACCAAGGTAAGCTTCCTCTCCTCACTAACAACCCCATTTATAGCCAGTTTCTCAATTCCCTCTTGCTAGCTTTCCGATGTGGGATCCCTCCTTCAGTAGAGTTTAAATCCAACACAACTCTGGCCGTCCAATCTGCAAACTAAATACTCCCTTGCTTGTCATGAGATTCAAATCCAAGCTCTCCCATCAACCAATTCACGCCACTAGCCACTAAGCCACAAGCTCCTCTTGTGTCTAAAATCATGTGCAACTAAATATAAATCTATGGGTCAAAGTCCAAGTTCACTTAAAAATAAATCAAAATGAAATGCAAGCGTCAAGACTTGAACCTTGGACCCCTTTCTTCCTTGTGGCGTCATTCCTTGTCTCCCATGTAGCACTATTTGCCACTAGACCACAACTCCTTTTATGTTATTTTTCTCCACATATTATTCTTAAAGCCTACCTACTAACTCCCAGGGCTTTACTCACCTAAAACCAAAATTTTCCTAAAGCTCAAGTTTGATCCTGGGACTTCATAGAAGCCCCCTAACCTTCTAAAATTACTCACCTAATAGGTCCAACTTGCACTAGTGCCATTTTCTTGCTCTCAAAAATTTAAATGCTCCCGTGCCCAAGGCCTAATGGGCCTAATTCTACTAGGCCCAAATTCGGTTCGTTACAAATCTACCCCCTTAAAGAAATTTCGTCCTCAAAATTTCCAATTAACGAAAGCGTTGCACATTCTAACCTAACACACTACGCTCTCGTTGCGCACTCTGATCTTAATAACACAAGCACGCACCACACTATTTATCTATCAGAGCAGATGGGCATCACATACAAATAATTTCAAAATTTTACATGGAATAAATACAAACTCTAAGTTTAAGCGTCCACAAAACATACACAGAATAAATACAACATAAAAAAACATAGTATTAGGAAACTTACGAATTTGGTGCCAGAGACCCAGGGTGCCATACTTCAAATAATGATATATATTTTCTAAATCATATTTCAAACAAATTTGAAAAACATTTTCAAACCCATTCCACAGTCGAGTTTTGCAACTGAGCTCTGATACCATAAAATGTAACACCCAAAACTCAGCCTAGAAGTTACAACCGGATTTGGCATGTCAAATAAAAGGGTTGCTTAAAAACTACTTGTTCGTTTAAAAACTTCGCATTCTTTTTGAAACCATGAGCTTAGTTGTTTGTGGAAATCAGATTTGTTTTTATGGTTTTCATGTAAAAACGTTATTAATATTATTATTTTCAAAAACTTTATTTATAATAGAAATCAAATTCAGTAGTTTGCGAAAACGTGATAGTTTGAAAATAGTTATTAACCTGTTAAGAAAACCCATAGTTTAATCATTTATAGTTTGAATATAACTGAAATGAAAGTTTAAAAGAAAATTTAGTCCAATGGCCTTATTACAAAAAAACCAAACCCAAATTAAAATAATCTTAAAAATAAGGTAAAGACCAGATTTACTAAAATTCGTGAATAAAGCTCCCATGTATGGCCACCACAGAGTCCTCCGCAGCTCCACATCCTCTAGTTCTGGGGATTACCTGTAAGGTTAAAGCAAAGGGGTGAGTTACGAGAACTCAGTGTGTAATCCACTAATCGGTCATTAACTGGGCCCGAGCCCATACAAGAGTAGACCGGTGAAGCCAATATAAAGCGAGGCGGGTGAAGCCCATATGTACAAACCGATCCGGCCCATACAAAAGTAGTCTGGGCCGAAGCCCATACAGAAGTAGTCTGGGCCGAAGCCCTATTAACGTGATAATGCAACAGAATATGCAGCCCAACCTAATAATCCATCCACTACACACGACCCGTACCAGCCCAACACACCTGTGGGGATTTCTAAATCGACCCATCCATCCGCTACACACCTCGATGGCAGACAAGCTCTCATCACAGAATTTGTGGCGAAGCCACCAGATAACAAAATATACGTGGATTGGCCACTATACAGATTGTGGTAGAGCCACCAGATCACACTTCCTCCGATCATCAATAACCCAATCATATGCAGAATGTCATGCATGCAAGCATATATCAAAAATGATGTATGAAATAAATTACCGTCATAACCAGATAAACAGAATATGCACAGTCATGCTAATCAACCCATAAGGGTATAACGATAATTTACCCACCAAGGGTAGTTCGGTAATTTACCCATCAAGGGTATTTCGATAATTTACCCACCAAGGGTATTTCGATAATTTACCCACCAAGGGTATTTCGGTAATTTACCCACCAAGGGTATTTCGGTAATTTACCTACCAAGGGTATTTTGGTAATTTACCCACCAAAGTTATTTCTGTTATTTTAGTCGATTCTCAGAATAACGCATAACATAACAAACAATGGTGTGGGATTACACACCTGATCATGTAGAGTACCATACACTCACGATCATCATCACCTAAACCAAACATATCACACATATATAAAATTTTCTACATAGAGATAACGATGTGATTGGGCCTAAGGCCCATTCTTAGCCCAAATGGCCCACACGCTCCTGTGGCCCACTTAGCCCAAATCTAGCCACAGATACGAGACTCCCATACTCTAATCCAACATCTACTACCCAATCATACAACTTATTCATTCCAACCCACGGGCCCATTTGGCCCACTTGGCCCCTCTTGGCCTATCGTGGCCCAAATAGCACCAACCCACAAGAATACTCATGGTGGCCTCAACTATCGCGTCAAAGCTCCCACACGTGCACTCGCACGCTCGTGTGGCTACCATCACCGTGTGATCGGCATCTCGGCATTTACCGCTCTACAGCTAGAGTAGTGCAAAATACACTCCTGATAGGAGTCTGAAGCTATTCTGCACTCCGAATGCTCCTATACCCAAACGTCGACCAAGGTATGATTCTTCTCCTCATTAATAGTTCCATTTATAGCCAGCTTCTCACCTTCCCTATTGCTACCTTTCCGATGTGGGATCTCTCATTCAGTAGAGTTTAAATCCAACACAACTCTGGCCATCCAATCTATAAAATAAATACTCCCTTGCTTGTCATGAGATTGGAACCCAAGCTCTCCCATCAGCCAATTCACGCCACTTGCCACTAAGCCACAAGCTCCTCTTATGTCTAAAATCGTGCGCAACTAAATATAAATCTATGGGCCAAAGTCCAAGTTTACTTAAAAATAGATCAAAATGAAATGCAAGCGCCAAGACTTGAACGTTGGACCCCTTGCTTCCTTGTGGCGTCATTCCCTTGTCTCCTATGTGGCAGTATTTGCCACTAGACCACAACTCCTTTTGTGCTATTTTTCTCCACATATTATTCTTAAAGCCTACCTGCTAACTCCTAGGGTTTTACTCACCTAAAACCAAAATTTTCCTAAAGCCCAAGTTTGATCATGGGACTTCATAGAAGCCCCCTAACCTTCAAAATCATTCACCTAATAGGTCCAACTTGTACTATTTCCGTTCTCTTGTTCTCAAAAATTTTAAACGCTCCCATGCCCAAGGCCTAATGGGCCCAATTCTACTAGGCCCAAATTCGGGTCGTTACACTCAAAACCACTGTTTCGATTTGACTAAAAATGGGTTGTTACAACTCTCCCCCCTTAGGAATTTTTGTCCCAAAAATCTTACTTGAAAAGAGGTTAGGGTATTGTTTTCTTATAGCTTTCTCGGGTAGCTTCTTCAACCCCGTGACATTGCCACAAAACCTTCACCAAAGCTATGTTTTTGTTTCTCAACTCTTTAATCTCTCAAGCTAGAATTCTGATCGGTTCTTCACTATACGTCATATCAGGTTGAATTTCAATCTCTGACGGAGAAATTACGCGTGGTAGATTTGATCTATATTGACGCAACATCGAATCATGAAATACATTGTGAATCTTTTCTAACTCCGAAGGTAAAGCTAGTCGATATGCCACTTGCCCTATTCTTTCGATAATCTCATACTGCGCAATAAATCGCGGACTCAACTTTCCTTTGCGATCAAAACAAAGGATTTTCTTCCATGGAGATACTTTCAGAAATTCTTTGCCACCGATCTGAAATTCAATGTCTTTACGTTTCAAATCCATATACGATTTCTATCGATTCAAGTTGCTTTCAAACTGTTGCAAATTACTTTCACTTTTTCTTCGGTCTCTTTAATCAAATCAACCCCGTGAATCTTTTTCTCACTGAGTTCGGTCCAATACAATGGAGTTCGACATTTATGACCATACAATGCTTTATACGGTGCGATCTTTATGCTTGATTAAAAATTGTTGTTATACGCGAATTCAACCAATGGTAAATATTTCTCCCAGTTGCCTTCAAATTCTAAAACACAACAATGAAGCATATCTTCTAGAATCTGAATTAATCTTTCTAAGACTGACCGTTGATTTGAGGATGAAATGCGGTACTAAAGTGCAACCATGTACCCAAAGCTTTTTGTAATTTCTTCTAAAATCGCGATGTGAACCTCAGATCTCGATCCAAAATAATAGAAACTGGCACCTTGTGTAATCTAACGATCTCAGAGATATACAACTAAGCTAGTTTATTAAGTGAATAATCTGTACATACTGGAATGAAATGTGCAGATTTTGTCAGTCAATCAACAACAACCCAAATAGCATCTTTCTTTTTTAGAGACAGGGGCAAACCCGATACGAAATCCATTGTAACTCTATCCCATTTCCACTCTGGTATCATCACCGACTGTAGTAATCCCAAAGGCACTTGATGTTCAGCTTTGACTTGTTGACAAACTAAACATTTTGACACAAATTCTAAAATATCTTGTTTCATGTTCGACCACCAATACAACTGTTTCAAATCATTGTACATTTTAGTACTCCCCGGGTGAACAGATAAACATCTAATGTGTGTTTCATGTAGAATTTTCTAAATAAGCTCGAGATTCTTTGGTACAAAAATTCTACCTCGGAATATTAAACAATCATCAGATTCGATCTGTTAGTCTAAATCAGTAGTTGACTCGCATTGCATTCTTTTAGCTTGCAAATCATTATCACATTTCTGAGCTTCACAAATTTACTGAAGTAATAATGGTAAAATCAAACCATTGTTAAACAAAGTTAACTGCGTATTCATTGCTCGTAAAGCAAATAAAGATTTTCTACTCAAAGCATTCGCAACTACATTGGCTTTTCTCGGGATGATAATCAATCACTAACTCATAGTCTTTCAATAACTTGAGCCATCTTCGTTGTTACAAATTCAAATCTTTCTGAGTCATTATATACTTTAAACTCTTGTGATTAGTAAAGATATAACACTTTTTACAGTATAAATGATGTCGTCAAATTTTCAATATGAAAACAATAGCAGCCAACTCTAAATCGTGCATCGGATAATTCTTTTCATGCGGCTTCAATTGTTTAGAGGCATAAGCTATCACTTTACCCTTTTGCATCAAAACACAACCCATACTGTTCAATGACGCGTCGCTGAAAATCACAAACTCTTTACCCAAGTCAGGTTGGACCAAAACTGTTGCCTCAGTTAGCAATGCTTTTAATTGTTCAAAACTCTACTGACATTTCTTAGACCATTCGAATTTCACATCTTACTGTAGCAAACGAGTCATCAGTGTAGCAACCATCGAGAATCCTTTTACAAAACGTAGATAATAGCCAACTAATTCCAAAAGCTTCTGACTTCAAACACATTTCTTGGTGGTTTCCAGTCAACAATTGCTAAAATCTTGCTTGGGTCAACTCGTATGCCTTCCGCTGAAACAATATGTCCCAAAAATCCAACTTCTCAGAGCCAAAACTTACATTTTCTGAATTTAGCATACAATCACTTATCTCTCAAAGTTTGCAATACAATTCTCAAATGCTCGACATGTTCATACTAATCTCGGTAATATATCAGAATGCCAACAATGAATACAATAACAAATCTTTCTAAATACATTCTAAAGATCTGATTCATCAAATCCATAAAAACTGCAAGAGCATTAGTTAATCCGAAAGGCATAAAAAGAAATTCATAATGTCCGTACCATGTTCTGAAAGTTGTCTTTGGCACAATCAAATCTTGAACTCACAACTAATAATAGCCAGATCCCAAATCATATCTTTGAAAATATTGTTACTCCTTTCAATTGATCAAACAAATAATCAATTCTTTACAAAGGATATTTGTTCTTTATCATAACCTTGCTGAGCGGTCGATAATCAATACAAAGTCTCATTGATCTGTCTTTCTTCTTTACGAACAACACTGGTGCACCCCAAGGCGAAAAATTAGGTCGTGCAAAACCTCTATTTGTTAACTCTTGCAACTGAGCTTTCAACTCTTTCATTTCTGTCGGAGCCATTCTATATGGAGCTATCGATATCGAGATGTTCCCAGTACTAATTAAATAGCAAACTCAACTTATCTAATCGATGGCAACCCAAGTAACTCTTCTGGAAACACATCCGGATACTCACAGACTACTAGTACTAATTCACTCTTCGATTCAAAAACTTTTATATCTAGTACATATGCAAGATAAGCATCACAACTTTTTCTCACATATCTCTGAGCTGACATTGACGAAATGACAACAGGCAACCCACTCAACTCATCTGATTCAATTCGAAGGATTTCATTATTCTGCCATTTCAATTCAATAGTCTTTCATCTACAACTCACAACAGCATCATGCAGAGTCAGCCAATCCATACCCAGAATTACATTGAATTCATCAAACGGTAATAGCATCAAATTTTCCAAAAAATAATAACCTTGCGTCATTAAAGGACAGTTCTTGCAAAATTTATAAACTAAGACATACTAGCCTAAGGGGTTCGATACTTTAATCACAAATTCAATAAAACCAACAGGCAAACTCTTACTAGACACTAAATTCTCACAAACATATGAATGAGTCGATCCAGGATCAATCAATGCAATTACATTAGTGTCATAGAGAGAAAATGTAATGGTGATAACATTTGGTGATGAAGTATCTTTGAAAACGTAATTAACGTAAGCTCTAGTTGGCGCTCGAGCTTCAAACCTTACAACCGAACCTTTTTTTGTACCTTTGCTACTAGTTACATTTCTGTATTTCTAGGTGGCCTCTTTCTAGTAGCTGTGTTGCTCGGTCTTGAATTTTGAAATTTATCTTTCTCGACTAACTCAGGGTAATCTCGAATAAAGTGATCTAATGAACCACATTTGAAACAAGCTTTATTATTCATCCAGCAATCCCCAAAATGTTGTCATCCACATTGTTAACACTCTAGTTTATTATTTTTCACACTACCAACACATGACACTAAAGTAGCTTGAGCTTTAGGACTCGAGTAATACTTTCCATGATCTCTATTTGAATAAACCAATGAAGAATTTGAACTAGTATACGAATCCCATGATTTCTTTAATGAAGATTGATATGTTTTACTCATCGATCTCTTTCTCAAATCTCTATCCTCAAAATCAGCTTTTCTATTTTCTTTTCCATGTTCTTTGGCTTTGCATGCTCTATCGACTAATACGACAAATTCTTTCAACTCCAGAATCCCAACTAGTAGTCTGATGTCTTCATTCAGCTCGTCTTCGAATCGTTTACACATAATCACCTCTGTGGAAACATATTATTGAGCATATTTACTAAGTCTCACAAACTCTTTCATACTCGATCACAGACATTCGACCCTGTTTCAGCTCCAGAAACTCTTTTCGCTTTTGATCAATAAACCGTTGGCTGATGTATTTCTTTCTGAACTCGGTCTGAAAGAATTCCCAGGTAATCCATTCTCTCGGTACCACAGATACTAAAGTATTCCACCATTGATACGTTGTGTCTCTCAAAAGTGATACAGCACATTTTACACATTCAGTTGGTGTGCAGGATAGTTCATCAAATACTCTGATAGTATTCTCAAACCAAAACTTGGCTCTCTCAAGGTCGTCATCAACAGTAGCTCTAAATTCTTTGGCCCTATATTTTTGGATTTTATCAACAGGCGGCTTATTCAATCGTAAAAGGTTCTAAACCTTGAGGAGCTACGAGGACTGGTTGGGGAATAGGTGGGGTGGAGGTTGCTGAGTAGCCGGATTTGTTCGAACAAATTTAATAAACCACTCATTCATCATTTGGAAGAAGGCTTCTTTGGCCTCTCCTTCTAAACAACCCATACGGGTCTCGACTCAGATTGCGCTACTCCGTTAACGGAGGCTGGCCCATTACTTTCAACATGATCAGCTACAGCTCGATTGGGATCCATTTACTATACGAAAACAAGATTTAAAACTATCAGGAGATATCATACTATCATAGGTTATATATGGCATATATAGCTAGACTCTCACATACACTAAGTTAGTCCTAGAATCAATTAAACCGTAGCTCTGATACCAATAAATGTAACATCTCTCACCCATTTTTAAAGCTAGAATAGGGTTATTAAGCATTACCAGACTTATTTCACAAAGAACCATGCAATTCACATAAATTTTCGAATTTCAAATAAACATTATTCAAAATCATTCACATTGTCCCTAATATGAGCCCACGAGGCCCTAAACATGTATTTGGAGTGGTTCGGGACTAAACCGATAACTCAAAATTTTTTGGAACAATTATAAAATTTTACAAAATACAAGGGACACACGCCCATGTCACAGGCCGAGTGGACATTCGAAATGGGATCACATGGCCGTGTCCCAGCCCATGTCTGACCTCATGTACCTCACTGACTTAGGTCACACGGCCAGCCACATGCCCATGTGCTAGGCCGTGTGAAGCATAGTGACTTTATTTCTAATTTAACACCAAGGGGCACACAGCCGTGTAACCTGATCGTGTGTCACACACGGCTAAGACACACGCCATGTCTCTGCCCGTGTGGACAAAAATAGGCTATTTACAAAGCAATATTGCACCTACAACAAACCAAATGGCACATAACCAGTCCTAAATAGGCATTCAAATCAACTCTAACCAAGCTTAATTCATTCCAATTCTATACCATTAACCACAATACACACTAGTATCAAATTTGTCTATTCCATTCATGCTAAACTCACATTCACAAATCTCCTAAATGGAAACTTTATACATACATTATATTGCCATAAAACCATAAGCATATAAAATTTTAATTGCAACCATTTGGCATCCATAATACCAATTCACAAAAAGCATATAAATGGCAATTATCAACCACACAACCAAAAGCCATTTGCAACAATATATACTTCTCCAAATATATCAAAATAAGCCAACTCTCATAGCTATATACAAACCAAACACTTAACATTTACAAGCCAACCCAAAAGACTAAATTCATTACTAACTATGTACCAAAATGATCAAAGCTCCTATACATGCCATATAACCATAAACATAAGTTCAAAAGTACCAAAGTGATAGCTTGATAATGTGATGAGATCTCCGACGATTCCCAAATCCAAGCTAGCTTTGATTTCATAATAAAACACAAAAATAAACAAAGTAAGCTATAAAGCTTAGTAAGCTCGTATGAAATAATAAAAAATCTCACCATTCAATTACCATTCAAGAGTATGAACATAACTTATTGTAAAACATTTAATCACAATGCTAACATATATTCAATCACAATATTAACTATGAACTCACAACTTCCATATATTAATTGCTTATATAGTTTTCGTAAATACCCGGACCGATACGTATCTTATTTCTTACCATTTCATATCTTTGATATACTCGTTGAACCATTTGGAATACTACTGGATACACGAGAATCTCACACCCTAAGTGCCAATACATAGCCGAAGCTATCTCAATCTCACATCACATATAATGCTCACTCTCGAGCTACCAACGGGTCTGCTCACACAAGCTGATGGTCATGACGAAGCTACACGGTGCTGCTCACACAAGCTGACTAGAATCCTCAACACATACCGGATAACTCAGCCACCGGTAGGACGTACAGACCAGCACCCAAATCACATAACCCCTAATGATATGTCATTCGTATCTTAATCTATTCATAAGGTTCAACTGGGATTTCACATTTGTCGGATTGTTGTCTAATATGTCCACAAGGTCTTATTCACAATTTATGCAATATCAAAGCATTTAAAACACAATATAATAATGCTTATTACATACGAACTTACCTGGGATGTAAAAATGACAAAGTAGATCAACTAATCCAACACCTTATTTTTACCTGATCTAAATTCGAATTTCGCTTTTCTTGATCTATATAATATCAAATTTAGATTTTTTAATCATCAATCAAATCAATTTAGTCCAAAATACACATTAGAGTAATTTTACACTTTTGGCCCTAATATTTTAACATTTTTACAAATTAGTCCTTAACTCATAAAAATGTAAATTCATGAAATTCAACCTATACCCATGCTAGCCAAATTTCAATTAAGTCCCTAGCAGCCCATATTTTTTATTTATTTCACAATTGAATCACAAAATTTACACATTTCACAATTTAATCCCTAATTGGAAATTTTATCAAAAATCACTTTACAAATGTTATTTATCTAACAAAAAGAATACATTTTCTATCATCAAACATCAAAATACACATATATTCATAAATGGAAAAACCCAAACCTTTAACAATTTTGCAAAATAATCCCTGGGCTAGCTAGATTAAGCTGCAATGATATTAAAAACATAAAAATCATTAAAAATAGATTGAAAAATACTAACCATGCACCAAGTTTTCCTTAGCCGAATCTAACAAGCTTCCATGGAGTTTTCTAAGCTTAAAATTTCAGTGGATGCATGAAATTAGGAAGACAACACTTTCGTTTTTATTATTTTACTATGTTTATTATATAAAATACCTTTTTAACCTTTAATAATAACCTTTAAAATACCCAATAATGTGTCAAAATATGTCCACTCACATTATGGATGGTTTTATTACAACATAAGGACCTCCACTTTAAGATTCTATAGCTATTATACACCTTTAACTAATAGAACCCCACTTTTACACTTTATGCGATTTAGTCCTTTTTAACAATTAAACATTCAAACAATAAAATTTCTTAACGAAATTTTCACACAATCATATTATCATCCTGTAGAAATTAAAATAATAATAAAATAATTATTTAAACCTTAGATTTGTGGTCTCAAAATCACTGTTTCGATTTGACTAAGTATAGGCTATTACACAAACCAATTTCAACCATGTCCAAATCATGCAATACCAATACCAAAAACCAAAATACTCATAAACATCACAATTGGCCATTCAAAAATATACCAATATCACTTTCAAAATTTCAACTAAATGGTCAAGCCATAAATTCACTTTTGTGCCTAACACATAACCTATATGCCATTTCTAATTTCAACTATATGGAATTCTACTTACACAATCAAAATCTTGGCATTTTCAAGATGCTGTATACATCATGAAGCTATCCACACACATATATATATATATATGTCAATCCATAGCAATTCAAACCACATTAAAGGGCCAATTACATAAACAAAACATATAGGCTTCCACTAGCCAAATGACCTATATATGCCATCTAACCAAAATACATTAAATCCAAAAGTGCCAAAATAAGAGTTCGATAGTGTGATGTGATCTCTGAAAACTTCCAAAACGAGCGAGCTTCTGAATCATTATAAAACACGAAAAATAAACAAAGTAAGCAATTAAGCTTAGTAAGTTTGTATAACTGCAAATATAACTTACCAATCAACCACAATAAAGCAAGTAATTTAAATAATAATGCAATTCAATTTAGTGTCATTAGCTTAACATATAACCACCAACAAAGTTAATGATGAAATCACAAATCTCATAGATTCAATTTCCATATGATTCACGTACCTACCTATATTGGTTCATATCGAACTCATATACTCTCGTAATACCACTGTGCCTGTTGAACCATTTGGAATAATATCGGATACTCAGTAATCTCACACACAAAGTGCCAAAACATGATTGAAACCATCTCTATCTCATATCTCATATAGATGCTCAACCTCGAGCTATCACTAGGTCAGCTCACATAAGCTGATGGTCAAAACGTAGCTACACTTTGCTGCTCACACAAGCTGACGAGTAACTACAACACTTGCTGGAAAACTTAGTCACTTGTAAAACGTACAGGACCAGCACCCAAAACACGGTAACCCCTAATGACATGTCATTTGTATCCTATCTATTCCTAGGGTTCAACCGAGATCCAAATAATTGAAGATATCTCGTAGAGAATTTTCATAGTTTGTATCATCCCACTTGTATTAATTAAGCATGTAAACACATATAATTTAAAGCTTATTAATATACGAACTTACCTCAAATTAATATGGAGAAAATCGACCGATCAATTTACTACTTTGTTTTTCCCCCGATCTAATTCTAAACATGGCTTTTCTTGAACTATATAATCAAATTTAACCACTTTAATATTTATTCTATTCAATTCAATCCAATTTCATATTATGGCAAAATTACCATTTTGTAACACACCTAACCCGTAACCATCGCCGGTCTAGGGTTCGAGGCATTAACGGATAATTGAAACTTTTACGAACATTTCACATCACAAGATATATCATTATCATATCAAAGTAAATCATATAAATAGAGTCCCTTAAATAGGTCTACGAGACTTCAAACATGCATTAGGAAGGGGTCGAGACTAAACTGAACACATACAAAATCTTCTAAAAACTTAACATTTTTTCAAGGTTACAAAGGTCACACGTAAGGGAGGATAGGCCGTGTGCCTCACACGGCCTTAGACATGCCCAAGTGTCCAAGCCGTGGTCAACACTGACTTACATCACACGGCCTGTCACACACCCGTGTGTCTAGCCCATGGTCGAAACTGACTTACATCACACGGCCAGTCACACACCAGTCTGTCCAACCCGTGTGCGAGCCTGACTTGAATCAAATTACAAATTTCATGGACACGGTTGAGCCACATGCCCGTGTACTCAACCGTGTAGGAAAATATAGGCCATTTGCAAGGCCAATTTGCCACCCATTTTGGATCAATCTTACAAGCTCAAACAAACACATTATTTCACACTTCAAAAGTAACCAAAACATACCAAAAATGACCATCTTTTCTAACCATTCATGAGCATATCAAACATATCAATTTGTGCACAATTTTTCTCATAACAACCTCAAACATTTCTATACATAATCCATCAAAAACTTACCAAACTATGCCATTACATAAGGCAACATATACATATCAAAATTAACATTGATTTCCAAGCCACATCTAATGGAAAATTGCATCAAACACATTGACATCAAATGCCCAAATTACAATGACTCATCAAACAATCATAAAGCCTATACATGCCATATAACCAAGTCATAAAGTGATTAATTACCAAAATCATTAGCCAGATAGTGTGATGCAATCTCCACCGACTTCCAACCCGAGCAAATCTCCAAAAAATCTATAAACATAGGATAAACACACAGAGTAAGCTTTGAAAGCTTAGTAAGCTCATATCTTAATAACCTTAATATAACAAATCATTTTATTAAAATGTCATAAACATGATATGCTATTTCACATGCCAAAACACAACTTATCTCAAGTTTATAACACAATTTCATATCAAATCATCACCATTCAATAATATACTTACATTTTTACTAAATTTAGCTTTCACAAGCTTATTCAATTTGATTCTCATATAACATTCCATTCTCACTTTCATATATCCAAATGAGCACATTCTGTAAATAACATTTCTAATCACATATAATTCTCATACAGATCACATATCATCACTTATATTCAAATTCACCTTTCTTTCATATAGTATTTGACAATTTTACTTACACTGCTTTTAAATCACATTTTATTCATTTGTTCTTGATTCATTTGCACATATTCATATTTCGTTTACAAATACATCACATAACATTCTTTGCATATTTATACTTACCTTTCATTATCAAATATTGTATACCTTCCAATGTACTTGAATTAGAATGTCATTCACTTAATCACTTATATCTTAAAATATCCGTTGAACCATTTGGAATCAATAAGGATACTCAGATTGTTGGAAATCTCATACAAATCCAATGTCCCAGACATAGTCTTACATGTAATCACATATCGATGCCACTGTCCCAAACAGGGTCTTACACGAAACCAAATACGATGCCAATGTCCTAGACATGGTCTTACACTTAAATCACAAGTTGATGCCAACGTCCCAGATGTGGTCTTATACGAAATCATATCTCAGAATTGTAACACCCCAAACCCGCCCTAAACGGCACGAGCAGATCTAGTGCGTCACATAAAAAGGTTTCTCATAAATCTTTGCAATCATCTAAAAATGTTTGAATCATTTTTTAAAACTTTGAGTTAGGGTGGTTGTTTACAAACTAAGTGTTCATCTTTGAAAGCTTGTAATTATCTTAAAAACTGCCTTTATTGGGATAATCAAACTTACACTATTGTGGGTAGGTGATATTTAGGTGATATTTTAAAAATACTTGTTATCGCTCTAAGTGAAACCAAGATGTTGTCTATTATCGTTTGTGATTCGTTTGTTAAGTTTTGGAAAATAATTATTTACATTTTATTAGGAAAACCCCATACCAATTAAATCATAAATTAAAGTGTTTTAAATCCAAATTGAAAATACTAGTGGCCTTATTACATAAATAAAATCCCCCAAATTAAAGAAAATTCAAATGTAAATAGAGTTTAAATTACTATAGACCATGCGTGGCCACCTCGAAGTCCACCCTGGCCCATGTCCACTGGATCAAGAATTACCTGCAAAATTTTAAGCAAAACGGGTGAGTCAAGAAGACTCAATGTGCAATTACCCCACACGATCCATAACTAGGCCCGAGCCCCTTCAAAACCATCTAGGCCTTAGCCCTCACAAAGTCACATTGGGTGAAGCCTATTCGTAATCAGATTGGGCCTTAGCCCCATTAGCTCAGTATAACAGATAACATTATGCAAAATGATGCAAAGCCCAACCCAACCTAGATATCCATCCGCTACACACCACCCATTCCTGCCAAACATACCAGTGGGGATTTCTACAATCGACCCTCATTACTATACACCATTGATGGCAGCCATGCTGCAGTCAGCTGCTCATCGCCAAAATATATGGCATAGCCACCAAAATAATGTGTTAACGTCACCGAAATATGTGGCAAGGCCACCGAAATACACTGCCCCTTTCAATATTGTCATATTCTTGTTCCCATACAACATGCAAATATAGCAATATGGATGCAATATATAATAGCATACATAGAATATTTAGAACATATGTATATTCATGCTAACATATATATATTTGTATGGCGCAATCAGAAATAACTAACCTGGTATTTCAATTTTACCCTCCAAGGGTAACTCAATAGCCATTACTGAGATTTTAGCTTTCAAACAACACATACACTTATTACAAACAAACGAAAGAATGGTGTGGGAATTACACACCTGAATACACAAAGAACTAAGCTCTCAATATCGTTAACACCCTCACTGCAGGGATAACAGCGATCTGCCTATCCCAAGTCATTGTCAGCTCTCTACCACAACTTGGCGAGAAATCTCGAACTTCTGACACAACACGCCGTTTAAACTTAGGAATCGGGACTACGAGTCTACTCCTCCTTTGATTGATTGGCACTCGCATCCATGAAAGAATCTTGATCAATAAAATACTATAACGAAAACAACGATTGTCCAACAATGATGTTGGGTTAAGTCAATGAACAACGAAGAGATGAAGTAGTCGTATAGGACTAGAAAGAAACTCCTTACGTTTGTTGCTAACGCGAACAAACACAACTGCTTGAAAAGAACCTTCGACAGCCAAAGAAATCTTAACACCTCTCTTCCTGATATTGGGCTACTAGCCATGAAAGATGAAAGAAATGGGTTGCAAGAAGGTGAAGCAATTAGTTACAAGAGAGAGCCCAGATTCAGTTTATAGAAGAATGAGTGGTCGGTTAGTTAAATAAAAGTAAAAAAGATGAATAAAAATTAAAATAGAACACCTTACCTTGAATCGAAAGAAGCCAAATGGAGTCCAAAGATTCGACACAAGCGACCAAAAGCCAAGAAGGTTTGGTTCAAGTATGGAATCCCAAGGGGAAGAAAGAACAGATTAAATAGTCAAAGATTCGACGAAGATGAACACACAGGACAAAAGTCGATTTAGAATAGATAACAAATGGGTTCGATTATGGTTATGCACACAACTTGTAGAAGATGAACGAAATAGTTTCGTCCAAGGAAAAGTGTGGAAAAGAAATGAATAAACCAAGTTGCAGATGGAGGTCACAAGAGAAATAATAATAGGAAAAATAGAATAGACTTAACTGGCACAAAAAGGAAATGATGTGAAAAGGAGGAGAAACCACTAAGAAATTCGGCAATGCTCACAAGTGAATGAGAGCGAAATTGGAAGAAATGAAAGAGAGCAACCACAAGCACCTATTTGGAAAATTTCGGCACTTCTCTCTAAATGACTGAATATGCCAAAAACAAGAATGGTTTGCCAAAGAACAAAAAGAGATTCGGCCCTAACCTAGCCAAACTAAAATTGCACAAGAACCCCCACACCTACCCTCATTCGGCCACACACACTCTCTCTCTCCACATCCCATGATTTTCTCCACCCTTCACTCTCCATCCCTCCTTTGAAATCTCCCAACAACCTTGACCTATTCAAACCTCCTACAATTCCTCTTGTACACTCCTTCAAAACATTTGACTCATTCAACTCCCACAAATTAGAGTCCAAATCGAAGGCTACCACTTCTTTATCCTGATGCCAAAAATAAAACTCCTTAGTGTGGCATGCAGGACTCGAACCTTTACCCTCTCTACTCCCCTTGTGGCGTCATCCCCCCTTGCTCCTTAAGGAATCATTTACCACCACACCACACGCCTCCTTGTGTCATTAACCACACACAAATATACATAAGGCCTACCTTTACAAGCTCTCCCCCCTAAAGTGCCCTAAAATAAAAATTTGACCAAGGCTCTAGCTTGAACCCAAGCCTTCCTAAGACCCCCAAACACATCCAAATAGCAAGGAGAACAAGTCGAACTCACTGAAATATGAAATGCAGAACCCCCTAACTTGGGAGTTACAGTTCTACCCCTTTAAAGAAATTTTGGCCTCAAAATTTACCTTATCAAAAGAAGAGAGGGTATTACTGTCGCATCATATCTTCCGGCTCCCACGTGGCTTCCTCTGCACCGTGATTTTTCCATAAGACTTTGACCAACGAAATAGATTTCTTTCTCAATACCTTAGCATCTCGATCTAAGATCTGTACTGGTTCTTCTTCAAAAGACAGGTCTGGTCTTACCTCAATTTCCTCCACTAGCACTATGTGAGATAGATCCAAACGATAGCGCCTCAACATCGAGACATGGAATACATCATGTATCTATCTCAATTTCGAAGGCAACTCTAGCTGATATGCCACTAGTCCCATGCGTTTCAATACCCAATAAGGCTCGATGAACCTGGGGCTCAACTTGCCCTTTCATCCAAACCTCAATACCTTCTTCCAAGGTGAAACTTTCAGGAAGACTCGATCACCCATAGAAAATTCTATATCCTTAAATTTTAGATCTGCATACGATTTGTGCCTGTCGAAAGCTTCCTTCAATCGAGCCCGAATCAACTTAACCTTCTCCTCCATCTCTGAGATCAATTTTGGACCCAAAAACTATCGTTCACCCAATTCTGTCCAGCAGGTGGGAGTACGACACCTACGACCATATAGCGTGCCATCTGAATGCTGAACTGATAGCTATTGTTGTACGCAAACTCCGCCAATGGTAGAAAATCCTCCCAACTGCCTCTGAAGTCGATTACACAACCCCTCAACATGTCTTCCAAAATCTGAATTAGCCTTTCTGACTGACCATCAGTCTGGGGATGAAATGCCGTGCTGAAATCCAAACTTGTACCTAATGCTTGATGTAATGCCCTCCAGAATCGTGACATAAACCTAGGGTCTCTATCTGATATGATAGACACTAGTACCCATGCAACCTCACGATCTCTGCTATATACAGTTTAGCTAACCTCTGTAACGAGTAGTCGACTCGAACAGGTATGAAGTGAGCGGACTTCGTCAATCGATCGACAATTACCCATACTGAATCTTTCTTTTATGAAGTGAGCGGACTTCGTCAATCGATCGACAATTACCCATACTGAATCTTTCTTAGTAGGCGTAAGAGGTAGCCTACTAACAAAGTCCATCGTTATCCTTTCCCACTTCCAAAGTGGAATCTTTATTGGTTGAAGCAACCTTGAAGGCAACTGATGTTCCGCTTTTATCTGCTGACATGTCAAGCACTTACACACGAATTTAGTGACTTCCCGCTTCAACCCAGGCCACCAAAACTGCTCACGCAAATCCTGATACATCTTACTTCCACTAGGATGCATAACGTAAGGGCTACTATGCACTTCCTGAAGAATCATTTGTCTCAACTCAACATCCTTCAGCATACAAACCCTTTTACTAAAGCACAATACCCCATCACTGTTCAAACTAAAATCCCCTACGTCACCATTTTGCACTTGCTGGAGTCGAACACTTAACACGTCATTCAATAACTGCTTCTCTTTAATCTGACTTACCCATGTCGCTTTACTTGAAGTTTAGCTAGCAAACTCCCATCATCATACAAGCTGAGATGAGCAAACATTCCCTCAAATTTGATATCACTTTACGTCTCAACGCATCTGCCACTACGATAGCTTTACCCGGGTGATACTCGATCTAACAGTCGTAATCTTTCAACAATTCAATCCACCTCTGCTGCCTTAAATTTAATTCCTTCTGGGTGAAGAGATATTTCAGGCTCTTATGGTCAATTAAAATAATGGACTTCTCCCCATATAGATAGTGTTTCTAAATCTTGAGTGAACACTACCGCAGCTAGATCTAAATCATGGGTGGGATAATTCATCTCATGCGGTCTTAACTGCCGAGACGCATACGCAACCACCTTCCCTCCTTGCATCAACACACACCCTAACCTCGTGTGCGAAGCATCATAATAAACAATGAATTCCTTCCCCACCTCAGGCTAAATCAATATTAGAGCCTCTGACAAAATCCTCTTCAACTTCTCAAAGCTTTCCTATTGCTTATCCGCCCAGACAAATGGTACCCCTTTCTGCTGCAATTTGGTTAATGGTGCATCTACCAAGGAGGATCCTCAACAAACCTTCTGTAGCACCCAACCAAACCTAAGAAACATTGAATTTTGCTATAGACTTCAGCGACTTCCAATCCAGAGTAGCTTCGATCTTTCGGGGATCCACCCTAATCCCCTCCGCAGAAACAACATGCCCTAGAAAAGTCACTTCCTTTAGCCAAAATTCACACTTGCTGAATTTGGCATACAACTATTTCTCTCTCAAAATCTACAGAACCACCCGAATATGCGAATCATGCTCTTCTTTCGATCTTGAATAAACCAAGATATCATCTATGAACAATACGATAAACTGATCTAAATAGGGTTGGAATACCTAGTTCATCATATCCATAAACACAGCTGGTGCATTCGTCAACCCGAACGGCATCCTCAAAAAATCATAGTGACCATAATGAGTTCGAAAAGCAATTTTATGAATATCCGCCTCCTTGACCCTAAGCTGATGATAACTTAATCTCAAGTCTATCTTCGAGAAGACTGAAGCTCCTTTAAGCTGATCGAACAAATCGTCAATCCTCGGCAACGGGTACTTGTTCTTAATCGTCAACTTATTCAACTGGCGATAGTCAATGCACATACGCATCGATCCGTCTATTTTCTTCACAAACAACACCGGCGCTCCCGACGGAGATCCAATCGATCGAGTAAATCCATGATCCAACAGCTCCTAGATCTGAGCTTTAAGTTCTACTAGCTCTTTTGGCGCCATCCTATATGGGGCGATGGACACCGGAGCAGTACCCAGAAGTAGTTCAATTCCAGATTCCACCACGTGATCCGGAGGCAACCCGGAAGCTCTTCAAGAAAGACATCCACAAATTCTTTCACCATTCTAACCTCTCTTACAGTTACTTTTTTTGCATCCAAAGCATTGATGAAAGTTAAAACGCCTTACACCCTTTTCGTACCATCTTAACAGCCCTTTAGTGCAGAAACCACATTGGACAAGTAAGTCCTTCTTTCTCCTATCACAACTACCTCTTTATCCTCTGGAGTTCTCAACACCATTCACTTAGTCGCACAATCCAAATTAGCACGATGCTTAACCAGCCAATCCATGCCTAAAATAAGGTCAAACTCACCGAATGGTAATTCCATCAAGTCTGCTGAAAATACTACCCCTTGAATTTATAAAGGCACAACCCTAAATAGCTTGTTAACTATTACGGATTGTCCTAAAGGACTAACCATATTCATTTCTCTAGCAGAAATTTTAGGTTCTATTTTCAAAGCCTCAGATACGATACAGGCAACATATGAATGGGTCAAACTAATATCAATCAAAGCAATAAATAGTTTATCAACTATAAGAAATGTATCGGTTATGATGTTCGGTGCATCACCATCCTCTCGCCGTCATGCTGTATAAACTAAACTCAGTTGTCTTGCATCTATATTACTGGCACCCCTGCTCGGTGCTTCGCGACCTCGACCAGAACCATTTCCCCCTCTAACTGGACACGACGTCTCAGCGGCTGTTGACCACCTCTCCTGAACTGAGCAAAACCCTAACCTATTGGCTGCAACTTATCCAATCCTTGTGGATAGTCCTTAATCATATGATCCCTAAATCCACACTTGAAATATTCCCTAGCTCTTCTCCAATATTCCCTCGAATACATTTTCCCACACTGAGCACATGGTCAAAACTAGCCTACCGCAATCGGCATTGCAACACGAGCTAGCCCATCAAACCTAGGCCTCTTTTGGAAACCCCCAGATGATCTCGACGACCCAAAACTCCTCTTATTTTTACCCTTGTCTTTCTCCCTATTCTGTCTCTTAGTTCGCTTAACCTCTTCGGCTATTTTAGCATTTTCAACCAAGATGGCAAAATCTCTTTCCCGTTGTGGAGCTATCAATACTCGCAGCTTCTCTCGTAACCCATCTTCAAATCGTACACAAGCTCATAGTCGGTCTTAACTATCCCTCGGTGTAACGGCTCAAACGCAAAAATTTTGCCTCGTACTTAGCCACAGATTTACCCCCATGTACCAAATTTAGGAATGTTTTCCTCTGAGCATCCACATAACCTATCCCAACATATTTCCCTTGAAATGCTGTCTTAAAGAAATCCCAATTAACATGATCCACTAGAGTGCCCTCTCCTACCATGAGCCACCACTGATATGCCTCATCTCGAAGAAGAGACATCGCTCCTTTCAATTTTTCCTCTGCCATGCAGTTCAGATCGTCCATAATTTGCTCAACTACCTCTAACCAATACTCAGCTACATTTGGGGCCACACCAGAAATACCCCTAAACATCTCAGCCCCATTTGCTCGAAGTCGCTCAGGAATAGACTTTTGAGATGCTGACCCGGTGCTCACCACAGCAACTCGCTCCATAACATACAACATCGCTTGGGACAACGTATCATCTCCACCAGTTCGGTCTTGAGACCCCACTTCTGCCATGGGTGATGCTGGCACTTCACCTTCAGGCTCATGTCTTGCTTATGAGAACACAGCCTCAGCATTTGGGCCCCTACCACGACCGCGTGTGTCACGTCCACTCCCTCTAGCACTCATGTCTACTGATTCATCTTAATCTGATTACAAATTTTTATGAATTAGCATTTCTTTCACTGTTTATTACCGAGTAGTCTTATGAAAATAGAGTTAAAAGTAGTTTTCCACAGAACGTACATATACCTAAAGGTTTCAATCTCTAAAGTCGAGTTTCTTAATTCTAGCATTCATAGCATAATATAATTACTTCATGCAAATTACCCAACAGTCAAAAGACTTATCGTACGGACATGGTGTCGGAGACTTGAGTGCCATACGTCTAGAAAACATGTATATATTTTTCTAAACTATTTTCAAACCAATTTTGAAAAATCATTTTTGAACCCAAAACCCATAGTGAGTTTTGAAACCTAGGCTCTAATACCAGTATTGTAACAGCCCAATTTAGGGCCTAGTCGGGATAGTGGTGCGAGGCCACGAACCCGAGGTGAAATTATGAGTTTTTCAAGTTTATGCCATGTTTGCACGTTAGTATGAAAGTTTTGTAAAGCAGTTCTATTAAGTTGAGGTCAATTGGTCCAAAAAGGACTAAATTGCAAAAGTTGCAATATATGAGTTTCTAGAAGCTTTTTGCATGAAATAGCTTTAGAATAATAATTATGAACCCTTAAATAGCAATTTTCCCAAATTTTAATTTTTGGACAAAATTGGCCTTAAGAGACTATTATGGAAATTTTTAAGAGGAAGGGCATTTTGGTCATTTGGCCTCATTAGTGATTAAAATAGGATAAAGATGAGAAAAATTCACTCATCTTCTTCCTTGTTGCTACTGAAAGTTGGGAGACACTATAGTTAGGGTTCTTCATTTTTTTCAAGCTCATAATCAAGAAAAATGAAGCCCGGATCGAGACCGAGGCAAGAACAAAGTCGAGGACTAAATTCCACATCTACAAACATTTTGTATATTGAGGTAAGTGTATGATTTCTAAGCTTTATGATTATTATCATTAAATTGCTTAATATAATGTACAATAATTGTATGAAATGATCATGTTATGTTCAAGTAAGAAATCATGATGATAAGTATGAGCAAGTCCCGATGGGAGATGAATTTCCCAGGATACTCGATCTACCACGCAAGTTATCATGTAAGTCCAAGGCAAGCTTGGCATTGATCAAGATATCATGTAAGTCCAAGGCAAGCTTGGCATTGATCAAGTTAGCAAGCAAGTTATCATGTAAGTCCAAGGCAAGCTTGGCATTGATCAAGATATCATGTAAGTCTAAGGCAAGCTTGGCATTGATCAAGTTAGCAAGCAAGTTATCATGTAAGTCCAAGGCAAGCTTGGCATTGATCAAGTTAGCAAACAAGTTATTATGTAAGTCCAAGGACTCAAGCTTGGCATTGAGTATGTTATCAAGAGCAAGACTTCATATAAGTCCATGTCAAGACATGGCCTTGAAACCAAGATGAGATAACCCATGTAAGACCATGTCTAGGATATGGCTTTGGCATCATATTATGTGGGAAGAGATTTAGTATCCTCATTTATTCACAGAAATTCATCAGGCAAATGAGTAAGCTAAAATAAGATAGCAAGAAAGCTAAGAAAGTAAAGTTAGTATCAAGATAAAGTTAGATGAAGTTGAGTATTATTCATGTTGTGAATGAGAAAGTAGATATCATGATTATTATTATTATAGGATACTGATCAATGTGATCAAGTGATACAGGTATCATGGTTACCTTACAAGCATGATAATAGTAAGTGTCATGAGACATGTAAGAATCTATATGAGTAAGCTCTTTAGCTGAAATTCATGATACCATTGTTTATGTGAAATGGTTTATATTAAGCAATGATGATGCTATGAATTGTTACATGCAAATTTATTAAGCTATATGCTTACGCTATGATTCTTTCTTACTATGCAGCCCCGCGAAGCTAACTCGTGGATCATTAAAGTCAGAGCTCACAACACACTATCAACTCTTATTTTGGTATAGCCAAGTTACTTTACTAAGTATGGCATGTATAGGAAACATTCATTTTGTGGACATGTTTTAAGAAGGGCCCTTGTAAAGGCTATCAAGTTTATTATTCTTTTGTATATGGCTAAGTGATTGGCCAAATATGACTAAGCATGTATCTTTATTGAGATCAATAAAGCATGTAGTATTATTCTTAAAATTGAGTTGTTATTGCATCGTTGAATTGTGTATGGATATGATCTTCATTTTAGGGTGGCTAACGACTTGGTAAATAGCCTGTAAGTGCCCACACGGTTGGACACACGGGCGTGTGTCAAGACCGTGTTAACCCTGCACCTTAGTATTATTAATCAGAATAGGCCACGGGCAAATCCCACGGCCGTGTGTGTATGCCATGTAAGACACACGGTTTGGACATGGGCGTGTCCTCAGACCATGTTAATTTAGTCAGTATATCAAGGATTTGCACACGGTCTAAGCCCACGGGCATGTCATGGCCGTGTAAAATTAGTCAGTAACCTCCTCGGTTGGTAGACATGGGCGTGTCTAAGCTGTGTGGAAATAGTCAGTAGGTCTACACGATTTGAGGGCATAGGCATGCTTAAGGGTACACGGGCGTGTTCCAAGTCACACGGGCATGTAAACCCTGCTTCAAAAGTGAGTTATTTGATATTAATTCAAAGTTTTCTGACATGAGTTAAAGGCCTTGTAGACCCTTGTTATATTTGTTGACTAAGAAAGTGAAGTTTTTAAGTTGAAACAAAATTTTATAGCCCGTAAGTACATGTTTTAGTGAGTTCAAGCATAGTAATGTCTCGTAACCAGACCCAGTATCAATCTTGGGTGCGGGGTGTTACATTTAGTGGTATCAGAGCTACAATTTAGTCGATTCTAGGACTAACGTAGCACGAGCATGAGTCTAGCTATACATGCCATACGTAAGAATGTTTTTATAATGATAGTGTGACGACTCCTGATGACTTAAATTATGTTTATACTTATAGTAAATGGATCCCGAAAGAGCTAAGGCAGATGATGTAGAAAGAAATGCACCAGCTCCCGTAGAAGGGATGGTGCCATATGAGAATGAGAATAAACCCACTACACTAAGTCAAGAAAGAGGAGGCTAGAGAAGCCTTCCTCCATATGATGGATTCCTGGTACATGGAGTTCATTCGAGCGAACCTGAATGCACAACCCCTCCACCCCCGCCTGTTCCACAACCTACTCCAGTAGCCCCTCAAGAAGAAGAGGTGGTAAAAGGAGGTAAACCTCCAATTGATAGGATTAGGAAGCATGGGGCAGAAGAATTCTGAGCTAGAAAAGATGATGATCCAAAAAGAGATGAGTTTTGGTTAGAAAATACCATCAGAGTAATTAACGAACTGTCTTGCACTCCTGATGAATGCATAAAGTGTGTAGTCTCTCTATTAAGAGATTCTGCTTACCAATGGTGGAACACCCTTGTGTCGTGGTACCAAGGGAAAGGATCTCATGGGAATTCTTCCAAGAAGAGTTTAAGAAAAAGCATATCAGCCAGAGGTTTGTAGACCAGAAGAGGAAAGAATTTCTAGAGCTGAAGCAAGGCAAGATGTCAATAACTGATTATGAGCGAGAGTTCAGATGACTCAAAGTAAATGCGCTTCATGAATGTGTGTCCACCGAGGCCATTATGAGTAAAAGGTTTGAAGATGGTTTAAATGAGGACATTAAGCTAGTTGTTGCTGTCCTCAAATTAAAAGAATTCATTGTGCTAGTGGAAAAGGCTTGCAAAGCTGAAGAACTAGTAAAAGAGAAGAAGAAATTTGAAATGGAGTCTCGCGATTCTAGAAAGAGACAGTGGAATAAGTCGTTCCAATCATCATTCAAGAAGTCAAGAGATTTTTCTACTCAAACAGTTACTTCAACTAGATTTTTAAGAAAAGACAAGAGTAAGCAGTATTTAGGAAATAAAGCACAGACGACTTCAGTTGCTAGTGTTGGGCATTTTAGACCTAATAGACTAGAATGTCCACAATATGGCGATTTCCATTTGGGAGAATGTCGAGCACATGAAAATGCATGTTTTAGATGTGGTTCCCAAGACCATTTCATAAAGGATTGTCCAGAGATGACTAAAGAAGAGAGAACTCAAAACCCAAGATTCAGGAGTATGGTCAGAGGGAGACCGCAGAGGAACCCAGAAGTGGGGCAAGTGAAAGATGTAACCCCATAGAGTAGGCTGTGAGACCCGAGGGTAGAGTGCCTGTAAGGACTTATGCCATTCGCACTCGCGAAGAGGCATCTTCCCCTGATGTTATTACGGGTACTTTTTCTCTTTACAATACCAATGTTATTGTTTTAATATACCCCGGATCCACACACTCTTACATTTCCATGAAATTAGTACCTGGTTTGGGTGTGTTATAGATACCACAGAATTTGTGATTAAGGTGTCTAATCCTTTAGGCAAGAATATGTTAATTGATAAAGTTTGTAAATATTGTCCATTATTGATTAGAGGTCATTGCTTTAAAGCAAATCTTATGTTGTTACCATTTGATGAATTTGACCTCATTCTTGGTATGGACTGGTTGACTACTCATAATGTAATTGTAAATTGTGGGAAGAAATACATTGAGATGAGATGTGAGAATGGGGATACTCTTCATGTAGAATCAGATGAGAAAGGTAAATCGTCGGTAATAATTTCTCATATGATGGCGTAGAGATATCTAAGAAAAGGGTAAGAGGCATTTTTGGCCTTTGTATTGAATGATAAAAGACAAAGTTAAAGATTGAATCAGTGCCGATAGTATGTGAGTATGTGGATGTTTTTCCTGAGGAATTACCAGTTAGAGAAGTTGGGTTCAACATTGAGCTAACTCTCGGTACTGTACCAATATCAATTACTCCTTACAGAATGACTCCAACAGAGTTGAAAGAGCTGAAGTTACAGTTGCAAGAGTTGACAGACAAAGGCTTTGCAAGATCAAGTTGTTCACCATGGGGCGCTCCGGTTTTGTTTATGAAAAAGAAAGATGGCACCATGAGATTATGCATTGATTACCGTCAGCTTAATAAAGTGACAGTAAAGAGCAAGTATCCATTGCCTAGGATTGACAATTTGTTTGATCAATTGAGAGGAGTGACTGTATTATCCAAAATAAAATTGAGGTCAGGGTACTACCAGTTGAGAGTGAAGGATTCAGATGTATCCAAGACTGCCTTTCGAACAAGATATGGGCATTATGAATTTTTAGTCATGCACTTTGGGTTGACCAATGCTCCTGCGGTATTCATGGACTTAATGAACCGCATTTTTAGACCATACCATGACAAGTTTGTAGTCGTTTTTATTAACGACATACTGATTTATTCCTGAGATGAGAATGAACATGCTGATCATCTATAGATAGTTTTGCAGACTTTTCGAGAAAATCAGTTGTATGCCAAATTCAGTAAAAGTGAGTTTTGGCTCAAGGAAGTGGGATTCCTGGGACATATTGTCTCAAGAGATGGAGTCTGTGTAGATTCAAGTAAGATCTCAACTATAATAGACTGGAAACCACCGAAGAACATCACTGAGATTAGAAGTTTTCTGGGCCTAGCCAGCTACTATAGACGATTTATCAAGGGGTTTTCTATGATTGCAACCCCGATGACTAAATTGTTACAGAAGAACGTGAAGTTCGAGTGGTCAGAAAGATGTCAACAAAGTTTTGAGAAGTTGAAAGCAATGCTGACAGAAGCTCTAGTTTTAGTGCAACCCGAGGCAGGGAAAGAATTCATAATTTATAGCGATGCATCCTTAAACGGATTAGGTTGTGTACTCATGCAAGAAGGCAAGGTAATTTCTTATGCCTCTAGATAGTTGAAGCCTCATGAGAAAAATTATCCGATGCATGATCTTGAATTGGCTGCCATAGTCTTCACTTTAAAGATTTGGAGACACCATTTATATGGTGAACGATGTCAAATTTTTACCGATCACAAAAGTCTGAAATACTTGATGACGCAGAAAGAGTTGAACTTAAGACAACGAAGATGGTTAGAGTTGATAAAGGACTATGAGTTGGTCATTGATTACCATCTTGGAAAAGGCAAATGTGGTCATCGATGCTCTAAGCAGAAAATCTCTATTTTCCTTGAGAGCATTGAATTCAAAAATATCTTTATCCGATGATGGTTCTATTTTAGCTGAGTTGAGAGCTAGACCAATGTTCCTTCAAGAGATCTTGGAGGCTCAGAAAGAAGATAGTGAATTGCAAGTTAAGAGAGCTCAATGCGAGTCAGATGCTAAATCTAACTTTCAGATTAATTTTGATGGATACTTGATGTTCAAAGATAGAGTTTGTGTTCCGAGAAAAGAGGAGCTTATATAGAGAATTTTGTATGAAGCACATAACGGGTGTTTATCTGTACATCCGGGTAACACCAAGATGTATAATGATCTAAAGCAACAGTATTGGTAGCTGAAGAAAGACATTTTAGAATTTGTTTCTAAGTGCATGATTTGTCAGCAAGTAAAAGCTGAGCATCAAGTACCTTCGGGTTTGCTTCAGCCCATCTTGTTCCCCGAGTGGAAATGGGACCGTGTCACCATGGATTTCGTAACGGGTTTACCATTGTCCCCGAGTGGTTGATGGACTCACGAAGTCAGCCCATTTTATACTTGTAGGAGTGGATTACTCTCTAGACAAGTTGGTAAACTTGTATGTTTCAGAAATAGTAAGACTTCACGGAGTTCCCTTATCGATCATATCGGATAGAGATCCTAGATTCACATCCAGATTCTGGAAGAAGCTGCAAGAAGTTTTGGGTACAAAATTGAGTTTTAGTATAGCTTTTCACCCTCAGACTGACGGTCAGTCAAAAAGGTTAATTAAATTACTCAAGGACATGCTCAGATGTTGTGTTTTGGAATTTCAAGGCAGTTGGGAAAAGTTTCTCCCATTGGTAGAATTTGCCTATAATAATAGCTTTCATTCGAGCTTAAAGATGGCGCCTTATGAGGCCCTATATGGGCGTAAGTGCAGAACTCCCTTATTTTTGACTGAACTCAAGGAGAACCAAATTCACAGGGTTGATTTGGTTAAAGAAGCTGAAGAGAAAGTGAAAGTAATTCGAGAATGTTTAAAAGCTACCTCAGACAGACAGAAATCATATCAGATTTAAAGAGAAAAGCGATCGAGTACCAAGTTGAGGATAAAGTCTTTTTGAAAGTATCACCATGGAGAAAAGTTCTCAGATTTGGTCGTAAAGGCAAGTTAAGTCCACGTTCATTGGACCTTACGAGGTTACGGAGAGAATCAGGCCGGTAGCTTACCGTTTGTCTTTGCCATCAGAATTAGAGAAGATACATGATGTGTTTCACGTGTCAATGTTACGACGCTACATATCAGACCCTTCACATGTAATGACCCCTTCAGAAATAGAGATTCGTCCCGACATGGCTTACGGTGAAGAACCAGTCAAGATTTTGGCTTGAAAAGTTAAGCAACTAAGAAATAAGAGTATTGCCTTAGTAAAGGTATTATGGAAAAGGCACAAAATCGAAGAAGCTACACGGGAATCAGAAGAGAGTATGACAAATCAGTATCCAAACCTTTTTCCTCGTAAGATTTTCGAGGATGAAAATCCCTAAGGGGGAGAATTGTAACAGCCCGATTTAGGACCTAGTTGGGATAATGGTGCGAGGCCACAAACCCGAGGTGAAATTATGAGTTTTTCAAGTTTATGCCATGTTTGCACGTTAGTATGAAAGTTTTATAAAACAATTTTATTAAGTTGAGGTCAATTAGTCCAAAAAGGACTAAATTGCAAAGGTTGCAATATATGAGTTTCTATAAGCTTTTTGCATGAAATAGCTTTAGAATACTAATTATGAGCCCTTAAATAGCAATTTGCCCAAATTTTAATTTTTGGACAAAATTGGCCTTGAGAGACTATTGTGGAAATTTTTAAGAGGAAGGGCATTTTGGTTATTTGGCCTCATAAGTGATTAAAATAGGATAAATATGAGAAAAATTCACTCATCTTCTTCCTTGTTGCGACCGAAAATTGGGAGACACCATAGCTAGGGTTCTTCATTTTTTTCAAGCTAATAATCAAGAAAAATGAAGCCCGGATCGAAACCGAGGCAAGAACAAAGTCGAGGATTAAATTGCACATCTACATACATTTTTTATATTGAGGTAAGTTTGTATGATTTCTAAGGTTTATGATTATTATCATTAAATTGCTTAATATAATGTACAATAATTGTATGAAATGATCATGTTATGTTCAAGCAAGAAATCATGATGATAAGTACGAGCAAGTCCCGAAGGGAGCTGAATTTCCCAAGATACTCGATCTACCACGCAAGTTATCATGTAAGTCCAAGGCAAGCTTGGCATTGATCAAGTTAGCTAGCAAGTTATCATGTAAGTCCAATGCAGGCTTGGCATTGATCAAGATATCATGTAAGTCCAAGGCAAGCTTGGCATTGATCAAGTTAGTAAGCAAGTTATCATGTAAGTCCAAGGCAAGCTTGGCATTGATCAGGTTAGCAAGCAAGTTAATCAGGTTAGCAAGCAAGTTATCATGTAAGTCCAAGGACTCAAGCTTGGCATTGAGTATGTTATCAAGAGCAAGACTTCATATAAGTCCATGTCCAGACATAGCCTTGAAACCAAGATGAGATAACCCATGTAAGACAATGTCTAGGATATGGATTTGGCATCATATTATGTGGGAAGAGATTTAGTATCCTCGATAATTCATAGAAATTCATTGGGCAAATGAGTAAGCTAAAAGAAGATAGCAAGAAAGCTAAGAAAGTAAAGTTAGTATCAAGATGAAGTTAGATGAAGTTGAGTATTATTCATGTTGTGAATGAGAAAGTAGATATCATGATTATTGTTATTATAGTATACTGATCAATGTGATCAAATGATACAGGTATCATGGTTACCTTACAAGTATGACAATTGTAAGTGTCATGAGACATGTAAGAATCTATATGAGTAAGTAAGCTCTTTAGCTAAAATTCATGATACCATTGTTTATGTAAAATGGTTTATATTAAGCAATGATGATGCTATGAGTTGTTACATGCAAACTTACTAAGCTATATGCTTAAGCTATGATTCTTTCTTACTATGCAGTCCTGCCAAGCTAACTCGTGGATCATTAAAGTCAGAGCTCACAACACACTATCAACTCTTATTTTGGTATAGCCAAGTTACTTTACTAAGTATTGCATGTATAGAAAACATTCATTTTGTGAACATGTTTTAAGAAGGGCCTTTGGAAAGGCTATCAAGTTTATTATTCTTTTGTATATGGCTAAGTGATTGGCCAAATATGACTAAGCATGTATGTTTATTGAGATCAATGAAGCATGTAGTATTATTCTTAAAATTGGGTTGTTATTGCATCATTGAAATGTGTATGGATATGATCTTCATTTCAGGGCGGCTAATGGTTTGGCATATAGCCTGTAAGTGCCCACACGGTTTGACACACGGACGTGTGTCAAGACCATGTTAACCCTGCACCTTAGTATTATTAATCAGAATAGGCCACGGGAAAATCCCACGGCCGTGTGTGTATCCGTGTAAGACACATGGTTTGGACATGGGCGTGTGCCCAGACCATGTTAATTTAGTCAGTATATCAAGGATTAGCACACGGTCTAAGCCCAAGGGCATGTCATGGCTGTGTGAAATTAGTCAGTAACCTCCCATGGTTGGTAGACATGGGCGTGTCTAAGCCGTGTGGAAATAGTCAGTAGTTCTACACGGTTTGAGGGCATAAGCGTGCTTAAGGGTACACGGGCGTGTACAAAGTTACACGGGCATGTGAACCCTGCTTCAAAAATGAGTTATTTGATATTAATTCCGAAAGTTTTCTGACATGAGTTAAAGGCCTCGTAGGCCCTTGTTATATGGGTTGACTAAGAAAGTGAAGTTTTTAAGTTGGAACGAAATTTTATAGCCCGTAAGTACATGTTTCAGTGAGTTCAAGCATAGTAATGTCTCGTATCCAAACGCAGTATCAGTCTTGGGTGCGGGGTGTTACAAGTATTGTAACATCCCAAACTCGACCTAAACCTCACGACCGGATCTAGTGCGTCACATAATAAGGTTTCTCATGAATCTTTGCAATCGTCTAAAAATATTTGAATCTCTTTTTAAAACTCTGAGTTAGGGTGGTTGTTTACAAACTAAGTGTTCATCTTTGAAAGCTTGTAATTAACTTAAAAACTGCCTTTATTGGGAAAATCAAACTTACACTATTGTGGGTAGGTGATATTTAGGTGATATTTAAAAATACTTGTTATCGCTCTAAGTGAAACCAAGGTGTTGTCTATTATCTTTTGTGATTCGTTTGTTAAGTTTTGGAAAATAGTTATTTACATTTTATTAGGAAAACCCCATACAAATTAAATCATAAATTAAGCGTTTTAAATCCAAATTGAAAATACTAGTGGCCTTATTACATAAATAAAATCCCCAAATTAAAGAAAATTCAAAGGTAAATAGAGTTTAAATTACTATAGATCATGCATGGCCACCTCGAAGTTCACCCCGGCTTATGTCCACTACATCAGGAATTACCTGCAAAATTTTAAGCAAAACGGGTGAGTCAAGAAGACTCAGTGTGCAATTACCCCACATGATCCATATCTGAGCCCGACCCCCTTCAAAACCATCTGGGCCTTAGCCCTCACAAAGCTACATTGGATGAAGCCCATTCGGAATCAAATTGGGCCTTAGCCCCATTAGCTCAGTATAACAGGTAACATTACGCAAAATGATCCAAAGCCCAACCCAACCTAGATATCCATCCACTACACACCACCCATTCCTGCCAAACACACCAGTGGGGATTTCTACAATTGACCCTCACCGCTACACACCATCGATGGCAGTCATGTTGCGGTCAGCTGCTCATCGCCGAAATATGTGGCATAGTCACTGAAATAATGTGAAAACATCACTGAAATATGTGGCAAGGCCACCGAAATACACTGCCCCTTTCAATATTGTCATATTCCAATTCCCATGCAACATGCAACTATAGCAATATGGATGCAACATATAACAACATACATAAAATATTTAGAACATATGTATATTCATGCTAACATATATATATATATTTGTATGGCACAATCGGAAATAACTAACATGGTATTTTGATTTTACCCTCCAAGGGTAACTTAATAGCCATTACCGAGATTTCGACTTTCAAACAACGCATACACTTATTACAAACAAACTAAAGAATGGTCTAGGAGTTACACACCTGAATACGCAAAGAACTAAGCTCCCAATATCGTTGTCACCCTAACTCGCAGGGATAACAGCGATCTACCTATCCCAATTTGATGTCAACTCTCTGCAACAACCTAGCAAAAAATCTCGAACCGCCGACACTGCAAGCCGTTTAAACTTAGGAACTGGGACTACGAGTCTGCTTCCCTTCTTTCATTAACTGCCACTCGCATCCATGAAAGAATCTTGATCAATAAAATACTATAACGAAAACAACGATTGTCCAACAACGATGTTGGGTTAAGGCAACGAACAACGAAGAGAGAAAGTAGTCATATAGGACTAGAGAAAACTCCTTACCTTTGTTGCTAACGCGAACAAACACAACTGCTTGAAAAGAACCTTTGGCAGCCAAAGAAATCTTAACACCTCTCTTCCTGATATTCGGCTACTAGCCATGAAAGATGAGAGAAATGGGTTACAAGAAGGTGAAGTAATTAGTTACAAGAGAGAACCCATATTCGGTTTATGGAAGAATGAGTGGTCGGTTAGTTAAATAAAAGTAAAGAAGATGGATAGAAATTAAAAGAGAATGCCTTACTTTGAATCGAGAGAAGCCTAATGGAGTCCAAAGATTTGGAACAATCCACCAAAAGCCAAGAAGGTTCGATTCAAGAATGGAATCCCAAGGGGAAGAAAGAAGAGAATAAACAGTCAAAGATTCGGCTAAGATGACCACACAAGACAGAAGTCGATTTAGAATAGATAATAAAGGGTTCAGTTATTGTGATGCACACAACTTGTAAAAGATGAACGAAATAGTTTAAACACAAATGAAAAGTATGAAAAAGAAATGAATAAACCAAGTTGCAAATGGAGGTCACAAGAGAAATGAGAGGAGAAAAATAGGAATAGACTTAACTGGCACAAAGAGAAAATGATGTGAAAAGGAGGAGAAACCACTAAGAAATTTGACATTGCTCACAAGTGAATGAGAGCAAAATTGGAAGAAATGAAAGAAAGCAACCACAAGCACCTATTTGAAAAATTTTAGCACTTCTCTCTAGATGGCCGAATATGACAAAAACAAGAATGGTTGGCCAAAGAACAAAAAGAGATTTGGCCCTTACCTAGCCAAACTAAAATCGCACAAGAACCCCCACACCTACCCTCATTCGGCCACACACTCTCCCTCTCTCCACATCCCATGATCTTCTCCACCCTTCACTCTCCATCCCTCATTTGAAATCTCCCAACAACCTTGACCCATTCAAACCTCCTATAATTCCTCTTGTCAACTCCTTCAAAACATTTGACTCATTCAACTCCCACACATCAGAGTCCAAATCGAAGGCTACCACCTCTCCATCCTGACGCCAAAAATAAATCTCCTTAGTGTGGTATGCAGGACTAGAACCTTCACCCTCTCTGCTCCCCTTGTGGCATCATCCCCCCTTGCTCCCTAAGGCGTCATTTACCACCACACCATATGCCTCATTGTGTCATAAACCACGCACAAATATACATAAGGCCTACCTTTACAAGCTCTCCCCCCTAAAGTGCCCTAAAACAAAAAAATTGACCAAGGCTCTGGCTTGAACCCGAGCCTTCCTAAGACCCCCAAACACATCCAAATAGCAAGCAGAACAAGCCGAACTCACTGAAATATGAAATGCAGAACCCCTAACTTCGGATGTTACAAGAATCCTATGTCATGACATATGTATCCTCTCCTATTCCTAAGGTTCGTATAGGGCTTTTCGGATGTCGTCACGTTATCGAACTTTCTCGTATTCATATATTCTGCTTCTCGAATGATTCAATATCATAATGACATATATATATCTTACTCAATACACATACTTTTGCATTACCATTCGGCATTGAATTCAATTATATAAATAATATGCATGTAAAACATGATTCTGTAATGTCTATTAAAATACGAACTTACCTTGTTTGCTGAAACAACGATTAGGTCGACTAATCCAAAACTTTAATTTTCCCTCGATCTACATCCAAATTCCATTTTTCTGAATCTAGATAATATCAAAATTTAACTAATTTATTCAACAATTCATTCAATTTCATCTAAATCACATAAATGGGCATTTTACACTTTAGCCCCAAAAATTTTACATTTTTACAATTTAGTCCTTATCATATAAAATTGCAAATTCATGCAATTAAGTACAAGCCCATGCTAGCCGAATTTTACCCAAACTACTAGCAGCCCATATTTTTAGTTTATTCACACATTTAACCATGAATTTTACACTTTTCTAAATTTAATCCTCAATTGACATTTTTATCAAAAATCACTTTATAAAACTTGTTAATATAGCTTCAAACTTTCATAATCTATCATAAAATAGCTAAACAACCAAGCATTCAACAATGGAATCTTTCAAAATCTATAACAGTTTCAAAAAAAGAGATACGGGCTAGCTAGGTTAAGCTACAACGAGCTCAAAATGTAAAAATCATTAAAAACAGAGTTAAAACCGTACCTATTTGAGCAAAAACACCATAGCCGAATGTCAAACTCTTCCATGTCTATTTTAAACCCCTTTTTCGGTTGTAAAATGAATGGAAGATGATAATAGTTGGCTTTGTTTTATTTATTAACCTTTAATTATTAATTTACAATTTTAACCATAATTAAAACACCACAAATTCACATCATTTCAAGGTCATTTATGACACTTACTCTAATCATGGGCAAATAACATATTAAGGACTTCCACTTCAATAAATCATGGCAATTTAGCACATTAAACATAGAGAATGTAACTTTTACAAATTATGCAATTAAGTCCTTTTACAAAATCGAGCACACAAACGATAAAATTTTCACACGAAACTTTCACACATCTAAATCACATACTGTAAACACCAAAAATAATATTAAAATATTTTTCTGACTCAAATTTGTGGTCCAGAAACCACTGTTCCAACTAGGGTCTACACCGAGCTGTTACAACTCTCCCCCCTTAGGGATTTTCATCTCCGAAAATCTTACCAGAAAGTAGATTAAGAATTTGCTTCCACGTCATACATTTCAAATTCACACATAGCTTCAAATTTCAAATCTCTTTAATCTCACAACTAAAATTTTGATTTGACATTCACTGTACATCATCTCTAGTTGAAACTGCTTATAATTGTATTAAATTGTTTCCATTTTCTACTCACATTCTCTGACGATTTTAATCATGTGAACCATTTTCTCACAAAACTCGATCCTGAAGTAATGGAGTTCGATAACTGCTTATAATAGCAACAGTCTTTCTTAGTTACTTTGTAATTCTAAAACACAATGACAAATAAATATTTCGAGAATTTGGTTTGTGTTTCCCGATTTCAATGTAATTTCATACTCACAAATTACTATAATCTCTCTTAGAATTACCATATGAGTTTCAGATCTCAATTTAGAATAATGATAACTGACACCATAGACAGATTTACAAACACAGAAACGAATAACTCAATTGTTTTATCAAAAGAGAAAATCTATACGTATAGAGAGATTTCTTCAGACAGTTAACCATATTTTAGATAACTCCATCTTTTTCAATGATAAAGATAATCCTGATACAAAATTCATCAACCCTTCATTTCTATAATCAACAAAGTCAGAAATATCACATTTCACACACATCATCTATATCATATCTCAGACTATTGTGCATCTTGTTAATCTTATATGAACACCACTGAGAGTTTCTTATAGCAGTTGTTGTATATTCGTAGAACTTTTCAGTGTACACACTCTATCTCGAAATAACAAATAATCATCAATACCACATCTAAGGTTCTGAATGAGAAATCAATTTATGTTGAATCCGCTTTTTAACTTATAATTCGCTAACACATTTTTGAATTTCACAACTTCATTAAATAAACATTTGTTTAGCCTCTAATTCAACTAACAATTGTTCATCACCTAAAAAGATCAGTCATGTATTCATCGCCCAACCAAAACATTCGAAACTATAACCATTTTTCTCAGATAAGAATCACTTACAGACTCAAAAGTTTTTCTACAATTGGATCTAACCTTGCTGTGCCAAGTTTAGATCTTTCTATGAGATTAAACATTTTAAACTCTTCTAATCATCAAATATATCACATAACTATTTTCATGCAGCTTTAACTGTATAGAATCATAAGATATCTCTGCACATTCTTGTATTAGAATAAATTTCTAACCATTCATTAACATAAGGACGAAAATCATAATCTCTTTATTGAACTCTGACTGAACCAGAACTGATATTTCGGTCGAAATTATCTTCGTGCAAAAGAAAACTTCAACAATCGAACTAACTTTAATTTATCACAACATTTCCCAAATAGAATCATTCTGATAGATATAATTCGATATCAAGTCTTCAAGAACACGAGTTCTTCTTCCAGACTATCTCTCAATTCACACATGTACATTTAAAGTTTATTTCCAGCCAGGTGGATAGTTTTAGATATATATAACCCAATTATCTTTTCAATCAAATAATTCAAACCAGAATAAACCACTAAATCAGTCTTTTCAAATAAATCTTTTCTTCTCATAAAAAAGGATAACTCAGACATATCATTTCATAGATTTGATCTTATTCTTCTATCATTTTCACTTTTATCAATGTCGGACCTTCACGAGAATTAGAAAAGAGTTTATAATGAAGCTATCTCATATATTAGTCATCGAAACTCTGAATTATACTGAAACCACCTTAACCAAATAGAAATCATTGGGCCTTAATAAGAACGATGTCTAAATCCTACAAATATATATTATTTCGACTGTTAATGAAGCATTTGAACACAAAGAAGAATCAAATATGATTTTAATAGTAACCTCTGCAGAAACATAACTTCTATAACTCTGAGGACGGTACCACTGTACTCTCACATTTCAAGCCAGAAATTATAATGACAATAGACATTATCATCTCTATCAATTAGAGATCTCTAGCAAATAATCACATGGAATTCATAAGAAAATCAGAATAGTGAAATTTTAGAATATGGAGTCACACGGGATATCTAAAAATTACAATCCATATAGAATGATATAAAATTTTGATGGTATCCCAGAAAATGTCCAGAAAGAACAATGTCATTCTTAAATACTGAAATCCACAGTAACAGAAGCAATATAATCTTCACATATATTCAACAAAATAATAACTAGTAGAAACAGAATATTAGTCTCCTACAGATTTTACCGTCGACTTTTATATCCACACAATGAAACAAATTATCAGAGAAAGACATAACAATGTCGAACATAACCCAAACAGATCAGACCCTTCGCATGTAATTACCCCTTTGAAAATGGAGATTCATCTCGACATGACTTATGGTGAAGAACCAGACAAGATTTTGGCTCAGAAAGTTAAGCAACTAAGAAATAAGAGTATTGCCTTAGTAAAGGTATTATGGTAAAGGCACGGAATCGAAGAAGCTACATGGGAATCAGAAGAGAGTATGACAAATTAGTATCCAAACCTTTTTCCTGGTAAGATTTTCGAGGATGAAAATCCTTAAGGGCGGAGAATTGTAATAGCTCGATTTAAGGCCTAGTCAGGATAGTGGTGCGAGGCCATGAACCCGAGGTGAAATTATGAGTTTTTCAAGTTTATGCCATGTTTGCACGTTACTATGAAAGTTTTGTAAAGCAATTTTATTAAGTTGAGGTCAATTGGTCCAAAAAAGACTAAATTGCAAAAGTTACAATATATGAGTTTCTAGAAGCTTTTTGCATGAAATAGCTTTAGAATAATAATTATGAGCCCTGAAATAGCAATTTGCCCAAAATTTAATTTTTACACAAAATTGGCCTTAAGAGACTATTGTGGAAATTTTTAAGAGGAAGGGCATTTTGGTCATTTGGCCTCATTAGTGATTAAAATAGGATAAAGATGAGAAAAATTCACTCATCTTCTTCCTTATTTCTATCGAAAATTGGGAGACACCATAGCTAGGGTTCTTCATTTTTTTCAAGCTAATAATCAAGAAAAACAAAGCCAGGATCGAAACCGAGGCAAGAACAAAGTCGAGGGCTAAATTACACATCTACATACATTTTGTATATTAAGGTAAGTTTGTATGATTTCTAAGATTTATGATTATTATCATTAAATTGCTTAATATAATGTACAATAATTGTATGAAATGATCATGTTATGTTCAAGCAAGAAATCATGATGATAAGTATGAGCAAGTCCCGATGGGAGCTGAATTTTCTAGAATACTCGATCTACCACGCAAGTTATCATGTAAGTCCAAGGCAAGCTTGGAATTGATCAAGATATCATGTAAGTCCAAGGCAAGCTTGGCATTAATCAAGTTAGCGAGCAAGTTATCATGTAAGTCCAATGCAGGCTTGGCATTGATCAAGATATCATGTAAGTCCAAGGCAAGCTTGGCATTGATCAAGTTAGCAAGCAAGTTATCATGTAAGTCCAAGGCAAGCTTGGCATTGATCAGGTTAGCAAGCAAGTTATCATGTAAGTCCAAGGACTCAAGCTTGGCATTGAGTATGTTATTAAGAGTAAGACTTCATATAAGTCCATGTCAAGACATGGCCTTGAAACCAAGATGAGATAACCCATGTAAGAAAATGTCTAGGATATGGCTTTGGCATCATATTATGTGGGAAGAGATTTAGTATCCTCGGTTATTCATAGAAATTCATCGGGCAAATGAGAAAGCTAAAAGAAGATAGTAAGAAAGCTAAGAAAGTAAAGTTAGTATCAAGATGAAGTTAGATGAAGTTGAGTATTATTCATGTTGTGAATGAGAAAGTAGATATCATGATTATTGTTATTATAATATACTAATCAATGTGATCAAGTGATACATGTATCATGGTTACCTTACAAGTATGACAATAGTAAGTGTCATGAGACATGTAAGAATCTATATGAGTAAGTAAGCTCCTTAGCTGAAATTTATGATACCATTGTTTATGTGAAATGGTTTATATTAAGCAATGATGATGCTATGAGTTGTTACATGCAAACTTACTAAGCTATATGCTTATGCTATGATTCTTTCTTACTATGCAGTCCTGCCAAGCTAACTCGTGGATCATTAAAGTCAGAGCTCGCAATACATTATCAACGGCTTGTATGTTTATTGAGATTAATGAAGCAAGTAGTATTATTCTTAAAATTGGGTTGTTATTGCATCAATGAATTGTGTATGGATATGATCTTCATTTCAAGGTGGCTAACGGCTTGGTAAATAGCCTGTAAGTGCTCACACGGTTTGACACACGAACGTGTGTCAAGACCGTGTTAACCCTGCACCTTAGTATTATTAATCAGAATAGGCCACGGGCAAATCCCACGGCCGTGTGTGTATGCCGTGTAAGACACACGGTTTGGACATGGACGTGTGCCCAGACCATGTTAATTTAGTCAGTATATCAAGGATTAGCACACGGTCTAAGCCCACGGGCATGTCATGGCCGTGTGAAATTAGTCAGTAACCTCTCATGGTTGGTAGACATAGGTGTGTCTAAGCCATGTGGAAATAGTCAGTGGTTCTACACGGTTTGAGGGCATAGGCATGCTTAAGGGTACACGGGCGTGTTCCAAGTCACACGGGCATGTGAACCCTGCTTCAAAAATGAGTTATTTGATATAAATTCTGAAAGTTTTCTGACATGAGTTAAAGGCCTCGTAGGCCCTTGTTATATGGGTTGACTAAGAAAGTGAAGTTTTTAAGTTGGAACGAAATTTTATAGCCCGTAAGTACATGTTTTAGTGAATTCAAGCATAGTAATGTCTCGTATCCAAACCCAGTATCGGTCTTGGGTGCGGGGTGTTACAAGTATTGTAACACCCCAAACCCAGCCTAAACGTCACGACCGGATTTGGTGCGTCACATAAAAAGGTTTCTCATGAATCTTTGCAATCGTCTAAAAATATTTGAATCTCTTAGGGTGGCTGTTTACAAACTCAGTGTTCATCTTTGAAAGCTTGTAATTAACTTAAAAACTGCCTTTATTGGGAAAATCGAACTTACACTAATGTGGGTAGGTGATATTTAAAAATACTTGTTATCGCTCTAAGTGAAACCAAGGTGTTGTCTATTATCTTTTATGATTCGTTTGTTAAGTTTTGGAAAACAGTTATTTACATTTTATTAGGAAAACCCCATATCAATTAAATCATAAATTAAAGCGTTTTAAATCCAAATTGAAAATACTAGTGGCCTTATTTCATAAATAAAATCCCCCAAATTAAAGAAAATTCAAAGGTAAATATAGTTTAAATTACTATAGACCATGCATGGCCACCTCGAAGTTCACCCCGGCCTATGTCCACTAGATCAGGAATTACCTGCAAAATTTTAAGCAAAACAGGTGAGTCAAGAAGAATCAGTGTGCAATTACCCCACACGATCCATAACTGAGGCCGAGCCCCTTCAAAACCATCTGGGCCTTAGCCCTCACAAAGTTACATTGGATGAAGCCCATTCGGAATCAAATTGGGCCTTAGCCCCATTAGCTCAGTATAACATATAACATTATGCAAAATGATGCAAAGCCCAACCCAACCTAGATATCCATCCACTACACACCACCCATTCCTGCCAAACACACCAGTGGGGATTTCTACAATCGACCCTCACCGCTACACACCATCGATGGTAGTCATGCTGCAATCAGCTGCTCATCATCGAAATATGTGGCATAGTCACTGAAATAATGTGACAACATCACTGAAATATGTGGCAAGGCCACCGAAATACAGTGCCCATTCCAATATTGTCATATTTCCATTCCCATGCAACATGCAACTATAGCAATATGGATACAACATATAATAGCATACATATAATATTTAGAACATATGTATATTCATGCTAACATATATATATTTGTATGGCACAATCGAAAATAACTAAAATGGTATTTCAATTTTACCCTCCAAGGGTAACTCAATAGCCATTACCAAGATTTTGGCTTTCAAACAATGCATACACTTATTACAAACAAATGAAAGAATGGTCTGGGAGTTACACACCTGAATATGCAAAGAACTAAGCTCTCAACATCATTGATACTGTAACTCGTAGGGATAATAGTAATCTGCCTATCCCAAGTCGATGCCAACTCTCTACCACAACCTAGCAGAAAATCCCAAACTGTCGACACTGCAAGCCGTTTAAACTTAGGAACCGGGACTACGAGTCTACTTCCCTCCTTTCATTGACTGGCACTCTCATCCATGAAAGAATCTTGATCAATAAAATACTATAACGAAAACAACGATTGTCCAACAACGATGTTGGGTTAAGGCAACGAACAATGAAGAGAGAAAGTAGTCATATAGGACTAGAGAGAAACTCCTTACCTTTGTTGCTAAAGCGAACAAACACAACTGCTTGAAAAGAACCTTCAGCAGCCAAAGAAATCTTAACACCTCTCTTCCTGGTATTCGGCTACTAGCCATGAAAGATGAAAGAAATGGGTTACAAGAAGGTGAAGTAATTAGTTACGAGAGAGAGCCCAGATTCAGTTTATGGAAGAATGAGTGGTCGGTTAGTTAAATAAAAGTAAAGAAGATGAATAGAAATTAAAAGAGAATGCCTTACTTTGAATCGAGAGAAGCCTAATGGAGTCCAAAGATTCGGCACAAGCCACCAAAAGCCAAGAAGGTTCAGTTCAAGAATGGAATCCCAAGGGGAAGAAGAGAATAAACAGTCAAAGATTTGGCTAATATGAACACACAAAACAGAAGTCGATTTAGAATAGATAAAAAAGGGGTCCGGTTATGGTGATGCACACAACTTGTAAAAGACGAACGAAATAGTTTCGGCCAAAGGAAAAGTATGGAAAAGAAGTGAATAAACCAAGTTGCAAATGGAGGTCACAAGAGAAATAAGAGTAGAAAAATCAGAATAGACTTAACTGGCACAAAGAGAAAATGATGTTAAAAGGAGGAGAAACCACTAAGAAATTCAACAATGCTCACAAGTGAATGAGAGCAAAATTTGAAGAAAAGAAAGAGAGCAACCACAAGCACCTATTTGAAAATTTTCAGCACTTCTCTCTAGATGGCCGAATATGCCAAAAACAAGAATGGTTTGCCAAAGAACAAAAAGAGATTTGACCCTTACCTAGCCAAACTAAAACTGCACAAGAACCCCCACACCTACCCTCATTCGGCCACACATTCTCCCTCTCTCCACATCCCATGATCTTCTCCACCCTTCACTCTCCATCCCTCCTTTGAAATCTCCCAACAACCTTGACCCATTCAAACCTCCTACAATTCCTCTTGTCAACTCCTTCAAAACATTTGACTCATTCAATTCCCACACACCAGAGTCCAAACCGAAGGCTACCACCTCTCCATCCTAACGCCAAAAATAAAACTCCTTAGTATGGTCTGCAGGACTCGAACCTTCACCCTCTTTGCTCCCCTTGTGCCGTCATCCCCCTTTGCTCCCTAAGGCGTCATTTACCACCACACCACATGCCTCTTTATGTCATAAACCATGCACAAATATACATAAGGCTTACCTTTACAAGCTCTCCCCCCTAAAGTGCCCTAAAACAAAAATTTGACCAAGGCTCTGGCTTAAACCCGAGCCTTCCTAAGACCCCCAAACACATCCAAATAGCAAGCAAAACAAGCCGAACTCACTGAAATATGAAATGCAGAACCCCCTAACTTGGGATGTTACAAGAATCCTATGTCAATTTTTTGACCTTAATCGAACGATGGTTTGGGACCACAATTTGAGTTGGAAAAATATTTTAATATTATTTTATATACTCATTATATGTGAATTGGTGTGTGTGAAAAGTTCAGATTAAAATTTGATCGTTTTAGTGCTTAATTGTGAAAAAAGGACTTAATCGTATAAATAGAAAATTTGATGGTTAAATGTGTGAGTATTGAATTGGTGATGTCTTTATAAATTGGAGGTTTAGAGTTGCAAATTGACAATAAAATGGAGATAGTGGATGGTCATGATTATGCATGTAATAGTGATTGAATTTGGTTGTTTTATTTTATATTATAATGAAATAATTTAATATATATTATAATATTATAATAGATAAAAGATGAAAAAAAATTGGTTTCTATGAAAGTTGGTGGTCAAATTGAATGGTCTTATTTTGCATGGGTGTTGGAGTGGTAAATTAACCACCATGAAGGTATAGTGGATGGCAAAAGCACTTTAAATAATACTAAATAAATGTTTTATATTCATAATATGAAATGAATAATAATATATGTATGAAATGATTATTATAATAAAAACAAAAACAAGTCACTAATGGGGGGAATGTCCATCTTTTATTTCTTTTTTATTTTCAAAATTTTAAAGAAGAAGAAGAGAAATGGCCTTCATCATTTTCGATCTTTGCATGGTTTAATTAGATCGAGAGCAAAAAGAAAAGGAGCTGGATCGGGGAAAAGCTAAAGTGAACGAATAGCCAGAAAATACGAATTTATCGACCTCAAAGGTAAGTTTATAAGCCATTGGTTTGTTTGAGTGGTTTTAATAAATAAAGGTATTTGTGCAAATGAATTTAAAGATTCAATTATAATGATGCCGAATGGGATATGGATTTTGAGTATGATGATGTAATGGGAATTATTAAGCACTTGTATATGGATATATTTCTTGGATAAATTGGGATTAGTTATAAAATTCAATGTTGTCGAATTCAATAAGGTATGAGAACAAACAAAATTATAGTATGGCGAATGTTAAGTTGAAATACATATATTTATATACATGTATAATGGTGGATGCATTGAATGTTTTGAACATATATGTATATATTTAATTATGATTGAGAAAGGAGCTATATATATACGAATATGAGAAGAGATGGATATTGAACCCAAAATATGGTTAATAATACATATCTCTGTATGTGTAGCGAGCTTAGTCTTGGGTGACATATTCAGAGCTTAGTGCCTAGCGTGCTTAGTGCTTGTGATATATTCGGCTTTGTGCCTAGCAGCTTAGTGCCTAGGTGACATATTCAGCTTCGTGCCTAGCAAGCTTAGTGCCGATGACATATTCAAGCTTTGTGCCTAGCGAGCTTAGTGCTTGGTGATATATTCGGCTTCGTGCTCTAGCAGCCTAGTGCCGATGATATATTCAAGGCTTCGTGCCTAGTAGGCTTAATGCCTTGATACTTTAAAACGAAGAAACCATAAATTGCTCGAGGTGTAACATAGTGAATCTATTGAGTTAAAAACTCGTAAGCATAAGTCCCATTTGAATTCATCGAAGTAAGGTAAGTTGTGATTAATGTTACTTGAGTTGAAATATTATGTTAAGAATGGTGTTATGTAAATTTGAACTTATAATCGATGTGTATGAATATAGAAATAATAGAATTTTTAGTGTGATAATGTAATAGATATGAATGTTGAATTTACATGATTATAAACATGCGATTCATGTAATATATGTACTTTGTGCTTTGATGAGTTGCAGGTTGATGGTAGTGAAGTAATTGAATTAATATATTACTAGTATTCGATTTTGTATCAATTGCATATCGAAATATACATATACAATGTCCTACATTTATTGATTAAAAGTGTTAAAGTGCTTAATTAGTGAATTATCTTTGGCTTAAGACTTATTAAGCTAGTGAGCTTACTCTGTATGTGTGTATTTCTATTTTATAGATCATTGATTCAACTACGGGCTCAGGGGATCATCAAGAAAGTCGACCACACCATCACTCTCTTTGGTATACATATATGTTTCCTTTTTGAATCAAAGGCATGTATAGGCTGTATTTTGATAAGTAATGAATGATGTTCGGTTTTGTAAATGTATATATATGGCCTTGCGAATAAGGTTGCTACTTTGGGATTAAGCATCGTTTATATGTTTGATATAACGGTCTGTTTTAATCTTTGGTATAAGACGTATGCTTATAATGCTTGGAAGTTAAATGTAGTTGTATAGAAATGATCATATATATGTATAAGTATGCTTACTATGTTGTGCGAATATCTCCACTTAAATTATTATGTGCTTGGTATAATTCAGAGATGATCATGAAAATGTATATACTAATGCTTTGGGTTGATCATTGAAGTTTTATATTGAGAACCAAATATGTGGTCGATGGATTGGCTGTATTTATATTTATAATTTGAATTAGTCACATATCATGTGTGTTTGGTAGGTTATTCAATGATCTTGTATCCATGAATTAATAAGGTAAAATGAATTGAAAATTTTGGATTGACATGGCTTTTGTTTTAGGGACATTGCACATATTATGGTAGTATGATGTGTTTGTTTGGTCATGCTATACTGTCCGAGTGTCATATGTATGAATGATAAGCTATTTAAGTATCATGGACCTATCCTTTCAAATATGCAAATATGCAAATATGCATATTTGCTTAATAATTTCTACGCTTTTGAGCTCGTTGCAGCTTAACCTAGCTAACTTGTATCTCTTTTTTTGAAATTGTTATAGATTTTGAAAGATGCCATTGTTGAATGCTTGGTTGTTTAGATTTTTTATGATAGATTATTAAAGTTTGAAGCTAGATTAACAAGTTTTATAAAGTGATTTTTTTATATAAATTTCAATTGAGGATTAAATTGAGAAAAGTGTAAAATTTATGGTTAAATGTGTGAATAAACCAAAAATATGGGTTGCTAGTAGTTTGGGTAAAATTTGGCTAGCATGGGCTTGTCCTTAATTGCATTTGCAATTTTATGTGATAATGACTAAATTGTGAAAATGTGAAATTTTAGGGGCTAAAGTGCAAAATGCCCATTTATGTGACTTGGATGAAATTGAATGAATTGTTGAATAAATTAGTTAAATTTTGATATTATCTGAATTGAGAAAAATGGAATTCGGATCTATATCGAGGGAAAATTAAAGTATCGGATTAGTCGACCTAATTTGTCGTTTTAGCAAATGAGGTAAGTTCGTATTTTAATAGACATTACAGAATTATGTTTTAAATGCATATTATTTGTATAATTGAATTCAATGCCAAATGGTAATGCAAAAGTATGTATATTGAGTAAGATATATGTAACACCCCAAACCCGGTCAACACACCACGACCGAATCTGGTATGTTACAGGGAAAAAGGATTTTGAGAAGGTGGGTTTCTGTTTAAATGTTTGATGAAACACTTCGCGAAATTTTGTATTTGAAGAAAAACTCGAGTAGGCTTTGATTAAAATCTGATGATGTATTTGAAAACCCAAAAATTTTAAAAGCTTAATCAAATGTGTAGGTAAAACGGGTTTATCCGATTTAGAAGTTTAAGTTGTTTGTTATTGTTACTAAAACACCTTGACTTAGTAGAAAATCGAGTTTAAGTTAGAAAAACATTTGAGTTCTCTTTGTCCCAAATTATAGTGTGATACCCGATGGTATAGCTTAAAATATCACTTTTGTAGTTTTGAAATCGTTATCTTTCCAAGTTTTAGCACATTTTAACCCAATTAATTTGTTAAGGCATATTATAAATCTACTTTAAACATAAACATAGCAAAACATAATTTTAAAAGGCCATTTACAAACCCAAATAAAACCAAATAGTAATAAATAAGCTTAAGTACCAAATTTTATAAAAGTCTCGCAATTCCTTATTTAAGCATGGCATGAGCACCTCGAGTCCATCCCGGCTCCATGTCCGCGTCTAAGTGTCACTGAAAAAGTCAAAGGAGAGTGAGTCGCAAGACTCGGTGTATAAATCCCACTCCGGTATAACATGCCAACACACATCATAACAAAGTAATGCAAGTAATGCACCCAATCCTAACCAACCATATCACCTTTTCTACCCCGTGTGGTACCAAACCACTGGTGGTGCCAAACCACTGGTGACCCAAAGTCACGATATCCATAATGTGGTGCCAAACCACTGGTGACCCGAAGTCACAAATAATCCAATGATGGGGTTTAAAGTATGCTGACACTGTCCGAGTGTCAAACTCAATTGTTTTATCAAAAGAGAAAATCTATACGTATAGAGAGATTTCTTCAGACAGTTAACCATATTTTAGATAACTCCATCTTTTTCAATGATAAAGATAATCCTGATACAAAATTCATCAACCCTTCATTTCTATAATCAACAAAGTCAGAAATATCACATTTCACACTCATCATCTATAGCATATCTCAGACTGTTGTGCATCTTGTTAATCTTATATGAACACCGCTGAGAGTTTCTTGTAGCAGTTGTTGTATATTCAGTAGAACTTTTTAGTGTACACACTCTATCTCGAAATAACAAATAATCATCGATACCGCGTCTGAGGTTCTGAATGAGAAATCAATTTATGTTGAATCCACTTTTTAACTTATAATTCGCTGACACATTTTTTAATTTCACAACTTCATTAAATAAACATTTGTTTAGCCTCTAATTCAACTAACAATTGTTCATTACCTAATAAGATCAATCATGTATACATCGCCCAACCAAAACATTTGAAACTATAATCATTTTTCTCAGATAAGAATCACTTACAGACTCAAAAGTTTTTCTATGATTGGAGCTAACCTTGCTGTGCCAAGTTTAGATCTTTCTCTGAGCATAAACATTTTAAACTCTTATAATCATCAAATATATCACATAACTATTTTCATGCAGCTTTAACTGTATAGAATCATAAGATATCTCTGTACATTCTTGTATTAGAATAAATTTCTAACCATTCATTAACATATGGATGAAAATCATAATCTCTTTATTGAACTCAGACTGAACCAGAACTGATATTTCGGTCGAAATTATCTTCATGCAAAAGAAAACTTCAACAATCGAACTAACTTTAATTTATCACAATATTCCCCAGATAGAATTGTTCCGATAGATATAATTCGGTATCAAGTCTTCAAGAACACGAGTTCTTCTTCCAGACTATCTCTCAATTCATACATGTACATTCAAAGTTTATTTCCAGTCAGGTGGATAGTTTCAGATATATATAACCCAATTATCTTTTCAATCAAATAATTCAAATCAGAACAAACCATTAAATCAGTCTTTTCCAATAAATCTTTTCTTCTCGTTAAAAAGGATAACTCAGACATATCGTTTCATAGATTTGATCTTATTCTTCTATCATTTTCACTTTTATCAATGTTAGACCTTCACGAGAACTAGAAAAGAGTTTATAATGAAGCTATCTCATATATTAGTCATCGAAACTCTGAATTATACTGAAATCACCTTAACCAAATAGAAATTATTGGGCCTTAATAAGGACGATGTCTAAATCCTATAAATATATATTATCCCGATTGTTAATGAAGCATTTGAACACAAACAAGAATCAAATATGATTTTAATAGTAACCTTTGCAGAAACATAACTTCTATAGCTCTGAGGACGGTACCACTGTACTCTCACATTTCAAGCCAGAAATTATAATTACAATAGACATTATCATCTCTATCAATTAGAGATCTCTAGCAAATAATCACATGGAATTCATAAGAAAATCGAAATAGTTAAATTTTAGAATATGGAGTCACACGGGATATCTAAAAATTACAATCCATATAGAATGATATAAAATTTCGATGGTATCCCAGAAAATGTCCAGAAAGAACGATATCATTCTTAAATACTGAAATCCACAGTAACAGAAGCAATATAATCTTCACAAATATTCAACAGAATAATAACCAGTAGAAACAGAATATTAGTCTCCTACAGATTTTACCGTCGACTTTCATATCCACACAATGAAACAAATTATCAGAGAAAGACATAACAATGTCGAACATAACCCAAACAGATCAACCATGCTTTCGTCTATCAGTATATTTAGCTAGCATTCTCACACGATAAAATTTTTTTTTTGAAATTAAACAGTCACATTGCTTCTGAGGATAAATGTACACATAAAATGCCCAAAAGGAATCATAGTAACTTCCCAACTATAACCATTGCATTCTACCATCAATACAATTCAATAATTATTCAACTGTCTAATTCTATCATTAGAAATTTTCACATTATCCCATCGCTAACAAAAATAAATTTAGAAAAGCTTCCAGTTAATACATTCTTTAGATAACATACTTGAATACGTCATTTAGTCAGAATTAACTTCTTCTTTACCAGTGACTCTGCATAATATGAATAGTCTTCAGAACTATCCAATATCTCTTCTAGTACTGTCTTAATTTGCTGATTCATTCTCTTTTATGACCACATTACTAATCTTTCAAACACGGACTTCTATAACTCCACACTCGTGAGCTTATTCAATCCAAATCTTACAGATTTCATTATAGCATTTCACTGATAAGAGGGGTGAGGATAGTAAAGCCTCAAATTTTAACTTACACATACATGCACTAACATATATTATCACAAATAGCCAATTCATTTTTAAATTTCACATTCTCAAAACATTTAATAAACTTTCGCTTTTAATCACTTTTATTCTTAACACATTGTTCATATGCCAACTCAAATCACTAATTCACAACCAGAGCATTTCAGATAGCAATCATAATTCAAATATCATATCTTATATGCTCATATAATTACAACATTTATTAATAAAAACATGTCATACAATTTGACCCTTACCTTTATGACTCTCAACTCATCATCAACATATTCCAATCAAATATTTGAGTATTTACTTATGTATTATCAGAATTAGCTCGGTTGGAAAACTTATCTATTTCATCAAAATAATTTTCGTCAGAGTCAAGAGATATCACACTATTGCAGATTAAGTATGGCATGTATATCTAGACTCACATATGCTATAGTAGTCCTATAACCGACTAAACCATAGCTCTGATACCAATAAATGTAACACCCCTAATCCGTAACCACCGTCAGTCTAGGGTTCAGGGGCATTTACCGGACAAATCGAAACTTTTATGAACATTTCACATCACAAGATATATCATTATCATATCAAAGTAAATCATAAACATAGTCCCTTAAATAGGTCTACGAGACCTCAAACATGTATTAGGAAGGGGTCGGGACTAAACCGAACACATACAAAATTTTCTGAAAACTTAACATTTTTTTCAAAGTTACAGAGGTAACACGCCCGTGTAAGTAGGCCGTGTGAGGCATGCCCATGTTTCCAAGCCGCGGTTGACACTAACTTACATCACACGGCCTGTCACACGCCCGTGTGTCCAACCCGCATGCGAGCCTGACTTGAATCAAATTACAAACTTTATTGACATGGTCGAGCCACACTCCCGTATGCTCAACCGTGTGGGAAAACATAGGCCATTTGCAAGGCCAATTTTCCACCCATTTTGGGTCAATCCTATAAGCTCAAAAAAACACATTATTTCACACTTCAAAAGTAACCAAAACATACAAAAAATGACCATCTTTTCTAACCATTCATGAGCATATCAAACATATCAATTTGTACACAATTGTTCTCATAAGAACCTCATACATTTCTATACATAATCCATCCAAAACTTACCAAACTATGCCATTACATAAGGCAACATATACATATCAAAATTAACATCACTTTCCAAGCCACATCTTATGTCAAATTGCATCAAACACATAGACATCAATTGCCCAAATTTCAATGACTCATCAAACAATCATAAAGCCTATACATGCCATATAACCAAGTCATTAGCCAGATAGTGTGATGCGATCTCCACCGGCTTCCAACCCGAGCAAATCTCCAAAAAATCTATAAACATAGGATAAACACATAGAGTAAGCATTGAAAGCTTAGTAAGCTCATATCTTAATAAACTTAACATAACAAATAATTTCATTACAATATCATAAACATGGTATGCTATTTCACATGCCAAAACACAACTTATCTCAAGTTTATAACACAATTTCATATCAAATCATCACCATTCAATAATATACTTACTTATTTACTAGATTTAGCTTTCACAAGCTTATTCAATTTGATTCTCATATAACATTCCATTCTCACTTTCATATATCCAAATGAGCACATTTTGTAAATAACATTTCTAATTACATATAATTCTCATACAAATCACATATCATCACTTATATTCAAATTCACCTTTCCTTCATATAGTATTTGACAATTTTAATTACATTTCTTTATAAATCACATTTCATTCATTTGTTCTTGATTCATTTTCACATATTCATATTTCGTTTACAAATACATCACATAACATTCTTTGCACATTTATACTTACCTTTTATTATCAAATATTGTATACCTTCCAACGTACCTGAATCGAAATGTCATTCACTTAATCACTTATATCTCAGAATGCCAGTTGAACCGTTCAGAATCAATAAGTATACTCGGATCATCGGACATCTCATACAATGCCAACGTCCCAGACGTGGTCTTACACAAAACCAAATACGATGCCAATGTCCCAGACATGGTCTTACACGTAAATCACAAGTCGATGCCAATGTACCAGACGTGGTCTTATACGAAATCATATCTCAAAATCCTATGTCATGACACATGTATCCTCTACTATTCTTAGGGTTTGTACTGGGCTTTTCGAATGTCGTCACATTATCGAAACTTTCTCGTATTCATATATTCCGCTTCTCAAATGATTAAATATCATAATGACATATATATATGTATATATATTATAATATCCCGGGTTAGGGGCTATTTTATTTTGGGCTTTGCTGCATGTGCTTGATGGGTTATGTTGTTATTTCGATGTTGTTGGGGCTTAGTTATAAGCTAGGTGTAAGCTCGGGTGATATGAAAGATTTTTATTTTTGGGCTTTATGTGATAGGGGTTGAAGGAGCTGGGTCTTATGTATTTTATTTGGTGAATTGTTGCACAAGTGAAGAGCTAGCAAAGTGGCAAAGCATGCGCCACTTAGAGCTTATGTGTGTGGCTTCAAGTGCAAGGGGGGAGAGGTCTTGAGTTCAAGCTACAGAGTGCTCCCTTTTTGTTTCATTTTGACGGCATGGAGGGGAGGAGTTGTTGGTAGTTCAAACTCTACCATGGACTATGTCAACTCATTCAAATAATGGGTGGAGAGTGAATGTAGGAGGGAGACTAGTTCAACAAGTTTGAATTAGTGGCTTGGGAGTGATTGGGGGGAGGTTGGCCGAATTTAGAGAGAGTTTGGGAGAGGAAAAAGGAGTGGCCGGTTGGTAGTGTAGGGGTGTGCTGAATTTGCCTTTTGTATGTGTGTTTTTTTCGGTCAAAATTTTTTTTGGTAAGCCACTTTTCTTTGTGTCAAAAGCTAGCAAAAACCTCAAAATATTTCTTCTCTTTTTCTCCTTTAACCGAATGTTCAAGTAGCTTATTACCAAAACCGAAACCAGCATTTTGTTTCTCTTCAACTTGAGCCAAATTAGCTTCTTTGACTCTCCTTTTTACCTTTCGTATTTTTCTTTTCTTGGAACGAAAACCCAAAACACTTGTGTTGCCGATTTTGCCTTGTTTCTTCTTCTCTTTCTTCACTTAAGCTAAGTCAACCTAGCATCCCACTTTCATCTTTTCTCTTTGGAAACCTTGGTAGCCGAATGCTCATCTCTCACTCCTTTCTTTACCAATTGTTGAAGCCGAACCTAGTTCTTTTCTCTCCCTTCTTGGTAGTAACACATCCTTCCAAAAAACCTATATCCTCCATCTTCATTTTTCTTTTAACCGAAAGCACCCCTCCATATCTTCAATCTATTTTCTTCTTTTCCAAAACCATTTCTAGCCAAACCTTCCTTGGTGTGAAGCTGAAAGTAGGAGTGTTAATATCTTGGCCGAATCTTTCTTCTCTTCTAGTGGTGTTTTGTTGGCCGAATAGTGGGTGTTGTTGGGTGCATGTTTTCAATCGGCTGGTAATGGGTAAGAGCTTGGCCGAATGGCCATTTTTCCCCTCTCTCGTTCTTATATTTTGTGGTTTAGATGAAGGCTGATTTTGTTATTGGTTGAAGGATATTGATCTAATGTGTAAACCAATTTCTTTATAGGACATCCGGATTTTGGGATCAAGTGGGAGGAGCCTTATTGATCGGTTAAGCAAACGGTAAGTGATGGTAAGAGTAGTTTCTTTTAGTCTATTCATTTAGTCTTCGTTAAGTCAGTCATTAAGGATTAACTACTTTCTTTCTAGGGTGAAGCCGATTCTTTGGAAGAACCATTGTTGGGTTCGGTTTGGTAGGAAACCAAATCAAGTTTAAGGTAAGGTAAACCAATATACCCTTTGATTTATTTGGTTATGGCCGAATGGTTTAAGTAATTAACCCATGGTTGGCCGATTGTTTTCTTAGGAACAAGAGGATTGAGGATTTAGATCGGGTTCTTTGGGATTAAGGCTTGCGATATACCAGGTGTGTAAACCAACACACTTTCTTAACTGAGTAATGTGATAACCTAATTGTGTAAATGAAACAGTGTGGTTGACTGATTTAATATCCATTGAGGTATGGATACGGATTCGGGTAAGTCCGTTTCGTTATGAGATATGTAATGGTATGTGATATCATGATTATTGGTGTACATACTTTGAGATGCCATGTTAAGCATGTGAGCATGATAGCATGATTGCACGATTTTGCATTTAGTATGATATGCTATTGGGTGATATGAGAGGAAGGGAGTATGATATCCGTGTCTTTGGGACACTTTGTCTTTGGGACACGGAGGTTTGGCACCTCCAGTGGTTTGGTACCACAAGCGATATTTTGTGACTTTGGGTCACGGAGGTTTGGCACCTCGGCGTCTCGTCCAAAGGCTTAGCACCACGGTGGGTTGGCCCCACGATTGATTATCTGGATTGGCGCCAGTGATTTGGTATCACACGATGGGTTGGCCCCATCACGGATTTGTATGCGGTCACCAAAGTGATTTGGTATCACTGCTTGTGTCTTTGGGACACTAGAGGTTTAGCACCTCATTGCGACTCGTCCACGTGGTTTGACACCACCGTGGGTTGGCCCCACTTATGAGATCTGGGATCGTCGCTAGTGATTTGGTATCACACGATGGGTTGGCCCCATCATTGGATTATTTGTGACTTGGTCACCGGTGGTTTGGCACCACATTATGGATATCGTGACTTTGGGTCACCAGTGGTTTGGCACCACCAGTGGTTTGGTACCACACGGGGTAGAAAAGGTGATATGGTTGGTTAGGATTGGGTGCATTACTTGCATTACTTTGTTATGATGTGTGTTGGCATGTTATACCGGGAGTGGGATTTATACACTGAGTCTTGCGACTAACTCTCTCCTTTGACTTTTTCAGGTGACACTTAGACGCGGACATGGAGCCGGGATGGACTCGAGGTGCTCATGCCATGCTTAAATAAGGAATTGCGTAGACTTTTATAAAATTTGGTACTTAAGCTTATTTATTACTATTTGGTTTTATTTGGGTTTGTAAATGGCCTTTTAAAATTATGTTTTGCTATGTTTATGTTTAAAGTGGATTTATAATATGCCTTAACAAATTAATTGGGTTAAAATGTGCTAAAACTTGGAAAGATAACGATTTCAAAACTACAAAAGTGATATTTTAAGCTATACCATCGGGTATCACACTATAATTTGGGACAAAGAGAACTCAAATGTTTTTCTAACTTAAACTCGATTTTCTACTAAGTCAAGGTGTTTTAGTAACAATAACAAACAACTTAAACTTCTAAATCGGATAAACCCGTTTTACCTACACATTTGATTAAGCTTTTAAAATTTTTGGGTTTTCAAATACATCATCAGATTTTAATCAAAGCCTACTCGAGTTTTTCTTCAAATACAAAATTTTGCGAAGTGTTTCATCAAACATTTAAACAGAAACCCACCTTCTCAAAATCTTTTTTCCCTGTAACATACCAGATTCGGTCGTGGTGTGTTGACCGAGTTTGGGGTGTTACAATTGTGGTATCAGAGCCAAGTTTAAAGGCTCGACTGTGGGCCTGAGGCCCAAAATGTTTTCAAAAGTCTGTTTTAAGTGTTACGTTTTAAAAAGTATGGTGTGAAAGGCATGGCACCGAGTCTCCGGCACCAATCCGCCTAGGTAAGTACCCCTTACTATTGTTTGAGATAATGATATTGATGAGATGTGATTGGATGGCTAGTGATAGTAAGACTACTTTAGAAACTAAAACTGATAGGACTGAGTGGACTCGCGAAAACAAAGCTCCTTTAATATTCATAAGACTTTGCTTTAAAACAGTGGAATAATTACTGATGCATAAAATTCTTTAAATCAGACGAGATTTAGTCGTGAGTACCGAGGTGGGCGTGGTGGTGGGCGAGGTCACAGTAGGATGACGCTTCGAACCCGTAGGATCAGTCAGGGTCGAGAATGAGATCTGGGATTACGCCACCAGTGGAGGTGGTGAGTTTCAAGAGCGATCGGGATGACGCAGTGTCACTGACGTCTTTGCGAGTGTTAGAAAGGGTAGCTGGAGTAGGTGGGGGTGCGTAGGAGTTAGGAAATCTGTGCCTGAGCGACTTCGAGCAAACAAGGTTGAATTCTTTCGGGGTGTCTCGGGTGTTGCTCCTAGCACTGCTGAATATTGGCTGGAAGCGACAGAGTGGATCATGGACAATCTAGACCTAACTGCTGAAGAAAAATTGAAGGGGATAGTATCACTTCTCCGAGATGAGTCATACCAGTGGTGGCTCACGGTTCGAGACAGCGCTGCAGCAGAAGATCTGACTTGGGACTATTTCGGCCGCTTATCAGAAAAAGTACGTGGAGCTAACTACATTAATGAGCAGCGGAAAGCATTTCTGAGGTTAGTTCAAGGAAGTAAATGCGTGCCGAGTCTGAGGCGAGTTTTGAGGTGAGTCGATATGCGTGGGTATGGTAGCTCTTGAACACGAAAGGTGTGTTCGTTTTGAGGATGGCCTGTGAGACGAATTAAGATTGTTGATTGCGCCTCAGCAGGAGCGTGAATTTGCTGTTCTGGTTGAAAAGGCGAAGGTGGCCGAGGGTATTAAAGAGTCTGTGAGGCAAGGCATGGATAGGAATCGACACAAGAGAAGCTTTGGATCTTCTGGGTCATCAGGTAATCCACATTTTCTCCACATTTTCTCCACATTTTATTCTTAAAGCCGACCTACTAACTCCCAGGGTTTTATTCACCTAAAAGCAAAATTTTTCCTAAGCCCAAGTTTGATCCCGGGACTTGATAGAAGCCCACCTAACCTTCCAAAATCACTCACCTATTAGATCCAAGCTTGCATTAAAGCTGTTCTCTTATTCTCAAAAATTTTAAACACTACTACGCCCAAGGCCCTTTGGGCCCAATTCTATTAGGCCCAATTTCTGGATGTTACAAATCTACCCCCTTAAAGAAATTTCATCCTCGAAATTTTCAACTATAGGAATAGTGAAACACCCCAAACCCGGCCCACAAGCCCTGACCGGATCTGGCATGCTCCTTGAGTAAAACCATTCAAAACTTATTTGAACTTTGGAAAATTTTGTGTGTTCTTGAAGAACAGTTGATTTGTGTTGAGTTCAAATTAAAAACAGTGTTGTTTAGGTGTCAAAACATTTAAATGTTTGTTTACATTTTTAAGAAAAGTTATTTAGTCTGATTTAATAATAGTCTTATCATAATAACCCAAATTTAAACACATACTTAAAATAGTGAATCGTAATGGCCATAATTACATCAAAGCAAAACCCCAAAATAAATCAAATACTTAAATAAAGAAAACATCAAAATAAAATAACTCGAAATGTACATGGCCACCATTAAGCTCCCTGCCCACCAGTCCATTCTTGAGTGTTACACGAAAAGATATCCCACAACAGGGTGAGTCAACAGACTCAATGTGTAACAATCAACACAAATTCTCAATCGAGTTAGGCATGTCAAATCATACAAAAAAGTATAGGCAATGATGCAAACCCAACCCAAACCTAGAAACCATCCTCTACACATCACCGTGCCTTGCCATCACACCGTGGGATTACAAAATCGACCCTCCATCCGCTACACACAATCGAAGGCGATTCTTTGCAGGCGACTTGCACATCGCCTTATAAAGCGTGGCATAGCCACGGATAATTGTGACAAAGTCACCAAATATAATATTTTGTGACATAAGTCACCACATTCGATTATGTGACATGAGTCACCAGATTATTGTGGTATAAACCACTAGGTCACTTCCCCTTTTCATAATCACCCATATGCCCCAATGCGTCATACAAATCACGCGAATATCATGCCATATGCCTTATTCATATTTGTATCAAATTCTCATATATGTCACATTCATAGTTTATAAAACTATTAACAGATCTTTAGAAAATAACGTACCTGAATATGTCGTACCATTAAATGGTACCTTTAGCCATATCATTCATATTCTTATTAATACACATATCAAGTTAATACCGTAAATCTTATTAAGAATTTGTGTAGGGCTACACACCTGGTTACTATCGCTTTCACTGAATCCCGAAAGTTTACCAAAATCGATTGTACTCCTTCCTAACACCCAAATTAAAATCGATCAATCATTACTAGACAGAATGGCCTAAGGCTGAATATGCATATCCACTTACCTTGTGGATCTAAATCCTGAAACGATCACTTGCTCCTTAAGTTGTCGAAATCCCTACTTATCAATGGTTAGAATTGGCTTAATATGTAGAAACAATGAAGATGGCCCTTGGCCTAATATTACACTTTACTTACCTTGGATAACCAAATCCCGAATGGTCTCCCCTAGAAGTCGGCTACAAGAGAAATCCCGAAAGATCCTTCATAGTTTCGGCCAAAGAACATTAATGGGATTAGTTTTTAGATTTTTGGCTAAAAGAGAGAAAGGTTTGAAATTTGAATAATATTTGATCTTACCCTTAATATTGAAATCGATTGCATTACTGCCTGACACCACAGAGATATTCGGCTATGTAGACTAGATAGTGATCAACAGGTTTCGACTTTTGGGGGTTTAATGAACAATCAGCTTCTAGATCCCAAAGAGAATAGGTTTCGGCTTGATGAACACTAGGGAGATTCAACTTCAACAAGAGAAAGAAAAGGAGAAGTATGAGACTTTAGGAAGAATCGGCAAAGGATGGAATTTTTGATAGAGGGATATTCGGCTTTAACAAATGGAAGAAAAGAAAGAATGGTATTGTGGCCTTTATAAAAATATGGAGAGGGAGAGTGTGAGGCTTAGAAGTTTCGACAATGGTGATCAAAAGAGAAAGAAAGAAAAGAGTGAGCAGAAGGCTAAATTTCAGATAAAACCCTTAACAAAATTCATTTCTCCTCCCTTCTAACTTGGCGAAAATCACCTTAAGGGAGTCCCATATTCGGCCACCTCTCTTCCCTCTCTACATTATCCCTTGATCCCCTCCTCCTTAGTCGAATCCTCAACACTCCAACCCCATCTATACCTCCTCCTTCTAGAGTCCACATGCCGTCCACTACTGCTCATCCTTGTAGCAAAATAAAACTTCCCCATGCTTCCCTTACTGATCGAACCTAGGCCCTATTACACAACTTGTGGCGTCACTTCCTAGGGCTTTAAGTGGCGCCTCCTTGCCACTTTAACAAGCCCGTTTGTTTGTCAAAATTTTCCTTACAATTGTTCTTAAGGCCTTATTTGCCTAGCTCCCCCTTTAAAGCTTAAAATACAATATTTCTAAGGCATTCATCTGCACTCTAAAGTTCTCAAATTTCATATAACACATTCACCACACACATAAGCATGCTACTTCGTACAATTAAGCAATAATGCACAAGCCCTAATTCCCGGATATTACAGTCTACCCCCTTAAAATAATTTCGACCTCAAAATTACGTGGCTAGAATAGGTGGGGATATTACTGTCGCATTGCTTCTTCCGGCTCCCAAGAAGCTTCCTCCGATCCATGGTTACGCCATAACACTTTGACCAAAGGAACTGATTTTCTTCGCAATGCTTTCACATCTCGCTCCATGATCTGAATTGGCTCTTCCTCGTAGGACAAATATGGCCTTAGCTCCACCTCTTCAACCGGAACTACATGAGATGGATCCGAGCGATAACGACATAGCATCGAAACATGGAATACATCGTGCATCTGCTATAATTCTGAAGGTAACTCCAACTGGTATGCCACCGGTCCAACTCGCTTCAATACCCGATAAGGTCCTATAAACCTGGGGCTTAACTTTCCTTTGCGACCAAATCTCATCACCTTCTTCCAAGGCGACACTTTAAGAAACACATAATCTCCCACAACAAACTCGATCTCCTTCCGTTTAAGATCTGTGTATGACTTCTGCCTGTCAGATGCCTCCTTCAACCGTGTTCGAATTACCTTAACCTTTTCCTCCGATTCTGCCACAATTTTCGGACCCAAAATCTGACGTTCTCCCAAATATAGTCCAACATGTGGGAGTGCGACACTTCTGTCCATACAATGCTTCGTACGGTGCCATCCGAATACTTGCCTGATAGCTGTTGTTATACGCGAATTCCGCTAGAGGCAAATATTCTTCGCAACTTCCTCTGAAGTCTATCACACAGCCCCTCAATATATCCTCTAACACTTGGATCACTCGCTCAGATTGACCGTCTGACTGCAGATGAAATACCGTACTAAAGTCTAATCTGGTGCCCAAAGCTTGATGTAGCGCCTTCCAAAATCGAGACGTAAACCTCGGATCCCTATTGAGATAATCGATACCGGCACTCCGTGCAGCCTCACAACTTCTGAAACATACAACCTTGCCAATTTTTGTAGGGAATAGTCAACCCGCACGGGAATGAAATGCGCAAACTTTGTTAATCGTTCCATTATCACCCATACCGAGTCCTTCTTAGTAGGCGTAAGGGAAGCCCACTAACGAAGTCCATGGTGATTCTCTCCACTTCCTTTGCAAAATCTTAATGGTGAAGCAATCACGGAACTTGGTGTTCAGACTTAACTTGCTGACACGTTAAGCACTTTCCTACAAATTCGGTAACTTCCCACTTAAGACCAGGCCACCAAAACTGTTCCCTTAGATCTCTATACATCTTACTACCTCCAGGATGCATAGCACAAGGACTACTATGCGATTCCTGAAGAATTCTCTGCCGTAACTCCTTGTTCTTTGGCATACAGACCTTACCCTTGAAACACAATACTCCATCGCCATTAATACCATAGTCTTTTAACTCCTCACTCTGCACTTGCCGTAGCTTAGCACTTAGATCATCATCCACCAACTGACTCTCTTTCACCTCATTCAACCACGTCGGCTTAACTTGCAACTCTGCTAAAAAACTTCCATCGTCATACAAGCTAAGATGTACAAACATTGCCCTCAGATCCGACACTACTTTTCGACTTAGGGCATCTGCCACCACATTCGCCTTGCCCGGGTGATACTCTATAGAACAATCATAATCCTTCAATAATTCCACCCACTTTCATTGCCTCGGGTTCACTCTTTTCGAGTTAGCAAATACTTCAGACTCTTGTGGTCCGTCTAGATCACTGACTTTTCTCCATATAAGTAGTGCCTCCACACTTTAAGAACAAAGACCACTGCTGCCAATTTCAAATTGTGCATCGGGTAGTTAACCTCATGTGGCCTTAATTGTCGAGACGCATAAGCAACTACCTTCCCGTCTTGCATAAGGACACCTCCCAATCCTGTATGGGAAGCATCACAATATACCACAAAATCCTTCCCTGCCTCAGGCTAAATTAAAATCGGAGCTTCAGTCAAGACCCTCTTAAGCTTCTCAAAGCTTTCCTGTTGCTTATCAGTCCATATGAAAGGTACCTCCTTCCTTAGTAACTTTGTCAAAGGTGCTGCGATTGACGAGAACCCTTCTACGAACCTTCTATAATAGCCTGCCAATCCCAAGAAGCTACAAACCTTCGCCACAGACTTGGGTGGTTTCCAATCCAATACTGCCTCTATCTTCCGATGATCCACCCTTATCCCTTCTGCAGACACCACATGCCCTAAAAACGTAACTTTCTTCAGCCAAAATTCACACTTGCTGAACTTGGCATATAGCTTTTTCTCCCTTAACACTTGCAACACGACTCGGAGGTGCTCATCATGTTCTTCCTCAAACTTCGAATACACCAAAATATCGTCTATGAACACAACAACGAACCGGTCTAGATAGGGTTGGAAAACCTGGTTCATCATGTTAATCATCATGTTAATGAACACGACTGGGGCGTTTGTCAATCCGAACCAGCATTACCAAGAACTCATAATGCCCGTACCTTTTGTCGGAAAGTCGTCTTATGGATATCGGCCTCCTTCACCTTAAGTCGATGATATCCGGACCTTAGATCTATCTTGAAAATCTGCATTTCTTGTGATTGAACAAGTCGTCTATTCTTGGCAAAGGGTACTTGTTCTTGATGGTCAACTTATTCAACTGACGATAATATATGCACATGCGCATAGTTTTGTCCTTCTTCTTCACAAACAAGACCGGTGCTCCCCATGGAGACACACTGGGTCGAATAAACCCACGATCAAGCAACTCTTGGATTTGAGCCTTGAGCTCAACCAACTCCTTTGGTGCCATTCTGTACGGGGCAATTGACACAGAGAGCAGCATCGACAAGAAGTCAATTTCAACTCCACTTCCCTATCCGGGGGTATTCCAGGTAACACTTTTGGAAAAACATCCTCAAATTCTCTTACTATTCTAACTCCACTAACTCCCCTTCCTTTGCATCCAACGCACTAACAAAGATCAAAATGCCTCGCACCCTTTCCAAACCATCTTATTAGCCTTTAAAACAGAAACTACGTTAGACAAGTAGTTTCTTCTTTCCCCTATCATAATTACCGCCTTATCCTCCGGCGTCCTTAACTCCATTCACTTAGCTGCGCAATCCAATACAGCCCGATGTCCCACTAGCCAGTCCATACCAAGGATGAGATCAAATTCTCCGAAGGGTAATTCCGTCCAGTCGGCAAGAAATACCACTCCTTGGAGCTCTAGAGGTACACTCCGAAATATCTTATTCACCACTATAGTTTGACCTAATGGGCTCACTACAGTCATCTCCCTATTAGACAGTTCAGAGACTATGCCTAGTGTTTCAACTACTCTACATGCAATATAAGAGTTGGTAGAGCCAACATCAATTAGAGCAAAGGAAGGCTTGTCAGCCATAAGGAACGTACCAGTTATGACGTCTGGCGCGTCACCATCTTCCCTCCGACGAATCACATATACCAGACCCGACTGTCTTGCCTCTGTATTACGAACACCTCTGCCCGGTGTTCCTTATCCTCTACCAGAACCATTACCTCTGCCAGCCGAACCACGACCTCGCGGTGGCTACTATCCCCTCTACCAAATGATTAGGACCTTGACTTACGAGTCATTTATACATTCTCATAGATGATCCTTAATCATGTGATCCTTGGACCCACACTTGAAACATCCTTCTGTCTTCTTCCAACACTCTCCTAGATGCATCTTCCCACACTGGTCACAAGTACGGTACTGTCCTCCCGTAGCAGCTTGTTGACCTCACGGCCCATTAACTCTAGGCCTCTTTTGCACACTCCCGGATGACCCTGATGATCCAAACCCTTTCTTTTACCTATTCCTATCTCTATTCTATCTCACGGACTCCTTAACTCCTTTCGCAACCTTTGCCTTTTCCACCAACACAGTAAACTCCCGCTCCTACTGTGGAGCTATCAATAACCTCGGTCATCCCTTAGTCCGTCCTCAAACCGAACACACCGTTCATGCTCCATAGCCACTATACCTCGAGCATAATGGCTCAACCTTAGGAATTCTGCTTCGTATTCCGCTACGGACTTACTTCCCTGAACTATCCTCAAAAATGCCTTCCTCTGTGCATCCATATAACTAGTTCCAATGTACTTCTTCTGATATGACGCCTTAAAATATTCCCAAGTAAGATCATCAGCGGCAGCACCATCCCGAACTGTGAGCCACCATTGGTATGACTCATCACGGAGTAGGGACACTACCCTTTTTAGTTTCTCCTCGGCAGTCAGGTCCAAGTCGTCCATAATCCGCTCCGTCGCCTCTAACAAATACTCAGCCGTATTGGGTGCCACACCAGATACTCCACGGAAAAACTCAGCTCCACTAGCTCGAAGTCGCTCAGGTAGAGCTCCCATGCCTCCACCTGCTCCAACCACCCATTTTAGAACCCGCAGCATCGCCTAGGATACTGCATCATCCCCCGTCTGATCCTGATATTCCACATCAGCGGCTGGTGGTGATGGCATTTCATTTTCGGACCCTTGTCCTGACCTAACAGGCTCCGACACGGTCATTCGGCCTCTACCACGGCCATGCACGTTATGACCACGTCCCCTAGAATTCATGCTTCCGAATCGCGTTTATCTGATTAGAGAATTTTATAGATTAGTTTTTATTCCACTGATTTATCGTGAACAGTCTTATGTTCAATAGTTCTAGGGAGTAGTTCTTTCGATTCCATACACATACAGTCTCAATTCATTCATTCAATCACATTCATGAACTTGCGTTCCTTACAGAAAAATATTGTAGTTGTCATTGTTTGTTGTTTTCCACTACCCAGGGGTATTTTCGTAATTTCATCCTATAGGAGTATTTTGGTAAATAATTTTTTTTCCAAATTAGGGTATTTGAAAATTTGGCAAAATAGAGATTTTGATATTTTACAAAATTGAAATACTTGGTAAGAAAATTTCAAGTGTAAAATGGTAATTTTATAAACGAGGTATTTTGTAGTTTTTCAAACCAGGCATTTGGTAATTTTTCGCAAAATATGGTTCCTGGTGACTTTTCAAAATAAGGGTATTTTTAAAATTTTTAATTTGAGGGTACTTGATAACTTTCCACATCGAGGTATTTTGGTCATTTGTACAGTTAGGAGTAATTTGGTCAATTTACCGTCGAGGTATTTTGGGTTATTTTTAAATCAAGGTACTTTGAAATTTTAAAATCACGGTTTGTCTTTAGAATTCCACAAAACAAGGTGACGGTCCCTTTCGGGTTTTAGTTATTGAGTTTAGCCTGTGACTGAGTCCTCTTGGTTAGGGTGAACTGTCACTATGCACCAGGTAGGATTCGAACGGTGAGGAGGTGAGTCACTAGGACTACTTAAATACCAAGCTCCCCTTGAATCCAATCCTAGACATGCGTACAACGATTGCCACACCTTTAACTCGGTGACTCAGACACAGGTTTGTTTGGTTAGACTTTAAGTTTTATGTTTGAAGTCCCACATACAAATCACAAAAGAGTTAGGAGTACTTACCTGGTGGACTTTGGGCCGGAGACTCAGGTGCCATGCCAAAAAACCTGCTCAATTCTTAGTAAAATTCAATTTTAAAAGAAACAAAACATTTCAGGCCCAAAAAGCCCTCAAGGTTGAGTTTTGAACTGGGCTCTGATACCAAATTGAAACACCCCAAACCCGGCCCACAAGCCCTGACCAGATCTGGCATGCTCTTTGAGTAAAACCATTCAAAACTTATTTGAACTTTGGAAAAATTTGTGTGTTTTTGAAGAATGCTTGATTTGTGTTGAGTTCAAATTAAAAAGCAAGTGTTGTTTAGGTGTCAAAACATTTAAATGTTTGTTTACATTTTAAGAAAAGTTATTTAGTCCCGATTTAATAATAGTCTTATCATAATAACCCAAATTTAAACACATACTTAAAATGTTGAATCGTAATTGCCATAATTACATCAAAGCAAAACCCAAAATAAATCAAATACTTAAATAAAGAAAACATCAAAATAAAATCACTCGAGTGTGCATGGCCACCATTAAGCTCCCGCCGATCCAGGTCCATTCTTGAGTGTCACCGAAAAGATATCCCACAACGGGTGAGCCAATAGACTCAATGTGTAACAATCAACACAAATTCTCAATCGATTTAGGCATGTCAAATCATACAAAACAAGTATAGGCAATGATGCAAACCCAACCCAAACCTAGAAACCATCCTCTACACATCACCCGTACCTGTCATCACACTGTGGGGATTACTAAATCGACCCTCCATCAGCTACACACCATCAAAGGCAGTCACTGCAGACGACTTGCACATCACCCTTATAAATTGTGGCATAGCCACCAGATAATTGTGACAAAGTCGCCTGATATAATATTTTGTGACATAAGTCACCACATTCAGATTATGTGACATGAGTCACCAGATTAGTATGGTATAAACCACCAGATCACTTCCCCTTTTCATAATCACCCATATGCCCCCATGAGACATACAAATCATGCGAATATCATGCCATATTCCTTATTCATATTTGTATCAAATTCTCATATATGTCACATTCATAGTTTATAAAACTATTAATAGATCTTTAGAGAATAATGTACCTGAATATGTCGTACCATTGAATGGTACCTTTAGCCATATCATTCACATTCTTATTAATACACATATCAAGTTAATACAGTAAATCTTATTAAGAATTTGTGTAGGGCTACACACCTGGTTACTATCGCTTTCACTGAATCCCGAAAGTTTACCAAAACGGATTGTACTCCTTCCTAACACCCAAATTAAAATCGATCAATCATTACTAGGCAGAATGGACTAAGGCCGAATATGCATATCCACTTACCTTGTGGATCTAAATCCCAAAACGATCATTTGCTCCTTAAGTTGTCGAAATCCCTACTTATCAATGGATAGAATCGGCTTAATATGTAGAAGCTATGAAGATGGACCTTGGCCTAATATTACACTTTACTTACCTTGGATAACCAAATCCCGAATGGTCACCCCTAGAAGTCGGCTACAAGAGAAATCTCGAAAGATCCTTCATAGTTTCGGCCAAAGAACATTAATGGGATTAGTTTTTAGATTTTTGGCTAAAAGAGAAAAGGTTTGAAATTGAATAATACCGATCTTACCCTTAATATTGAAATCGATTGCACTCTTCGCTCGACACCACGGAGATATTCTATATGTAGACTAGATAGTGATCAACGTGTTTTGACTTTTGGGGTTTAATGAACAATCGGCTTCTAGATCCCAAAGAGAATAGGTTTGACTTGATGAACACTAGGAGATTCAGCTTCAACAAGAGAAAGAAAAGGAGAAGTATGAGACTTTAGGAAGAATCAACAAAGGATGGAATTTTGAGAGATGGATATTCTGCTTTAACAAATGGAAGAAAAGAAAGAATGGTATTGTGGCCTTTATCAAAATATGGAGAGGGAGAGTGTGAGGCTTAGAAGTTTCAACAATGGTGATCAAAAGAGAAAGAAAGAAAAGAGTGAAGGAAAGGCTAAATTTCAAATAAAACCTCTTAACAAAATTCGCTACTCCTCCCTTCTAACTTGGCCAAAATCACCTTAAGGAGTCCCATATTCGTACCTCTCTTCCCTCTCTACCTTATCCCTTGATCCCTCCTCCTTAGTCGAATCCTCAACACTCCAACCCCATCTATACCTCCTCCTTCTAGAGTCCACATGCTGTCTACTACTGCTCATCCTTGCAGCAAAATAAAACTTCCCCTTGCTTCCCTTACTGCTCGAACCTAGGCCCTATTACACAGCTTGTGATGTCACTTCCTAGGGCTTTAAGTGGCGCCTCCTTGCCACTTTAACAAGCCCATTTGTTTGTCAAATTTTCCTTACAATTGTTCTTAAGGCCTTATTTGCCTAGCTCCCCCTTTAAGGCTTAAAATACAATATTTCTATGGCATTCATCTACACTCTAAAGTTCTCAAATTTCATATAATACATTCACCACACACATAAGCATGCTACTTCATACAATTAAGCAATAATGCACAAGCCCTAATTCCCGGATATTACAAACAGTCACACATCCTAACCTACCACACTACGCTCTTGCTGCACATTCAGATCTTATAACACTAATATACTTTTTAACTAAATCTCGAAGCTTCTTCCTCACAACTAGATACATAACCGCAGAAGCACATGGAAGTTTATCACACATGCACATAATTCCAATATTCAGGCAACTCATCCAAACAGAACACACATAGAATAAATGCCAACATACAGTCATTGCATCATATAATAGAGCATAAGGTCAGGAAACTTACAGATTTGATACTGGAGACTTGAGTGCCATACTTCTAATAAAGATACTTTTTTTTAAAAACCAAATTTCAAATAACTTTGAAAAACATTTTCTAACCCATTCCACAGCCGAGTTTTGCAACCTAGGCTTTGATATCATAATTGTAACACCCCAAACCCAGCCTAGAAGTTAGGCCCGAATTTGGCATGTCACATTGAAGGAAGTTGAAAAGCTAAGCAATTGTTTAGAAAAGTTTTATCATATTTTTGAACTCCGAGTTCGTTGTTTGTTTCAAAAAAATACGATTTGCTAAATGACCGTTTAAAAGTTGTTATTATTTTGAAAAACTATTTTGTTATGAAAGTTGAACTTGCATTGTTGCGTAAACATGATATTTTAGAAAACGATTGCTAAAGTTTTAAGAAAAGCCCCATATTTATTAGTTTAATCGTTATAAAATGAAAAATTAGAAAAATAAACCAATGGCCTTATTACAAAATATTAACCCAAAATAAATAATCTAAAAATAAGGTAAAAATAGAAATTACTAAAGTTCACGAGTAGTATCTCCGATGTATAGCCACCCCCGAGTCCTCCACGGCTCCCAATCTTCTACCGCTGGGAATTACCTGAAACATTTAATAAAAAGAGGGGGGTGAGTTTACGAAAACTAAGTGTGCAATTACCCCACATGAACCATAACTGGGCCCTAGCCCATTCATATACCATCTGGGCCTTAGCCCTTATAAATCACTTTGGGCAAAGCCCATACCGAAATAGATTGGGCCTTAGCCCTCTTTAATAGAGAATAGTAGATAATCACGTATCAATGGAATGTGATGCAAATCCCGACCCAACCTAGATATCCATCCGCTACACACCACCCATACCTGCCAAACACACCAATGGGGATTTCTACAATCGACCCTCTATCCACTACACACCATCGATGGCAGTCATGCTGTAGTTAGCTGCTCATCGTCAAAGTTCTGACAGAGTCACCAGGTTGAAATGGCAAAAGCCACCAGAATAGAGTGTGGCAGAGCCACCAGATCATCATAGTTGTGATAAAGTCACCAGGTTGAAATGGAAAAAGCCACCAGATCATCATAGTTGTGACAAAGTCACCAAGCTGAAATGGCATAGCCATCAGATACACTTCCCCTTTCATTTACAACATATGCCCATCCCTTATGCAACATAAAATCATGGTGTATGCATGCAACAGATATCGAAATATATCAGATGTTCAAAGTATTCAAATAATCATGTCAGTATAACCACATATTTAGCACAGACAGAAGTCACTAACCTGATGTCCTACTTCTACCCTCCATGGGTAAACTAATAGCCAATGCCGAAGTTTTGGCATTTAACAGAGCATATACATACTTAAAAGTAACAGGAAAAAGGTGTGAGTATTACACACAATCACGCTAATCAACCTCCAAGGGTATAACGGTAATTTTACTCACTAAGGGTATTGCAGTAATTTACCTACCAAGGGTAATTCGATAATTTCACAACCCAAGGGTATTTCGATAATTTTACAAACTAGGGGTATTTTGGTAATTTTACAAACTAGGGGTGTTTCAGTAATTTTGCAAATCATGGGTATTTTGGTAATTTTTCAAATTAGGATATTTTGGTAATTTTGCAAACCAGGGGTATTTAGGTAATTTTGCAAATCGAAGGTATTTCGATAATTTTATAAACCAGGGGTATTTTGGTAATTTTACAAACCATGGGTATTTTGGTAATTTTACAACCTAGGGGTATTTCGGTAATTTTATAAGTTAGGGTATTTCGGTAATTTTGTAAACCAAGGGTATTTTGGTAATTTTGTAATCTGGGGGTATTTCGATAATTTTGCAAACCAGGGGTATTTCAATAATTTTACAAATCAAGGTGTTAACGACCCAACAGAAGGTCCACTGTCGCCTTGAACGACTCAAGTATTCTAAACAGAGATAACGATGCGAATGGGCCTAAGGCCTATTCTCAGCCTAAGTGGGTCCACACACTCGTGTGGCCCATTTAACCCAAACCTAGCCACATATATGAGATTCACATAGTCTAGTTCACGATCTTCTACTCAATCATACAATTTACTCATATAGGCCCCCAAGCTCATTGGGCCCACTTGGCCCCTTTCGAGCCATCATGGCCCAAAAGCCTACACCCACAAGAATACTCATGGTGGCCTCGACTATAGCGTCGAAGCTTCCACACGTGCGCTCGTACGCTCGTGTAGCTACCATTGCCATGTGACCGGTGTTTTGGTATTTGCTGCTCTACAAGAGTAAAGAGAATACACACCTGATAGGAATCTGAAGCCGCTAAATCGTGCTCCTAGCACTCCTACATCCAACGCCAACTAGGTATGCTTACTCTCCTCCTAGACAGCTCTATATATAGCTAGCTTCTCACCTTCCTTCTTTGTATCTTTCCAATGTGGGATCCCTCCGTCAATAGAGTTTAAATCCAACTCAAACTCTTGCCATCCAGTCCGTAAAATAAATACTCCCTTGATTGTCATGAGATTCGAACTCAGGCTCCCTTATAACTTAATCCATGTCGCTAGCCACTTGGCCATAAGCTCCTCTTGTGTCTAAAACCATGTGCAACTAAATATAAATCTATGGCCAAATTGTAAAGTCCATATAAAAAGAAAACCAAAATGTAAGAGCCACGACTTGAACCTTGGATCTCCTTACCTCCCTGTGGCGTCACTCCCTTGCTCCCTAAGTGGCATCACTTTGCCACTACACCACACACTTCACTTGTGTCATTTGCTCCACATTTTATTCTTAAAGCCTACCTACTAACTCACAGGGTTTTATTCACCTAAAACCAAAATTTTTCCTAAGCCCAAGTTTGATCCCGGGACTTCATAGAAGCCCCCCAAACTTTCAAAATCACTCACCTACTAGATCCAAACTTGCATTAAAGCCGTTCTCTTATTCTCAAAAATTTTAAACACTACTACGCCCAAGGCCCATTGGGCCCAATTCTACTAGGCCCAATTTTTGGATGTTACAGGAAAGCAAAGGGGGATGAAAAGAACGAGAAACAGGCTTAAAACAGACCAAATTGGCCAACTTACAAAATCAACACGGCCTAGGACCAAGACTGCACGGCCATACCTCCTTAACAAACCTGAACACGGCCTGGTCACGATTCACACGGGCATGTGCCATAGGCGTGTCCCTGCCGCAGATAAGAAGAATTCTATTCGGATATGTGTACTTAGAGGCAAAAAAAACATATTCCAAAAGCCTATATAAAAACCCTAGGAGGCAACTTTAAGGGGGAGTTGGCCAGAAGCCTTCTGAGGGCTTTTGAGGGGTGTTCAGCTAGGCCAAAGATCTGAGCCAGAGCAGTTAAATTCAGGGATTTACTTGAACAAAGCCAATTGATTTATCTCAAGAAGCTAGAATCGTATTCAAGACGGAGGAACTCTCCTTCAATTCCTTTAGAGGGTTTTAGGGTTTTCTTATGTTTTGTTTTGTCTTTTTTTCTGAGATGTTTTCTTTTACAATTATGAACTAAACCCTTAGATACTTGAGGGGAATGAAACCTAAGACGGATCTTGTTATTGTTATCTGAGTTGTATGATAAATACTTGATTTGTTCTTAACTATGTGTTCTTAATTCTTGTTTTGGTATTTTGGATTTTTATTCAAGTGTGATTTGCTTTGGCAGAGGAGGAAGAGACCCTGTCTAAGAGTAGATCTAGCATAGTTAAGCGGAGTTGCTTGCGCGCCTAGAGATAGGGTGACTAAAATCTACCAGATTAGGGTCAAACCTAATATGGAGTCCGTAGATCGAGTTAATGCAATTCTAGGGGTTTTAATTAGAAAGAGATTTCAATTAATCAACCTTGAGTTAGACGTTAGTAGCCTCGAGAGAGGTATTAATATAAATTAGGGAATCCTACTGATCAAGTTAAGTGAATAAATCGTCCGGTTCAGAGTTAGATAACAAGTGAAGTCTAGGTAGATTCTTCCTCAGGTATTGTCTAAATCAATCGATTTTCCCTCAAGTCCTTCCCCAATTTCTTCTTTTTCTTAGCACTTTAGCTTATTTAATTAGTAAATTTTAGATTAGATAAAAATTCCCTTAATTCGTAGACTAAATAATAGAAAGATAGTTAATATTAGTACTTTTGGTTCCTTTGGGTTCGACAATCTGGTCTTACCGCTAGCTATACTACTGTTTGATAGGTGCGCTTGCCTCCATCATTTTCTTAGTTAGTTTCCAGGTTTGATCATTCTTTTTATAAGTTTTTATGATCGATGACACAATCATTACACATTTTTCCCTTGAATATTTGACTACTTTACAATTTAGTCCCTAGCTCGTAAAAATGCAAATTCATGCAATTTAACCCACACCAATGCTAGCTGAATTCTATACAGACCCATAGTAGCCCATTCATTTTATTATTTCACACATTTACCACATAATTTTCATATTTTTTTAATTTAATCCCTATTTGACATTTTCAACCAAAATCACTTTACAAAACTTGTTTATCTAACAAAAACCATTTATTTTGTACCATCAAACATCAAAACACATACACATTCATCAAAGGTAAAACCCTAATACTTTAATAGTTTCACCAATTAGCCCCTGGGCTAGCTAGATTAAGCTATAACGACTCCAAAAACATAAAAATCATTAAAAACGAGTCGAAAATGCACTTACATGCAAGGGGACTATTGTTGAACCTTCAAAAGTAGAACAATGGAGGTGTTTGCTTCTTATTTTTGGTTGAAATGCACTTAGGAAGATGACAACTTTTGTTTTCATTATTTTACAAAGTTTATTTATTAAATTACTAATTTATCCTTAGTAATTAACCTTTGAAAACATCTATTTAGTGTCCACAAATGTCCAATCACTATAAAAATGGTCTAATTACCACATAAGGACCTCCACTTTAAGTTTCCATAGCTAATAGACACCTCTAGCTATTAGAACATAACTTTTGCACTTTACGCGATTTAGTCCTTTTTATCGAATTAAACATGCAAATGGTAAAATTTCTTAACAAAATTTGCATTTGAATCTATTAACATGTTGTAGACATTAAAAAAAAATACTAAACTAAATATTTTGATTTTGGATTTGTGGTCCTGAAAGCACTATTCTGATTTTACTGAAAACGGGCTGTTACACAATAATTCGTAAATAGCTTGCATTTGTTTGAATGAATATGATCCATTCTTTTTAAATATCTATGAGTGACCTGCATAATTTATTTTGATAAATAACACTTTTACGTATGTCCATTTCTATTATCTCTATATCTATTGACATTTTAACTTACTAAACTAATTATGTTTCCATTAGGAATAAACAAGTTAGCTAGATATCAGTCCTAAGTTGCATGTAAACTAGTTCTCGTACGAGTTCAATATTTTACCGCTATGTGACTTGATTGCCTAATATATCCCAAGAGTTATCTTTTTTTTTTTTTTTGCATGTTTAGTGTGTTTGCTTAAGGACAAGCAAAGAGTTAAGTGTGGGGGAGTTTGATCTATTGTAATTTGATATGAAAATTAGGCTTTCCCAGTATACTTAAGGAACTTATTCTCAAGAAAAGTAGTGTCTTAATATTTAGACAAGTGAGACCAAGAAGAGATCTTGGTGAGCACCAATTCATTTGTCTCATGTTAATAAGTGATATCGAGAGATAATACAGATTAATTTGTCTAACTTGGTAAAGTGTAGACCGAGAGGTAAAATGGAGCCATTTTGGGAGTTTAAGCAATTTGGATCCCTAATTCAAGGATTAGCAAACCACATCAAGATCAACCAACCATCGTTTGTTATTTAATTTTTAATTGTGTAACTTTCCATGTTTTACATTTTAGTCCTTGTTAGCTAGGTAGAAAATTAGATTAAATTCTCTTGACTTTACGATTTGTCGTAATACAACTTTTTGTGATTAGTTGGTTAGACTCTTTATTTTACACACACGTTACTTGAAAATTGTTCAATCCATGATTCTTTTAGGTTCGATCCTTGGAATACTCTAGTGTTCCATTATAATGCTACAAATATTGCAACTGACCTATCACACATGTAGTAAAGCCCCGATTTTTATATTTTATTTTAATTCCCGAGTATTGATTCATATCTCTCCCTCGTTGATCAAGAGAGGTGGTCAAGATGCACAAATCTAGTTGAGTGATGCGATAGTTCATGTGGAGGAAAAATATTCTACTGGCACCACGAGACATTGAAGCACTGCACAAGCTTGATTTACGGGGAAAACCAAAGAAAATTGGCAGTAATTCCACAAGGAATAAATCGACATTTGGGATCGTAGGAAGGATTTCATACCCATGCACAAAACTTTTTTTCACACCGAATATGATGACCTATATGTAGTACATGCCATGGTTTAGACTCACCGGCAAGCCATATCTACTATCGATGGAGGGGAGGAGTAGGCAAATTCATCCGATGATTCCATGGCGACCACCCCAGCAACATAGGTTTGGAGCAAGTGCCACAATAGGTTCGTCAAAGACTCCAACCCAACAAGGGCATTGATGTATGCACCACATCTAAGTTAGTCCCTTCCATATATTCATGTTCCTTTCACTAAGCCCATGTATTTTAGACAAGCACCACACTATGTACCACTATAGCATCTTACATCTACACCTCCTGCATGTGTGTATTTTACGGTACCTCTGTCCCCAGCATATTATGCCCCGATGTCGAAATCTATTCTGACACCAATGTTGGCACCAATGTGGACAAAAATGTTGACATCATTGTTGGCGTATCTACCAACAATAATAATTCTTGAATATTATGTGCAACCGGGTTATATGACATTGTACTGTTATTCTCCAATAGTGTCGCAAACACCCATCGCGTTAATGTTTTATCAAGGTGGATCTTCTTTGCAAACATCTTCCCGTAGAATGGAGGAGACAAGATGGGAGGCTAGGATGACAATGTACTCAAATACAAAAGAAGGAAATGGAGACGAAGTCAAAGACAGAGGTGATGTAACAACCTATTTTTTAGTGGTGTCAAAATAATGGTTTTGGGACGATGATTCTGATGTGTGAGTCTGTAAATATTAATTATTTAATATTTACTACATTATAATTGTATTAAAATTTGGTTTAGAAAATTTTTACGTTTAGAAAGTTAATTAAGTAAAAAGGACTAAATCAGAAATAGTGAAAAAGTCAATTGTTATTAGAGTTTAGTGCTAATTGGGTGATAGAGTAAAACATGATGGATTAATAAGACAAATAAACCATTTCATTAGTTGATAGACGGTTGGTAAAGGAAAATGAATTTAAAATTGGTGATAATGGCATTTTTGTAATTTAGGTAAATTTTAAAACGAAGAAAAGTTGGAAAATTGTCATGATCTTCATTTTTTGGCTTAAAAACCGAATACTATTGTGGGGAGAAGGAGGAAGCTTTGGTTTTGATCTTTTTCTTGCATGTAAGTTGAATTCTCATTTGTTTCTTATAATTTTTATGTTTTTGAGATCGTTGCAACTTGGTCAAGCTAACACGTACCTTCGTTTTGAAACTGATAAATGTTTTTGAATGTGCCATTGATGAATTTAGTGTGTTCTTGAATTTTATTAATGAATTACCATGCTTAGCTGTTAAATAGAAATATTTTGTTAATAAATTTTGCATGATTTTAAGTTTAGGGTTTTAAATGAAAATAAATTAAATTAAGAAAGGTTTTCTTGCTAAATTTCAACATGTGTAATTGATTTAATATAGCTAAAAATTAAGTTTAATGGGTTTAAAGTTTAATTGGGAGAAATAGGCTTGTTTTGGTCTTAAGGACCAAACTGATTAAAGTGTAAATAGTTAGGGCAATTGTACAAATTATAAATAAGAAAGAATATGAATTGAATTGAAAAGCATATGAAATTAAGATTAATAATTAAAATAAATTATATTATAGATCAAGAGCAAGTTGAAAACCGGGGAAAAATGAAGGTTGCTAAATAGCTCCTGAACTTTTGTCGTTATTTCAGTTTATCTCTGGTAAGTTTATTCGGTTTATTTTTATATATATTTGACAATATGAATTAAATGAGAATTTAGTTGTTGATTGTTAAATTAAAAATTTTGATGATGAATTAGTGTTAATGGAAATAATAAATTGTTAGAATTTGGTTTAGCAGTAATATCTCTTGAAACATGAACGTAAGATAGAGTACGATTAGCATGCCAATAAGTTATAGTGCACATGATACAAGGATTGATTTGAGATGAGACGATGATTCCTGACCTGTGATTTTACACTTAATATATCGAAGTCCAACATTTTTTGCGGACAATCGTGATATATTACAGTGATTCTAGCATGTTACCGAAGGAAAATGTAAAGCCTTGGCACTTAGTATCCAAACATGTTTTCGGAGGGATGTTAGCCTACATGCAACACCTCTAACCCAAAAACCGTCGCCGGAATAGGGTTAAGAGGCATTACCGAACAATCGAAACATTTCACATCCATTTCACGACACTAAGTCAATCATCAATCAAACATTTTCAAATACAAGCATATAGTCCCTTATCAAGGTCTACGAGACCTTAAACACGTGATAGAAAGAGGTTGGGACTAAACCGGACACATACGAAAATTTTTAGAATTTTAAACATTCTTCAATACTGCAAAGGTCACACACTGGTGCAGTCAGGCCGTGTGCCTCACACGACTACTAGACACGCCCATGTGTCTAGGCCATGCTAAAACAGAGCCAATATACTGACTTGTTCCCATTGTTACTAAGAACACCCGTGTGCATGGCTGCGTAAAATTAAGCTAGCTACTGACTTGGTCACATGGCCACCAAGCACGCCCGTGTACCACAGCCGTGTAACCTGCTCAGACACACTACGAAGTGGCCTTTGAGCCACACAGTAGAGACACATGCTCGTGTACTTTGGCCATGTATGAAAAATAGGCCATTTGCAAGGCCAATTTGCCAACCACACAAAGGTCATCCCTACAAACACAATTAAGCATTTTCTCACACATAATTTGGCAACTAAATACATGTCAAATGATCAACATATCATCCCATCTAATCTCTTCACTAATCATGTCAACTTATATACCAAATTTCACAATTAAAATACATGCATTACCAAGCATGATTCATCCACAATATCAATAGATCATAATAGCTTTAATCCATCACTAATCTTACCATTCATAAAACATTTTCATTACCATCAAGTCATACCATAATATGCATCATATACCAAATCCACTCATGCATACAACCAACATATATCTAGCCACATCACATGGCTATTTACACATTTCCAATATGTTTCAAAACAACTAGCCTATATATGCCATATTCAAATATACACATCTTCAAAGGTACCAAGACAGATTGCCGATAGTGTGATAGAAATGCTGACGATCCCCAGATCCAAGCTAGCTTTACTGACTCTGTAAAATAGTGAAACAAATCACACAGTAAGCTTTCAAAGCTTTGTAAGTTTGTAGTATAATAGAATTAACTCATTGAATCACATCAATGTACAAATTGAACCATCACATAGATAATTTACCAATAATACACAAATTTAACTATATCCAATACTCACATAGCATTCCATTCATCTACTTTCAATTTCACCAACCACATAGGTATCATACATACCTTTGCCAACACTTAGTTACTCACCAACCATACTATCCAACCATCACATAGGTAAAGGCACAACTAGGCACTTTATCAATCTCAACCACATACTAAAATATCTATTCATTCAACTCTTAAATCTATCATCAACCACAAAGGTTCAAACGTACCTTAATCAGCCCATAGTTACTCACCATTCATGCTACTCAATTGCTCGATATTACCTCTCGTTCAACCTTTGCTATTCCTTTGATTTATTCGCACACTTAGTGCCAATTTCATAACCGAAACATAGTTGTCATCGCACACTTAGTACCAATATGTTAAACCAAACTTATATTGGTATCACACACAGAGTGCCAGTTGATAAGCCGAAGCTTTTATCTTTTCGCACACACAGTGCTAATTATTAAAGTCGTAGCATCTATCGTTTCGCACACACAGTGCCAATCAACACTGTATCAACTCAATGTCGCACACTTAGTGCCTCAATATTTGAACTCGTACATAACATATTCTATTCCATTAATATACATTCATTCATTTCTAATCACATAGATACTAGTTAAATAACAAGTATTATATCCGAACTTACCTCGGACGTCGATATACCGAAACGGTCGATTAATCGAGACTTTGCATTTGCCTCGATCTCGATCCAAAACTCTCCTTTCTTGGTCTATACACATTCAAATTCACTAATTCAATTACCAATCCATTCAATTTAGTCCACACACACATATTTAGGGCATTTTACAAAATAGTCCTCACATTTTCACATTTTGACACTTTAGTCCCTAATTCATCAATTCACAAAATCAGTAAATTCACATAATTTCTTTTCATATAATCCTAGCTAAATTTCCCTTGTGTTCATACAAGCCCCCACATTTCACTTATTTCACATTTTAGTCCTTCAATTTACACTTTTCTCAATTTAACACACTTTACTCAATTTCACAAAAATCCAAACACAAACTATGTTAACCCAACACCAAGCTTTCATATTTCACCAACTAACAACACAAAGCTCACATGTTCATCAATGGCACATCTAAAAATCTTCACCAATTCATAAAATTGGAGCATGGGTTTTAAAGAGCACAAAGCAACAATCACAAAAACGTAGAAATTATCAAAAATCAATCAAAACACATATCTTGATTAAAAACAACAATGACCGAATGTTTTAGGCCCTATCTATTTCTTTTCTTCTTCAATTTTGGTGAAAAGATGAACATTACTCCACTATCTTATGTTTTATTTTAAGTAATATTAGCTTATTTCATATTTTACTATTATACCCCTCTTAATATAACATAAAAATTTTGTATTTTAATGTCTTAACCGTCCATGCATTCATCAAATGGTGAAATTTCAATTTAAGGACTCCACACTTATTAAGCCATGACCATCTAACACTTAAACAATCAGCACTCAACTTTTATATTTTATGCGATTAAGTCCTTTTCGCAAATTAAACACACAATCGATAAAATCTTCACATAAAAATTTCACACAGGCTAAATCACATACTGTAAACACAAAAAATAATATTAAAATATTATTTTGACATCGATTTGTGGTCTCAAAACCACTATTCTAACTAGGGTTTAAACCAGGCTGTTATAACTCCCCCTTAAGGATTTTCATCCCCGAAAATCTTACCAGTGAATAGGTGTGAATATTGCTCTCATAACGTTCTCAGGTTCCCACGTAGCCTCTTCAACTCCGTGTTTGTGCCACAAGACTTTCACTAAGGAAATTCTTTTGTTTCTCAACTCTTTAATCTCTCGTGCCAAAATTCGAATCAGTTCTTCACATGAAAAACATTATGGATTTTTTTCTAACTCAGGTGACAACATCAATCTATAAGCAACTGGCCCAACTTGTTTAATGATCTCATACGGTCCGATGAACCTCGAGCTCAACTTGCCTTTTCGGCCAAATCGAAGCATCTTTTTCCATGTAGACACTTTCAAAAACATTTTGTCACCAATTTCAAATTTGATATCTTCCGTTTCAAGTCTGTATAAGACTTCTAACGATCTGAGGCCGCTTTCAAGCTATCACGAATCACTTTTACGTTCTGTTCAATCTATTTAGTTAAATCGACCCCATAAATCTCACAATTTTAGTAATATATAATTCATCCAATCTATCAAGTGAATAATTTGTTCTCACTAGAACAAAATGAGCTGATTTCGTCAATCTGTTAACTACCATCCAAATTGCATCTTTCTTTTCTGAAAACAAAGGCAATCCCGACACAAAGTCCATTGTGATTCTCTCCCATTTCCACTTAGGAATCATAATCTGTTGTAACAAACCGGATGAAACCTGATGTTCAACCTTAACTTGCTGACAAACTAAACATTTTGACACATAGTCAGAGATATCTCTTTTCATACCATGCCACCAATAAAATTGTTTTAGATCGTTATACATTTTCATACTCCTCGAATGCACAATCAAATGACTATTATGAGCTTCATTCAAGATTAACTGAATCAAATATGAATTCATCGGAACACAAATCCGATCTCTAAATCTCAAACAATCATCACTATCAAATCAAAATTCTGAATCCGAATTCAAATCACATTGAGCTCATTTTGCTGCCAACTCACCATCAATTTTCTGAGCATCACGAATCTGATGTACAAACATCGGTCTTACTTTCAACTCAGCCAAAGCTGAACCATCATCACACAGATCTATTTGAGAATTCATAGCTCACAAGGTACATAAAGACTTTCGACTTAAGGCATCGGCAACAACATTAGCTTTACCAGGATGATAATTTATCACAAGTTCATAATCTTTCAAAAATTTTAACCATCTTCTCTGTCGTAAATTAAATTCTTTCTGAGCCATCAAGTACTTCAAACTCTTTTGATCGGTATAAATATGATATTTCTCACCAAACAGATAGTGACGCCAAATCTTCAATGCAAACACAATTGCAGCTAATTCAAGGTCGTGCGTCGGATAGTTCTTTTCATGTGACTTTAACTACCTTGAATCATAAACAATGACTTTGCCTTCTTGCATCAGCACACAACGCAAACCATTTAACTATGCATCACTGTAAACTATGAATTCTTTACTCAATTCAAGCTGAACTAACACTGGCGCTTTCGTCAACAACGCTTTCAACTGGTAAAAACTCTAATGGCACTTTTCTGACCACTCGAACTTAACATCTTTCTATAGCAACTTAGTCAATAGAGTCGCAATCATCGAGAAGCCTTTCACAAACTATCTATAATATCCAGCTAGTCTCAGAAAACTACGGACTTCAGACACATTTCTCGGAGGCTTCCATTCTAGAATAGCTGAGATTTTACTCGGATCAACTCGTATTCCCGTAGCTGATACAATATGCCCCAGAAATCCAACCTCGCGCAACTAAAACTCATATTTACTAAACTTTGCATACAATTGCTTCTCACGTAAAGTCTGTAACTCAATTCTCAAATGCTTGGCATGTTGTGTCTCATCACAGGAATAAATCAGATATCATCAATAAACACTACAATAAAGCGATCCAAATACGGTCTGAATATTCGATTCATCAAATCCATAAACACTGCAGGAGCATTCGTTAGTCCGAAAGGCATCACTAAGAATCCATAATGTCCATACCTTATTCTGAAAGTAGTTTTCGACATCAGATTCTTTAACTCTCTTTTCTGACACTTTTGTATCAATCACATATGCCAAATAGGCTTCGCAACCCTTTCTCACATAGTTCAAAACTTTCATCAAAGATATTACATTCGGCAACCTGTTCAAATCACTAGATTCAATTCAAACCATTTCACCATTCTGACTTTGCAATTCAATACTCTTTCATTTACAATTTACAACAGCATTATGTAAAGTGAGCCAATTCATACCCAAAGTTATATCAAATTCATCGAATGAAAGCAACATCAGATTAGCCAAAAACAAACATCCCTAAACATCAATAGACAATTCTTGTACACTTTATCCACCAAGACACACTTGCTTAGGGATTCAATACTCTAATCACAAATTCAGTAGACTCAACAGGTAAAGTCTTACTAGATACTAAAATTACACACACACATAGGAATTAGTAGATCCTAGATCTATCAATGCAATCACATCAGTATCAAATAGAGTAAAAGTACCATTGATGAGTCTGGAGATTACGTTTCCTCTCGCGCACGTATAGTATAGGATCGGGCAGGTGCTCTTGCCTCCGATCTCACAGCTGTATCAGTAGTCCCTCTTTGACTTCCACTTACATTCTTGATGTTTTTGGGTGGTCTACCCTTAGCCATCATGTTACTCGATCTCACATTCTGAACATCTTCTTCTTCATCTAACTTTGGACATTCTCTAATGAAGTGATCTCGTTATCCACACTTATAACAAACTCTATTGTTATATTTGGCCCAGCATTCTCCCACATGTCGTCTTCCACACTATCTACACTTAGGTTTGTTGCTTTTAGCGGTTCCAATACTTGATTCAATTGGAGCTTGAGTTCTCAGACTAACACTTAGTCTCACACAATCTCTATTCGAATGTACAAATGAAACATTTGATCGATTGCTTGCATATCTAAACTTCTTCGTCAAAGGTTGAGATGATTTACCCATAATCTTTTTCTTTTATCATGAGCTTCAGAATTGGCTTTCTTCTTTTCTTTACTAAGCTCATTAGCTTTGCAAGCTCTTTCAACTAACACAATAAATTCACTTATGTTAAGTATTCCAACCAATAATTTAATGTCTTCATTCAGCCCTTCAATGAAACGTTTACACATAGTAGCTTCGATCGAAACACATTCCCGTGCATACTGGCTCAATAATTCCTGCTCGTACTCAGTAACAGACATATGGCCTTATTTCAATTCGAGAAATTCTTTACATTTCTGATCAATAATTCGTTGACTGATATACTTCTTTCTGAATTCAACTTGAAAAAAATACCAGGTGATTCTCTCTCTCGAACCACAGGAATCAACGTTTTCCACCAGTTATAAGCCGTATCTCTCAACAAAGAAACTGCACACTTGATACATTCATCAGGGGTCAACAACATCTCATCGAATACATGAATTGTATTCTCGAGCCAAAGCTCAGCTCGCTCAGCATCATCATCAATTGTGGCCCTAAAATTTTTACCCCATACTTACGAATGTTATCCACATGAGGTTTATTAAATTGAATCGAATCTATCACTTGTGGCACAACAGGCACTTGTGGGGGTGGATGTTGTGGAGTAGCCAGATTCATTCGAACGAACTCCGAAACCACTAACTCATCATTCGAAACAATGCTTGCTTAGCCTCTCCTCTCTCACTACTATCATTTGGCCTAGCTGTATCGAGTCGTCCCTTGATGCTAGCGATGGCGCGTTACTTTCAACATCATCAAGAATCGCTGATCGGATCCATTACTATATGAAAACACATTTTCAACTGTCAGAATTCATCACACTATCGCAATTTTATATATGGCATGTATAGCTAGACTCACAAGCGCTACGTTAGTCCAACAATTTACTAAACTGTAGCTCTAATACCAATAAAATTGTAAAACCCCTAACCCAAAATTTATCACCGACGTAGGGTTAAAAGGCATTACTAAACAGTTAGAACATTTCACATCCATTTCACGACACTAAGTCAATCATTAATCAAACATATTCAAATACAAGCATATAGTCCCTTATCAAGGTCTACGAGACCTTAAACACATGATAGAAAGAGGTTGGGACTAAACCGAGCACTTACAAAAAATTTTAGAATTTTAAACATTCTTCAATTCTGCAAAGGTCACACGCCCATGCAATCAGACCGTGTGTCTCCCAAGACTACCAGACACGCCCATGTGTCCAAGCTATCCTAGAATAGAGCCTATATACTAACTTGTTCCAATGGCTACTGGGTACGCCTGTGTGCCATGGCCGTGTAAAATTAAGGTAGCTACTGACTTGGTCACACGATCACCAAGCACGCCCGTGTACTACGGCCGTGTAACCTACTTAGACACACATCGAAGTGGCCTATAAGCCATACGGTAGAGACACACGCCCGTGTACCTTGGCTATGTATGAAAAATAGGCCATTTGCAATGCCAATTTGCCAACCACACAAAGGTCATCCCTACAAACACAATTAAGCATTTTCTCGCACACAATTTGGCAACTAAATACATGTCAACTGATCAACATATCATCCCATCTAATCTCATAACTAATCATCTCAACCTATATACCAAATTTCACAACTAAAATACATGAATTGCCAATCATGATTCATCCACAATATCAATAGATCATAATAGCTTTAATCCATCATTAATCTTACCATTCATAAAATATTTTCATTACCATCAAGTCATACCATAATATGCATCATATACCAAATCCACTCATGCATATAGCCAACATATATCTAGCCACATCACATGGTTATTTACACATTTCTAATATGTTTCAAAACAACTAGCCTATACATGCCATATTCAAATATACACATCTTCAAAGGTACCAAGACAAATTGCCGATAGTGTGATAGAAATGCTGACAATACCCGGATCCATGCTAGCTTTACTGACACTATAAAATAGAGAAACAAATCACACAGTAAGCTTTCAAAGCTTAGTAAGTTCATAGTATAATACAATTAACTTATTAAATCACATCAATGTACAAATTGAACCATCACATAGATAATTTACCAATAATACACAAATTTAACTATATCCAATACTCACATAGCATTCCATTGATTTTCTTTCAATTTCACCAACCACATAAGTATCATACATACCTTTGCCAACACTTAGTTACTCACCAACCATGCTATCCAACCATCACATAGATAAAGTCACAACTAGGCATTTTATCAATCTTAACCACATACTCAAATATCTATTCATTCAACTCTTAAATCTAGCATCAACCACACAGATTCAAATGTACCTTAATCAGCACATAGTTACTCACCATTCATGCTACTCAATTACTCGATATTACCTCTCGTTCAACCTTTGCTATTCCTTTGATTTATTCACACACTTAGTGCCAATTTCATAACCGAAACATAGTCTTCATCGCACACTTAGTGCCAATATGTTACATTGAACTTATATCAGTATCACACACACAGTGCAACTTGATAAGCCAAAGCTTTTATCTTTTTACACACATAGTGCTAATTATTAAAGCCGTAGCTTCTATCGTTTTGCACACACAGTGCTAATCAACTCTGTTTCAACTCAATTTTGCACACTTAGTACCTCAATATTTGAACTCATACATAAAATATTCTATTCCATTAATATACATTCATTCATTTCTCATCACATAGATACTAGTAAATTAACAAGTATTATATCCGAACTTACCTCGGACATCGATATACCGAAACGGTCGATTAATTAAGCACATTGTCTTTGCTCGATCTCGATCCGAAACTCTCTTTTATTGGTCTATACACATTCAAATTCATTCATTCAAATACCAATTCATTCAATTTAGTCCACACACACATATTTAGGGTATTTTACAAAATAACCCTCATATTTTCACATTTTGACATTTTAGTCCCTAATTTATCAATTCACAAAATCATCAAATTCACATAATTTCTTTTCATATAAGCCTAGTCGAATTTCCCTTGTGTTCATAAAAGCCCACACATTTCATTTATTTCACATTTTAGTCCCCCAATTTATACTTTTCTTAATTTAACCCACTTTACTCAATTTCACCAAAATTCAAATACAAACTATGTTAACCCAACACCAAGCTTTCATATTTCACCAACTAACAACACAAAGCTCACATTTTCATCAATGGCAAATCTCAAAATCTTCACCAATTCACAAAATTGAAGCATGGACTTTAAAGAGCACAAAGCAACGAACACAAAAATGTAGAAATTGTTAAAAATCAATCAAAACACATATGTTGATTAAGAACAACAATGGTCGAATGTTTTAGGCCCTATCTCTTTCTTTTCTTCTTTAATTTCGGTGAAAAGATGAACATTACTCTACTATCTTATGTTTTTTTTTTTAAGTAATATTAGCTTATTTCATATTTTACTGTTATAGCCCTCTTAATATAACATAAAAATTTTGTATTTTAATGTCTTAACCGTCCATGCATTAATCAAATGGTGAAATTAAAATTTAAAGACTCCTCACTTATTAAGCCATGACCATCTAAAACTTAAACAATTAGCACTTAGCTTTTATATTTTATGCGATTAAGCCCTTTTCGCAAATTAAACACACAATTGATAAAATCTTCACACAGAAATTTCACACAGGCTAAATGATATGCTATAAACACAAAAAATAATATTAAAATATTAATCTAACCTCGTATTTATGGTCTCAAAACCACTGTTCTGACTAGGGTCTAAACCAGGCTGTTACACTACAGGCTAGGCACTTGGTGTCGAGGCATGTTATCAGTTTGATTGGCTTGTTTGAGCATTTGGTGTGCTTCAGAAGGATAAATGTTTACTCATACCCATATATCCTTCATTGGGCAATGTTTCTTATGTTAAATGTCCTACTATTAAATAGTTGAAAGATTATTTATGAATCTCTCGATAGCATTGTGGCTTGACAGGATCTCCTACTTGTTTATGTATAAACTCACATGTTGTTAATTGTGATTGACAGGAAATTCTGGTTTTTAATCTTGTTATTAAAATTGTTATGTTTAATTCGGTTATCATTTTAACCATTGAACTTACTAAGCTCTAGTGAAGCTTACTCATGTTCTTTTATGTTCCTTGTAGATAATGTTTTGTGGAGTCGGGTGATCGAATCAACTTTAAGATCATACTATCTAGATTTTGATTCACTTATTTTGGGTTATATGGTATGTAATATGTGTGTTTGTATATGTTTGGATCTTATTACAAATGTTATGTTTTAAGCTTCGATAAGCTTATTTGTGTATGTGCCTTTAATCTTGGTGTGAATATGTTTATATAAAGTTGTTTTGGTCATTTGATATTAACATTATTTAAGTGTTTGAATCATGGTATGAATGAATGTGAATGAACAAGAAGAAATGATAAGTTTGGCATAAGTTTTATATATGAACTTATGAACTTGAATGTAAATTAGCTTGGTGTGACATGTAAATTAAGGTTGATAATTGAATTGTGATGTCAATGAAGAGACATTGGTTAGGCACTTAGGTTGAATATTTTGACATGTTTTAGGCTTGTTTAAATGTGTTTTTAAAGTATGGAAATGGTTGATTTTAATTTGGCTTGGTACCTAAGTTTTGGATGAAAGTTTACCTTGTTTTGGAAGCTTTTTAAGGTGCACATGGCTATGTGTCTTATTAACTTTATGTGCATGATTTTCTACATGGTCAAAATTAGTTACATGGTCTGGAAACATGGGCGTGTGGGGAAGCCACACAGCCGAGTGACCTTTGTCTCCAAAATTTTCAAAATTTTGCATTTTTTCTATTCTAATTCAAATTAGTCCCTAATTGTTCCCAAATTATATTTAGGGCCCTGTAAACTAAGTTTAAGGCCCATAAGTGTATTTTTACCCTAATTTTTATAATCTATTGAATGTTATCATTTATTTTATATTTTTGTTTCTATTTGATGATAAATGTCCTGATCTGTACTGTAACATTTTGTAACCCCAATCTGACAACAAAGATGGGTTAGGAGTGTTACAGCTGGAGATAAAGATAAAGACGAGGGTCGAGATGAAGATGAATTATCACACCTAGTTTTCCTAAGGACCCAAATTTAAAGAAGAGCCAAGGAACTAATTGTATAGAAGCAGAAATTGGTAGGCTCTACTAAGAAATTTAAAAACTTAAGAGTTGAGAACGATTGGATTTCAATTTTGATTTAGTTACCTTGGAACTGGCTAGTTCCATACTGGGAGACAAAATGATTAGGAATGAGTGGTTGTATTTGTCAGTGAAGACCATGCCAATAGAGTATTTATAAGTGTGCGTGGAGATAGAATGCTTCCCAATTCTATTTACAATTTTTTCTCTCTGTAGCATTATTTTCTTCGGTCTCTCTAAAGAAGAAGAGGATGTAGCAGAAGGAATCTCTACATGTTGTAATCGTTGTGTGAAGTGAAGTATGAAAGTAGAGAAATTGGGGAACTAGTAAGCTTTCTTACCTCTCTGTACTTGTGGATTGAAGGAAGAAGTAGACTAAGAACTCTTAAAAGCTTCTATATAATTATGGATTCTGAGTTTTTGATGTTTGAATACCTTCCAGTTAGCCGATAAATGATTCCTATGCTTAGCTGCTAGGATGAAGGAGACTCTGACGTTTGGAAAGATGAAAGAGCTTAGCTGAGTTTTTTCACTCTATCATGGTAACTGATTGTAATGCCTCGAATTTTTGGGCGTATAGAATTGGGCCTATTGGGCCTTGGGCATGGGAGTGTGTAATATTTTTGAGAATAAGAGAATGGCACAAATGCATGTTGGATCTATTAGGTGAGTAATTTTGGAAGGTTAGGGGGCTTCTAAGAAGTCCTGGGTTCAAGTCATGTCATTAGGGAAATTTTTATTTTTTAGCATTAGGGGAACCTTAACTCCTAGTATTAAGCCTTTTAAGTAACTAAGATTAAATTGTGACACAAGAGGAGCTTGTGGCTTAGTGGAAAGTGGCGTATGGAGTAAAGCTTGTGGTCTGAGGTTTAAGTCTCTTGAGAAGCAAGGGAGGTTTTATTTTGCAGCGTGGATGGCAAGAGTTGTGGTGGATTCAAACTCTTGTGGACTTGGTAAAAGGGGGAGAGTATCATGGGATATAGATGATGGTTGTTAGGGATTTGGAGGAGGAAAATGTGGAGAGATTTTAATAGAGTGATTTATAGAGAAAAAGGTCGAGTTTGAATTGATAAGGGTTTGTGCCAAATTGGTATAGGAAGCCTAGGAAAATTTGGCAAGGAAGGTTTTTCTCATCGTTGGCTTCGAGAATTAATAAAGGGGGCATTGCCGAACTTTACTTTTTTTCTTCCAAATTCGACCCTTTTGTTCTTTAGTGTTGGAATTATTCTTTGCGTTTTCTTCAACCGAGTCTTTTCTTTTTGACCATTAATTGTTAGCCGCCTTTAGGTGCAACTTATTCTTTTATTCTCTTCTTTCTTGTCTCATGCTCTCTTCGAGGCCAATTGTTTTTCCCTTTTCTTGGTAGATTACTCTGCCATCTTTCGAGTAGGATGCTATTGCCAATTTTTTTCTTCCCTTAATTATTCTTTACCTTTTCTGAACCTTCATTCTCCCTCTCTTCCAATCAGTCATTAGCATTTACCTCTTTTTGTGTCTTTGACATAATATATCTACTCTTTCCCTTTATTTCTATTGTTTTGGTTCTCCTCTCTTTTCGTGTGTTGGGTTAGTCGAATAATTTCCCCCTAGTCATTCACTATGTTTTTGGCTAGTAAGGGTTTTCTAATGAATCGATAAGTCTCTTGGTTTACTCTTGTTTCTCTCCACCATTGTGGTCTTTTCTTCTAACATATTCCTATGTAGCCGATTCATGAAAAAAGGGTACAAGTGTCTCGATTCTTGCGTGTGGGTATAGGCCGATTCCTTCTATCTCTCGTTCTTAGTTCTACGTAGTGGTAAGTTGTCGTTCTTTCGGTTCTAGTTATTTTTTGCTCATGGTAATAGTTAAAGAGATTAAGATACAATGCAGGTTGTACCAAGGATTGGTGATCAATCCTTAGTCAGCGATCTAAGGGCAATAGATCGCTTGGTACTTAGTCAAGGTATGGTAGTGAATATCCTTTTGGGGATTAAGTGCTTTCGATCATTAATGCATGGAAGACTGATTGTAATTTTTGGGTTAAGTGTAGGTTGGTGTTCTTGGGTTTCGCAAAGCTTGCAATCAGGTGTGTAACTTTGTGCTCTATTGATGATCGGCTAAAAAGCTAAAAGTGTGTATTAGTACATAATTGTTATTCGGCCAAAAGCGGATAGAGTGTGAATATTTTTTCATGGTGTTAGTAGTAGCGAAAAATGCCAAAATACCGAATTGCCAAAAAGCCGAAAAGTTGAAGGATTGGGCTTTTGGGCCACATGAGCGTGCGAACGCTCATGTGATCAACCGAGCTCACGAAACGTGGACGTACGACGAGGAAAGCCGCCATGAGTGATCTCATGGGCTTGGGCCCGTGTGGGTAAACTTCACTATTAAGTGAGACATAGATAGACTTGTCATGTCGAGCACATGGCTTACGTAGTTCTGAGCCTCGTTGGACCAAAGTGGGCTATGTGGGCCCAGTGGGCTTATGGGCCCACACAGATAAAATGTATGTGTTTAGGTAAGTGTTGTTTGGACTGTGACGTTTGTATAACTGTGGCTATTCCTGGGCTAATTGGGCCACATGAACGTGTGGGCCCACTTAGGCCTATTTACACCGTTGTGACTGTTTAGGTTTCTAAAGTCGCTCGAGGCGAAGGTGGACCTTCTGTTCGGTCGCTAAGACCTCAATTTACAAAATTACTGAAATACCATCGATTTGCAAAATTATCAAAATACCTTCGATTTGCAAAATTACTGAAATACCATCAGTTTGCAAATTTATCGAATTACCCCCAGTTTGTAAAATTACTAAAATACCCCTAGTTTACAAAATTACTAAAATACCCTCAGTTTGCAAAATTACCAAAATACCCCTAATTTGTAAAATTATCGAAATAACCTAATTTGTGAAATTACTAAAATACCCTCGATTTATGAAATTATTGAAATGCCCTCGAATTGTAAAGTTACTAAAATGCCCCCGATTTGTAAAATTATCGAAATACCTTTGAATTGTAAAATTATCGAAATACCTCGATTTGTAAAATTACCAAAATACCCCAAATTGGGAAATTATCGGATACCCCTAATTTGTAAAATTACTAAAATACCCTCGATTTGGGAAATTACAGAAATACCCCTGGTTTGCAAAATGACCTAAATACCCCTGTAGGGTAGAATTACATAAATACCCCCAGTTTGCAAAATTACCTAAATACCCCTATAGGGTAGAATTATCGAAATACCCCTAAAGGGTAGGATTACCGAAATACCCTTATAGGGTAAAATGACTATTTTGCCCTTGTGGGTAAATGATTGACTTGTGCTATGAATTTGACTGATTTGACTGTGATCGTATGACTGTGTTTTCAACTGACTTGACAGTGGTCGTGTGACTAATATGTTTTTAAGATATATCTTAATGACTGGTACTGAGCATGGCCATTTTGCATACACGTGTAATGATTGAGCATGACATACACGACATACTGCATGGGGTTGGGACATTGATACGGAGGAAGTTTTGATAGGGTCGCACGGGTTCATGAGACGACTGTGGATCCAGTATTGATCTGTTAAGTTCGCACAGGTCGCATGAGACGACTGTGGGCCGATGGATGGCTTAAGGTCGCGTAATCTGATTATGGCTCTGTGTCATCTTGATTAGGGCTTTGTGCCAATCGTATTTACCCATGGCTATGTGCTTAACATTTATATCGATGACTCTGTGTCGATCATATTTACCCAAGGCTGTGTGCCGATTATATTACTGTCGCTGATGGCTATGTGCCAAACATAATACAGTTACTGATTACTTTGTGTCAATTATAATACTGCTACTGAAGGCTTAGAACCGCATATATATACTAGCAGCTTTGCTGCAATTTTGATTAGGGCCGCAACCGGTGCTAACATTGGTGTGCTAGATGGGTGGGTCGATTTTATCCCCACTTAAGTGTAGGGTTGGTACGGATGGTGTGTTGGCCGCATATTTGTTTATGAGATCTGTCACTGTACTGGGTTTAGGCCCACTTGTTCTGTTGTTAGTTTGGGCTAGGCCCAATTGATTCTATTATGGGTTGTGACCCACATGATTTTGTAGTGGGTTTTGGCCCACATATGCTCTGAACTGGATTGTACTATTACTGTTAAAGGGCTTAGGCCCAGACTATTTTGGTTTCTATTTATATACTAACTGTTACTCTAGTAAGGGGATTACACACTGAGTTTTCATAAACTCACCCCGTTTTAACTGTGCAGGTGATTCCCAGCGTTAGGAGGGTCGGTGCTGTGAGGGACTCTGAGAAGGCCACACACTGCTTATGTTTTTCATTTTGACTATTTACTTTTAAATATTTTGATTTGGGTTGTAATAAGGCTTCTTTAAGGTTCTAGATTTAACTTGGGGTTTTTATTTAATTCGACTTATATCTCGTTAGAAGTAAATCACAATTTTTCCAAAATGTTAACTATTTTTAAAACAACCCTACGTTTTCGCAACACTTTCTAAATGGTTTCGAGACTTAATGTTTTTTGCAAATCAATTACTCTCAAAAATTAGCTTCCACAACTGAAAAGATGTTTGGGAATAAAAATAATAATTTTTCAATGTGCCACATTTTAAAAATAAACTAACATAACTAGATTTTACTTAAGCTTTTTAACAAGAAGGGTTTTTAATGAAAGCAGGGTTTTCGAAAAACACTTCAATGTGACACGCCAGATTCGGGCCTAACTTCTAGGCCAAGTTTGGGGTGTTACACTGATCATGCTGTGAATGCATAATTTTGTACAAGTATGTGAGTATTTGTAAGTATGATCCTTGAATGTTAAACGATTATTGCATGGAGTTGAATATGTGGCGTACTTCATATCATGAATCATGTATCTTCATCGCATGAAATGTATATGTATTTTGTATGCAAAGTATGAAGGTATTTACCTTAACGAGGTAGTTGAAGATAGAATTAATTGACGTATTGGACGAATAGGTAGAATGAAATGGGAACCCAATGGAGTTTGAGCGGCAATATGGAATGTTATCGTCTGGCTCACTAAAATGAAACCGTGATGATGGTTATCAATGAGTCCTTTAGGGCAACATTGGGACAAAGGTTCATAGGTTCCATAGAGCAACATCTTACCAACAGTATACAAGCTAGTTAGGGTAACACTATGATGGTGATAGGGTCCTTCTGGAGGACACCTCAAAAGAGGTTTTGTAACACCCATAACCTATTTTCGTCATTGAAATAAGGTTACAGAGTATTATTGTACATCTTAAAACTTTTCATATCCATTGGCATCCAATTATCAAATAAATTTCATAAATACATATATGATTTAGAATGAAATAGAGCATACATTTACGGCCTTAAATTGACCCTTTGAAGCTCTAAAAATAGGTTAGGAACATGCAGGGACCAAATCAAAAAACATTCAGGGAAAATTTGAAAATTTTCACTATAGAGGTCACATAGCCGTGTGGCTATCTCACACATCCGTGTGTTTACCCTACATGCCCGTGTGTTTACCCTACATGCTCGTCTGCTCACCCGTGTAATTCACTGACTTGGAAGACATGTTCGTGTGCTAGCTCGTGTGAACTCTGCACCTTACACGTTCAAGGCACACACCGTGTAGGCTGCCCGTGTGTGACACACGACCGTTTGACAGCTCATGTCCCAGTGTGTGTGTGTAAAAGTGACCAAATGCAAGCCTATTCTTTATGCAATTGTATAGGTATCTATACCAACTCATTTCTCATATTCACAAGTCTATAAACACACTTTAAATCAACCAAAACATGCCATTTCCATTCATCTAAAACCAACCAAAGTATCATGTACCAAACACATTATAAAGCTCATGCCACTCATTATCAAACAACTATCTACAAGCCATAATATACACCAACTAACACATTCCTAACACATCATTCCAACTTAATATGACACTTACCATCTTCACCTCGTACTTAATTTTACTTAAGGTTAATAATCATACCACAAAGACTACCATTCATTCATCAAGTACAAAACATGTAACAACCCATTTTTTAGTGGTGTCGAAAAACTAGTTTTGGGGCGACCAAATCTGACGAGTAAGTTCATAAATATTATTATTAAATATTTACGAGTCAAATGTGATTTTAAAAAGGTTTTTTATTTGATAATTTATGTTATATAAACGATTTATTAAGTTCAAGTGTAAGACCCTAAGGTCAAGTGGTTTTAGAAAATGAGGTATCGAGACCTCATTTTTATAAACCGAGCCATAAATATTTTTATAAATATTTACGAAGTGTCATTAAGGTGGTATTAAAGTTTCATTGAAAAATTTTAACGTTTCGATAGTTAATTAATTAAAAAGGACTAATTTGTAAAAATGTGAAAGTCAATTATTATTAGTATTTAAATGCCTAGTTGTATAAATTTAAAAAATGGATGGTTTAATATGGAAAATTAGCCATAATTAGTGTTAATGGACAAGAATGTGGTTGATTATAAAATTATTATTTGAATTGTTTTATTAATTAATGTTTAAAGTATTAAAACATTAAAAACAAAACTAAAAAATTGATAATATCATCTTATTTTGGTTCTTTCACTGAAAAGAGAACGACGAAACACCATTGAAGAAGCCATGGAGTTTCGGCAAGCTTTCCTTCCTTAAATGGTTGTGCTATTGAGATCAAGATCAGGTGGAAAATCGATGAGAATGAAAAATTACCTAAATGCCCCTATAGTTTGACATTTCTAAAATTTAGCCAGGTAAGTTTGCACGTTTAAATAGCTTTTTAAATTATGTTTTAAATACTTTCATTTTATAATATCAAATTATGTTTTGGCAGAAAAATCCAATAGCGTATCGACGATCATCAACCAATGAAAAGGGATAGATTTGACTATTGAATATGAAAAGGGATAGCTTCAGCTATCGAATATGAAAATGGATAGCTTCGGCTATCGATTATGAAAAGGGATGATGAGGACCATCAACTATAAAAAGGGATGGTAACGACCATCGAATATGAAAAGGGAGAGCTTCGGCTATCGATTATGAAAAGGGATGGTGACGACCATCGAATATGAAAAGGGATAGCTTCAGCCATCGAATATGAAAAGGGACGATTACGACCATCGTTTAGCAGACTTTGTGTGAGCTCCGGTAAGGGTTTCAATTGACTTCACTATAATAAATATGGAAAGGTATGATGTACCAATGATCAAAGTATGAATATTCATGTTTATGAAAGGTATGATATAAGTGATGCTATGTTAAGTACTCATATCTTACCATGTGATGATATTAATAAGTTATTTGTTTAATCACTAGCTTGTGGCTATGGTTAATGTTATGTTTATGTCAAGTGTTCAATAAGAACTAAGACATGTTTATATGAAACTCAATGAAATGGTGATACATGGAAAAACATGATATGTTGCTATGGATGATAAATCCAATTGAATCATACTCAAGTATAATGGTTATCCATGTCAAATTCATATGAATCATGTTTAAATGAACATAACATGTGTTGTTGATCTGCTAGGGCTTATGCCAAGCTTGTGGATATCATTTATGTTTATGACTATGCTTGTACTATGCATACGAAAGGGGTAAGAAAAAGAAATGAAATGGTAAGTACATAGTGAGGATGTATTATGATGTATTATATGTAAGAAAATTGCTTATACTATGGATAAATACACTAAATTTAGAGTTAATAATGTTGTTTAGGCTTATGATAAGCATTGGGGATGGAATGGAAAGTAAGTAAATAGAAAGATATATAATCTTATAAAAGGGATTGATGATATATATGTTATGTCTCATGAAATTCTATCATGTTATGAATGGTCAATAAATATGTGACATTAATAAACTTACTCATTTGTGAGTTGATGATCATATCGATTTATGAATCTCATAGCATTGGCATAGATTTATGTTTATTCTATAAAGTTGAATATTGAAATGGAATATTATGCTTAGAGTTTATACAAGCTTACTAAGAATTCATTGCTTACGTAGTTTTTCTTTTATGTTACAGATTATTGGAAGCTCGATTAGGTTGGAATCTAGTCGGAGATCCATCACACTTTTCATCGATTTTATTGGTAGGTTTTTATGCTTTGGTCACGGTTATAATGGCATGTATAGGTGTTGTGTGCTTAATGATATGGCCACTATGTTTGGCTTGTAAATATGGTTTTATGATTGATGATATTTTGGCATTTTTGGACTTGATGACTAATGTTGAAATGGTTTAGTGATGATATGTTTTGAATGGTCAAATTGGTATGCTTTTTTGTGATATTGGCATGTAATGTTGCTTCGAATTTGTGAAATTTATGTTATTTTGATGCCTTGATGGTTGGTGTGCTTTTGGAACTTTGATGCTTAATGGTTGGTGTTATATGATCAAATTGATGCATGATTTTATGGCCAAAGAGGTATGTGTTGGGATGTTTTCAAAGTGATCATTTAGGGCATGTTTTGATATAGGATTTTATCAAACATGTTTGGTTGAATTATGACCATTTGGACCTAAATTTGGCATGTATATATATTGGATGTTGGAACCATTTGGTAATGGTTAGTTTTGTGTCATTTATATGGTTTTGATACATAAGAGAAGTGGTTCAAATGGTAAAGTTATTTTGTTATGGTATGAATCTAAATTGGTAAGGTTGGTATGTGTGAAAAGTGGTATGTTTTGGTATGTTTATAAAGAGACCAAGTGAAGGTATACTTTGAGGTAGATATGAACTATTTGTAATGGTATAAATGTGGTCAATTTATAAGGATTTTTGAGATGGAAAATGAATTAAGTGTTGATGAGTGAAAAGTGTTAAGTACGTGTATATGTTTAGGTAAATTGTATGTTTGCATTTGAGGTGCCTATATGGCATGTTGTTTGACTGGAATTTGGTATCTGGTTTGGTCTTGTGACATCCTTAAACTGGGGTCCCCGCATTTTGCATGTGGTTGCATGTGTTGATTGATATGTTGTGGGGTCTAGTCATGGCCTTGGGGTTAGTTCCGGGTCATGGCTAAAATTTTTTTTTTAGCACTTAAGAAGAAGGAGCTAGGGGAATTAGGGGTTAAGATGAGTTATTGGGAGTTTTAGACACAAGAAGTGCCTTGGTAAAGTGGCAAGGAGGCGCCACTTAAATCACAAGGGAGGTGACGCCATAGGGAGCAGGGAGAACCTTGGTTCGAGCTGCAGAAATCTCTTTTCTACTTACTTATTTTGACTCCACAAGCTAGAAGGAGGAGTGCTCAGGTTGGACTCTAGGGGATAAGGATAGAGGGAGTCAAATAAGATGTAGATGAGGGAATTGAGGAGTTGGGATATTTTCAAACTCATTTGAAGAGAGTTGGTCGAATGGTGGATTGTGGGCAAAGGGGGCTGTCGATTTTGAGGAGATTGTGAATGTCCCTCTAAGCTCTTTAGTGTTACTTTATTTCTTTTTCTCTCAAAGTACTTGGCTAAAATTTTCATCTCCATCATCTCTCTCTTTTTCCTCCTATTTTGCTCAAAGCCGAAAACACCATAGTCGAACCCTTTACACCTATCTTTCCTCTTCTCTCTTTCAAATCCTTTATGCCAAAAGTCCTCTCATTCATTTTGGCCGAATATTTTGCTCATAAACCCCTTTTCTTGTATTTTCTTTTCATCATCCCAAGTGCTGACATTCCCTCTTCTTGATTCTCTTTGCCGAATCCCAAACCTTGGTGTGGTAAGTCCTTATTATTTCATTACTGCCTTTCTCTTTCTCTCTTTCGATTTATGGTCGAATCTCATAGTAGTCTCACCTTCTCTTTTGGTTGTCGATTCTTCTATCTTTAGGTGTTGGGGCCGAATCTTGGTAAAAACCGAGAGATCTTGTGCGTTAAGGTAAGTGTGGTTGTTGTGGTATGGTTTACTCCTTTTGAGATTTGTTGATCATAGCCGAATGGCTATGGGAGTTGATGTAGTGTTAATCAATTGCAAGAAGGTGTGTAGCCGAAACCTCTAACACCATTAAGGGGTGCCGATCTTTGGTGTTTGAGCCGAATCAGTCATCAAGGTAAGAGATGAAAATCCCTTTTGGTTTCGGGATTTATGTTTTGGTCGAATGGCCTCTAGATCTCTAATGTTGTGTTAAGTCGATTGTAGGGGGGAGGTGAAGTAGCCGAATACAGTGAAGTTGGAAGATTTGACTACCGATTAAGGGTGTGGCCGATTGCAAGGGGGACTTAGTGTGTGGTTTCGGGATTTGGTTGGAAACCAAATCGGCACTAAGGTAAGGAATTAACCTTGTGCGATTCATCTTTCGGGACTTTGTGAATAAGCTAAATGGCTTTAGATCTAAAGGGTGATGTTGGCCGATTGTATGTGCAGTAAGGACATATGTTTCGGGATCTCATGGTATCGCGTAGTTTCGGGATTTCGCGTATAGTCAGGTGTGCAACGCTTACACACTCTATTAGTATAATGTGCCTAAAATAATATTATTTTAGCAATGAAATCGGTGATTATACCTTGTGGGTATGTGTTTGGATTTCAGGTAAGTCCCCTGTTATGTGACTTTTAGTATACATCATCATGAACCGTTGATGCTATGTTATATGTTAATTGTATGATCATTCGATACTATGGCATGTATGTTATGAGAGTGATGATGGGTTTGATGAGAGGAGGGCATGATTTATTTTGGACTGTCACCAGTGGTTTTGACCAAACGAAGGGTTGGCCTCGTCTTGATATTATATTTTGTGACTAAGTCCCAGTGGTTTTGACCACATATCGATTTGTAACTCGTCCTAGTGGTTTGGTACCACAGTGGGTTGGCCCCACGAGATTATTTACGGGAATGTCATCAGTGGTTTTGACCACACAATGGGTTGGCCCCATCACTTGATTTGTGACTTCGGTCATCAATGGTTTTGACCACACCGATTTATTTGTGACTACGGTCACCAGTGGTTTTGACCACCAGTGGTTTTGACCACACGGGGTAGTTAAAGGTGTTTGGATGGCTAGGTTATGGGTTGCATGTTTTGCATGGTTTGCATGTTTTCTTGATAACTTGTCTAAGTGAATGCACAATCGGGTTGGGGATTTACACATCGAGTCTTGGTGACTCAACCCTTCCTTATATTTTGCGGTGAATAGATTATGAGATGGAGCCGGGAGGACTCGAGGCGGCCATGCATGTTCGTTGGGTTTTGGCTTCTTTTAGTTATTTTTTTTTTAAATTTTAAATTTTGGTTTTCGGGTTATGTAATAAGGCGGCTAAGATTTGATTTGGTTTCATTTTATTACTTGCTATTATTTTAACTATGTGGGATATATGATTTTATTAATTAACCTAAAAACGTAATGTTTTCAAAACTATAACACCTTCAGATTGTTTTTTTTTAAAAAATATGTTGCCATCGGCAACACCACTTAATATATGATAACAAAGATAACTTGAATGGTTTCTAAAAACTTGTGACAATAATTCAACTGTAAGCAAGGATTTCTAAAAAGGGTTTTCTAAGAAAAATTATCCTAAAACTTTCGTTTTAAAAGGTTTTCACTCCGTGACATGCTAGATCCGGTTGTGGTATGTGGATCGGGTTTGGGGTGTTACAATTTTGGTATCATAGCCAAGTTTAAAGGCTCGGCTATGGGCTCGAGGCCCAAAATGTTTTAAAGTAAGGTTTTTAAATGTTCATGGTTGGAAATACATGGGTTGAATAGCATGGCACCGAGTCTCCAAAGACCAATCCACCTGTAAGTACTTCTCGACATCACAGTGATTTATATGTGGGGAAATGGGTATTTGGGATCGTAGATTAGTAGAATAGGAATTATTGAACCCTAAGAATAGTTTACCCCAACTCAAGTACATAAGACTTAATGATCCACTAAACAAACACGTGAGTATGTCATCGAGCCAAAGGTGTGGTAATCAAGCGCGATTTCTAGGAGTGGATTCAAGGAGGAGCTTGGTATTTAAGCAGTCCTAGTGACTCACCTCCTCTTCACTCGAATCCTACCTGGTGCGTAGTGACGGTTCACCCCAGCTAAGGCGGCTTATTCACAGGCTAAACTTCATAACTAAAACCCGAAAGGGACCAGCCGTTTTGTTTTGAAACGCTTTAAAACCTTGGTTTTGAAATGGCCACAGTAACCTTGATTTAAGAAATGACTAAAATACCCCGATTTGAAAAGAATGACCAAATTACCCCTAACTTGTAAAATTACCAAAATGCCCTCAGTATGGGAAAATTTCTGAAGTACTCTCGAAGTGAAAATATTCAAAATACCCTTAATTTGTAAAATTACATTGAACAATATTTTGAAAAATAAAATTCGAAAATACCCCTATATTATGAAAAATTACGAAAATATCCCTAGTTTATGAAATTACCAAAATGCCCTCGATTTCTAAATTTTTGAAACATCTATGATTTGTAAAGGTTTTCAAATTTACCCTATTTTAATTACTAAAATACCCCGATAGGTTAAATTACGAAAATAACCTCGAGTAGTGAAATGACGAGCTCGTGGAATGAGGGTAGAAAGTTGAACTGAAAACTATGTGATGATCGAAAGAACCACTACCAAATTACTTTTCATAAAACTTATTCGTAGGTAATCAGTGAAACAGAAGCTAATTCATAAAAATCTCTTAAACAGATAAATCGCGACTATAGACATGAGTATTAGGGGACGTGGTCGTAATGTGCGAGGACGTGGTAGAGGTAGAATGATCGTATCGGAACCGGTCAGGTCTAGTCAAGGGTCTGAGAATGAGATACCACCACCACCAGCTACTAGTGTTGAGTATCAAGATCAAACGGGGGATGATGTAGTATCGCAGCGATCTTTGCGAGTCTTTGGAAAAGAGTGGCTAGAGCGGTGGGGTGCGGAGCTCGTAAATCTATGTAAGAGCGACTCCGAGCCAATGGACCTGAGGTATTCTGGGGTGTTTCTGGTGTGGCTCCCAATATGGCTGAGTATTGGTTGGAAGCGACCGAACAAATTATGAATGATCCGGACTGATCACGAGGAAAAATTGAAAGGGATAGTGTCGCTTCTCCGGGATGAGTCGTACTAGTGGTGGCTCATGATTCGGGATAGTGCAACGGTGGATGATCCCACTTGGGACTATTTTAAGGTAGCTTATCAGAAGAAATATGTGGGGTCTAGCTACATTGATGCGCAAAGGAAGGCGTTTCTAAGGCTAGTTCAAGGGAATAAATCTTTGTAATATCCCGGGTTAGGGGGCTATTTTGTTGTTGCATGATATTGCATGTGTTGGTGTGCTATGTTGCTATTTCGATGTTTTAGGGGCTCGGTTGTAGGCTAGGAGTATGCTTGAGTGAATGGGAAAAAAATTTAATTTTGGAGCTTTAGGTGTAGGGAGCTGATGGAGCTGAGGGATATGTATTTTATTTGGTAGTTTGTTACACAAAAAAATGAGGTTGGCAAAGTGGCAAGGCATGTGCCACTTAGAAATGAGTGTGGCGTCATCTACAAGGGGGAGAGACCCTGAGTTCAAGTCGCAGAGTTCCCCATTTTGGCTCCCATTTTGGACGGCATGGAGGAAGAGGTAGAAGGCAATTCGAATTCTTCTTTGGACTTAGTCTTCACATTCAAAAGAGGGGTGGGGAGTGAAAGTAGGAGGGAGACTTGGTAAACTCATTTGAATTGAGTGGTGTGGAGTGTTGTGGGGATTATGGCCAAATTTTGGGGTGTTTGGAGTGGGGAGTGGGCGGCTTGGTGTGGTGTTGGAGGTGCCAAAATGCATTTTTCCATTTGGTGCATATTCTATCATTGAGTGAAAAGCAAAAGTCCCATTTTGGTTTTTGTTAGCCAAATTCTTTTCCAAGGTATTTCTCTCATCTTTTGCACTTCTTGAAACCGAAACACCAAACCCCTATAGTAGCGAAACTTCATTTGTTTCTTCCATTTTCCTTCTTGAAAACCGAAAGTCCAAGTTGCATATACCGAATTTGCCTTATTCTTTTGGTACTCTCAATAGCCGAATATTCTCTCCTCTTTCACCTCTTTTTCTTCTTGAAGCCTTGTAAGTCGAAACATCATTCTTCTATTTTTTTTCATTTTCGCCCTTTTCCCATTTCCGTTATTGGTAGATTATCAACCCCTATCCTCTTGCATTTCGATTTCCTTTTCTTTCTCTCGATCAATTTTGGGTTTGGTATAAAACACCTTGGCGAACCTTTTGGTTCTTATTTTGGTGCAAGTCTTGGCGAATCTCTTATTGTTCTCTCTAGTGTGGTTGATCGATTGGTGGTTGGTGTTGGGGTAAGTTCTTAGTCGAATGGCCATTTCTCACTTCTCAAGTCTTGTGTTGTTTTCGGTTTGACTAAGGGCCTATGATGGTTGTAGATTGAATTGGGTTAATCATTTGTTTAATCTTTTCGATAGGTCTTTGGATATTGGAAGTAATCAAGAGGAGTCTTCCAACTCTTTTAACCGATTGATAAGTGGTGGTAAGAGGAGTATTTTGTTAGTCCATTCTTTTAGTCTCGTTGAAGCAAGTCTCGATTGGATTAATGGCTTTTCTTTTTAGGTGGAGGTCGTTTGTAAAAGAGGAACCTTTTGGTTCAAGTTTGGTAGGAAGCCAAACGCTTGCAAGGTAAGGGCTATTTGATAAACCCTTTTGGTTTAATGCTTGTGGTCAATGATATGTGCGCTAACCCTTTGGTTGGTCGATTTTAGGATCAAAGTTGTCAAGGTGGTCGAGGGTCTTAGATCGGTTCTTAGTATTAAAACCTCCGCTAATTCGTGTGTAAACCAACACACTACCTTAACTTAATAATGTGATAACTCGCTTGTGTAAATGAAACAGTGTGATTGATTATTGCGATACCCATTGAGGTATGGATATGGATTCGTAAGTCCGTTTCATTATGAGTTATGTGATGATGATGATATGATGATTTTGATACTTTGAGATGCCATGTTAAGCATGTGAGCATGATAGCATGATTGCACAATTTTGCATCTAGTATGATATGTGTTTGGTGATATGAGAGGAGGGGAGTATGATATCCGTGTCTTTGGGACATCAGTGTCTTTGGGACACCGTGAGGTTTGGCACCTCCAAAGGTTTTGGTACCACAATGATATTTTGTGTCTTTGGGACACCAGAGGTTTGGCACCTCAAATGCTCGTCCCAGTTGGCTTAGTACCACAAAGGGTTGGCCCCACAGCTTGATTATACTGGATTGACGCCAAAGATTTGGTATCACACGATGGGTTGGCCCCATCATCGATTTGTGACTACGGTCACCAAAGGTGATTTGGTATCACATTGTGTCTTTGGGACACCGTGAGGTTTGGCACCTCATTGCGACTCGCCTCGTGGTTTGGCACCACCTGGTTGGCCCCACTTATGAGATATGGGATCGTCGCTAGTGATTTGGTATCACACGATGGGTTGGCCTATCATTGGATTATTTGTGACTTCGGTCACCAAAGGGTTTGGTACCACAAGATGGATATCGTGACTTTGGGTTACGGTGGTTTGGCACCACCAAGGGTTTGGTACCACACGGGTAGAAAAGGCGATATGGTTGGTTAGGAACAGGTGCATTATTTGCATTATTCTCATTATGATATATGTGTTGGCATGTTATACCGGAGAGGGAATTATACATCGAGTCTTGCGACTCACTCTCTCCTTTGACTATTTCAGTGACACATAGATGCGAGGTGGAGCCGGATGGACTCGAGGTGCTCATGCCATGCTAATAAAGATTTGCTCTTGACTTTTATGAAATTTTGGTACTTAAGTTTTATTACTATTTGGTTTTTCGGTTGTAAATGGCCTTTTAAATTATGTTGGTTTATGACTATAGTAAATGTTTAATATGCCTTAACAAATTAATTGGGTTATAATGTGCTAAAATTTGGAAAGACAACGATTTTAAAAAACATAAAAGCGATATTTTAAACTATACCATCTGTATCACACTAAGATTTGGAATAAAGAAGAACTCTAATGTTTTCTAACTTAAACTCGATTTTCTACTAAGACAAAAAAATGTTTGTGTAACAATGATAAATAACCCAAACTTCTTAACTAGATAAACTCGTATGTCTACCCATCAAGTAAGTTTTAAAATTTCAGGTTTTCAAAATACATCATCAAACTTCAACCATACCTACTGAAGTTTTCTTCAAATGCACAACCTAGCTAAGTGTTTTTCTCAACTTTTAAACTTAAACCTAAACTCTCAAGACCTTTTTCCTGAACATACCGATTCTTACGTGGTGTATTGACCGGTTTGGGGTGTTACATTTGTGGTATCAGAGCTAAGTTCAAAGGCTCGACTGTGGGCCCGAGGCCCAAAATGTTTTCAAAAGTCTGTTTTAAGTGTTTTGGTTCTAAAAAGTATGGTTTGAAAGGCATGGCACCGAGTCACCGGCACCAATCCGCCCAGGTAAGTACCCCGTACTATTGGTTGTGATATTAATTGATATGATTGGATGGCTAGTAAAACTACCTTAGAGACTGAAACTGATAGGACTCTGTGGACTCGCGAAAACAAAACTTCTTTAATAAGCAATATTCATAAGACTTTCTTTTTAAACAGTGAAATAATGACTGATTCATAAAATTCTTTAATCAGACGCGATTTAGTCATGAGTACCCGAGGTGGACGTGGTCGTGGACGTGGTCACCAGAGGGATGATAGTTTTGAGCCCGTAGGTTTTGGTCGTGGTTCGTAGAATGAGGTACTTGCCCGCCACCGCTGGAGGTGGTGAGTTCCAAGAGCGAGCCCGGCGATGACGCAGTTGTCACAGAGCGATCTCATGGGTTTTAGAACGGGTAGTGGAGTAGGTGGAGGTGTAGGAGCTAGAAAATCATGCTCGAGCGACTTCGGCAAACGGGTCAATTCTTTCGGTGTCTCGGTGTTGCTCCAAAGATCTTGAGTATTGGCCGAAGCGACAGAACGGATCATGGACGATCCGACCTAACGGTCAAGAGAAATTGAAGGATCAGATTACTTCTCGAGATGAGTCATACCAAAGGTGGCTCACTATTCGGAACAACAAGAACTGGAAGATCCGACTTGGGACTATTTCCGGGTTGCTTATCAGAAAAAGTACGTCGGAGCTAACTACATAAATGAGAAGAGGAAAGCGTTTCTGAGGTTAGTTCAGGGGAGCAAATCTGCGTCAGAGTACGAGGCGAGTTTCTCGACCGAGCCGGATGCTGAGGGTATGGTGGCTACTGAACATGAGAGGTGCGTTCGTTTCGAGGATGGCCTGTGAGATGAATTAAGGTTGATAATTGCGCCCCAGCTAGGAGCGTGAATTTGCTGTCCTAGTTGGAAAGGCGAAGGTAGCCGAGGGCATTAAGGAATCTGTGAGAGGTGGTATGGATAGGAACCGACGCAAGAGGAGTTTTGGGTCTTCCGGGTCATCTGCAATCGAGAAAAGGGTTAGACCGAGGGGCGAATCGGTCGGGTAGGTTTGTTGTTTGCTAGGCAAGGACCGCCATGATGTAACCGCTGTGGAAAGGCTCATTGGGGAGGATGCCGGGCGGATGGTAGAGGTCGCTTTGAGTGTGGCTCATTGGACCACCGCGTGAGGGACCTGGGTCTGCACAAGTTGGCTAGGATTCACCGAGAATCGTGGCCGTGTCGATCTAAATAATGGACCACCGCAGAGGGCCGAGGTAATGGCAGAGGAGGTAATAGTTTGGGTGGGCCGGAGCACCGGCAGAGGTGCAGTAGTTCGAGGCGAGCACGGTAGGGGTTAGTATATCTTTGAGGCGCCGAGAGGAAGGCGACGCACTGCACGCCATTACGGTGACGCTTTTAATCTTTGGTTCTCCATTTATCGCTTTAATTGATGTGGGGTCAACACACTCGTATGTTGCAAGTAGCATAGTGAAGACCATGGATTTAGACTCTAAAATATCTTCTAGGCGATGACCGTAATAAGCCCTCTAGGTCACTCAGAGGGTAGATAAATCGTATAGAGACGCACTCTAGAACTCCAAGGGTATCTTTTGAGGTCGATCCGATGGAACCGCCGCTTGGGGAGTTCGATCCGATTGGGATGGACCGGCCGTTAAGTACCGAGCGGTTGGACTGCACGGCTAAGCGCATGGTTCTCGAAAGCACGCCTAAGGGTGATGAGGTAGTTCGATCGGTAATAGAAGGGATTATCTGTCCAATGTGGTATCTCGCCCAAAGCCGGAAGATGGTCGAAGGGTCAGAAGCATATGTGGTTCATGTGTATGCCTTAGAGACTAAGGAGTCTGTGGGAGACGGTTCGATAGCTTAGGGAATTTGGGGATGTGTTTCGAGGAGCTTAGGGTTTGCCACCAGATCGGAGGTAGAGTTCGAGATAGATCATATCTTAATCGCTCAGATCTATTGCCCTGCATGAGATGGCACCTAAAGAATTAGTGGAGCTTAAGGCTCGGATCCGTGAGTTATTGGACCGAGGCTTTATCGTGCCAAGTATTTCACCATGGGGAGTGCCAGATTATTTGTAAAGAAGAAAGACTGTACTATGCGGATGTGTATAGACTACACGCTAACCGAATAAGCTTACGATCAAAACAAGTATCCACTACCTCGGATAGATGACTTGTTTGATCACCGGGGGCGCCGCTTTTCTCAAGATCGACTTAAGGTCCAGGTATCACCGCTTAAGGGTAAAGGAGGCGATATCCGTAAAGACGGCATTTCGTACTCGGTATGGGCATTTTGAGTTCTTGGTTATGCCGTCGGGTTGACTAACGCATGCCGGTAGCCTTCATGGATCCGATGAATAGGTGTTCCAACAAAGATTCAGATCGGTTAGTAGTGGTTTTTATCGACGACATCTTAGTATATTCAAAGACCGAGGAGGAACATGATGCACATTTATGGGTGGTATTGCAGATTCTAAGGAGAAACAAATGGCGCGTCGAAGTTCAAGAATGCGAGTTCGCTCGTGGAGGTGACGTTCTTGGGTCATGTAGTATCGACGAGGGATTAGAGTGGACCCCGTAAGATAGAGGCCGTTTTGGATTGAAGCCGCCTAAGTCAAGAGTCGAGATTCGTAGTTTTTGGGCTTGGCGGTGATACTACCGAGGATTTGTAGAGGTTTCTCTTTGATCGCAAAGACCGGCGACTAAATTATTGAGAAAAGGGTTCCGCTTATTTGACCGAGAAGCGGCAGGAGAGCTTCGATAAGTTGAAGAAGATTTTGACCAAGCTCGGCTCGATTCAACCCGAGGTCGGTAAGGAATTCACGGTAGTCTTGCGATGCATCACATATGTGCTTAGGTTGTGTGCCGATGCAGAAGGGAAGGTTGTGGCTTACGATCTCGGCGCTTGAGGCCACATGAGGTGAATTATCCAACGACGATCTGGAGTTAGCGGTACGTAGTATTTGCCTTAAAGATATGGAGGCATTACTTGTACGGAGAGAGATCGATAGTCTACACGGACCATAAGAGTCAAAGTACCTTCCACTCGTAAAGACTTGAATCAGAGGCGTCAGACCGATGGATTGAATCTAGCGAAAGACTACGATTGCTCAATTGAGTATCATCCGCAAGGCTAACGCCAGGCGACGCGCTGAGCCGTAAGGTTGTTTCGGACGAAGAGCGTTATTTGCCCACTTGAGTTTGTATGACGACGGAGTATTCTCGCGAGCTACAAAGTTTTACTTGGGTTGAGCAGATCAGAGAGAAACAGTTGTTGGATGAGGTTCTGAGTGCGCAGAGGACACAAGTGCAGAACGATGGTTTGAAGGGTTATAGCTTGTCTAGTGATGGGGTTCTGTGTTTTCAGGGGAAGGCTTGTATGCCGAGAGATGCTGAATTGAGGCAAAAGATTCTTCAAGATGCTCATAGCAATTTCTACGCTTATGCATCCCGGAGGTAGCAAAATGTATAGGGATCTCGGAGAACAGCCGGTGGCCGGTGCGAAGAAGGAGGTGACCGAAGTTTGTGGGTAAGTGTCGACTTGTCGGTAGTCAAGGCCGAGCATCGCTTGCCGTCCGGTTGCTTGACCAAAGGAAGATTCCTCGATGGAAGTGGGAAAGGATAACTATGGATTTCGTCGGTGGATTACCGCTACACCGAGCAAGAAGGATTCACCAGGTAATTGTGGATCGATCGACTAAATCACCTCACTTTATTCCGTGAGGTGGATTACTCACTTGAGGTTGGCGTCAGTATGTATCGTAGATAGTGAGACCGCACGAGTGCCAAGATCGATCATCTCTTGATAGGGATCCGAGATTCACGCTAAGGTTTTGGAAAGTGTTGCATCGTGCTCGGGCACACGATTAGATTTCAACAGGCGTTTCATCCGCAGATCGACGGGCAATGGAAAGAGTTATACTGATCTTGGAGGACATGTTACGAGGTGTGTTCGACTTCGTGGGTAGTTGGGAGGAGTATCTACCGTTAATGAGTTCGCCTACAATAACAGCTTACCAAGCAAGTATCAAGATGGCACCTTATGAGGCGTTATGCGGTAGAAAGTGTCGCCACCTACTTGTTGGATGAGTTAAGTGAACGCCGCTTGTTGGGACCAGAGTTGGTTGTCGAGACCAAGACAAGGTTAAGTTGATTCAGCTCGATTGAAAGAAGCTTGAGGCCGGCAGTAAGTCCTATGCCGATCTTAAGCGGAGAGATATTAAATTTGTAGGAGATCGGGTTTTCCGAAGGCCTCACCGTGGAAGAAAGTATTAAGGTTCGGAAGAAAGGCAAGCTAAGTCCGAGGTTTATTGGGCAATATAAGGTAATCGAGACGTGGGGACCATTGCATATCACCGAATTGTCGCCAGAGCTAAGTCAAATTCATGACGGTTCCACGCTTCGATGCTTTGCGTTATCACTCGAGATCCATCACACGTGGTGACAAAGAGAAGAAATCGAGGTAAACCCAGATATGACCTTGGAGGAAGAGCCTGCATGATTCTAGATCGGGATGTAAAAGTATCTGAAGAAGTCTGTGCCTTTGGTCAAGGTTCTTTATGCGGAATCATGGCGTGGAAGAAGCCACGGGGAACCCGAGGATGTGATGAGACAATAATACCCACAACTCTTGACGACTGTAATTTCGAGGTCGAAATTATTTTTAAGGGGTAGAACTGTAATATCCCTGCTAGGGGCTATTTTGTTGTTGCATGATATTGCATGTGTTGGTGTGCTATGTTGCTATTTCGATATTTTAGGGGCTCGGTTGTAGGCTAGGAGTATGCTTGAGTGAATGGGAAAAAATTTAGTTTTGAGCTTTAGGTGTAGGGAGTCGATGGAGCCGAGGGATATGTATTTTATTTGGTAGTTTGTTACACAAAAATGAGGTTGGTAAAGTGGCAAGGCATGTGCCACTTAGAGCCGAGTGTGGCGCCATCTACAAGGGAGAGACCCCGAGTTCAAGTCGCAGAGTTCCCCATTTTGGCTCCCATTTTGGATGGCATGGAGGAAGAGGTAGAAGGCAATTGAATTCTTCTTTGGACTTAGTCTTCACATTCAAAGAGGGGTGGGGAGTGAAAGTAGGAGGAGACTTGGTAAACTCATTTGAATTGAGTGGTGTGGAGGTTGTGGGGGATTATGGCCTAATTTTTGGGGTGTTTGGAGTGGGGAGTGGACGGCTTGGTGTGGTGTTGGAGGTGCCAAATGCATTTTTCCATTTGGTGCATATTCGGTCATTGAGTGAAAAGCAAAAGTCCCATTTTGGTTTTTGTTAGCGAATTCTTTTCCAAGGTATTTCTCTCATCTTTTGCACTTCTTGAAACCGAAACACCAAACCCCTATAGTAGCCGAAACTTCATTTGTTTCTTCCATTTTCCTTCTTGAAACCGAAAGTCCAAGTTGCATATACCTAATTTGCCTTTTATTCTTTTGGTACTCTCAATAGTAAATGTTCTCTCCTCTTTCACCTCTTTTTCTTCTTGAAGCCTTGTAAGTCGAAACATCATTCTTCTATTTTTTTTCATTTTCGCTCCTTTTCCCATTTCGTTATTGGTAGATTATCAACCCCTATCCTCTTGCATTTCGATTTCCCTTTTCTTTCTCTCCGATCGAATTTTGGGTTTGGTATAAAACACCTTGGCCGAACCTTTGGTTCTTCTTTTGTGCAAGTCTTGGCGAATCTCTTGTTGTTCTCTCCTAGTGTGGTTGATCGATTGGTGGTTGGTGTTGGGGGTAAGTTCTTGGCGAATGGCCATTTCTCAATTCTCTAAGTCTTTGTGTTGTTTCGGTTTGACTAAGGGCCTATGATGGTTGTAGATTGAATTAGGTTAATCATTTGTTTAATCTTTTCAGATAGGGTCTTTGGATATTGGAAGTAATCAAGAGGAGTCTTCCAACTCTTTTAACCGATTGATAAGTGGTGGTAAGAGGAGTATTTTGTTAGTCCATTCTTTTAGTCTCGTTGAAGCAAGTCTCAGTGGATTAATGGCTTTTCTTTTTAGGTGGAGGCCGTTTATAAAAGAGGAACCTTTGTGGTTCAAAGTTTGGTAGGAAGCCAAACGCTTGCAAGGTAAGGCTATTTGATAAACCCTTTTGGTTTAATGCTTGTGGCGAATGATATGTGCGCTAACCCTTTGGTTGGTCGATTTTAGGATCAAAGTTGTCAAGGTGGTCGAGGGTCTTAATCGTTCTTAGTATTAAACCTCCGCTAATTCAAGTGTGTAAACCAACACACTACCTTAACTTAATAATGTGATAACTTTGTTGTGTAAATGAAACAAAGGTGATTGATTATTGCGATACCCATTGAGGTATGGATATGGATTCGGGTAAGTCCGTTTCATTATGAGTTATGTGATGATGATGATATGATGATTTTTGATACTTTGAGATGCCATGTTAAGCATGTGAGCATGATAGCATGATTGCACAATTTTGCATCTAGTATGATATGTGTTTGGGTGATATGAGAGGAGGGGGAGTATGATATCCGTGTCTTTGGGACACTGTGTCTTTGGGACACCAGAGGTTTGGCACCTCCAGTGGTTTGGTACCACAATGATATTTTGTGTCTTTGGGACACCGAGGTTTGGCACCTCGGCGCCTCGTCCTCGGTGGCTTAGTACCACAAAGGGTTGGCCCCACGCTTGATTATACTGGATTGACGCCATGATTTGGTATCACACGATGGGTTGGCCCCATCATCGATTTGTGACTACGGCCACCAAGTGATTTGGTATCACATTGTGTCTTTAGGACACCGGAGGTTTAGCACCTCATTGCGACTCGTCCCTCGTGGTTTGGCACCACCGTGGGTTGGCCCCACTTATGAGATATGGGATCGCCGCTAGTGATTTGGTATCACACGATGGGTTGGCCCCATCATTGGATTATTTGTGACTTCGGTCACCAAAGGGTTTGGTACCACAAGATGGATATCGTGACTTTGGGTCACTAGTGGTTTGGCACCACCAAAGGTTTGGTACCACACGGGTAGAAAAGGTGATATGGTTGGTTAGGAACAGGTGCATTATTTGCATTATTCATTATGATATATGTGTTGGCATGTTATACCGGAGAGGAATTATACATCGAGTCTTGCGACTCACTCTCTCCTTTGACTATTTCAGTGACACATAGATGCGAGGTGGAGCCGGATGGACTCGAGGTGCTCATGCCATGCTAATAAAGATTTGCTCGGACTTTTATGAAATTTTGGTACTTAAGTTTTTATTACTATTTGGTTTTTCGGGTTGTAAATGGCCTTTTTAAATTATGTTGGTTTATGACTATAGTAAATGTTTAATATGCCTTAACAAATTAATTGGGTTATAATGTGCTAAAATTTGGAAAGACAACGATTTTAAAAAACATAAAAGCGATATTTTAAACTATACCATCGGGTATCACACTAAGATTTGGAATAAAGAAGAACTCTAATGTTTTCTAACTTAAACTCGATTTTCTACTAAGACAAAAAAATGTTTGTGTAACAATGATAAATAACCCAAACTTCTTAATCTAGATAAACCTCGTATGTCTACCCATCAAGTAAGTTTTAAAATTTCAGGTTTTCAAAATACATCATCAAACTTCAACCAAACCTACTCGAAGTTTTCTTCAAATGCACAACCTAGCGAAGTGTTTTTTCCAACTTTTAAACTCAAACCTAAACCTCTCAAAACCCTTTTCCCTGTAATATACCGTATTCTATCGTGGTGTATTGATCGGGTTTGGGTGTTACAATCTTTATCTGAGTACGAGGCGAAATTTTTAAAGTCGAGCGATATGCTCGGGGCATTATAGCTACGGAGCATGAACGGTGTGTTAGATTCGAGGATGGATTAAGGGACGATTTGAGGCTACTGATTGCTCCACAGCAGGAAAGAGAGTTTGCGGTCTTAGTAGAAAAGGCCAAAGTTCTTTGAGGAGGTGAAACGATGGTGAGATGAAATCGAGATGAGGGATGGAATAAAAGAAATGCTGGATCATCTGGGTCTAGCGGGAATCAGCAGAAACGGGGTAGATATAGTGGGCCGAATCAAGCTGCTAGGCCTACTACTGGTAATACTTAGTGGCTGCCACGATGTGCTCGGTGTGGGAAGTCTCACACGGGAGAATGCTGGACTAAAAATAGAGAATGTTTTAAGTGTGGGTCGATGGAGCATCGAGTGAGGGATTGTCGACAGCGGTCAGCTAGATTACAGTCTGGGGATCAAAACCGTACTCAGAACAAGAGGGATGGTCGTGACCCACGAGGGGCCGTGGTGTCTTTGCTAGGGAGGTAATGGCTCTGGTAGAGGCCGTGGAGCACCAGGCAAAGGTGCTAGTGGTACGGAGGCTAGATAGCCTGGGTTAGTCTACGCAACGAGGCGTCAAGAGGAGGGTGATGCACCGAACATAATAACCGGTACGTTCTTAATCTTTGGATTTCCTTACAATGCTTTAATATATGTGGGTTCGACGCACTCATATGTAGCCAGTAGCATAGTGGAAACTATGAATTTAGACTTTGAGATTACTTCTAGGAAGATGACTGTGATAAGCCCTTTAGGTCACTCTATAGAAGTAAGTAAACTATATAGGGATGTACCCCTAGAACTTCAAGGAGTCGTGTTCTTGGCTTATCTGATGGAACTGCCGTTTGGGGAGTTCGATCGATTCTCGGATGGATTGGTGGTGAAGTACTGTGCCGCTTTGGATTGCGCTAAGCGCATGGTGTTGAGGACAATGGAAGGTGAGGAGGTGGTGATGATAGGTAATAGGAGGAGTACTTATCGAATGTGGTCTCTGATCAAGGCGAAGAAAATGATCGAGAAAGAGGTCGTGAATCGCTTCGTTCGTGTATGTGCCTTGGAGGCCAAGGAGTTAGCAGTGGAGAATGTTCGAACAGTGAAGGAATTCACTGATGTATTCCCAGAAGAACTTTTGGGTCTGCCTCCGGATTGGGAAGTTGAATTTGGTATAGACCTGTTACTCGAAACTGCGCCAATGTCTATAGCCCCGTATCGAATGGCGCCAAAGGAAATGGTGGAGTTGAAGGCCCAAATTCAGGATTTGTTGGACCAAGTTTTCATCCGACCGAGTATATCTCCTTAGGGAGCACCTGTACTCTTTTTTAAGAAGAAGGATGGTACAATGCGGATGTGTATAGATTACTGCCAACTGAACAAGTTGACAATCAAAAACAAGTATCCGTTGCCCAAGATTCATGACTTTTTTGATCAACTTAAGGGTGCATCGATTTTCTCAAAGATAGATCTTAGGTCGGGGTATCATCAACTCAAAGTGAAGGAGGCTGATGTTCATAAGACGGCATTTCGTACTCGGTATGGGCACTATGAGTTTTTGGTCATGCTGTTCGGGTTAACTAATGCACCGAAGCATTCATGGACTTGATGAATCAGGTGTTTCAGCAGTATTTGGACCAGTTTGTCATGGTATTCATAGACGACATATTGGTGTACTCAAAGACTGAGGAGGATCATGATACACACTTACGGCTAGTATTACGAATTCTGAGGGAGAAGTAGCTATTTGCCAAAATCAGTAAGTGCAAATTTTGGCTTAGGAAGTAACTTTCTTAGGTCACGTAGTGTCCGCTGAAGGGATTAGAGTGGACTCTCGCAAGATTGAGGCGGTGTTGGATTGGAAACCACCGAGGTAGGTTGCAAAAATTTGGAGTTTTCTAGGTCTGGTAGGGTATTATCAGAGATTCGTGGAAGGATTTTCTCTGATCGCGGCACCGTTGACCAAGCTGTTGAGGAAAGGAGTCCCATTTGTGTGGACGGAGAAACAAAGAGAAAGTTTTGATAAGTTGAGGAAGATTTTGATGAAGCTCGGTTTTGGTACGTACCTAAAGGCGTGAAAGGTATTCACGGTCTACTGTGATGCATCACATACTGGTTTGGGATGTGTGCTGATGCAAAAGGAAAAGTAGTAGCGTACGTGTCTCGACAGCTGAGACCGCATGAGGGTAACTACCTGACGCATGACTTAGAGTTGGCTGCGGTGGTTTTTGGCTTGAAGATTTGGAGGCATTATCTGTATGGAGAGAAGTCGATGGTCTACACAGATCACAAGAGTCTCAAGTATCTTCCCACTCGTAGGATTTGAACTTGAGACAAAGTGCGGATGGATTAAGCTGTTGAAGGATTACGATTGCTTGATTGAGTATCATCTAGGCAAGGTTAACGTAGTAGCTGATGCGTTGAGCCGAAAGGTGGTAGAAGACTTGCGAGCGATGTTTGCCCACCTTAGTCTGTATGATGATGGGGGTTCGTTGGCGGAATTACAAGTAAAGCTGACTTGGGTGGAGCAGATCAAAGAGAAATAGTTAGTGGATGAGGGGTTGAATGCTCGGAGGTCGCAAGTCAGAGTAATGGTTTGAAGGTTACTGACTTGACTCACGATGGAGTCTTGTGTTTTCAAGGGAGAGCTTGTATCTTCGAAAGATGTGGAGTTGAGGCGGAGGATTCTTCAGATGCACATAGTAGCCCATACGCTATGCATCCGGAGGTAGCAAGATGTACCGAGATTTGCGGCGATTCTAGTGGCTGTGGTTTAAGCGAAGTGATCGAGTTTGTGGGTAAATGTCGATGTGTCAAGAGTCAAAGTGAGCATCACCGCTATTAGGTTTACTTCAGCCAGTGAAGATTCCTCAGTGGAAGTGGGAAAGGATTACCATGGACTTTGTCAGTGGGCTACCCTCACGCCTAGTAAAAAAGACTCAGTCTGGGTGATTGTGGATCGTCTGACCAAATCAGCTCACTTAATACAGTGAGGGTTGATTATTCGCTCCAGAAGTTAGCCAAATTGTATATGGCAGAGATTGTAAGGTTGCATGGAGGCTAGTGTCAATCTTCTCGGATAGGGATCCTAAGTTCACGTCGAGGTTCTGGAGAGCTTTACATCAAGCTTTGGGAACGAGGTTAGATTTTAGCACATCTTTTCATCCGCAATCCGATGGACAGTCTGAAAGGGTTATTCAGATTCTGGAGGACATGCTAAGGGGCGTGGTTCTAGATTTCGATGGTAGTTGGGAGGAGTATCTACTATTATTGAATTAAACTTATAACAATAGTTATCAGCGAGTATCCGATGGCACCATATGAGGCCTTCGTATGGACGGAAGTGTCGTACTCTACGTCTCGGAAAGAGTTGGGTGAACGGCATGTTTTGGGTCCAGAGTTGGTGGCAGAAACTGAGGATAAGGTTAAGGTGATTCGGGCTCGTCTCAAGGAAGCGTCGGAGAGGCAGAAGTCTTACGCCGATCTTAAACGTAGAGATATAGAGTATTCAGTAGGTGATAAAGTTTTTCTAAAGGTATCGCCATGGAAGAAGGTGCTAAGATTTGGACGGAAAGGGAAGCTAAGCCCTAGGTTTATCGGGCTGTACACGATGTTGAAATGAGCAGGACCGATAGCTTATCAGCTCGAGCTACCAGTAGAGTTAAGTCAGATTCACGATGTTTTCCATGTTTCGATGCTTAGGCACTATCGATCAGATCCGTCACACGTGGTACCAGTTGCAGAGATTGAGGTAAGCTCGAATTTGTCTTTCGAGGAGGAGCCAGTATAGATCTTAGATCGGGATGTCAAAGTTCTACGTAGGAAGTCAGTACCCCTGGTGAAAGTATTATGGCGGAACCATGGAATGGAGGAGGCCATGTGGGAACCCGAGGATGTGATGAGGCAGCACTACCCTCAACTTTTCAAATCAGGTAATTTCGAGGCCGAAATTATTTTTAAGGGGGTAGAACTGTAACATCCTTAAATTGGGGTCTCTGTATTTTGCATGTGGTTGCATGTGTTGGTTGATATGTTGTGGGGTCTAGGCATGGCCTTGGGGTTAGTTCCGGGTCATGGCTAAATTTTTTTTTTAGCACTTAAGAAGAAGGAGATAGGGGAATTAGGGGTTAAGAGGAGTTATTGGGAGTTTTAGACACAAGAAGTGCCTTGGTAAAGTGTCAAGGAGGCGCCACTTAAATCACAAGGGAGGTGACACCATAAGGAGTAGGGAGAACCTTGGTTCGAGCTGCAGAAATCTCTTTTCTTCTTACTTATTTTGACGCCACAAGCTAGAAGGAGGAGTGCTCAGGTTGGACTCTGGGGGATAAGGATAGAGGGGGTCAAATAAGATGTAGATGAGGGAATTGAGGAGTTGGGATATTTTCAAACTCATTTGAAGAGAGTTGGTGAATGGTGGATTGTGGGCAAAGGGGGCTGTCGGTTTTGAGGAGATTATGGTATAGTCGAATGTCCCTCTAATCTCTTTAGTGTTACTTTATTTCTTTTTCTCTCAAAGTACTTGGCCAAAATTTTCATCTCCTTCATCTCTCTCTTTTTCCTCCTATTTTGCTCAAAGCCGAAAACACTATAGCCGAACCCTTTACACTTATCTTTCCTCTTCTATCTTTCAAATCCTTTGTGCCAAAAGTCCTCTCATTCATCTTGGCTGAATATTTTGCTCATAAACCCCTCTTCTTGTATTCTCTTTTCATCATCCCAAGTGCCGACATTCATCACTTCTTGATTCTCTTTGCCGAATCCCAAATCTTGGTGTGGTAAGTCCTTATTATTTCATTACTGCCTTTCTCTTTCTATCTTTCGGTTTATGGCCAAATCTCATAGTAGTCTCACCTTCTCTTTTGGTTGTCAATTTTCTATCTTTGGGTGTTGGGGCCGAATCTCGGTAAAAGCCGGAGAGATCTTGTGCGTTAAGGTAAGTGTGGTTGTTGTGGTATGGTTTACTCCTTTCAGGATTTGTTGTCGAATGGCTATGGGAGTTGATATAGTGTTAATCAATTGCAGGAAGGTGTGTAGCCAAAACCTCTAACACCATTAAGGGGTGTCGATCTTTGGTGTTTGAGCCGAATCAGTCATCAAGGTAAAAAGATGATAATCCCTTTTGGTTTCGGGATTTATGTTTTGGCCGAATGGCCTCTAGATCTCTAATGTTGTGTTAAGCCGATTGTAAGGGGGAGGTGAAGTAGCCGAATACAGTGAAGTTGGAAGATTTGACTGTCGATTAAGGGTGTGGCCGATTGCAAGGGGGACTTAGTGTGTGGTTTCGGGATTTGGTTGAAAACCAAAACGGCACTAAGGTAAGGAATTAACCTTGTGTGATTCATCTTTCGGGACTTTGTGAATAAGCCGAATGGCTTTAGATCTAATGGGTGATGTTGACCGATTGTAGGTGCAGTAAGGACATATGTTTCGGGATCTCGTGGTATCGCGTAGTTTCGGGATTTTGCGTATAGCCAGGTGTGTAACGCTTACACACTCTATTAGTATAATATGCCTAACATAATATTGTTTTAGCAATGAAATCGGTGATTATACCTTGTGGGTATGTGCTTGGATTTCAGGTAAGTCCCCTGTTATCTGTCTTTTAGTATACATCATCATGAACCGTTGATGCTATGTTATATGTTAATTGCATGATCATTCGATACTATGGCATGTATGTTATGCGCATGATGATGGGTTTGGTGAGAGGAGGGGGATGATTTATTTTGGACTGTCACCAGTGGTTTTAATCACACGACGGGTTGGCCCCGTCTTGACTAAGTCCTAGTGGTTTTGACCACTAGTGGTTTTGACCACATATCGATTTGTGACTCATCCCAGTGGTTTGGTACCACAGTGGGTTGGCCCACGAGATTATTTACGGGATTGTCATCAATGGTTTTGACCACACGATGGGTTGGCCCCATCACTTGATTTGTGACTTCGGTCATCAGTGGTTTTGACCACACCGATTTATTTGTGACTACGGTCACCAGTGGTTTTGACCACCAGTGGTTTTGACCACACGGGGTAGTTAAAGGTGTTTGGATGGCTAGGTTATGGGTTTCATGTTTTGCATGGTTTGCATGTTTTTACTGATAACTTGTCTAAGTGAATGCACTATCGAGTTGGGGATTTACACACTGAGTCTTGGTGACTCACCCCTTCCCTTATATTTTGTAGGTGAATAGATTGTGGAGATGGAGCCGGAGGACTTGAGGCGGCGATGCATGTTCGTTGGGTTTTGGCTTCTTTTAGTTATTTTTTATAAAATTTTAAATTTCAGTTTTCGGGTTATGTAATAAGGCTGCTAAGATTTATTTTTGGTTTCATTTTATTACTTGCTATTATTTTAACTATGTGGGATATATGATTTTATTAATTAACCGGCAAAACGCAATGTTTTCAAAACTATAACACCTTCGTATTGTTTTTTAAAAAAAAACACGTTGCCATTGGGTAACACCACTTTATATATGATAACAAAGATAACTTGAATGGTTTCTAAAAACTTGTAACAATAATTCGACTGTAAGCAAGGATTTCTAAAAAGGGTTTTCTAAGAAAAATTATCCGACAAACTTTCGTTTCAAAAGGTTTTCACTCCGTGACATGCCAAATCCGATTGTGGTGTGCGGACCGGGTTTGGGGTGTTACAGGTCTTATATGCAAGTTTTAGGTATGTTTAAAGGCTTGATTATATATGTAAATGGCTTGTTGATGTGTGCTAGAGTTGGGTGAAAGGAATGGCTTGAATTTGGCCTATTTCTTATCCATACGGCCTAAGACACAAGCATGTGTCTCAGTCATGTGTGACACACGGCCATGCGACATGGCCATGTGTCCCCTGTAGGTTTTTAAATTTTACATTTCAAGAGTTACACGGCCTAGCATAGGGGTGTGTGGCTTGGCTGTGTGACCCAAGTCAAAGAGTTACACGGGCACAGACATGGGTTGTGACACGGTCGTGTGTCCCTACTTTGAATGTCCACACAGCCTAAGACATGGGCGCGTGTTTTAGTCGTGTGAGTCACACAGCCGTGGGACCCCTACAATGTGAATTTTTCCATCTTTTTCCATGAATTTTTAAAAGTTTCCAATTTAGTCCTGAATCATTTTTAAAGTGTTTTTTAGGCCTCAAAAGCTCGAATAAGGGACATTATGCATGTGTTTGATTGGATTTTGCAATGATTATGAATGTGTTAAAGTTACGTATTTTTGGTAATACTCTGTAACCCTATTTTAGAGACGAATACGGGTTAGGGGTGTTACATTTGATGGTATCAGAGCTACGATTTAGTCGATTCTCGAACTAAACGTAGCATGTATGAAGTCTAAAAATACATGCCATTGTATAACTCGTGATAGTGTGATATCTCCTAACGCTAATGAGATTTGTTTCATTTTAGATAGAGAAGCTTTCCAACTAAGCTAATTCTGATAATGCTGGAAGTAATATTCATGTGTATAAGGAAAAAGTTGCTTATGATGAGTCGGAAGTCATAAAGGTAAGAATGAAAGTTCATAATATTATGTTAATGATGAATGCTATGTTAATGAGAGTCAAATTTTGAGGCTTTACAAACTCCACCCCCTCACCCCTAAAGTCTTATACAACGGATTCATACAAGATTTATGTTGATTAAGTCTAAAAAGAGAAGCTATAGAATTCAACGATGGAATTAGTAATAATGTGATTAAAGCCGATAATTGGTTAGTAAATAAAGACAATTAAAGAAGAGATATTAGATTTTTCTAAAGATCATTCGAGATACGCAACGTTGTTGTTAAATAAGAATCCTCAACACATGTTGGATCTCAAGTCATCGCTACGGTCTGTATCACCGGTACATAGTACCTACTAAATAATCACCGACTCAAGGCCTGATAGACAACACCGGCTCAAGGCCTGATAGATTACACCGGCATAAAGCCTGCTAGACACAAAGCCTGATAAACTTACCGACACAAGGCCTACTAGGACAAAGCCCAATAAATACACCGACACAAAGTCTGCTAGGAACAAAGCCTGATAAACACACTGGGACAAAGCCTGCTAGGCACAAAGCCCGATAAATACACCAACAGAAAAGCCTGATATATAACACTGACTCGAGGCTTGCTTTTCAGAAACATCACATGTTCACCATATTCATTTATTATTTATTCTCAAATCATTCAATAGTTAAGTTTAGCATTGGATCTAATTATAACAAACTTGTAACATATATGGAATCATTGTAACATAAAAGAAATATTACGAACTTACCTAACTAGATTGCAGCACGATAAGGTAAAAGGACTATTTTATAACTTCTTTATGCCTCAATTTTCAACTCATACTTGATCTAGAATAATAATTTCATTCAATCAACTAATTCCAATAGAAAAATAAAATCATTTTATGCAATTAAGTCTTTTTTGACATTTTTACCCTAATATTTTACTTTTATGCAATTTAGTCCCTAACTCAAAACATGCAATATAACCATTTTTATTCAAATTTCAGCTTAGCCAAATATTCAAGTGTCTCTCTACAACCAAATTTTGCAATTATTTCACATCAAGTACAAGTAACTTTTTCATTTTAACATTTTAGCCCTTAAACGTTAAAATCATAAAAAATTACTTTACAAAATTGACCTATTTAACAACCAAACTTAATAATCCATCATAAAATTCCAAGAATATACAAAAATCATCAATGGCATAATCCACAATATTTAATAGTTTTACAAATTAGTCACCAGATTAGCTAGATTGAGCTAATACGAGCTCAAAAACATAAAAATTACTCAAAACGAGAGAAGTTTAGTCACCCAATCGAAGAACTCAAGCTTGGATAAAGCTTCCATGCCCTAGATATGGTGTTTCGGTTCTCTCCCCATGAAGCAAAAAGGAAATGCTATTTTTACCTTTTAATTTCTTTAATTTAACTTACCTTTTTAACTATCTACTAAATTAACCCTTAAATATAACTTATGAAATTACTAAATCATGTCCATATTTTTCCATCAAATGAGATTATATGGTATAATTACAATATTAGGAGGGTTTAATTGCACAATTTGTCCTTCAATTTTTTTAATTATTGATTAATTAAACTTTATTTCAATTTAATCCTAAACTAATTAGGACTAAATGAAAAAATAGTCCAAAAGCTAGTGGATTTAATCATGTCAGCATTGCTTGGGCTTTTTGACCATGGTCTAATCACCATTTTGGTCCCTTTAGTATTTTAAATCTATAGCGATTAACTTTTACCTCTTTTACAATTTAGTCCTTTTACCTAATTAAGTAATCTATCATCAAAATTACTGAACCAAACTTCAATTCATCTATAATAAGACTCTGTAATTATTTAATAAAAATATTTATGGCTTTAAATTACAAAAATGATTTCCTAATACCTCTTTTTTAATAACCACTTTACTTTTAAACCAAACCACTTATACTAACTTTTAATTCAATTGGTTAAAATTCCTCAAATCAAAATTTATTATAAACTTACTATTGACTCGTATTATTTAAATACTAATTATAAGAACTTACTCATTAGATTTGTAGTTCCAAAACCACTATTTCTGACACAAATGAAAAATGGGTTGTTACAGGTTTAAAGGTGTAAGACCATAGCTCAACTATGGCAACAAATAGAGTCCTCCAAGATGTTAAACATGTGGTTACAAGGTGTAAGAAAATAACTCGGTTATGACACCCAATAGAGTCTTCCAAGACGTTAAACATGAGGTTACAAGGTGTAAGACCATAGCTCGACTATGGCAATCAATAGAGTCTGCCATGACGTTAAATATGGGCTCAGACTGTATAATACCATCGCTCGGCTATAGCGTCAGTTGAAGTCTGCCAAAAATATTGAGCTAGGAAGATAACAAGACTAGTAAGGGATATCGAAGTATGACTCACTAGGATAGTAACATGAATGAACGAGTATGACACATCTGAGTACATAGATAAACAGGATAGCCCAACGGTTTGCCAAATTACGAAGGTAAGAAAGGCGAGAAAGAACATCTGAGAATACAAGTAAATTGTTGATGAGGGTAACTATTTGGATGTATGAGTTTGCAAATTTTAGTAAGAAACCTAGAATTGGAGGTGGTAGTGAAATGACCAAACGGAACCTAATTCTAAGGGTCTATGGGTAAAGGTTAGCCAGAAACGGGTAAGTTTGTCGAGGTTTGCTTGGAGTTAATGGTTACTCGAATGGTCGACTGGTAAAGTCTATTGAACCTCTATAGGAGGAAGGATGTTTGACTAGAACTAGGTAATCGTAGGATAGGCCACAAGGGTGAATAGAAGAATAGGTCTAGGAAGGGTTACCTTGGACGGATAGTATGACAGAAAGTAGTAGAGGATATGATCTGTTAGGAACTATCTACTAACTTAAAATTTCGAGAAGATTGGAACAAGGTCAACTAGTAGTTGAGGGCTAGTTGTAAAGTACAAAATTGCCAAGATGATGGGATGTCTAATTGATTAGCCTATCATCGCGCTTAGAATTGTGAGTTAGACTAGAAAAAGTGTTAAAGTGGAGAAAATCTTAAGGTTAATCTAGTATGGATTGAACGAATTAGGGTAAGGATCATAATTTAAGAACATAAGTGAAAGTCAACCAGAAGCAAGTAACGAACTTTACGTTCAGGTGGATGGATAATTGTGAGAGAGTTATGCTAGTTAAGGTATAAATGAAACTAGGATAAGGCAGAATAAAACCAGTAATATAGTGTCACACCTTGAACAATAGGGGGTTAGCTAAACATAATTAACTAAGAATTGTGTAGGGTTGAATGGTTAGGTGTTTAGGATTTTTCCTAGAAGTCCTAGGTTCAAATCACATTTCTCTGATTTCTTTTCATTTTAATTTCAGCAAACTAGGATGAAAACCACCTTAAAAAAATATTAAATGGTGTAAAAACTTAACAATAGTAGGCAGCATCCTAATGGTTAAACATTTACTCCATTGTCCCTTACATACCAAGTTCGAACCACACCATTCTGCCTCTATTTCCCTTTTATTTCAGTAAAATAGAGGAAATTACACTGTAACACCTTAAAAGTTTGAAAACCTAGCTATTTAGTCCATTTTCTACATTAGGATTTTGATTTATTTTTTACTTTCCAATTAGAATTTCTCCCTCTATTCTTTATATGTATTCCTCTTTACTTTTCTCCCCTTTTTTTCATCATATTTCAAATTAACTTTTTGTTTAAAATTATTTTGCTTCCCTAACCTAAAAATCTATTCTTGATTCAAGATGATTTTCAACCGATTTCATATCTGCCTTTAGAAATGTTTTTACTCCTCGCCAAAAATCGATAAGTTTAATTTGATCCTGATAATTAATCCATAATTCTTGTAACATTTACATCCGGTGCTACATCTTTCATTCTATTAATGGATCTTTTACAAGTGAATCGGGGCAAAATCGTACCTAGGATAAGGCCACACAGGCTACCACACTGGCATATAGACCACACGGGTGGACCACACAACCATGTCCTCTGAAACCCTAGGATAGTTAGTTTCTCATACAACCAAGAACCCTTCACACAGTTTACCACACAAGTGGACCACACAGCCATGTGCCCTGGAAACCATAGATTATTCCGTAAACCATACGGCCTAGACCCTTCCACACGGTTGTGTCTCTCCTGTAGCTTAATTTTGCAATTTCCATATGACCACAGTCTGTTACATGGTCATGTACCCCCTCCACATGATCCAGGGATTCCTACATGGTTCGGTCAGAAGGTTGTGTGCCCCCTCCTTTACAAATTTTACAGTTTTGCCTAGAATTTAATGATTTGTTCAAATTCTTTCCTGAATGGTTCCCGAACTATTTTTAGTGCTTTATTTTATTCAATTAAGCCTCTGATAAAATTATTAACGTTAGAACCATTATCTAATTTATTGAATTAATACTGTAGATATATCTGCATGAATTGTGAAAAATACATACATTTATTGTATTTGTATTTGTAATTTTGATTGTATATACAAGCATGCCTTATGTTACTATTAAATTGAACACTTAATAAGCATGACTTTTGCTACTGAATTGATCTATTATAAACATATTATTTGCGATTATACTGAACTGTTATAAGCATATTGATTGCTACCGTATTGTTCTGTTAAAAGCATAAATAAATGCTATCTTATTGATTCGTTTTGAGCTTGCCATATTGCCTTGCATGGGGTGGGATGCTATGAAAGAAGGAAGTACTGGCAGTTTATCTGTAAACACTAGTGGGTTATCCACAAACTTTCTACCAATTTTTATCTGCATACATGTGGTGCATTCACAACCTACTAGCAATGTATTAACTTCAAAACACTGATGGTTCATCCATAAACTTTATTGGCAGCTTTAATCTCCAAACCCTTATGTATTCACAACTACTGACAACGTATTAACCTGCAACATTGGTGGTTTATCCACAAGCTGGAGTGTCCAAAAATAAGAGTTCTATGGAACTCTTCTTGTGGAGTGTAGCGGTGGAGTAGGACCTTTCTTCTTACTGTTAAACTGAACTTGCATTACATTCATAAGCATTTGCACAAATTTTTGAATATTGAGATATTACGGTGAAGAATTGATTTGAAATACTGATATTCTGATTTCCTATCCAATTGTGATGGTTTTATGAGTTAAAATTTTGTATGATTTGTCTACTATTTGCACTGGTTTACTTGTGAATGAACTCACACCGAGCTTCATAGCTCACTCCCATTTTCATTTCCATCTTTACAAATAACCCACCAGGTTAGGACGTGGACTCGGTATTCAGAGGGGCTCGACTCGGATCTATTTTTGTAAAATATTTTAGATTATTTATTATTTGATAGTTTATTATTTAAAGACTATATTATTATATTTTGAACTGTGGCATGGGACTTTAGGTTTCGATTTTATGTAGCATGCCTGACATTTAGGTTGTTTATTTTAAATTTGACTTTAAAATGTTGAAAAAAAGATTTAATTAATTATCCATGAAACATTGATTTAATTAAGGCATAACATACTGCCTTATAACTCGATCCCTATCATCGGCAATAAGGATTGGATTACAAACATTAGTGGCTCCATTCCCTGAAACATCATTTTGATTTTCAAGGTCCATTTTTTGCAGCTTGACTTTGGGCTAATCTTTCTCGTCTTCTTTGTCAAAATGTCCAAACGATTTTAGGGTCTACAAAAAGTAGATCAATGATTCGTTCTATTCTCATAAACTCCTGAAAATAAATCACAAAAATAAAGAATTAATTAAATAAAAATAAAAATAAAAAAATAAACCAAATTGCAAGAAATAATTTTACAAATAATGATTAAATTAATAGTCTTCGATAATGGCACCAAAAACATGTAACACGTAGGTTTGTGTAAGTATACACAGTTGTTATCAACTAATAAGTAAGTAAAAGAATTATCATCCCCATAGGGACTGTATATGTTAATCAAATTATTGCAAAATTGAATATTACAAGTTGGTAAGAACACACAATAGTTTTGATGTGATGGATAAAATTAATGTTAACTAAATGCAAATGAATTAATATAAATGCAATAAATGAGATGAGATGGTTTAACAATAATTTCACAAGTTAATAACAATAACATGAATAAGCTAGAATAATTACACATTTGACTTAGTTCATTTTCATCATGCTTAGCAAAGTTCCGAAAAATATTCCTATGGCAACTCGATCTTTCATGAGCTTGGAATCTAATATAATTTCTGTCGAAATCTTATACTTAGAAAAAAATGTATATTTCTATGTCCATATTTAACCTTAGAAAAAATGTATATTTCTATATCCATATTTAACTAAGGATTCCTTAGAATTTCTGTGAAGTAATAGGAACAGGTTAGGTTTAAAACAATTTAATCACATAAAGCTAAAAGCTATACAAGGCATTAGAGCCTTTCGAGTTATTACGAACCTTTAATTTAATCTGGTTATAATCTAAGTCAAGCATGCATCTTCCAGTTATTGTGTCCAATAATTGCTATCTGGTTAGGGCCGATGAACTAATTCTAATGCATCCAAACATATTTTAGTGCATGAAATACATAAATAATTTTAATTGGACGAATGAACAACTAAGACATAGAATATCATAAACATGAATCAAACGAACCTTGTCAAATTAATGTAATCATTCCAGCTAAAACAAATTAAGCTATCACTTTAATGGAAAAACATTAAAACAATTTGTGAACATGTTGAATAACTAAGAACAAACAAAGATAAGGAAGAAGAAACTCTAAATAATTTTGGCAATCCTCCGAAAATCGATCGCAATGGCTTTCTCCAATACTTGTGTCTGCTCCTTCACAAAATGCTCCTCAAGGTGGCCGACCAAGAGTGGATTTTCTCAAAGGAAATGCTAGCTAAAGATAATGGGGAGAGGGGATGCTTATGTGTGGAAGAGACAAAAGGAATGAACAAGTGAAGAATGAATAATGAATAATGATTGATGGATGGACGGACGGACGAAGGATATGGGAATGATAGGTGGTATTTATAGTAGAAGGGTGACATGAGAGTTTTCTAAAAATAGCTTGAAGATCCCTTGAAATGCTCCTTTGTAACACCCCTTACCCGTATTCAATGCAGGAACTAGGTATGAGGCATTATTGGACTTAACTTACTTACTCATACAAAATCGGGCAATGAACTTTCTTTTCAACTTAAACTTTTTCATTTAAACTCTCAACATCCTTATTATGGGCCTACGAGACCCTAAACATACACATGAAGTTATCCGGGACTCAACCAGAAACTTTCAAACACTTAGAAATTTTTTACTCAAAATAGGGCCACACGCCCGTGTGGATAGGGACACGGCCATGGGGACAGGCCGTATGGTCTCACATTCCCATGTCCCTAGTCTGTGTGTAAAAAATTGACATTCTATTTCTAACGTCATCATCTCAATGAGGTCATAAGGCCAAGGCACACGTTCATGTCCTTAGACTGTGTGTCGAATTAAATTCCTAATTCCAGGTGCAGACTTCACACGGTCTGGGAAGACGCCCATGGTCTATGGCGTGTCTTCTACACGGTTGAGACACACGGCCGTGTCTTAGCCCATGTGGTTACTACTAAGCATATTGATTTGCCAACTTAGCATGTAGGGGTACACACGGCCTATCAACACGCCATGGGTCTGACCGTGTGTCACACACAGCCTAGACACATGCCCGTGTGTCTACCTGTACGGACAATTATAAGGCTAACCACCAAGCCAATTGTCACTCCGAAATACAACCACACTTATACCATTTCATTTAACACACTACATGATCATAAGGCACTTCTAATGCCCAAAATCAAGACATCCATACATAGGTTTACAATATATTCATCATGAATATTCTTTACTCATTTATCATCCAATCATACAAGCATGCACTTCATGAACTTCTTCACCATTGAATATATAAAACTTATGAAGTATTGGCCAATTTCCAATTGTCATTTACAAAATGAATTGAATGACATTAGTAACCACACATTGGCTAACCAATATGACATAACACAAAAATAACTAAGTTCCTATACATGCATGCTCAAAATTAATCAAACTTTGCTATGCCAAAGAGAAGTTGATAGTGTGATTCTGAGCACCAACGTCCTACTATTTCTGAGTTAGCTTTGTGATACTACAAGGAAAATGGAAATGAGAGGGATAAGCATAAAGCTTAGTAAGTTTGCATGAAATAAATAGCAATATATAGGCTTATGATAACATTCGTACACTACATCGAGTAACAACTCAAATTCTCAATCACATTGCCATAACTTACTCATGCTCGCTCTTACCAATTACAAATCTCATATCGATCATATTTCTTGCAAGATACTCACATGTACCCGTATCATTTCATCACATAACTTTAGCACTTTTATTCTCTTGAGCATATACCTAGCTCTTTGCTATCTCTGACATAAACTTAGTTCTTTACCCGTTGAACTACTTGGAATATTGAAGGATACCCAATCTCATCATACATGTAACATGATGCTAATGCCATATCCCAGATATGGTCTTATATGGGATCACACCTTGATGTCGATGCCATATCCCAGATATGGTCTTATACGAGATCTTATATCGATGTCGATTCCATGTTCTAGACATGGTCTTACATGAGATCTATCTTCGATGCTGATGCCATGTCCCAGACATGGTCTTATACGGGACCTTCTTTATCTCATGTTGTGACAATGGTATCCTTACTATTCCTAATGTTCAACCGGGGCTTCAACTTAACATAATAGCATTATACTTTCATCAAGGCATCATTAATCAATTTCATAGAAATACTAAACATTTCTCATGATATCAAGTAATAAAGAATACAATAGCATTATGTAGCTTTAATTTCACACAAACTTACCTCGGTACCAAAATATATGTGGAATTGTTCAATTTAATCCACCACCTTATTTTTGCCTCGATTTTAGTTTGGGCTTCGTGTTTCTTGATCTATAATAACAATTTCACTTGTTTAATAATAACATTGACTAAAATAACCCATGAATCATACTTTGGTAAAATTACCATTTTGCCCTTAATTTTTACAAAATTATAATTTTACCCCTAGGCTCGTAAAATGAAATGTGTTCTTTTTTCGTACACCCAAGTCTAGTGGATTCACATTCCCTCTTATAGTAACTCAAGATTTCAATTATTACTGTAACATCCTAAAAAGGCCTATGCATTTTCGGTTTAATTGTACATAATGACATGTCTTATGCATTATGAATAAATTTTGAATAATTTTGGAAACACGAGAATGTATGGAATGTTACGTTAAAAAGAGGAAAGTTGATATTTTGGAAACCTAAGTAAAATAGGAAAGTAAACATTTTGGAAACCTAAGTGAAATAGGAAAGTGAACATTTTGGAAACATAAGCAAATAGGAAAGTGAACATTTCTGAAAACTTGGAAATGTAAGGAAATGTCATGTTTAAAAAGCCGAACGGAAATTTTTGGAAACTTAGAAATGACTTAGAAATGTCGAGTTTTAAAGTTAAAAGAGGAAATTAAGGCAAGGTGGCCTTAAAAGAAAAAGTTTGTGAAATTTGACACACAAACAGGCTTGGAAAAGTGGCCTGAAGATGTCACTTAGGGCCTATGGAAATGGCACCATATGCAAGAGGAATGGGCTTGGGTTCAAGTCACTTGGGAAGCAAATAAAGGAGGTTTTATTTTTTCTCCCAGAAGACTGAGGTGGACGGTACATGCTTCTAGAAAGGAGGTGTTTTATTTTCATAAATATTCAATTAAAAAGGGTGATAAATAAAGGATTTTTAAATTGGAGAGATAAATGTTGGATTAAATGTTTTTAATAAAGTGATAATTAAAGGATAATATTATCACAAAGGAAGAGTGGTGGCCAAGTAGGGGACTCTAGCCTGGTAAATTCAGCTAAGGGAGGAGAAGTGAGGCCATTCTTCCATCTTTTCTAAGTGATTGCCGAAAATTCCCTAGCCCACTTTTTCTCTGTCGAAATTTTCCTTAAGCAAAAAATCCATCTTTTCTTCTTCTTTTTTCTTCTACTGTCAAAACCGAAACCTCTTTGATCCCTGTCTAAGTCTCCATAGCCGAATCTTTGTGGCTTCAAACAAGGGTGCCGTCATTGTGGTGTTAAGGTAAGAATAATGGATTCTTGTTGTTCAATCTCTTTAATCAAGATTTAGGAACTGACCCTTTTGGTTTCTCTTGGCGAATATTAAAGGAGGAATTAGGGATTTCGGATCTAAGGCATTTGACTAATCGGGAAGAGAATTTCGGATTCAAGGATTTAAGGTAAGAAACTATAAGATCCAAAGGCTTTGTTTTAAGTGTAAGAAGTAGATCTAACAGATATCATGTAGGTTTCAACATCTCCATAACCAAGGGTACTTTTTAGGATCACAAGGTATGTGTTTAAGACATTCGGCCAAATGCCTATTTTAAATGTTTGGATTTATTATCAGAAGTCAAAAACTAACCGTGGAGTAATATAGTGTTTAGCCGATTTCACAAGGGAGGAATATAAAGTTTCAGCATTTGATTCTTAAATTCAATTCGACAACAAGGTAAGTAATACTAATCCTATTAGGATTTGGATTAGTGGTCGAATGGTCTTTTTAAATAGAAAGTGATGAATCTATGTAGGATTTGAGATCTAAATCTGTAAATCGATTTTCTTCGGGATTTTGAGGACTCGTTAAACAAATCGTGTGTACCCACACTACTTTATAATATGTTTCATGGCTGCTTTAATTTGAGATATGTGATATTAAGAATATGAAAGTGGCTAAAGTACCATGATATGGTACTAAGTACTCAGGTACGTTTCCTACTTCTACTAGGAATATGAAAAATGTTATTTGAACATGAGAATATGATAAGAACGTGAACTTTGGCATATTATGCATATTATTATTATGGGCATATGGGTTTATTTTGAAAGGGAAGTAAATGTGGTGACCTAAGACCACGAACACGGTGACCTAAGACCGTGATATCTCGAAAAGTGGTGACCTAAGACCACGATGTCTGAAAGTGGTGACCTAAGACCACGAATCGCGGTGATCTAAGACCGCGATTTAGTGTGTAGCGGAAGGAGGGTCGACTTAGTAGTCCCCATGGTGTGACTGGCAGGTACGGGGGTGTGTAGCGGATGGAATATTAGGTCTGGGTTGGGAATGCATCATAACTTGTATTTTATGTTTTGAATGTGTAACTATTGTATGCCCGATTCTATTATGATTTAGTGTCGTGTACACATTGAGTTTGTTTGACTCACCCGTTGTGGGAATATTTTTTCGGTGATGAGCAGTGATGGACCGGACTGGCGAGAACTTGTGATAGCCATGCACAACATGAAGTTTATATTTTGTGGACTCTTAATTTATTTTAGTATTTTGAATTATTTGGAAATTATGATTTGATGTAATAAGGCCACAAGGCCATGATGAACGATTTTATTTACGCTTGTTGTTTAATTGTGTTTTAAAAATTTTGATTGAGTTAAAGACTAAGTACTTTATTTTAAAATATACTCTATATGTTTTATCACTTAAAATTAAAAGGGTTTTCTAATATAAAAATTCAAATTGGTTTCCAACACAAGCCCAACCCAAATAATTTTCTTTAAAATCGCATAAGTTTTTCACAAAGTAACAAAAGAATTTGAACTGGTTTACTTGAGGAACATACCAGATCCGATCCAGGCTCGTGGGCCGGGTGTGGGGTGTTTCAATTTGGTATCAGAGCCCAGTTTTAAAACTCTCGGGCTGTGGGCTAAGGCCCAAAACGTTTTCAAAGCTAGCCCAAATGAGTTTTTTGAAAATATTTTATGAAATAAGCAGGTTTTCTAGCATGGCACCTAAGTCTCCGACCCGCAGTCCACCAGGTAAGTACCCCTAACTATTTGGGTGATTATGTGAATTATGTTATGAATATTAGAAGGGTAGAAAAGGCATGGAACGTAGAATAGCATGATAGGAACTTGAACCCTAGGACTAGCCTACTCAAACACAAATACATAAGACTTAATGCACTCAACAAACCTATGGCTAAGTCACTAAGTTAGGGTGTGGTAACCCCTATGCGCATGTCTAGGATTGGATCCGGAAGAGCCTGGTATTTAAGCAGTCCTAGTGACTCACCTCCTCTTGCAGAATCCTACAGTGCGTAGCTTCGGTTCACCTTAACCCGAGGCTCGGTTGGTGTGGCAACCTGCATGCGCATGTCTAGGAATGGTTTCGGTGGGAGCTTGGTATTTAAGCGATCCGCGTGACTCACCTCCTCTCCACTCCAATCACATGCAGTGCGTAGCTTTGGTTCACCCCGACCAAGAGGGCTCGGTCATAGGCTAAACGAATGACTAAAACCCGAAAGGGAACTAGCCGTGTTTTATAAAATAACAAAGCCCTAGTTTTAAAACTCTTAAAACTTTCTTTCAAAATCGTGAAAACCATCTTTACAAAATTTTTCGAAAAAAAATTTCTGCTTTACGAAATTACAAAAGTGCCCTTAGTGGTAAAATTACCAAAATGCCCTTGGTTTATAAAATGACCAACTACTCAACAGTTCTATCAAAATTTCATTATTTTATAAACATTCAACAACTCTAATTTGCAAAATATCAAAAAAATACCTTGATTTTGGAAAATTACAAAATTACCCCTAACTTACAAAATTACCAAAATGACCCTGATTTCCAAAATTTTTGCAACATCATTGTTTTGGAAAATGCAATTCTCAAAAAGAACCCTCAAAGTTTTACAACTTTTGAAATATCCCTGATTTATTAAATTTTACAAATTTACCCTGATTTGTGAAAAATTATCGAAATACCCCTGAGGTCCAAAATTATCGAAATACCCCCGGATTTTAAAATTTTTCCAAAATACCACGAGAATTTAAAAATATCAAAATACTTTGTGATAAAATCACCAAGGAACTTTTTCTTTTGGAAAATTACGAAAATACCCATAGGACAAAATTATGAAAATACCCACAGGTAGTGGAAAACAACAACAATGAAAAACTACAACATTTCTCGAATGAGCGAAAGTTCATAAGCATTTTAGTGGATGGATGAATGAATGAAAAGATCGTGTGCATGTATAAATCTGAAAGAACCACTCCTAAATTCTTTTTCATAAAACTCCTTCTTGGGTAAACAAGTGAAACAAAAGTACTAATTCATAAAACTTCTTGATCAGATCACGACGCTAGAAATGAGCTCTAGAGGGCGTGTTCATTGTGGATGATGTACGGGAAGGATGGTATGTCGAGAACCCGTTAGATCGGGTCAAGGGTCGACAATGAGATACCATACCACCACCACCCCAACTGTGGGTGTTGAGCAGCAAGCTCAGACGGGGGAAGATGCTTTGTGTCACAGTTATGTTGCGAGTATTGTAATTGGTGGCTGGTGCAGGAGGAAATTCGAGAAATCGAAAGTTTGTGCTGAACGACTCTGAGCTAATGGAGCTAAAATGTTTAAATGGAGTGTCTGAGTAGCACCAGTATACCGAAATCTTGGTTGGAAGCAACTGAGCGCATCATGGATGAGCTTGATCTGACCCCTGAGGAAAAGTTAAAAGGAATGGTGGCACTGTTACGCGATGAAGCATATCAGTGGTGGATAACTATTCGGGATGGTGCCACAGCTGAGGATCTGACCTGGGAGTACATTAAGGAAGCTTATCAGAAGAAGTATGTGGGAACCAGGTATACTGATGAGCAAAGGAAAGCTTTTCTGGGGCTAGTTCAAAGGAACAAGTCCGTGGTAGAGTATGAGGCAGAATTTTTAAGGTTGAGCCATTATGCTCGAGGTGTAGTGGCAACTGAGCATGAGCGCTGTGTCCATTTTGAGGACGGGCTAAGGGATGATCTGAGATTGTTGATAGCACCGCATCAGGCGGGAGTTCTCTGCTTTGGTAGAAAAGGCCAAGGTGGCCGAGGGAATCAAGGATTCTACAAAGCAGGCTATGGATAGAAATAGGCCCAAAAGAGGTTTTGGGTCATCTGGAAAGGTTCATAAGAGGCCTAGAGTTGATGGGTCGCGAGGTCAGCAAGCTGGATCAGAAGTGCGGTATCGACCTTGTGATGTGTGTGGAAAGAAGCACCTAGGAGAGTGTTGGAGGAAAATCGGAGGATGTTTTATGTGTGGGTCTAAGGACCATGTGGTCAAGGATTGCCCCAAGAACACAGAGGAAAGCCGACCAAAGACTCGTAATGTTAGTCGGTGGTAGAGGAGGACCGTAGCCTCAACGAGGTCGTGGTTCGAATAACCGAAGAAATGGTTGGCAGAGGCCCTGGAACACAAGGCGAGAGGTTGTGCTATTTATGAGGCCAGGCAAACTGGGTTTGGTTTATGTGATTCATCGGAGGGAGGATGGAGATCACGGATGTTATAACTGGTACATTCTTTATTTTTGACAAGCCCTATTTTACTCTAATTGATGTGGGCTCGACCCATTCCTATGCTGCATGTAGTATAGTTGACACACTAGGCCTAGACTCTGAACTTTCTAATAGCGAGATAACTGTAGTAAGCCCATTAGGCCAAATCGTAGTGGTTGATAAGATCTTTGGAATGTACCCTTAGAGATTCAAGGAGTAAACTTAGGGCGACTTAATGGAACTACCCTTTGAGAGTTTGAGCTCATACTTGGTATGGATTGGCTAGTAGAGCATCGAGCCGTGTTAGATTGTGTGACTAAGCGAATGGAACTAAGGACCCAGGAGGATGAAGTAGTAGTAATGATCGGAGAAAGGAGGAACTACATCTAACGTGGTTTATTGTTGAAGGTGAGAAAATGGTTAGGAAAGGGTGCAAGGCATTCTTAGCCTTCGTAAGTGCACTAGATGGAAAGGAAGAAGGTGTTAGTGGAGTGAGAACGGCAAAGGACTTTGAAGATGTATTTCTAGAGGAATTACCAGGAATACCCCCAGATAGGGAGGTGGAATTTGGAATAGATTTGTTACCGGGAACGACTCTTGTGTCAATCACTCCATACCAAATGGCGCCAAAGGAGTTAGTTGAGCTCAAGGCTCAAATCTAAGAGTTGTTGGATCGTGGGTTCATTCGACCCAGTGTGTCTCCATAGGGAGCACCGGTCCTGTTTGTAAAGAAGAAGGACGAAACTATGCGGATGTGCATAGACTATCGTTAGTTGAATAAGCTGACCATTAAGAACAAGTATCCTTTGCCAAGGATCGATGACTTATTCGATCGGTTGAAGGGGCATGATATTTTCAAAGATCGACTTAAGGTCGGGATATCATCGATTGAAGATGAAGGAGGCCGATATCCATAAGACCTTTTAGGATAAGATCGACCATTTTGAGTTTGTGGTGATCTTGTTTGGATTGACAAACGCTCGGTAGCGTTCATGGATATGATGAATCGGGTTTTCCAACCCTACTTGGATAGGTTCGTCGTTGTGTTCATCGACGATATTTTGGTATACTCAAAGTCGGAGGAGGAGCATGATGAGCATCTTCGAGTTGTGCTACAAATGTTAAGGGAGAAGAAGCTCTATGCCAAATTCAGCAAGTGTGAATTTTGGCTTAAGGAGGTGGAATTCCTAGGACATGTGGTATCCGCAGAAGGAATAAGAGTGGATCCTAGGAAAATCAAAGCAGTGTTGGATTGGAAACCACCTAGGTCCGTGGTTGATATCCAAAGTTTCTTAGGTTTGGCAGGCTATTACAGAAGGTTCGTGGAAGGGTTCTCGTCAATAGCCGCGCCTTTGACAAAGTTGTTAAGGAAGGAAGTACCCTTTGAATGGACGGATAAGCAACAGGAGAGCTTTGAAAAGCTTAAAAAGGTGTTGACGGAAGCTCCAGTGTTAATTCATCGGAGGCAGGAAAAGATTTTGTGGTGTCTTGTGGCGCTTAGCATCTGGGGTTAGGGCGTGTGCTAATGCAAGATGGAAAAGTGGTCGCTTATGCGTCTCGGCGATTAAGGCCTCATGAGGTTAACTACCCAACTCATGACTTGGGCCGGTAGTAGTGGTTTTCGCCCTTAAGGTTTGCGTGCACTACCTTTATGGAGAAAGGTCGTTATCTACACAGACCACAAAAGTCTTAAGTACTTGTTGACTCAGAAGGAGTTGAACTTGAGGCAACGAAGGTGGGTGGAATTGTTGAAGGACTACGATTGTTCGATAGAATATCATCTGGGCAAGGCGAATGTGGTAGCTGATGCCCTAAGTAGGAAGGTTGTGTCGGATCTAAGGGCTTTGTTCGCTCACTTAAGTCTGTATGATGATGGAAGCTTGTTGGCAGAGTTGTAAGTCAAGCCCACATGGCTGAAGGAAGTGAAAGAGGGACAATTGGCTGATAAAGACCTAAGTGCTAAGTTCTGACAAGTACAGGAGACGGAGAGTTAAAGGATTATGGCATTAATGATGAAGGAGTATTGTGCTACAAAGGTAAAGTCATATCTTAGGCGACAAGGAGTTAAGACAAAGGATTCTTCAGAGGCGCATAGTAGCCCTTATGCTATGCATCCGGAGGCATTAAGTCGTATAGAGATCTAAGGGAACAATTTTGGTGGTCTGATCTTAAGCGGAAGTGACCAAATTAGTGGGGAAATGCTTGACGTGTCAGTAAGTTAAGGCTGAACACCAAGTCCCATCGGGATTGCTTCAACCAATCGAAATTCTGCAATGGAAGTGGGAGAGAATTACCATGGACTTCGTTAGTGGGCTACCCCTTACGCCTACTAAGAAGGACTCGGTATGGGTGATAGTTGATCGTTTGACCAAGTCTGCACACTTCATCCCGGTAAGAATGGACTATTCTCTTCAAAAGTTAGCCAAGTTATATGTGGCAGAAATCGTGAGGTTACATGGAGTACCGGTATCGATCATCTCCGATAGAGACCCAAGGTTCACGTCTCGATTTTGGAAGGCACTTCATCAAGCTTTAGGCACTAAGTTGGTCTTCACTACGGCTTTTCATCCACAATCGGACGGGCAGTCTGAATGGGTTATACAAGTGTTGGAGGATATGTTGAGAGGTTGTGTGATGGATTTTCGAGGAAGTTGGGAAGACTATTTGCCTTTAGCTGAGTTCGCCTACAACAACAGCTATCAGGCTAGCATTCGGATGGCACCATATGAAGTGTTGTATGGTCGGAAGTGTCGAACTCCTACTTGTTGGACTGAGTTGGGAGAACATCAAGTTTTGGGTCCGGAGTTAGTGGCAAAAACTAAGGAAAAGGTTGAGATAATCAGAGCATGATTAAAGGAAGCCTCGATAGGCGAAGTCATCTGCAGACCTTAGGCGGAAGGAGATAGAGTTTGAAGTGGGAGATCAAGTGTTTTAAAGGTCTCACCTTGGAAGAAGGTTATGAGGTTCGATCATAAAGGAAGTTAAGCCCAAGGTTTATAGGGCCCTATCGAGTCTTGAAGCGAGTTGGACGATGGCATACCAATTGGAGTTACCACGAGTTGCGGTACATGCACGACATATTCCATGTATCCATGCTACGTCGCTACTGATCGGATCTGTCTCATGTGGTACCTGTTGAAGAGGTGGAGCTAAGGCCAGACTTATCCTACGAGGAAGAGCCAATTCGGATCTTGGAACGTGATGTGAAAGTACTACGAAGGAAGTCAGTTCTTCAAGTCAAAGTGTTATGGCGTAATCATGGATCGGAAGAAGCTTCGTGGGAGTCAGAAGAGACAATGCAACAACAATACCCTCAACTATTTTAGTTAGGAAATTTCGAGGATGAAATTATTTTAAGGGGGGTAGAATTGTAACATCCTGAAAAGGGCCTATGCATTTTCGATTTAATTGTACATAATGACATATCTTATGCATTATGAATAAATTTTGAATAATTTTTGGAAACCTGAGAATGTATGGGAATGTTATGTTAAAAAGAGGAAAGTTGATATTTTGGAAACCTAAGTAAAATAGGAAAGTAAACATTTTGGAAACCTAAGTGAAATAGGAAAGTGAACATTTTAGAAACCTAAGAAAATAGGAAAGTGAACATTTTAGAAACCTAAGAAAATAGGAAAGTGAACATTTCTGGAAACATGGAAATGTAAGGAAATGTCATGTTTAAAGAGCCGAACGAAAATTTTTGGAAACTTAGAAATGACTTAGAAATGTCGAGTTTTAAGGTTAAAAGAGGAAATTAAGGCAAGGTGGCCTTAAAAGAAAAAGTTTATGAAATTTGACATACAAACAGGCTTGCAAAAGTGGCCTGAAGATGTCACTTAGGGCTTATGGAAATGGCGCCATATGCAAGAGGAATAGGCCTGGGTTCGAGTCACTTGGGAAGCAAATAAATGAGGTTTTATTTTTGCTCCCAGAAGACTGAGGTGGACGGCACATGCTTCTAGAAAGGAGGTGTTTTATTTTCATAAATATTTAATTAAAAAGTGTGATAAATAAAGGATTTTTAAATTGGAGAGATAAATGTTGGATTAAATGTTTTTAATAAAGTGATAATTAAAGGATAATATTATCACAAAGGAAGAGTGGTGGCCAAGTAGAGGACTCTAGCTTGGTAAATTTGGCTAAGGGAGGAGAAGTGAGGCCATTCTTCCATCTTTTCTAAGTGATTGCCAAAAATTCCCTAGCCCACTCTTTCTCTGTCGAAATTTTCCTTAAGCAAAAAATCCATCTTTTCTTCTTTTTTTTCTTCTACTGTCAAAACTGAAACCTCTTTGATCCTTGTCTAAGTCTCCATAGCCGAATCATTGTGGCTTCAAACAAGGGTGCCGTCGACTGTGGTGTTAAGGTAAGAACAATGGATTCTTGTTGTTCAATCTCTTTTAATCAAGATTTAGGAACTGACCCTTTTGGTTTTCTCTTGGCCAAATATTAAAGGAGGAATTTCGGGATTTCAGATCTTAGGAATTTCGGCTAATCAGGAAGAAAATTTCGAGATTCAACGATTTAAGGTAAGAAACTATAAGATCCAAAGGCTTTGTTTTAAGTGTAAGAAGTGGATCTAACAGATATCATGTAGGTTTCAACATCTCCATAGCCAAGGGTACTTTTTGGGATCACAAGGTATGTATTTAAGACATTCGGCCAAAGGCTTATTTTAAATGTTTGGATTTATTATCAGAAGTCGAAAACTAACCGTGGAGTAATATAGTGTTTAGCCGATTTCACAAGGGAGGAATATAAAGTTTCGGCATTTGATTCTTAAATTCAATTCGGCAACAAGGTAAGTAATACTAATCCTATTAGGATTTGGATTAGTGGCCGAATGGTCTTTTTAAATAGAAAGTGATGAATTTATGTAGGATTTGAGATCTAAATCTGTAAATCAGTTTTCTTCGGGATTTCAAAGACTTCGTTAAACGAATCAAGTGTGTACCCCACACTACTTTATAATATGTTTCATGGCCTGTTAATTTGGGATATGTGATATTAAGAATATGAAAGTGGCTAAAGTACCAAGATATGGTACTAAGTACTCGCACGCGTTCCTACTTCTACTAGGAATATGAAAATGTTATTTGAACATGAGAATATGAGAAGAATGTGAACTTTGGCATATTATGCATATTATTATTATGGGCATATGGGTTTATTTTGAAAGGGAAGTAAATGTGGTGACCTAAGACCACGAACACGGTGACCTAAGACCGTGATATCTAAAAGTGGTGACCTAAGACCACGATGTCTGAAAGTGGTGACCTAAGACCACGAATCGGTGATCTAAGACCACGATTTGGTGTGTAGCGGAAGGAAGGTCGACTTAGTAGTCCCACGGTGTGACCGGCAGTGCGGGGTGTGTAGCGGATGGAATATTAGAGTGCAGGTTGGGAATGCATCATAACTTGTATTTTATGTTTTGAATGTGTAACTATTGTATGCTGATTCTATTATGATTTAGTGTCGTGTACACATTGAGTCTGCTTGACTCACCCGTTATGGGAATATTTTTTCAAGTGATGAGCAGTGATGGACCGGACGGCAGAACTTGTGGTGGCCATGCACAACATGAAGTTTATATTTTCATGGACTCTTAATTTATTTTAGTATTTTGAATTATTTGGAAATTATGATTTGATGTAATAAGGCCACAAGGCCATGATGAACGATTTTATTTACGCTTGTTGTTTAATTGTGTTTTAAAAATTTTAATTGAGTTAAAGACTAAGTACTTTATTTTAAAATATACTCTATATGTTTTATCACTTAAAATTAAAAAGGGTTTTCTAATATAAAAATTCAAATTGGTTTTCAACACAAGCCCAACCCAAACAATTTTCTTTAAAATCGCACAAGTTTTTCACAAAGTAACAAAAGAATTTGAACTGGTTTACTTGAGGAACATACCAGATCTGGTCAGGCTCGTGGGCGGGTGTGGGGTGTTTCAATTACACACATTTTCTACCTATTTTACAACCTTTACAAAAAAGGTCCTTTTAGGTGTTTTCTTGGAAACACCTTTCACAAAAATTGTGTATTCAACACCTAAGATTCATTTTCTTCCATAGAAATTTAGAAAAAAAAACATAATCACTCACATGGAAAAACCTTAGACTCTTAACCATTTTGTAAAATAGTCCCCTCATTAGATAGATCATGTTACAAGGGTCTCAAAAGTACAAAAATTATCAAAGAATGACTATCAAAACACTTACTTGCAAGGAGAAAAGCTTGGCTGAAATTTTTGAGCTCCCCTATTTTGCTGCTAATTTTTGGTGGAGAAGATGGAGAGAAAAGATGATATCACTCTTTTCTTTATTTTATTATTACAAGTCAATTTAGTCACCAAAGCTTCACCTACCCTTGAAAAATCTCATTTTCTTATCCCCTATGGCCGACCACTCTATTTAAAAGAGTCTAATTGCACATTAAGGGCCTCCAATTAATATTCTATAGCTTTTAGACACCTTTAACTTGTAAAATAAAACTTTTTCACTTTATGCGATTTAGTCCTTTTTTCACAATTGAGCATGAAATCACTAAAATTAATGCACCAAAATTTTCATGCACTCATATAATTATGATATAACTCATAAAATAATATAAAAATAATTTTCTCCAACCTCAAATTAGTGGTTCTAAAACCACTATTCTGACTAGCCCCAAAATCGGGCTGTTACAATTCTCCCCTTTGAGGATTTTCGTCCCTGAAAATCTTACCGGTAAAAAGGTTAGGTGTAACATCCCGACTTAGGGCCTAGTCAGAATGGTGGTGCAAGACCACAAATCCAAGATATAGTTATGAGTTTTTGAGGTCTATGCCATGTTTGCATGTTAGTGTGAAAGTTCCATGAAGCAATTTTGTCAAATTGTGATTGAATTGTCCAAAAGGACTAAATTGCAAAAGTTGCAAAATGTGAGATTTTAGAAGCTATTTGTGTGAAATAGATTTGGATTATCAATTATAGGTCCTTAAATAGAAATTTTCCCAAATTCTAATTTTTGGACAAATTTGGGCATGAATGGGTTAAAATTTGAAAGTTTGACAAAAGGGCATTTTGGTCATTTGTCAATTAAATGTTTAAAATGGGAAAAAGATTATATAATTTTCATTCATCTCCCCAAGGTTACTGAAAATTGAGAGAAGCCATTGTTAGGGTTCTTCATCTTTTCAAGCTAGCTAGTAAGTGTATTCTAGCTCTGTTTTTTATATTCTTCTTATTTTTGAAGTCCTAGTAGCATAAGTAAGCTATTTTTAGCAATATGATAAGCTAAGATGGATGTTAAAAAATGTACCCATGTATAACATGCATGTATTTTGATGTTTTACGAAGAATATGAAAGCTTGATGTAGTAGAAACATCTTTTGCTAAGAGAATTCCATTAAAAATGCATGTAGGGACTTGTTTGTGAAAGTCTTGAGATTGGTCATACATGTGAGATTTAGTAAGAATTGATGATTTCTTTAGTTGAGTAAATGGTTCGGCTATGCATGGAAGACTAGAAAGTTGAATGAAAATCACTTTATGAGCCTTGGACCAAATGTGTAAATATGAGAAAGTTTAGGGGCAAAATGGTAATTTTGCTAAAGTATGAGATAATGGTCAATTTAGTCAATGTGTGTATTGAATGAGTTGATTTATCATTATAGATCAAGAAAGATGAAGCCCGAATCGAAACCGAGGCAAGAGCAAGGTGGTGGACTAAATTGCACATCTTTATACTTTGTGAGTACTGAGGTAAGTTTATGTGTAATCAATGCATTATACTTATACGTTCTTAATGCTAGCTAGTGTGTAGCATGAATGAGAATGATTGAGAACCTATGTGTTTCAAGTGGAATGAATGTGATAGATATCATGAATGAATGGATGAATAAGTAGATATGTGGATGTGTAAGGATAATAATTGATGGTGGGTTAAGTGAAATACCACCTTAATACTTAACAACTATGGGCTGTGTGCGATACCATAGTTAAGTATATTATTTAGTGAGCTATGTGTGAAACCACTATGAGTACTGCTTGGTAGGCTATGTACGATACTACCTTATTACCTAATTGTGGTGGGCTGAGTTTGAAACCACCGAGTAATTTAGCTGTGTGGATGTGTTAGTGTGATAAAATGATGTGTTATATTTTTGAGTAAATGTGGTATTGAGTGCAGGGGTGCATGTCAACGGTTATGAGTATGTGACTCATAATGTTTTGAAATGTGGCAAGGGATAGAAAGAGTAAGCATAATTGTGGATATGAATTTATTTGGTAGTATAATGCTAATTGTTGTTTAGTTTATACTAGAATGCTTAAATTATTTATGTGTAAACTTACTAAGCTCAAGGCTTACTCCTTTTCTTTTCCCTTACCTTATAGAAAAAGAGGGTTGAATCAAGATAAGTGGATTAATCGGAAGACCACCCACACTATCAGCTCACTCTGGTACATTAGACTAAATATTTTGTATATGGCATGTATAGGGGCTAGACAAGTTAGTGAATTTGGTTGTAAATGGCTAAGATGTGTTAGCCTATAGATGGATAACCTATTTTGTATAATGTCATAGTTGTTGGCTGCTTCATTATATGAAAAGATGTAGTTATCCATGTGAGATTGTGTTTGAATTTGAATTAATTATTGATGTGTTGTCTGAGTATATGTTATAAAAACTTGAGGGGTGAGAAGAGCTTAGCACATAGCTTTGTTCTTGTCCATGTGGATGGACACACGGGCATGTGTAACACACAGCCAGCCCACGAGTGTGTGCCTTGGTCGTGTCTCTTTGGCAGATTCGAGCAACATAGGCCACGAACTAGCCACACGGGCTTGTGTCTAGACTTTAGGCCATGTGGTGTAGTCAGTGTTTACCACGGGTGGTGAACACGGGCGTATGTCCTAGCCGTAGGGCATTGGCAGAATGCTTGGGTTTTCATGCACAGGTTGAGGGCATGGGCGTGTGTAACCTTGCACGGGCATGTCTCACCTTACACGGGCGTGTAGTCCCTGTTTAGGTGAAAAATTTTTAAAATCGCAGAAGTTTGCGATAGGGTCTTGAGAGCCCTCGTGAGTTTGAGTGAGGCCTCGTAAGTCAAGATTAAGGTTGTTGAGGTGACTTAAGAGAGTAGTCACGGTGAGCATAAGTGACGATCATGTGGTTTTAATACAATAACGGCTCGGGCCCGGTTCTGACAAGTATTATAGGTAAGGGGTGTTACATTTAGTGGTATCAGAGCTATGGTTTAGTCGTTTCTAGGACTACCGTAGCGGGTTAAGAGTCTAGCTATACATGCCATAAGCGTAAAATGATAGTGTGGTGGCTTCTTATGATTTTGAACTTGTTTTTTTATAGAGTATGGATCTCGATCAATGATCATGACGTCTAGTAATGCAGACTCAGTGCAAGGACCATGCTCTCTGAGTGAACCTGAGATTTGGGGTCAAGGAGATAAGGCTCGAAAGTCTTTCTCCAGATGATGAGTAATTGGTACTCGAGTATGTTCGAGCAAACCCTAATGCTTAACCTTCTCCACCTCCTCCTATACCCTAGGCAGTTCTAGTGGCTCCTCAAGGTATAGAAGTAGTGAGAGTAACAAAGCCTCCGGTGGATAAGATTAGGAAACACGGGGTTGAGGAGTTTAGAGCTAAGGCAGATGATGACCCTGAGAGGGCAGAGTTTTGGTTGGAGAACTCGATGAGAGTGTTTGATGAACTCTCATGTACACATGAAGAGAACCTGAAGTGTGTCGTATCTTTGCTAAGAGATTCATCATACCATTGGTCAAAGACATTGACGTCGGTAGTCCCGAGAGAATGGGTGACGTGAAACTTCTTTATGGAAGAGTTTTGAAAGAAGTATATAAGCCAGAGATTTACCGATCAGAAAAGGAAGGAGTTTCTTGAGTTGAAGCAAGGAAGAATGTCTATAGCAGAATATGAGCGTGATTTTGTTAGGCTTAGCAAATACGCTCAAGAATGTGTGTCGACGGAGACCGTCTTATGTAAGTGGTTTGAAGATGGACTAAATGAGGATATCAAACTCCTGGTTGGAATTTTGGAACTAAGGAGTTCGTAGTGTTGGTCGATAGGGCAAGTAAGGCTGAAGAAATGAGTAAGGAAAAGAGGAGAGCGGTGAATAAGGCTCGAGATGCAAGAAAATGGCCGATGGGAAAGTCATACCAAGATCAATCAAAAAAATCAAAAGAGGCAAATCCTCAGACCACTACATCAGTCGAATATTCACCTTGAGATCAAGGCAACACTCGTTCGGGTTTAAGAGTCCAAGCCACCTCGATGAAAAGTGTGGGCAATCCAAAAAACAAATCGGAGTGTCAAAGTTGTGGTAGATATCACACTGGAAAGTGTTGGGGTAACAGTCAAAACTAGTATAAGTGTGGTTCCCCCGACCATTTTATCCGTGAAATTGCCCCGAGAGGGATGACAAGGAAGAGAAGCAAGAGATAAGATCTAGCAATGTACCTACGAGGGGTAGGCCACCAAAGAAACTGAGAGGGGGAACTAGTGGTAGAGGTGCGTCACGAGATTCTGTTGTGACACCGGAGGGTCGGGCACCTGCCAAGACATATGCCATTTGCGCTCGCGAAGAGGCATCCTCTCCAGCTGTGATAACGGGTATGGTTTCTCTCTATGACACCTTTGTTATTGCTTTAATTGACCCATGGTCTAACCATTCCTATATTTGCATGATATTAGCATCTAGTTTAAGTATGACTATTGAGTCTACGGACATTGTGGTTAATGCGTTAAACCCATTAGGTAAGCATGTGTTAGTGGACAATGTGTGTAAGAATTGTCCTCTGATGTTTAAGAGTCATTATTTTTTGGTAAACCTAATGTTGTTGCTTGATGAGTTTGATTTAATCCTTGGCATGGATTGGTTGACTACACATAGAGTCTTAGTGAACTGTGGTAGTAAATTTGTCGAGCTGAAATGTGAAGGTGGAGATGTTATTCGGGTTGAATCAGGTGGATCGAATAGTCTACCAGTGATGATTTCTTCCTTAGTGACCGAGAAATGCTTGAGAAAGGGATGTGAGTCTTATCTCATGTTTGTATTGAATACTCAATAGTCTCAGGTGAAGATTGAATCAATCCCGGTGGTATGTGAGTATCCGGATGTATTCCGGAGGAGTTACTCGGATTACATCCTTTGAGAGAGGTCAAGTTTGAGATTGAGTTAATTTCGGGAACGGAACCTATTTTAATTACTCTATATAGGATGGCACCTGTAGAGTTGAAAGAACTGAAGGTTCAATTGCAAGAATTGATAGATAAAGGTTTTGTGAGACCGTGTTACTCACCATGGGGTGCTCCAGTATTGTTTGTGAAGAAGAAAGATGGGTTGATAAGATTATGCATAGACTACAGACAACTTAACAAGGTGACGGTGAAGAATAAGTATACTTTACCAAGGATTGATGATCTTTTTGATCAACTAAGGAGCTTCAGTGTTCTCCAAGTTAGATTTGAGGTCTGGTTATTACCAGTTGAGAGTGAAGGAGCAGGATGTGTTGAAAACTGCATTTCGATCAAGGTGTGGCCATTACGAGTTTCTGGTCATGCCGTTTGGTTTAACGAATGCACCTGTGATTTTTATGGATCTGATGAACCGTGTCTTCAGACCGTATGTGGAGAAGTTTGTGGTTGTCTTCATTGACTACATATTGATCTATTCTCGGGATGAGAACGATTATGAAGAACATTTAAGAATTGTCTTGCAAACTTTAAGAGATAAGCAATTTTATGCTAAGTTTAGCAAGAGTGAGTTTTGGCTCCGAGAGGTCGGATTCCTAGGACACATTGTGTCGGGTGATGGTATCCGAGTTGACCCGAGTAAGATTTCAGCTATTGTGGATTGGAAACAGCCGAGGAATGTATCAGAAATTAGAAGCTTTCTGGGTTTAGCAGGGTATTACAGACGTTTCATAAAGGGAATTTTTGTGATTGCTACCTCGATGACGAAACTGTTACATAAAGATGTAAAGTTTGATTGGTCTGAGACATGTCAACAGAGTTTCAATAGGTTGAAAACATTGTTGACTAAGGCACCGATTTGGTTCAACCAGAATCGCGAAAAGAGTTCATGGTTTACAGTGATGCATCGTTTAATGGTCTTGGTTGTGTGTTGATGCAAGAGGGTAAGGTAGTCGCTTACGCCTCGAGGCAATTAAAACTGCACGATAAGAATTATCCGACTCATGATTTGGAGTTGGCTGCGATTATTTTCGCATTAAAGATTTGGCGACATTACTTGTATGGGAAAAGTGCCGAATCTTTATGGATCACAAAATTTTGAAGTATTTGATTGATTAGAAGGATCTGAATTTACGACAGAGGCGGTGGATTGAGTTGTTAAAAACTATGAGTTAGTCATTGATTACCACCCAGGAAAAGAAAATGTGGTTGCGGATGCCCTGAGTAGGAAATCTTTGTATGCTCTAAGAGTTATGAGCATGAGTTTAGCATTGTCTGATGATGGGACTATATTGGCTAAGTTGAGAGCTAAGCGACTATTTGTTCAACAGATAATTGACGCTCAAAGAAATGATAGTGAGATGCAAGCTAAGAGAGCTAAGTGCGGATCAGGAAGTGATTCTGATTTTCGAGTGGACTCGAACGGTTGTTTGATGTATCATGATAGAATCTGTGTACCCAAAGATGATGAGTTAATCCGAAAATTCTTGCATGAGGCGCATAGTGGTTATTGGTCAGTACACCGGGCAGTACAAAAATGTACAATGATGTGAGAAAGTTTTATTGTGGTCGGGTATGAAAAGAGACATTTCAGAGTTTATAGCAAAATGCCTAATTTGTCAATAGGTAAAAGCTGAGCATCAAGTGCCTTCTGGGTTGCTTCAGCCAGTGATGGTTACCGAATGGAAATAGGATCGGGTTACCATGGATTTTGTGACGAGGTTGCCGATGACTTCGAAGAAGAAAGATGTTGTGTGGGTTGTTGTGGATAGATTGACGAAGTCGACTCATTTTATTCCAGTACATGTTGATTATTCACTGGATAAGTTAGCTGAATTGTATGTTGCAGAAATAGTGAGATTACATGGTGTGCCTGTGTCTATAATATCGGATAGAGATCCGAGGTTTACTTCGAGGTTTTGGAAGAAGTTGCAAGAAGCCATGGGTACGAGGTTAAATTTCAGTACTGCGTTCCATCTCAAACTGATGGTCAGTTTGAAAGAGTGATTCAAGTTCTTGAAGATATGTTTCGATGCTATGTGTTGGAATTCGAAGGTAGTTGTGAGAAATATCTACCTTTGGTCAAATTTACTTACAACAACAATTATCAGTCGAGTATACGGATGGCTCCATATGAGGCCTTATATGGACGTAAGTGTCGGACTCCTTTGTATTGGACCGAGCTTAGTGAGAAGCGAATTCTTGGGGTCGATTTAGTGAAAGAAACTGAAGAGAAAGTGAAACTGATCCGTGCTAGTTTAATATCTGCTTTAGACCGACGGAAGTTGTATGCAGATTTGAAAAGAAAATAAATTGAGTTTGATGTGGGTGACAAAGCACTTTTGAAAGTATCTCCATGGAAGAAGATCATGAGATTTTGATGAAAGGGGAAATTGAGTCCAAGATTCATAGGGCCGTATGAAATTACCAATAGAATTGGACCAGTGGCTTAACGTTTGGCCTTGCCGGTGGAATTAGAAAAGATTCATAATGTGTTTCATGTGTCGATGTTGTGACGGTATCACTCTGATCCTTCGCATGTGATTCCTTCAACAGAAATTGAGATAAGATCGGATATGTCTTATGAAGAGGAGCAGATAAAGATCTTGGCTCGAGAAGTGAAATAGTTGAGAAATAAGAACATAGCCCTAGTGAAAGTGTTGTGGCAAAAAAATTGTGTGGAAGAGGCTACGTGGGAAATAGAAGAAGCTATGAGAGAGCAACATCCAAATCTCTTTACTGGTAAGATTTTTGGTGGCAAAAATCTCTAAAGGGGGGAGAGTTGTAACATCCCGATTTAGAGTCAGTCGGAATGGTGGTGCGAGACCATAAATTCGAGATATATTTATGAGTTTTTGAGGTCTATGCCATGTTTGCATGTTAGTGTGAAAGTTTCATAAAGCAATTTTGTCAAATTGTGATTGAATTGTCCAAAAGGACTAAATTGCAAAAGTTGCAAAATATGAGATTCTAGAAGCTATTTGTGTGAAATATCTTTGGATTATCAATTAAAGGTCTTTAAATAGTAATTTCCCCAAATTCTAATTTTTGGACAAATTTGGGCATGAATGGGTTAAAATTTGAAAGTTTGACAAAAGGGCATTTTGGTCATTTGTTAATTAAATGTTTAAAATGGGAAAAAGATGATATAATTTTCATTCATCTTCTTCCCCAAGGCTGCTGAAAATTGAGAGAAGCCATTGTTAGGGCTCTTCAACTTTTCAAGCTAGCTAGTAAGTGTATTCTAGCTCCGTTTTTTATATTCTTCTTCTTTTTGAAGTCCTAGTAGTATGAGTAAGCTATTTTTAGCTATATGACGAGCTAAGATGGATGTTCAAAAATGTACCCATGTATGACATGCATGTATTTTGATGTTTTATGGAAGACTATGAAAGCTTGATGTAGTAGAAACATCTTTTGCTAAGAGAATTCCATTAGAAATGCATGTAGGGACTTGTTTGTGAAAGTCTTGTTTGTGAAATACATGTGGGATTTAGTAAGAATTAATGATTTCTTTAGTTGAGTAAATAGTTTGGCTATGCATAAAAGACTAGAAAGTTGAATGAAAATCACTTTACGCGCCTTGGGCCAAATGTGTAAATATGAGAAAGTTTAGGGGCAAAATGGTAATTTTGCTAAAGTATGAGATAATGGTCAATTTAGTCAATGTGTGTATTGAATGAGTTGATTTATCATTATAGATCAAGAAAGACAAAGCCCGGATCAAAACCGAGGCAAGAGCAAGGTGGTGGACTAAATTGCACATATTTATACTTTGTGAGTACCGAGGTCAGTTTATGCGTGATCAATGCGTTATACTTGTACATTCTTAATGCTAGCTAGTGTGTAGCATGAATGAGAATAAGTGAGAATGATTAAGAACCTATGTGTTTCAAGTGGAATAAATGTGGTAGATATCATGAATGAATGAATAAGTTGATATGTGGATGTGTAAGGATAATAATTGATGGTGGGCTAAGTGCAATACCACCTTAATACTTAACAACTATGGGTTGTGTGTGATACCATAGTTAAGTATATTATTTAGTGGGCTATGTGCGAAACCACTATGAGTACCTCTTGGTAAGCTATGTGCGATACTACCTTATTACCTGATTGTGGTGGGCTGAGTTCGAAACCACCGAGTAATTTAGCTGTGTGGATGTATTAGTGTGATAAAATGATGTGTTATATTTTCGAGTAAATGTGGTATTAAGTGCAGGGGTGCATGTCAACGATTATGAGTATGTGACTCATAATGTTTTGGAAATGTGGTAAGGGATCGAAAGAGTAAGCATAATTGTGGATATGAATTTATTTGGTAGTATAATGCTAATTGTTGTTTAGTTTATACTAGAATGCTTAAATTGTTTATGTGTAAGCTTACTAAGCTCAAGGCTTACTCCTTTTCTTTTCCCTTGTCTTATAGAAAAGAAGGGTTGAATCAAGATAAGTGGATTAATCGGAAGATCACCCACACTATCAGCTCACTCAGGTACATTAGACCAAATGTTTTGTATATGCCATGTATAGGGGCTAGACAAGTTAGTGAATTTGGTTGTAAATGGCTAAGATGTGTTGCCTATATATGGATAACCTATTTTGTATAATGCCATAGTTGTTTGCTGCTTCATTATATGAAAAGATGTAGTTATCCATGTGAGATTGTGTTTGAATTTGAATTAATTATTGATATGTTGTCTGAGTATATGTTATAAGAACTTGAGGGGTGAGAAGAGCTTAGCACATAGCTTTGTTCTTGTCCATGTGGATGGACACACAAGCATGTGTTTAGGCCATGTGTGACATACGGCCAGCCCATGGGCGTGTGCCTTGGTCGTGTTTCTTTGGCAGATTCGAGCAATATAGGCCACGGGCTAGCCACACAGGCGTGTGTCTAGACTTCGGGCCGTGTGCTGTAGTCAGTGTTTACCACGGGTGGTGAGCACAGGCGTGTGTCCTAGCCGTAGGGCATTGGTAGAATGCTTGGGTTTTCATGCACGGGTTGAGGGCATGGGCATGTGTGACCTTGCACGGGCATGTCTCACCTTACACAGGCGTGTAGTCTCTGTTTAGGTGGAAAATTTTTTAAATCGCAGAAGTTTGCGATAGGGTCTCAAGAGCCCTCGTGAGTTTGAGTGAGGCCTCGTAAGTCGAGATTAAGGTTGTTGAGGTGACTTAAGAGAGTAGTCACGATGAGCCTAAGTGACGATCATGTGGTTTCAATACAGTAATGCCTCGGGCCCGGTTCTGGCAAGTATTATGGGTAAGGGGTGTTATATTGGGATATTGGTTTCTCATAGCTTCCTCGGGCTCCCATGTATCCTCTTCTACCCTATTTCTTTTCCATAGTACTTTCACAAGGGCTATACTTTTATTTCTTTACTGTTTGACTTCTCGTGCCAAAATCTTAACCGGTTGTTCACCATAAGTCATGTCTGAACAGATTCAACCTCTGTTGGTAAAATCACATGTGATGGGTCAGAACAGTATTGACGCAACATAGAGAAATGGAATACGTCGTGAATCTTCTCCAACTCAGGTGGCAAAGCCAAACGATAAGCTACCAGCCCTATCCTCTCGGTAATCTCATATGGTCCGGTAAAGCGCGGACTCAATTTGCCTTCGACCAAATCTGAAAACTTTCTTCCATGACGACACTTTTAAAAATACCTTATCACCAACTTGAAACTCAATCACTTTCTGCTTCAAATACGCGTAGGACTTTTATCTATCTAAGGCAGCTTTTAAACAATCGCGTATCACCTTTACTTTCTCTTCAATTTCTCTGACTAAATCTACCCCGTGAATCTGGTTTTCTCTGAGTTCAGTCCAATACAAGGGCGTTCAGCACTTACGCCCATACAATGCCTCATAAGGCGCCATTTTCAAACTCAACTGGTAACTGTTATTATAGGCAAATTCTGTAATAGCCCGATTTAGGGCCTAGTTAGAATAGTGGTGCGAGACCACAAATTTGAAGTAGAAATATGTGTTTTATGATTTTTTTACGAGGCTTATGATGTGTTTGCATGATTGTGTGAAAATCTCATGAAGAAATTTTATTAATTAGTGATTAAATTGTCCATTAGGACTAAATTGCAAAGAATAGAAAATATGAGATTCTAGAATATTTAAGTATGAAATAGCATCATAAAAATTATTAGAAGTCCTTATTTAGAAATTAGACCATTATATGTTAAGATGGACAAAAATGGACATGGAAAGGAAAAATCTCAAGGAAGGGCCTCAAGGGCATTTTTTTATTTGGTTAATTAATGAATTAAAAAGGGAAAAAGAAGTCAAAATTTTGTTCATCTTCTTCTCCCATGGCTGAAAATAACTAAGGAGCTAGAACTAGGGTTTCTTCAACTTCCAAGATTGATAGTAAGTGCACCCTAGCTCCGTTTTTAATGTTCTTCGTATTTTTTAGATCCTCGTAGCTCAATTTAGTTATTTCTAGCTATATTTTGAGCTAGAGTTTATGTTCAAAAAAGTTACCCATGTATAACATGCATGTATTTTGATGTTTTATAAAAGAATATGAAAGTTTGATGTAGAATAAACATCTTTTTCTTAGTGATTTTCATGAAAAATGCATAAAAGGACTAAATTGTAAAAGTTATAAAAATGGTCATACATGAGTGGAATAGTGGAAATTAGAGGCTGCTATAGTTAATAAAATGATTCGGCTAGGCTTGAAATACAAGAAAGTTGAATGAGAATCATTTTACGAGCTTAGGGGTAAAAGTGTAATTATGTAAAAGTTTAGAGGCAAAATTGAAATTGTACCAAAGTGTGATTCATGAGTCAATTTAGTCAATGTGAGTATTAAACAAGTGAAATTGTTATTATAGATCAAGAAACACAAAACCCGAATCGAAATTAAGGCAAGAATAAAGTTGTGGACTAAATCGAATACATATCCGCATTTTGAATACCGAAGTAAGTTTGTGTGAAATTAAGGTTACATGTGTTATTATGTTTAAGTTATTTGTATGTTGAGGAATGCATATCATTTCTATGAAATTGATTAATGATGTCTTGATAAGAAAATGATGAAAATATGCTAAGCGATGTCCCAGTTAAATTTTTGGAATAACGAGGATACCTATGTCACAACATGAGATAAGGAAGGTCCAGTTTAAGACCATGTCTGGGACATGGCATCGGCACCAATTGTAGATCCCGTATAAGACCACATCTAGGACATGACATCGGCATCGAATAAGAAAGGTCTCGTGTAAGACCATGTCCGGTACATGGCTTCGGCACCAAAGGAAGATCTCGTGTAAGACCATGTCTGGGACATGGCATCGACATCTATGTACGATCTCATATAAGACCATGTCTGGGACATGGCATCGACATCGAGCTAAGAGATCCCGTGTAAGACCATATCTGGGATATGGCATCAGTATCATGAGGTGATCCCATGTAAAATCATATTTGGGATATGGCATTGGCATCGTGATACATGTATGATGAGATTAAGTATGCTCTGATATTCCAAGTAGTTCAACAGGCAAAAGAGCTAAGTATGTAAAAAGATATAGAGCCAAATTACACAAGGATGACATTGAGTTCCTTTTATGTTAAGGATGATGATGGTGAATTGAGTTTATGTTTATGTTAGCATAAATGCTAAATTATTTAACTAAATGATATAGGTACCATGAGTAAAATACAAGTTATGAAACCATAATATGATATGTGATGGGTAAGAGTTAGTATGAGTAAGTATGCCTAAGCCCTTAAGGCTTATGTTGTTATTGTTCCGTGAGATGAATGGATTTTACCGTGAGCATTTATGTTACTATATTAATTCATGCAAACTTACTAAGCTATATGCTTACCCCTCTCTTTTTCCCTTTTTCTTTGTAGTATCGCCAAGCTAGCTCAGGGATCGTAGAACATCGGAGCTCGGATCACACTATCAATCATTCTTTTGGTATAGTAAAGTTGATTTATTTTGGGTATGGCATGTATAGGAACTTGGTCATTTTGTACTATGTCATATTTAAGAGCTAAAGCATTGGCTACTAATGTTATACACTCAGTTTGTATATGTCATAGAGAATTAGCCAATATTTGTCAAGTGTCATATTTTAATGATGATAAGTTTTATGAAGGAAAAGTTTATGCAAATGATGAGGTAAAATATGAAGTGTTTGAATGATGATTAGTTGTTCCTTATGGGGTACTATTGTCTTATCATGTATTGCTTGTGTTGGTATATGTGTGTTTATGTTTCAGGATGGCAATTGGCTTGGTAAATAACCTTCTAATTGTCCACACGGGTAGACATGCGGGCGTCTGTCTAGGCCATGTATGACACACTGTCAACCCCCATGGGTGTGTTGATAGGCCGTGTGCCCTTTAAGAGTTTCTGACATCATAAACAGAATACCCAGGTTTTCACACACGGGCGTGTCTAGGCTGTGTGAGGGACATGGGCCATTGACACGGGCGTGTGTCCAGCCGTGTGAAAACCCCTGTAGGTTCAAAATAAAAATTAAATTCCACATGGGCAAGGGACATGGGTGTGTGTGACTACACGGCCTGCCCACACGGGCGTGTCCCATTTCACACAGGCGTGTGGCCCCTGTTTAGGCAAAAATTTCTAAGCGAACAAAAGTTTTCGGTTTAATCCTGAAACCTTCCCAATATATGTTTAGGGCTTCATAGGCCCATAAAAAGAATGCTATGAATATGAATGAAAAGTTTTAAGTTTGAAAGGAAATTTTATAGCCTGATAATGTATGTTCAAGCAAGTTAAGCCTGATAATGTCTTGTATTCTGTCTCGATGTTGGACATGAGTAAGGAATGTTACATTTAGTGGTATCAGAGCTACGGTTTAGTCGATTCTCAGACTAATGTAGCGTATGCATGAGTCTAGCTATACATACCATACTTATGAGTATTTATATAATGTTAGTGTGACAACTCCTGACGATTTGAATTGTGTTTTTATATAGTAAATGGATCCGATAGAGCTGTGGAGGAGGATGATGTAGAAAGTAATGCACCGCTCCGGCTGAAGGGACGATGCCGAATGAAAATTAGAATAGACCTATGACCTTGAGTCAGAGAGGAGGAGAAGATGCTAGAGAAGCCTTTCTCCATATGATGAACGCATGGTATACGAATTTCGTTCGTATGAACCCAAATGCACAACCCCCTCTACCCTCGCCTATTCCTCAACCTACCCCTGTAGTCCCCAAGTGGTAGAAGTGGTAAGAAGAGAAAAGCCTCCGGTTGATAGGATCCAGAAATAAGGGGCTGAGGAATTTCGAGCTAGTAAAGATGATGATACAGAAAGAGAAGAAATTTGTCTTGAAAATACCATCAGGGTATTTAATGAGTTATCTTGCACACCTGAAGAGTGCATGAAATGTGTAGTTTCTCTCTTGAGGGATTCAACTTATCAGTGGTGGAATACCCTTGTGTTGGTTGTACCAACGGAAAGAATCACATGGGAGTTTTTAAAAAAAGAATTCTGGAAAAAGTATATCAGTCAAAGATTCATTGACAAGAAAAGAAAGGAATTCCTTGAACTGAAACAAGGTAAGATGACAGTAACTGAATATGAGCGAGAATTTGTAAGGCTCAGCAAATACACTCAAAAGTGTGTATCCACTGAAGCTATTATGTGTAAATGATTTGACGATGAACTAAATGAAGATATTAGATTGTTTGTTGGCGTCCTCGAGTTGAAGGAATTTGTTGTGCTCGTAGGTTGCACTTATAAAGCCAAGGAATTGTTGAAAGAGAAAAGAAAGTTGAGATAGAGTCTTGTGACTCAAGAAAGAGACAAATGAACAAGCTGTTTCAATGTTCATCCAAGAAATCAAGACACTTCCCTACCCAATCAGCTACTCCAATGGGGTTTTCAAACAAAACTAAGAGTAAACAGTACTCGGGGATTAAAGCTCAGACTACCTTAGTTGCTAGTGTTGGGAACACGCGACCAAATAGACTAGAATGCCCATAGTGTGGCAAACGTCATCCCGGTTAGTGCTGATCACATGAGAGGGCTTGTTTTAAGTATGGTTCCCAAGATCATTTTATTAGAGAATTCGCTGATATGGTTGAAAAAGAGAAGGTTTAGAGTGTAAAATCAGGAAGCACTAATAGAGGAAGACAACAAAGAAACCTTACATGAGACTATGCATAGATTATCAACAGCTTAATAAGGTAACCATGAAGAACAAGTATCCATTGCCAAGGACTGATGATCTGTTTGATCAATTGAAAGGAGCCACTGTGTTTTCCAAGATAGATTTGAGGTCGGGTTATTATCAGTTGAGAGTAAAAGACTCAGATGTGTCGAAGACTGCATTTCGAACAAGGTATGAGCACTATGAATTTTTAGTCATGCCTTTTGGCTTAACAAATACCCATACGGTGTTTATGGATTTAATGAACCGTATATTTCAGCCATACTTGGATAAGTTTGTTGTGGTTTTTATTGATGATATACTGATTTATTCTCGTGATGAGAATGAACATGCCGAGCACTTAAGGACGGTTTTGCAGATTTTACGAGATAATCAATTGTATGCCAAGTTTAGCAAAAGTGAGTTTTGGCTCAAAGAGGTTGGATTTTTAGGGCACATTGTCTCGAGAGATGGAATCTGAGTTGACCCAAGTAAGATTTCAGCTATTGTTGATTGGAAACTGCTAAAGAATGTATCTGAGGTTAGAAGTTTTCTAGGCCTAACTGGCTATTACCGACGGTTCATCAAGGGATTTTTTATGATAGTGTAACGCCCTAAATTTGGGCCTAGTAGAATTGGGCCTTGAGCATGAGAACTCATAAAAGTTTATGTGTGCGAGAAAATATCATAAATTAAGTGCAGCTTTAGTGGTTAAGTATTTGGGAGTGCTTGAGAAGCCTGGGTTCAAGTCTGGGTGTTTGCAAAATTTTAATTTGGGCTCTTAAGTGAATCTGGATGTTAGCTTATAGGACTTATAAGAATTAGCGTTTGTTTTATAACAAAAAGAGAGAAGGGGTCTAGTGGCAAGATGGCGCTACATGTATGGCAAGGAGTTTGAGGTTCGAGGCTTGGCGTGCGTAATTGTATGTTTATTTTGCTGCTTGAGCTAGGGAGGTGTTAGAACTGGACTGGAACTCTGTGGTTGAATTGGTCATAAGAATTTGAATTGAATTTGAATGGGGAGTTGGAGTAAATCAAAGAGGATTTCGTGAAGGGACTAAGGGAGTGATTTATAGAGAAAAACAAGGAGTTTGAAGTGTGTGGGAGTGTTGTGCCGAATTGGTAAGGGAAAGCATAGGAAATTTGGCTATGAGAGTTTTCTCTCATTTTCGATTTGGTTTCTGTCACTTTTGCCTTGGGAAAAACTGGTTTTTGTTGCCGAATTGTTATTTGTCTTTCACCTCTTCTGTTTTACATTTTGTTTAGCCAAATATATAATCTATTTTCCCCTCGGTTTCATTCTTTCTTTTTGGTTATTCTCCTCTAGTTGATTGCCTTTCCTCCATCTTTTCTCTTTTCTCTTTCGATATTCCCCTCTGCTTATTGCTCTTTTGGCCGAATATTTTGCTTCTCTCCCTATTATTGGTATTTGTTTTGGTCTTTCTGCCATTGGTGTTGTTTTGGTCTTGCAAGGGTTCTGAGGAATCGCTAGGTACTCATAAGTTCTCTCTGTTGTTTCTCTATTATTGCAATATGTGTTCAAATCTGTTTCTTCTAATTTTTCTAAAAGTCGAATACTCCTCCATCTTATTCTTTGATTACCGAATGTTAGTTTTCTAAGTTGATCATTGGGTTTTTAGATTTCTACCAAAAGTGACGGGGTGCAATCATTTCAGAAGCGATTGAAACTCTTTTCTTATTCAATCAAGAACTCTCGATGGGTAAAAAGGATTCTAGTAGTAAAGTGACGGCAAAGGTACCAGCTGAGATTGAGCGTGTAGCCTCTACTCCCAAGTTTAAGTGGCGTAAGGTGTCGGTTGTTCGGGATTTTCCGCCAAGATGCGGAAGGGTGGCTGCATCAAACTTTGGATTAACTAGGCAAATCATAGTCGACCGATCTAGTCAAGGCATGTGGTATTGATCTCTCAGTTAGGTGGTTGCTAAGAGTTTTACTTAACATTATTTGTTTAGTGATTAACTGAATGTTATGTTTGAATATAGGTGCTGGTGATCGTGAATTCTTAGTACTTTACATGATAAGGTGTGTAACAGTACCTTGTATTCGATAGTCGGTGAGAAAGCTGATAGAGTGTGTGTAACCACACTCCTTCTGATCGTAGATCGACAAAATGCCGAAAAGCTGAAGTACCGACAAATGATGCCACACGAGCATGCAATCGCACGTGTGGTGGACCGAGCCCACGAATATGGGCATAAGATGGTTGAGTCCACCATGAGCATTCTCATGTGCTTAAGCCGTTTTGGGCCGCGTTGGGGCTAAAATGGGCCATGTGGGCCCAATGGGCTTATGGGCCCTATACGGATCAAATTTGCATATTGTGGTAAATGTTAGACCGAGCCTGTAGTCCACATGGCTAGGGTTATTTTTGGGCAATAGGCTGTGTGGGCCCACTAGACTGGTGGGCCCTACATGGACAAAATGCATGTTATATGATTTCTATTGGTTTGAACTGTGTTATTCGTATAGCCGAGGCTATTTTTGGGCTAATTGGGCCACACGAGCTTGTGGGCCCAGTTGGGCCGAATAATGGGCCTTAGGCCCATTTACACCGTTGTGTTTGTTTGGGTTACTTAAGTCGCTCGAGGGGACGATAGACCTTCTGTTGGGTCGTTAAGCCCCGATTTGGAAAATTACAAAATACCTTCGATTTGCAAAATTATCAAAATACCCCTAGTTTGTAAAATTATTGAAATACCCCTGATTTAGGAAACTATCGAAATACCCCAGTTTGTAAAACTTACCAAATACCCTTAATTTGGGAAATTATGAAATACCCCCGATTTTAAAATTACCAAAATAACCCTGTAAGGTAGAATTACCGAAATACCCCTATAAGGTAAATTACTGAAATACCCCTAAAGGGTAGGATTACCGAAATACCCTTATAAGGTAAAATGATTGTTTTTCCCTTGTGGGTAAATGACTGACTTAGACTATGAATTTGACTGATTTGACTATGATCTATGACTGTGTTTAAACTGACTTGACTGTGGTCGTGTGACTGATATGCTTTTAATATATGTATAAATGACTATTACTGAGCATGGCCATTTTACATACACGTGTAATGATTGAGCATGACATACACGACATATTGCATGGGGTTGGGACATTGATACGGAGGAAGTTCTGATAAGGTCGCACGGGTCGCATCAGACGACTGTGGACCGACGGACGGCTTAAAGCCGCGTAATCTGATTATGGCTCTGTACCAACCTAAATATGGCTCTGTGCCATCTTGATTATGCCTTTGTGCCAATCATTTTTACCTATGGCTATGTGCCTAACATATATATTGATGACTCTGTGTCGATCATAATTACCCGTAGCTGTATGCTGGTTATATTACCGTCGCTGATGGCTATGTGCTAAAGTTATTACAGTTACCAATAGCTTTGTGCCATCCTGATTATGGCTTTGTGCCATCCTGATTATGGTTTATAACCATTCTATTTATGGCTTTTAGTCATTCTATTAACTGGCAGCGTTGCTGCGATATTTATGGCTTTTAGTCGTTTTATCTACGGCACTGAGTCGTTCTGTTGATTTAGTGCCGCAATCGGTGCTAAGCTTGGTGTGTTGGCTAGGTGGGTCGATTTTATGCCCATAGGAGTATAGGGTTGGTAAGGGTGGTGTGTTGGCTAGATCGGGGTGGGATGCATCCTCATACTGTTGCATATCTGTTTATGAGATTTGTCATTGAACTGGGCCTAGGGCCACTTGTTCTATGTTGGTTTGGGTTGGGCCCAATTGATTCTGATATAGGTTGTGACCCAAATGATATTTAGTGGGTTTTGTCCCACGTATGCTCTGAATTGGACTGTACTGTTACTATTAAATGGCTTTGGCCCAGACTGTTTCAGTTTCTATTTTTCTATATACTGACTGTTACTCTAGTAAGGGGATTACACACTAATTTTTCGTAAACTCGCCCCATTTTTTATTGTGCAAGTAATCCCCAGCGTTTGGAGGATCAGTGCTGCATGGGACTCGGAGGTGACCACACGATGGCGGCTGTTATGCTTTGGGCTTTATATATGTTTTAAATTTTGTTTTGGGTTTTAATTTCTGTAATAAGGCCTCTCTGGATTTAATTCTGAATTTGGGATTTTGTTACTTTTTATATCTGTTCGACGTAGACGAGTTTTCAATCCAATTACCATTTTAAAAACATATGTTTTAAACTTATTTACCTTAAATTAGCTTCCGCAACTAAAAGAGATTTTTAATGAAGTTATTAATGTTTTTAAAAGTGATTAGCTTTTCAATGAACCACGTTTTGAAATTGAATGAACACAAACTTAGACTTTAGTTTTTAAATATTAAGGAGGGTTTTCAATGAAAACATGGTTTTCGAAAAACACTTCAATGTGACATGCCAGATTCGGGCCTAACTTTTGGGCCGATTTTGGGGGTGTTACAGATAACTACTCCGATGACGAGGTTATTACAGAAAGATGTAAAGTTTGAGTGGACAAAAAAGTGCCAGCAAAGTTTTGAGAAACTAAAGGCATTGTTGACATAGGCTCCAGTTCTAGTACAACCTGAGCCGGGAAAAGAATTTGTGATCTATAGCAATGCATCCTTGAATGGATTGGGTTGTGTGCTTATGCAAGAAGGCAATGTGATAGCATATGACTCTAGACAGTTAAAGCCACATGAGAAGAATTACCCAACGCATGATTTAGAGTTGGTTGCCATTGTGTTTGCATTAAAGATTTGGAGACACCATTTGTATGGTGAAAGATGTCGGATATTCACCGATCATAAGAGCCTAAAGCACTTGATGACTCAGAAGGAATTAAACTTAAGGCAAAGAAGATGTCTAGAGTTGATAAAGGATAATGAGTTAGTAATTGACTATCACCCCGGAAAGGAAAATTTAATCGTTGATACTTTGAGTAGAAAATCCTTATTTGCATTGAGGGCTATGAATACACGGGTGACTTTGTTAGACGATGGTTCCATTCTAGCTGAATTGAGAGCTAGATCGATGTTTCTTCAAAAAAAAATTATGATGCCCAGAAAGATGACAGTGACTTGCAAGCCAAAAGAGTTTAGTGCGAGACGGGTGTTGAGTCCGACTTTTAATTAATCCAGATGGATGTTTGATGTTTAGAGATAGAGTTTGTATACCGAGGAATGAGGAGCTAATTTAAAATATTTTACATGAGACACATAGCGAATGTCTTCTGTACATCCGGGTAGCACCAAAATGTATAACGACTTGAAGAAATGGTATTGATGGCTAAATATGAAGAAAGATACTTCTGAGTTTGTATCAAGATGCTTGATTTGTCAACAAGTGAAAGCCAAACACCAAGTACCTTCGAGTTTGCTTCAACCTATCATGATTCTTGAGTGGAAATGGGACTATTTACTACGGACTTTGTAACGGGTTTGCCGTTGACACCAAGCAAGAAAGATACCGTATGGGTTGTGGTAGATAGACTTACAAAGTCAGCCCATTTCATACCGGTACGCGTTAATTATTCACTTGATAAGTTGGCAGACTTGTATGTTTCTGAGATTGTAAGGCTACATGGAGTGCCTTTATCGATTATATCTGATAGAGATTCGAGATTCACATCCCGATTTTGGAAAACGTTGCAAGAGGCCTTAGGCACCAAGTTGAGTTTTAGTACGACTTTTCACCCCCAAACTGATGGACAGTAGGAAAGGTTAATACAAATACTTGAGGATATGCTCCAATGTTGTGTTCTTGAGTTTCAAGGTAGTTGGGAAAAGTACCTACCATTGGTAGAGTTTGCTTATAATAACAGTTTTTAGTCGAGTTTGAAAATGGTGCCTTATGAGGCTTTGTATGGTCGTAAGTGTCGAACGCCTTTGTATTGGACTGAACTCAAGGAAAATTATGTTTAAGGGGTCGATCTGATTAGAGAAACTGAAGAGAAGGTAAAAATAATATGTTATTGTTTAAAAGCTACTTCTGATAGACAAAAATCCTACCCAGACTTGAAACGAAAAGAGATTGAGTTTCAAGTTGGTGATAAGTTATTCTTGAAAGTGTCATAATGGAAGAAAGTTCTCAGGTTTGGACGGAAAGGCAAATTGAGTCAACGTTTTATCAGACCATATGAGATAACTGAGAGGATAGGGCTAGTAGCTATCGATTGGCTTTGCCATCTAAATTGTAAAAGATTCATGATGTGTTTCATGTGTCTATGTTACGTCGTTATCGATCAAATCCTTCGCATGTGTTCACACCGACAGAGGTTGAAATTCAACCCGACATGACTTATAATGAAGAACCGGTTAAGATTCTAGCACAGGAAGTCAAACAGTTAAGGAATAAAAGCATAGCTCTTGTGAAAGTATTATGGCAAAGACATGGGGTGGAAGAGGCTACATGGGAGCCCAAGGAGGCTATGAGGAATTAGTACCCAAACCTTTCTGCTGGTAAGATTTTCGGGGACGAAAATCCCTAAGAGGGGAGAATTGTAATAGCCTGATTTAAGGCCTAGTCTTAATAGTGGTGTGAGACCACAAATCCGAGTAGAAAAATATGTTTTATTTTTTTTACGAGGCTTATGATGTGTTTGCATGATTGTGTGAAAATCTCATGAAGAAATTTTATTAATTAGAGATTAAATTGTCCATTAGGACTAAATTGAAAAGAATAGAAAATATGAGATTCTAGAAGATTTAAGTATGAAATAGCATCATAAAAATTATTAGAAGTTCTTATTTAATAATTAGACGATTATATGTTAAAATGGACAAAAATGGACATGGGAAGGAAAAATCTCAAGGTCTTCTTCTCCCATGGTCGAAAATCACTAAGAAGCCATAACTAGGGTTTCTTCAACTTCCAAGCTTGATAGTAAGTGCACCCTAGCCTTGTTTTTAATGTTCTTCATATTTTTGAGATCCTCGTAACTCGATTGAGCTATTTCTAGCTATATTTTGAGCTAGGGTTTATGTTCAAAAAAGTTACCCATATATGAAATGTATGTATTTTGATGTTTTATAGAAGAATATGAAAGTTTGATGTAGAATAAATATCTTTTTCTAAGTGATTTTCATGAAAAATGCATAAAATGACCAAATTGTAAAAGTTATAAAATGGTCATACATGAGTGAAATAGTGGAAATTAGAGGCTGCTATAGTTAAGAAAATGATTCGGCTAGGCTTGAAATACAAGAAAGCTGAATGAGAATCATTTTACGAGCCTAAGGGAAAAAGTGTAATTATGTGAAAGTTTAGGGGCAAAATTGAAATTTTTCCAAAGTGTGATTCATGAGCCAATTTAGTTAATGTGAGTATTAAACAAGTGAAATTATTATTATAGATCAAGAAACACGAAGCACGGACCGAAACCGAGGCAAGAATAAAGTTGTGGACTAAATCGAATACCTATCCGCATTTTGAATTCCGAGGTAAGTTTGTGTGAAATTAATGTTACATGTGTTATTATGTTTAAATTATTTGTATTTTAAGGAATGCATATCATTTCTATGAAATTGATTAATGATGTCTTGATGAGAAAATGATGAAAATATTCTAAGCGAAGTCTAGGTTGAAATTTCAAAATAACGAGGATACATATGTCACAACATAAGATAAGGAAGGTCTCGTGTAAGACCATGTCCGGGACATGGCTTCGGCACCAAAGGAAGATCTCGTGTAAGACCATGTCTAGGACATGGCATCAACATCTATGTACGATCTCGTATAAGACCATGTCTGGGACATGGCATTGACATCGAGCTTAGAGATCCCGTGTAAAACCATATCTGGGATATGGCATCGGCATCATGAGGTGATCCCATGTAAGACCATATTTGGGATATAGCATTGGCATCGTGATACATGTATGATGTGATTGAGTATCCTCTAATGTTTCGAGTAGTTCAACAGGCAAAAAAGCTAAGTAGGTAAAAAGATATAGAGTCAAATTACACAAGGATGACATTGAGTTTCATTTATGTTAAGGATGATGATGGTGAATTGAGTTTATGTTTATGTTAGCATAAGTGCTAAATTATTTGACTAAGTGAACAGGTACCATGAGTAAAATACAAGTTATGAAACCATAATATAATATGTGATGGGTAAGAGTTAGTATGAGTAAGTATGCCTAAGCCCTCAAGGCTTATGTTGCTATTGTTCCGTGAGATGAATGGATTTTACCATGAGCATTTATGTTACTACATTAATTCATGCAAACTTACTAAGCTATATGCTTACCCCTCTCTTTTTCCCTTTTTCTTTGTAGTATCGCCAAGCTAGCTCGGGGCGTAGAACATCGGAGCTCGAATCAAACTATCAATCATTCTTTTGGTATAGTAAAGTTGATTTATTTTAGGTATGGCATGTATAGGAACTTGGTCATTTTGTACTATGTCATATTTGAGAGACAAAGTGTTGGCTACTAATGTTATACACTCAGTTTGTATATGGTCATAGGGAATTAGCCAATATTTATCAAGTTTCATATTTTAATGATGATAAGTTTTATGAAGGAAAAGTTTATGCAAATGATGAGGTAAAATGTGAAGTGTTTGAATGATGATTAGTGGTTCCTTATAGGGTACTATTGTCTTATCATGTATTGCTTGTGTTGTTATATGTGTGTTTATGTTTCAGTGTGGCAATTGGCATGGTAAATAGCCCTCTAATTGTCCACACGGGTAGACACACGGGCGTGTGTCTAGGCCGTGTGTGACACACGGTCAATCCCCATGGGTGTGTTGATAGGCCATGTGTCCCCTGCATCAAATTTTCGAGAATTCAATTCGTCACACGGGCTAGCACATGGGCGTGTGCCTAGGCCATGTGCCCCTTATGAGGTTGCTGACATCATAAATAGAATACCCAGGTTTTTACACACGGGAGTGTCTAGGCGGGTGAGGGACACGGGCCATTGACACGGGCGTATGTTCGGCCGTGTGAAAACCTCTGTATGTTCGAAATAAAAATTAAATTCCACACGGGCAAAGGACTTGGGTGTGTGTGACTACATGGCCTGCCCACACGGTCGTGTCCCATTTCACACGGGCGTGTAGCCCCTGTTTAGGCAAAAATTTTTAAGCTAGCAAAAGTTTCTGGTTTAATCCCGAAACCTTCTGAATGTATGTTTAGGGCCTCGTAGGCCCATAATAAGGATGTTATGAATACGAATGATAAGTTTTAAGTGTGAAAGGGAATTTTATAACCCAATAATGTATGTTCAAACAAATTCCACTAACAGTAAGTATTTTTCCTAATTACCTTGAAATTTTTAAACACAACATTGGAGCATGTCTTCGAGTATCTGTATTACCCTCTCCAACTGTCCGTTGGTTTGTGGATGGAAAGCTATGCTAAAATTTAGCTTTGTGCCCAAGGCCTCTTGTAACTTTTTCTAAAACTGTGACGTAAATCTCGGATCTCTATCCGAAATAATCGACAATGGTACTCTGTGTAATCTCACAATTTCTGACACATACAAATCCGCCAACTTATCAAGCAAATAATCAATGCGTACCGGTATAACATGGGCCAACTTTGTGAGTCTATTAACCACAACCCATACCGCATCTTTCTTTTTCGGTGACAAAGGCAAACCCGTCACAAAATCCATAGAAAAATGGTCCAATTTCCACTTGGGAACCATAATATGCTGAAGTAAACCCGAGGGTACTTAGTGTTCAGCCTTCACTTGCTGGAAAATTAAGCATCTCGATACAAACTCAGAAATATCTTTCTTCATACTAGGCCACCAATACCATTTCTTCAAGTTGTTATACATCTTCGTGCTACTTGGATGTACAGACAAGCATCCACAATGTGCCTCATGCAAAATTTTCAAATAAGCTCATCATCTCTTAGTACACAAAACCTATCTAGGAACATCAAACATCCATCGGGATTAGTCCAAAAGTTTGACTCAACACCTGCTCACACTGAATTCTCTTGGCTTGCAAATCTCTGTCGCCTTTTTGAGCTTCACAAATTTCTTGGAGAAACATCGGTCTGACTCTCAACTCAGCTAGAATAGAACCATCATCTCACAAAGCCATCCGTGTATTCATGGCTCTCAATGCAAACAAGGATTTCCTACTCAAGGCATCGGCGACCACTTTCACCTTTCCCAGATGGTAGTCAATCACTAGCTCATAATTCTTTATTAGCTCTAACTATCTTCTCTACCTTAGATTCAATTCCTTTTGAATCATCAAGTACTTTAGGCTTTTATGATCAGTGAATATCTAACATTTTTCACCATACAAATGGTGTCTCCATATCTTTAGTGCAAAAACAATAGCGGCCAACTCCAAATCGTGGGTCGAGTAATTCTTCTCATGCGACTTTAACTATCTAGAGGCATAAGTTATCACTTTGTCTTCTTGCATGAGTACACACCCCAATCCATCCAAGGATGCATCGCTAAAGACCACAAATTCTTTTTCTCATTCAGGTTGTACTAGAACTAGAGCCTCAGTCAACAATGCCTTCAATTTCTCAAAACTTTGCTGGCACTTCTCTGTCCACTCAAAGTTCACATCTTTTTGCAATAGTCTCGTCATCGAAGTAGCTGTCATAGAAAATCCCTTGACAAATTTTCTATAGTAGCTAACTAGGCCCAAAAAACTTCTAACCTCGGATACGTTCCTTGGTGGTTTCCAATCCACAATTGCTGAGATCTTACTCGGTCAACTCTAATTTCATCTCTCGAGATAGTGTGCCCCAAAAATCCAACTTCTTTAAGCCAAAATTCACTCTTACTAAACTTGGCATATAACTGATTATCTCATAACATTTGCAAAACCATCCTCAAGTGTTCAATATGCTCGTTCTCATCACGAGAGTAAATCAGTACATCATCAATAAAAACCATAACAAATTTATCCAAATATGATCGAAAGATGCGATTCAACAAATCCATGAACACAGCAAGGGCATTGGTTAAACCAAAAGGCATGACTAAAAACTTGTAGTGACCATACCTTGTCCGAAATGCGGTTTTGGTACATCTGTGTCTTTGACTCTTAACTGATAATATCCAGACCTCAAGTCTATCTTAGAAAACACCGTGGCTCCCTTGAATTGATCAAACAAATCATCGATTCTTGGCAACGGGTACTTGTTTTTCACGGTTACTTTATTGAGCTATCGATAATCTATACATAACCTCATGGAACCATCTTTTTTTTCACAAATAATATGGGAGCACCCCACAGAGAATAACTCGGTCTTGCAAAGCATTTTTCTATCAACTCTTGTAGCTGTGCCTTCAGTTCTTTTAGCTCGGTTGGAGCCATTCTATACCAAGCAATCGATATAGGTGTAGTACCAGGGGCCAACTCAATGCCAAATTCAATCTCTCTAACCAAAGGCAACCCTGGCAGTTCTTCTGGGAAAACATCTGGATACTCGCATACTATGGGTACTGATTCAATTCTTATCTTAGTCTCTTTAGCGTTCATCACAAAGGCATGGTAAGCTTCGTACCCTTTTCTCAGGTATTTTTGAGTTAACATGGAAGATATCACTACAGGCAATCTGTCTTGGTCATCTGATTCAACACAAAGAATATCCCCATTTTCACATTTTAACCCAATAAATTTCCTTCCACAATTCACTATCACATCATGAGTAGTTAACCAATCCATCCCAAGGATGACATCGAATTCATCAAATGGCAATAACATGAGATTAGCCAGAAAATAATGACCTCTTATCATCAAAGGGCAACCTTTGCATACTCTATCGACCAACACACATTTGTCTAGGGGATTTCACACTTTTATTACAAATTCTGTAGACTCTACAGGCATGTTCATGCTAGAGACTAATTTCATGCAAATATATGAGTGGGTAGATCCCGGGGCAATTAAAGCTATAACATAGAATCATAGAGAGAAAATGTACCTGTGATCATGTCAGGGAAGGACGCCTCTTCGCGAGCTCAAATGGCATACGTTCTCACCGGTGCTCTACCCTCAGATCTTGCAGTCTGCTCTCTAGATGTATTCTTGCTACTCGTTCCATTCTCTGGCTTTCTTTGTGGCTTCCCTCGAGTAGTACTTCCCGGTCTTGCACTCTGAGATTTCTCTTTCTCACCCACCTCTGGGAAATCTCTAATAAAATGATCTATAGATTCACACTTAAAACAAGATCTCTCATTTGCTCAACACTCCTCAAGATGACGTCTGCCACACTATGGACATTCCGGTCTACTTGGTCAACCGTTGCCAACATTAGCAACCAAAGTGGTCTGAGCTTTAGACCTCGAGTACTGCTTACCCTTACTTCTATTTGAAAACCCAGCTGGAGTGGCTAATCGAGTAGTAAACTCTCTTGATTTCTTGAATGAGGATTGGAATGACTTAATTAGTTGTCTCTTTCTCGAGTCACGAGACTCGATTTTAGCCTTTCTTTTCTCTTTGACCAGTTCCTCGGCCTTACAGGCTCTATCTACTAGCACATTAAATTCTTTAGTTCTAGGACATCGGCAAATAAACGGACATCCTCATTTAACCCGTCCTCGAACCTTTTACACATAATGGCTTCTGTAGATATGCACTGCCGAGCGTATTTACTAAGTCTTATGAACTCACGCTCAGATTCGGTCACCGTTATTCGATCTTGCTTTAGCTCCAAGAATTCTTTTTTTTTCTAGTCGATGAACCTTTGACTAATATACTTCTTTCGGAACTCTTCTTGGAAGAATTCCCAGTTAACTTTTTCCCTTGGTACAATCGACACAAGGGTGTTCCACCACTGATAATCCGAATCTCTTAAGAGAGACACGACACACTTCATGCACTCTTAGGGTGTGCAAGATAATTCATCAATTATCCTAATGGTATTTTCAAGCCAGAATTCTACTTTTTCCGGATCATCATCTTTATTAGCTCGAAATTCCTTAGCTCTTTACTTCTGAATTCTATCAATAGGGGGCTTCTCCCTCCTTACTACCTCTACAACTTGGGGAGATACAGGAGTAGGCTAAGGAATAGGTGGGGGTGGAAGAGGTTGAGTATTAGGATTTTCTCAAACAAATTCAGTATACCAGTTGCTCATTATATGGAGAAAGGCTTTTCGAGCCTCTTCTCCCTGACCCAAAGTCTTGGGTCTACTTTTTACTGGAGCGGTCCCTTACACGGGAGCCGGTGCATTACTTGCACATCATCGGCCACAGCTCGATCGGGATCCATTTACTATATAAAAACACAATTTAAATCGTCAGGAGTCGTCACACTATCATTATGTAAATACTCATACGTATGGCATGTATAGCTAGACTCATACTTACACTATATTAGTCTGAGAATCGACTAAACGGTAGCTCTGATAACACTAAATGTAACACCCCTTACCCATATTCAATGCTGGAACCGGTACGAGGCATTACCGAACTTAAATTACTTACTCATACAAAATCAGGCAATGAACTTTTTTTCAACTTAAACTTTTTCACTTAAACTCTTAACATCCTTATTATGGGCCTATGATCCTAAACAAAAACATGAAGTGATTCGAGGCTGAACCAAAAACTTTCAAACACTTAGAAAATTTTTACTCAAAACAGGGCCATACGCCCGTGTGGATAGGGACACACCTGTGGGGACAGGCCATATGGTCTCACTCGCCCATGTCCCTAGCCCGTGTGAAAAAACTTGACATTCTATTTCTGACGTCATCATCTCAATAAGGTCACAAGGCCAAGGCGCACGCCTTTGTCCTTAGACCGTGTGTCAAATTAAATTCCTAATTTCAGGTGCAGACTTCACACGGTCTTGGAACATGCCCATGCTCTATGGTCATGTCTTTTACACAGTTGAGACATACGATCGTGTCTTAGCCTGTGTGGTTACTAATAGGCATACTGATTTGCCAACTTAGCATGCAGGGGTACACACGGCCTATCAACAAGCCCATGGGGCTGACAGTGTGTCACACACGGCCTAGACACACGCCCGTGTGTCTTCCCGTGTGGAAAATTATAAGGCTAACCACCAAGACAATTGTCACTCTGAAATACAGCCACGCTTATACCATTTCATTTTAACACACTACATGATCATAAGGCACTTCTAATGCCCAAAATAAAGACATCCATACATAGGTTTACACTACATTCATCATGCATATTCTTTACTAATTTATCATCCAATCACACAAGCATGCACTTCATGAACTTCTTCACAGTTGAATATATAAAACTTATCAAGTATTGGCCAATTTCCAATGGCCATTTACAAAATGAATTGAATGACATTAATATCCACACATTGGCTAACCAATATGACATAACACAAAAATAACCAAGTTCCTATACATGCCATACTCAAAATTAATCAAACTTTGCTATACGAAGGAAAAGTTGATAGTGTGATTCGAACTCCGATGTCCTATGATTTCTGAGTTAGCTTGGCAATATTACTAGGAAAAGGGAAATGAGAGGGGTAAGCATAAAGCTTAGTAAGTTTACATGAAATAAATAGCAATATATAGGCTTATGATAACATTCATACATTACATCGAGTAACAACTCAAATTCTCAAGCACATTGCCATAACTTACTCATGTTTGCACTTACCAATTACATATCTCATATCGATCATATTTCTCACAAGATACTCACATGTTCCTGTATCACTTCATCACATAACTTTAGCACTTTTATTCTCTTGAGCATATACCTAGCTCTTTCCTATCTCTAACATAAACTTAGTTTTTACCTATTGAACTACTTGGAATATCAAAGGATACCCAATCTCATCATACATGTAACATGATGCCAATGCCATATCCCAGATATGGTCTTATATGGGATCACATCTCGATGTCAATGCCATATCCTAGATATGGTCTTACACGGGATCTCATATCTCAATGTCAATGTTATATCACAGATATAGTCTTAGAAGAGATCTTATATCAATGTCGATGCCATGTCCCATGCATGGTTTTACACGAGATCTCTCTTCAGTGCTGATTCCATGTCCCAAACATGGTCTTGTACAGGAACTTCTTTATCTCATGTTGTGACAATGGTATCCTAATGTTCAACTGGGGCTTCAACTCAACATAATAGCATTATACTTTCATCGAGGCAACATTAATCAATTTCATAGAAATACTAAACATTTCTCATGATATCAAGCAATGAATAATATAATAGCATTATGTAGCTTTAATTGCACACAAACTTACCTCGGTACCAAAATATATGTGGAATTGTTCAATTTAATCCACCACCTTGTTCTTGCCTCAGTTTTGGTCCGGGCTTCGTGTTTCTTGATCTATAATAGCAATTTCACTTGTTTAATAATCACATTGACTAAAATAACCCATTAATCATTCTTTGGAAAATTACCATTTTACCTTTAATCTTTTACAAAATTACGATTTTACCCCTAGGCTCAAAAAATGAAATGTGTTCATTTTTCACACACCCAAGCCTAATAGTCCCCTCATTAGCTAGATCATGTTACAAGGTTCTCAAAAATACAAAAATTATCAAAGAATGACCATCAAAACACTTACTTGCAAGGAGAAAAGCTTGGCTGAAATTTTTGAGCTCTCAAACCCCTATTTTTCTTCTAATTTTTTGTGGAGAAGATGGAGAGAAAAGATGATATCACTTTTTTCTTTATTTTATTATTACAAGTCAATTTAGTCACCAAAACTCCACCTACCCTTGAAAAATCTCATTTTCTTGTCCCCTATGGCTGGCCACTCTATTTCAAAGGGTCTAATTGCACATTAAGGGCCTCCAATTAATATTCTATAGCTTTTAGACACCTTTAACTTGTAAAATAAAACTTTCGCACTTTATTTGATTTAGTCCTTTTTCACAATTGAGCATGAAATCACTAAAATTAATGCACCAAAATTTTCATACACTCATATAATTATGCTATAACTCATAAAATAATATAAAAATAATTTTTTCAACCTTGGATTAGTGGTTTTGAAACCACTATTCTGACTAGCCCCAAAATCGGGCTATTACGCCCTCTCTTGGCCGTCCATGAATTGTAGATAGTGGCTAATTTTTTCCTTGATTTTCTTGCTTGATTCTAGCTTGATTTGTGCTAGGGGTTGGATGGCAATCAAGGTGGAAGTTGGGGACTGATTTTTTATTTCTTTACATTTACAAGGACCTTCAAAGGATTCATCCAAGAGCTAATTTTGGGCTGCTCATATGCCTTTTCCGAATTTGGGCCATTCTCCCTTTTTGTTGGACTATTTTTTACACCCAATTCATAGTAGACTCAATCATTTTAAACAACCATCTTCCAAGTTAGGTTGCATGGAATTCTTAGGTCCATTTTAATGAGCTTGTCATCCACATGATGTACAATTTAACTTTTGCTCATGTGTGATATTATTCAGCTCCCATGCTTTATTAATTCAATGGTCTATTTACAACACTTTGAGTAAAAATTAACATCCAACATAAAATAATAAAATTATGCAAAATTAATACTTATTTGTATAAAATTTCAAAATTCATTTAATTTATGTTTAATGTCTTAATATGAATGAAAATCACCCAATTAGATATCAAATACTCGAGATTAATATAAATCCTAAGTAAAAAGGTGATTTAAACATCTACAAAATATCTATATAAATTAGAGTTTACAGGAGTAAATCATCAATTCTTTTATACCCCATGTTACAGTCAAAATCTACACCAAATTGCCAATCAATGTAGGTTGATGGCATACCAGTATAAGTGCTTTCGCCCAGGACATTGAATCACCAGAGTTGAACTCGAACTCATTGACTGAATGTTGTGTCCAGGTGTCGTGGTTCAGGTTATCGAGATACCCTAACTAATAGACAAAATGACCGCCAAAGTTGAAATCCGTGCCTGAAACCGAAGAATGTCTTCCAATTGATGATTCTGGGACATTATAATGTGAGATTCATAACAATGCGGTGAACCCACCGTACAACCATGTCGTAGGACATTTTTCTTTTGCTAGGATTCCCGCATAAACCATAACATTGGTAGAATATAGACCATCTCCATCAACCTCGATAAACTCAACATATATCTTAAGTATAGCATTTCCACTTGAGCAATGCGAATCTAGGACCGCCTCCAGCTCTAGCTTGCCTTTCACATCAAATAACTGATACTTAAAAGGGTTTAGTGATGCCAGATATCTACATGTCAAGCTTGAAATTCTTCCCCGAATTGAACTCCCAACTTTCCTCCTAATTCTTGACTATAGATCATGCAATTAAACGATACGATTGAAAGCCAAGTCCATAAATTAGGCTCTTGCAAGTACGACCCGACGTCTGTATTGTAGATTTGACTACCGTAATAAATTATGGATTTCACTCATTGATTCATTTCAATTTAAAACAAATTAAATATTTAGAAAAAAAATCTACAGATGGTTATCAAAGAAATTGAGACGACACTTGCAATCCAACACTTCAAAAATGTAACAGTCCGATTTAGACCCTAGTTGGAATAGTGGTTTCGAGACCGCAAATCTGAGTCATAAAAATATTTTAATATTATTTTCTGTGTCTGCAGTATATGATTTAGCATGTGTGAAAGTTTCGTAAATTAATTTGTTTGTTTGTGTGCTTAAATTGATAAAATGACTAAATCGCATAAAAGGTAAAATGGCCTTTTAATTAAATAAGTGTCGAATTGATAATGTTCTTATTATGTGAAGTCCATGCCATAAATATGATAGTGGATGGCTAATGGACGGTTTTGGACATAGTTTATATGTTTTTCCTATTTAATTATAAAGGTTAAATAAGTAAGATAGTAAATAAGCAATATTAAATAAAAGACAAAGTTAAATTATGTCCTTATTCATCATCCACCACTGATTTTTAAAAGAAAAAGAAATATTTTGAAGCTTTCAAACATTTGGCTCTTGATCTAGTAAATTAAGGTATGAGTTTTGTTCGGTTTTTGATAATTTCTATGTTTTTGTAATCGTTGCTTCGTGTTCTTCGAAACCCATGTCTTAATTTTGTGAATTGATGAATATTTTGAAATGTGACATTGATGAACACATGAATTTTGTGATGTTTGAAGATGAATTATGAAATATATGCGTTAGATTAGCATAGTTTGTCTTTGAATTTTTTTATGAATTTGAGTATTTTAGACTTAATTGAGAAAATAATATTTTGAGGGACTAAATTGTGAAATAAATGAAAAATATGGATTTCTAGGGATCTATAGAGAATTTGGCTAAGCATGGGTATATTGAGATTTTGTGTATTTTGTGATTTTGTGAAATAGGGACTAAAATGTCAAAATGTAAAAATATGAGGGCTAATTTGTGAATTTTCCTAATATGTGTTTTTGGATTGAATTGAATGAATTAGTGAATAAATGAGTTAAATTTGAATATTTGTAGATCAAGAACCGAAGAAAATGGACTTAGATCGCGGGAAATCAAAAGTTATTGAGTAGTCAAGTTCGTTTCTGTATATCCAAATCAAAGCAATAACAGAGGTGTCATGAAGAGAAAAAGTACCCATTATCACATCTGGAGATGATGCCTCCTCATGAGTGCGAATGGCATAGGTCCTTGCAGGTGCTCGACCCTCCGATCTCATAGTAGAATCTCGAGGCGCACCTCTACTACCAGTCCCACCTTCCAGGTTCTTTTGTGATCTACCCCTCAAAGGTACATTGTTTGATCTCACTTCTTGCTTTCCTTCCTTCTCCTCCCTCTCTGGACAATTTTGAATAAAATGGTTGGGTGAACCGCACTTGTAACAATTTCGGTTGTTTCCCCAACACTCCCCAGTGTGCTGCCTACCACGATTTGGACACTCCGGTTTGGACTTCGGGTTGCCCACACCTGCCATCGAAGTGGCTTGAACTCTCGAGCTGAGTATGTATTACCTTGATCTCGATGTGAATGTCCAGCTAACACTGTCATCCGAGGGTTTATTTCCTTGGACCTCTTCGATTGAGCTTGGTATGATTTATTCATTGGCCTTTTCCTCGCATCTCGGGCCTCACTCACGGCTTTCCTCCTTTTCTTATTCAATTCTTCAGCCATACATGCCATATCAACCAACACCATAAATTCTTTTAACTCCAAAATCCCAACTAGAAGTTTGATATCGTCGTTCAGCCCATCTTCAAACCTCTTGCCCAAGATAGCTTCTGTAAACACACACTCTTACGCATACTTGCTGAGCTTAACAAACTCATGCTCATATTCTGCCACAATCATTTTTCCTTGCTTCAATTCAAGGAATTCTTTCCGTTTCTGGTCCACAAACCTTTGGCTTATATACTTCTTCCGAAACTCTTCCAAAAAGAAGTCCCACGTTACCCTCTCTCTTGGAACCACTGTAGTTAACATCTTCCACCAATGGTATGTCGAGACCCTCAGCAAGGACACAGCGCATTTCAAGCTCTCCTCAAGTGTGTAGGAGAGTTCATCAAACAACCTCATTGAGTTCTCAATCCAGAACTCTGCCCTCTCAGGGTCATTGTTTATATTGGCTCTAAATTCCTTGGGCCCTTCCTTCCAAATCTTATCTATCGGGAGCTTGGTCATCCTCACTGCATCTATACTTTGAGGAGCCACAAGAACTGGCTGAGGTATAGGAAGGGGTGGAGGAGGTTGAGCATTTGGGTTTGCTCGTACATACTCAGTATACCAGTTACTTATCATTTGGAGAAAGGCTTCCCTGGCCTCTTCTCCTTGACTTCTAGTCTCGGGTCCAGCCTCTACAGGCACGGTCCCTTGTGTGGGAGCCAGCGCGTTACTAGCTATGTCATCAATAGTTATTTGATCGGGATCCATTTACTATATAAAAACAAAGCTTAGAATTGTTAGAAGCCACCATACTATATATACGCTTATAGCATGTATAGCTAGACCCTAACACACGCTATGGTAGCCTGAGAACTGACTAAACCATAGCTCTGATACCACTAAATGTAACACCCCTTACCCGTATTCTATGCCGGAACTGGGTACAAGGCGTTACCGTGCTTAACTCACACGGTCATACAACTTTTGGTTACCAAATTTCATTCTCAATTTAAAACTTTCCCATCCACATATCTAATATCCTTATAATGGGCCTACGAGGCCCTAAACACACTTTCGGAAGGTTTCAAAAATAAATCAAAAACTTGCGTGCATTTAGGAAAATTTTACCTAAACAGGGCCACACGCCCGTGTGGTATTTCACATGCTCGTGCCTTGCACCTGTGGTCGACACTAACTTATTCCATACGGCCTGTCACACACCCGTGTGCTTCAACCGTGTGACAATTTAAATTCTAAAATCAAGGTGCAGACTTCACATGGCCTACGCACATGCCCATGTCTGTGGCCGTGCCTCCCACGGGGCTGAGATAGACAGCCATGTCTCTACCCTTTGTGTTTACTACTGAGCTTACTGACTTGAAATTCTAACATGCAAGGGGACACACGTCCTACTCAGACACTCATGCAATTGACTGTGTGTCACATACGGCCTAGATACAAGCTCGTGTGCGTACCCGTGAGGACAAGAACAAGGCTATTTGCCAAGCTCTTTCATCATCCTAACTCACTCAAGCATAATTCACCCTCCACCAACAATTCAATCATGCATTTTCATAGCCAAACAAACCATTCATATACTCTACACAATCATGAATAACCTTTTCTTATCATTGATTAATAGAGAGGAGCCACTTACTATGGCAATATACAAAAGATTTCATCTATAAGGAGCCGACACATTTGGCTATAGTAACAAAATAATGCACCTAGTCTAGCCCCTATACATGCCATTACCATTCTCAAAATGTTAGTTCTAAATATACCGAGATGAGCTAATAGTGTAAGTTGTCTTCCAATTATCTTTTTATCTTGACCCGACTCTTTAACACTATAAAACAAGGGAAAATAAAGGGAGTAAGCTTAAAGCTTAGTAAGTGTACATGTAAACAAAAACATCATACTTTATGTTAATCAATAAATAGTATTTCACAATTCAAGATCATGCTTACTTATTCATCCCTTACCACATTTCAACCATATCACAACATAATGCTCACATTCATTAACATATATTCCTGCACTTATTACCACAAGAATCACATGATACATCACATAACAATTTCACAATAAATCATTCATAGCAATGCCAAACACTCGGTGGTATCGCACTTAGCCCACCATTAATCTTTAGCAGGGTGGTATCGCATATAGCCCACCAAACAATATTATAAACGATGGTATCGCACACAACCCATCATACATAAATAACATGATGGTATCGCACATAGCCCACCAACAAGAATAATTAATGTGGTATCGCACACAGCCCACCATTAATTACTACGGGTAATATTCCACATTTACATATCTAAATAAACTTATTTGAATATATATATATATTCTCAATCTTACAATGCACCAATTAGTAACAACATGTATATTTTAAATGCATCATTTAAATATAAACTTACCTCGGTGCAAAACGTATTAGTTTGCAGTTTAATCTAAAACCTTGCCTTTTCCCCGGTCAAGATTAATTCCGCACTCTTCTTGATCTATAACATCAAAATTTCACTCATTCAATCATTTTATAACCACATTACATCATAATCTCTACTTAGGAAAAAATGACCATTTTGCCCTTGTACTATGGAAAAAATTATGATTTTGCCCCTAGGCTCGTAAATCATTTTTTCATCACATTTTCTCATTAAACAAGCCTAGCTAAACATTTATTATTCTTACAAATACTCATAATTTCAACTATTTCATACATTTATTACACATTTTCAATCTTTGCATTCAAGTCTTATTTAGGTGTTTTCATGGCAACACCCTTCACAAAAGTTGTTTCTCATCTCACTAACATTCATTTTCTTCCATAAAAACTCAACTAATAAAAAAAACTCTCTCATGGCAATTCCTTAAACTTTTAAACATTTAACAATTTAGTCCCCTCAAGTAACACCCCCAAACTCGGCCCAGACGTTATGACCGAATCTGGTGAGGTCACATCAAGGACAATTCCAAATCGATTTTACTAAGTTAAAATTTAAGGCCTAAAAGCCCAAATCCTTGAACCTTGTTAAGTAACGATAAAAGCCCATGCTTTTAAGTAAAAGCCCATAAGTTAAAGTTATCTCGAAAATCATGTTTAAACTTAAGAAATTTATTTAAGTTTAATAATTACGTAAACAAAACACAAAATCTAAAGTCAAAACGGAGTACAAGGCCTTATTACAACCAACGAAAGTGAAATGATTAAAAACATTTCTTTTGAAATCGATAAACAAAATTCCTAAGTATCTTGTAGTGTGGCCATCTCTGAACCCCCTCTCACGTCGATCTGTCTATTGTGGATCACCTAAAACATTTAATAAAAAGCGTGTGAGTATCGACACTCAGTCCTTAGCAATCAATTCAATATGCAATTATCACATTGGGCCTAAGCCCTATCAAAATTAGTGGTCTTGGGCCTTAGCCCACAACGACCTCATATCATATCATATCACATGAAAACAAAGTTATGCAAAACCCTCCCCAAAAGTCCATCCGCTAGACACCATTTCCCTTCCAAACCTACATACATGTGGGGATATAAATATCAACCCATCCATCCCTACACTCCAAAGGTAGCACCAACAGTGAACTACTCAACGTTGCAACAAAGCTGCTAAGTATATAATGAGCTTAAAGCCATCGGTGGATCCACGGTCGTCAAGCAACTATGCGATCTCATTGTTGTTTTGTCGAGTCTTAAAATTTATATAAAGAATGATCGAACCTAGAAACTAACTAAGACAACGATGGAGCAAGCGTACCTATCGAACAGTAGTATAGTTTAGGCAAGACCGGAATGTCGAATCCCAAGGGAACCAAAAGTACTAATACTAACTCTCTTTTTATTATCTAGCCTAAGAATTAAGGGAATTTATTGTTTAATCTAAATTAACTAACTACTAAACTAAAGACTCTAAGACAAAGAAGAATAAAATTTGGAAAATAACTTGAGGAAAAACCAATTGATTAAGACGACACCCAAGGAAGAATCCACCTAGACTTCCCTTGTTATCTAACACTGAACCAGACGATTTATTCACTTGACTTGATCCGTAAAATTCCCTAACATATATTAATCCCTCTCTCGAGGCGACTAACATCACACCTAGGTTGATTAATTGAAATCTCTTTCTAATTAAAACCCATAGAATCGATTAACTCGATCTATGGACTCCCATATTAGGTTTCACCCTAATCCGGCAAAATCTCGTCACCCTATCTCGAGGCGCGCAATCAACTCCTCTTAATTATGCTAGATTTACTCTTAGGAAGGGACTTTTTCTCCTCCACCTAAGCACATCATACTTGAATTAATATTCTGGAAATATCAACACAAGAATTAAGAATACATAATTAAGAACAAGTCAAATATTTATCATATAGTTCAGCAAGCGATAACAAGATTCATCTTAGGTTTCATCCCCCTCAGGTATCTGAGGGTTTAGCTGATAACAATAAAAGAAAACATCTAAAAAAAAAAGATAAAACAAAACATAAGAAATCTCTAAAACCCCTTGAAGGAATTAAAGGAGAGATCCTCCGTCTTGAGTATAATTCCGTCTTCTTGAAGATGAATCAATGGGCTATCTTCGAGTAAATCTCCACAAATCTGTCCTCTTTGGCCTAGCTGGACACCCCCTAACTAAAGCCCTAGGTTCCCCTTTTTAGGTTATAATTAGGGTGTTGCTTCGAAATATGTTTCTTTGCCCCTAAATATCCTAATCCAAGTGAAACTTCTCTTTGTCACGATAGGGACACGCCCATGGCACACGCCCGTGTGAATCAATTTTAGGTCGTGGTCGTGTCTACTGAAGAGACACTCCCGTGTGTTTCGTGGTCCAAGTTGTGTTAGAGTAAATTAGGGAGGCACGATCGTATGGTCTTGGGCCTATGCCGTGTCGATTTCTATTTTGACCCAATTTGGTCCGTTTTAGGCCCGTTTCTCGTTCTTTTTATCCTCCGGTTCTCTCTTGAGTATAAAACATGAAAATAAAGGATTAAGAGCACTAAATTACATAATTCAAGGCTTAAATCATCCAAAGGTATGCTAAATGTGGGCCTAAAATATGTTACTTTTACGGTTTATCACGATCCTCAAATTCTTCCTCCGTACCATAATTCCCACCCATATGCATCCTAAACAGAATATCATATGAATGCAGCATGCATATGAGTAACATCCATAAAACTCATACTCATCACATAGGGGTATTTTAGTCATTTCATAATCAAGGGTATTTTCATAATTCTACCCTGCCGAGGTATTATCGTAATTCTACCCTACAGGGGTATTTTCGTAATTTTTGAGTTAGGGGTATTTTGGTAATTTCCCAAACTAAAGGTATTTTAGTCATTTTTTCCTTTATGGGCATTTCGTTCATTCTTAAGTTTTATGGATTCAATACCTATCTAGGCCCATTAACAAGTCCCCAACGGTCAAAGTGAATATGCACTATGCACTAGGTAGGATTCTAGAAAAGAGGAGGTGGGTCATTGAGACCGCTTAAGTACCAAGCTCTCTCTAGATCCAATCCTAGACATGCATACACCCATTACCACACTTCAACCTTATGACTTGTCCGCGGTTGCAATTTTGTGTTTAAATTTTATGTAGGTTTTAGCAGTTATCAGATACTAAGATCAAATCCATATACAAAGCCCAAATAAGCTTACATACATGCAAACGACCTACTAAGCCCAATCCCATTCATATGGCCCATTAGGCCCAAATTACATTTATATGGCCCATTAGGCCCAAATCATATCCATATGGCCCATTAGGCCCAATTACAATCGAATCATACAACCGTTCATGCCAATTCATTATTTATGTTCACATAACAACCATTTCTGTAATCATGGACCTACAATAGATATCACTTAATGATGAGTCTTGGCTTAATACACACTTTAACAATAACCCAAACCTTACCGTAATCTTACCGTGTGCCATACGTTCTAGTGGCCCTTCCTTAGCTACTATTCGAGAATATCCCCTAGATCTTTACCCAAATGTATATCATCAAAAACAAGTGACTCATATTCCACATAAGTCACCCCTATAGGCATACTTACATTCGACCATCCACTGAACCACAACCGAGACGAGTGCACTTACCTCTTTGATAACGATCCTTACCACGCTTGCGATCCTTGAATTCTACCCTTGTTAATACAAGGTTAACGATAAGGAAAGGTTAGATAGCCCTTCAGCTATTAACAAAACGCACTAAAGAAGTTGATAGAACACTTACCAAAACCTTCCTTTGATCCTGCGGCCTAGATAGCTACTGGATAAGATTCGGCTTAAAACTTGACTAAGAGTAAATAACAATCAATTTGTGATGGAGAAAAATAACAAGGAATCGGAACCAAAAAGGGATTTTGGCAAGAAAATATGATGATAAATTTTAGCAATGAAGAATTCGGTTATAGGTGAATTCAGCAAGAAAGGATTCGGCTATAGGAGATTTCAGCAATGGGAGAATTTGGCTATGGGAGGAACCGATTGAGGGGAAGAAAAGGAAGAAAAAGAGTAAATGCAATTCAAAGAACCCTTTAAAGGATTCGGCACTCTCCTATTATAGTCACAAGCCAAAAATGCTTTCCCCCAGAGTCCCATTCGGCACCGCTTCTTCACCCTGCTCATCTCCTAACTTTTCTCCCTGATAACTTAATCACATCCGAAATTTCCTCCACATCCATCACACTAGATCACTTCAAACTCTTCACGGCAAGAGTTCAAAACCAAAACAACTCTGGCCGTCCACTTTGCAAAATAAACACTCCCAAAATCCCTTACCACTACTCGAATCTTGGACCTTCTCAACTGACAATCATGCCACCTTATAGCTCCCTAAGTGATGCCACTTGCCACTGGACCATAGGCTAACTTTGTGTCCTATTTTTCCCTTAATCTGCTTAAGAGGCCTAATACCTGAGACTAAGGTCCATTAAGGTAGAAAAATAAACTTTCCCTCTGGTCTTCCCTATCTCTAAGGCTTCAAATAATCCCCGATAATACCTTAAGATTAATATTCTAAGTGCTACTCATACATACCAACTTTAGTGCACAAAAATTTAGAGTTTCAGGATTTTTGGGGCATTACAATTCTACCCCTCTTAAAAAATTTCAGCTTCAAAATCTACCTGATTGGAACAAGTGAGGATATTGTCGTTGCATTGCCTCCTCAAGTTCCCAAGTAGCCTCCTTGGCATTATGGTTATGCCATAGCACTTTGACCAAAGGGACAGACTTTCTTCTTAGCACCTTAACATCTTGATCAATTATTTGAATTGGCTCCTCTTCAAACGTTAGGTTTGGTCTAACCTCGATCTCCTCGACTGACACGATATGAGAAGGGTCTGATCGGTAACATCTTAGAATTGATACATGAAACACATCATGTATTTGGCTTAGTTCAGTAGGCAATTCCAACTGATAGGCAACTGGCCCAATTTGCTTCAACACTCGATATGGCCCAATGAATCTAGGGCTTAACTTACCTTTCCAACCAAACCTTAACACCTTCTTCAAAGGGGAAACCTTGAGAAAAGCCAAGTCCCCCACCACATAGTCAATCTCTCTCCTTTTGAGGTCAGCATATGACTTTTGGCTATCCGTCGCCTCCTTCAACCGATCCCAAATCAACTTTACCTTATCTTCGATGTCTGCTACCAACTCTGAACCCAATACTCGCCACTCTCCCAACTCAGTCCAACAAGTTGGAGTACGACATCTTCTCCTATACAGTGCTTCATATGGTGTCATTCCAATACTTTCCTGATAATTATTGTTATACGTAAATTTAGCTAACGGCAAGTAATCCTCCCAACTACCTCGAATTTCAATTACACACCCTTTCAGCATATCCTTCAAAACTTGAATTACCCTCTCTGACTGACCATCAGTCTGAGGGTGAAATGCTGTACTAAAATCCAACCTCGTACCCAATGCTTCATGTAACTTCTTCCAAAAGAAAGACGTAAAATGAGGGTCTCTATCAGATATAATAGAGACTGAAACCCCATGCAATCTCAGAACCTCCGCCACATACAACCTTGCCAACTTCTATAATAAGTAGTCAGTGTGGACCAGTATAAAATGGGCAGACTTAGTCAACCGATCCACAATAACCCATACAGAGTCCTTCTTAGCAGGCATCAAAGGTAGCCCACTAATGAAATCCATAGTAACCCGCTCCCACTTCCATAGTGGAATCTTAATTGGCTGAAGTAACCCTAACGGCAATTGATGCTCTGCTTTCACTTGCTGACATACCAAATATTTACCTACAAATTTTGTAACCTCGCATTTCAATTCTGGCCACCAATAAAGCTCTCGTAAATCCCTATACATCTTGTTACCTCTAGGGTGCATAGCATAGGAACTACTATGCACTTCTCGCAATATAGACTTCCTTAGCTCTTCGTCCCTTGGCAAACAAATTCTACCACGGAAACACAATAACCCGTCACGATTTAACCCAAAATCTGTCGTTTCCCCATTCTCAATTTGCTTGAATCGAGAATCTAGAGTCTCATCCAATGACTGTTTCACTTTAATCTACTCAACCCACAGTGGCTTCACTTGCAATTCGGCTAACAAACTTTCGTCGTCATACAAACTCACCGAGCGAACATCGCCCTCAAGTCCAACATAGCTCGACGGCTTAGTGCATCAGCCACCACATTTGCTTTGCCCAAGTGATATTCTAGCATGTAATCATAATCTTCTAACAGCTCAATCCATCAGTGATGCCTCAAGGTCAACTCCTTCTGAGTTAAGAGGTACTTCAGACTCTTGTGATCCATATAAATGGTGCACTTCTCTCCATACAAGTAATGTCTCCAAATCTTAAGTACGAATATCATTGTTGCCAACTCCAAATCATGGGTTGGGTAATTCCCCTCATGAGCCTTAAGCTGGCGCGACGCATATGCAACCACCTTCCTTCCTACATCAAAACACAGCCTAAGCCCACATGTGACGCGATCGCTATAAATCGTAAACTCTTTTTTGGGCTCTAGCTGAATCAAAATAGGGGCCTCCGTTAAAAACTTCTTAAGCTTATCAAAGCTTTCTTGCTGATTATCAGTCCATACAAATGAGACCCCCTTCCGTAGCAGCTTGGTCAAGGGTGTCGCGATTAGGGAAAACTCTTCAACAAATCACCTATAGTACCCTGCTAGCCCTAGAAAACTCTGAATTTTTGACACTGTTTTAGGTCGTTTCCAATCCAACACTGCTTCCACCTTTTGAGGATCAACTCTAATCCCCTCAGCTGAGACCACATGTCCTAAGAAAGTGAATTCCCTTAACTAGAATTCACACTTGCTAAACTTAGCATAAAGTCGCTTCTCCTTTAGAATTTGCAACACAATCCTTAAGTATGCATCATGATCAACCTCCGTTCTCGAGTATACCAAGATGTCATTTATGAAGACTACTATGAACTGGTCTAGGTACGGTTGAAAAACCCAGTTCATAAGATCCATAAAAGCAGTAGGTGCGTTTGTTAGCCCAAAAGGCATCACCAAAAACTCATAATGTCCATAACGAGTTTTGAAAGTTATCTTATACACATCTGCTTCCTTAACCCTCAGTTGATGGTACCCTGAACGCAAGTCAATCTTCGAGAAAATTGAGGCTCCCCTAAGTTGATCGAAAAGGTCATCTATCCTAGGCAGAGGGCACTTATTCTTAATGGTTAACTTGTTTAACAGCCTATAGTCAATGCACATCCTCATGGACCTGTCCTTCTTCTTCACGAATAATACCGGTGCTCCCCATAGAGACACACTTGGTCTAATAAATTCATGGTCTAATAACTCCTGAATCTGGGCCTTCAACTCCACTAGCTCCTTCGGTGCCATCCTATAAGGTGCAATGGACACTAGAGCTGTACCAGGTAACAATTCTATTCCAAACTCCACTTCTCTATTGAGAGGCAACCTAGGCAATTCCTCCGGAAAAATATTAGGGAATATTTTATTGTTCTCAAATCCTTAACAGTAAAACTCTTAAATTCTAAATCACTAATGTAGGCTAAGTAAGCTTCACAGCCCTTCCTCACCAACTTCTCTGCCCTTAAAGCGAAAATTATGTTTGACAAGTAATCATGTCATTCTTCGATCACTACTAATTCATCACCCTCCACAGTTTTTAATACATCCGCTTCGTAGCACAAACTAAAGTTGCCTAATGCCTCGTCAGCCAATCCATACCTAAGATGAGGTCGAACTCACCAAATGGTAATTCCATCAAGTTTGATAGAAAGTAACTCCTTGAACTACCAATGGTATATTCCTAAACATCTTATTAACTTCCACTGACTGCCCTAAAGGACTTATCACAGTTATTTCATTCATAATGGTTTCAAACTCAACCCCTACAATTTTAGTCCTATTGCATGCAATGTACGAATGTGTTAACCCCACATCAATTAGCGCAATATAAGGTAGCTCACAAATAAGGAACGTACCCGTTATCACATCTGGTGCATCACCTTCCTCTCTACGACGAGCAGCATAGACTAAAACTGGTTGTCTCGCCTCTGCCTGACCTGCACCTCTACCTAGTGCTCCACGTCCTCGTCCTACGCTATTACCACCTCTAGCTTGTCCACGGCCCTTGGTGGTTGTTGACCAACCCTTTGTGGCTGAAAATTACCTTTGCCATCGGCTCGCTCTTAATTTGGCCTTCTCGAGCACTCGCAAATCCTATGTTCCATAGACCCACAACTCAAACAAGCTCCTATTCTCCTCCAACATTCGCCTGCATGCCTTTTTCCACACACAGCACAAGGTGGTATCCTGGTATTAGCAACAGCAACAGGGGCCCTAGCTCTAATCGGCCCATTCACTCTGGCCCTCATTGCAGGCCTCTGTCCAGCCCCCATAGCTTCCACGTTCTATTTGTTCTTGCCTTTCTCCTTTTATCAGTTGAGGCACTCCATGTGTTTTACTTCCTTCACTATCCTTACTTTCTCCACCAAGATCGCAAAGTCCCACTCCCTCTGTGGAGCTATAAGTACCCTAAGGTTGTCTCTTAACCCATCCTCAAACCGAATGCATCTCTCATACTATGTTGCGACTATTCCTTTGGCATACTGACTAAGGCACAAAAACTCAACCTCGTACTCTGCTATTGACTTATCTCCCTGAATCAGACTCAAAAACTCCTTCCTTCGGGCATCCACATAGCCTTCTCCAATGTACTTCCCCTGGAATGTTGACTTGAAGAACTCCTAAGTGAACTGCTCCAATTGGTTGCCCTCCTTTACAGTCAACAACCACTGATAAGCTTCTTTCCTAAGTAAGGATATAACTCCTTTCAACTTTTGTTTCGTCATGCAGTCTAAGTCATCCATCATCCTTTTTGTAGCTTCCAACCAGTACTCTGCCACATTAGGGGCTACCCCAGCTACTCCTTTGAAAGTATTTACCCAATTTGCTCAGAGTCGCTCCACGATTGACCCACGATTTCCCGTACCATTATTGCACCCAACGACCCTTTCTAAGATCCTTAACATTGCCTGCAATACTGCATCTTCTGTAGCGACAGCCCATTCATATGGTCCCCTTTCAGCTACTGGTGAGGCCGGAGCCTCCTCTACTCCAACATTGGGCATATGGCCTAACTTTGACGACCCAGCCCTAACATTTCCACGGCCTCGACCGCGACCTCTTGCACCTCTTCTAGCGCTCACCGTTGCATGCGTATTTCTGGTTTAGAATTTTTTTTATGAAATCAGTTCATAGTTCTACTATTTAAAACACATGTCTTATGCAAATAACAATCTAGGAGTTGTTTCACGATCGTGAATCCACTACAGGCTTAAGTTTACTACAGGTTTTAGTCTCTAAAAACCTATTGTTTAAAGTAGCCCAATATCTAAATACAGTTCAATAATTTTAACAAGTAAAATAATAGAAACACTTACTTGGCTCGACGTCAAGGGCTCGGTGAACCACATTACAAGATCCTACAAAACTTTTTAATCTACTTGTTTAAAAAAACCCAAAATCACAAGCCCATTTCACATCCCGAGCTTTGCAACCGGGTTTTGATACCACTAAATGTAACACCTCCAAACCCGGCCCAGACGTTATGGCCGAATCTAGAAATGTCACATCAAAGGCATATTTCAAAATGATTTTGCTAAGTTAAAATTTAAGGCCTAAAAGCCCAAATCCTTGAAACTTGTTAAGTAATGATAAAAGCCCATGTTTTTAAGTAAAAGCCCATAAGTTAAAGTTATCTCGAAAATCATGTTTAAACTTAAGAAATTTATTTAAGTTTAATAATTACATAAATAATTGAACAATGATAACAAAACACAAAATCTAAAGTCAAAACGGAGTACAAGGCCTTATTACAACCAACGAAAGTGAAATGATTAAAAACATGTCTTTTGAAACCGGTAAACAAAATTCTTAAGTATCTTGTAGTGTAGCCATCTCCGAACCCCCTCCCACGTCGAGCCGTCTACTGTGGATCACCTGAAACACTTAATAAAAAGGGTGTGAGTTTCGAAACTTAGTATGTACGACCCTTGGCAATCAATTCAATATGAAATTATCACATTAGGCCTAAGCCCTATCAAAATCAACAGTCTTGGGCCTTAGCCCACAACGACCTCATATCATATCATATCACATGAAAATAAAGTTATGCAAAACCCTCCCTAAAAGTCCATCCGCTACACACCATTTCCGTTCCAACCCTACACACCTGTGGGGATATAAATATGATAAACCATAATATAAACATATTTTAATCCCACATTTAGCATGTTTTTGGATGATTTATCCCTTTAATTATGGAAATAGGTGCTTCTAATCCTTTTTTTCATGTTTTATACTTAGAAGAGCACTAGAGGATGAAAAGAACGAGAAACGGGCCAAAAACGGAGAAAATGGGTCTAATTACAAAATCGGCATGGCATGACCCCCCAAGTCACACGATCGTGCCTCATCAATAGACCCGCCACGGCCTAGCTTTGATTTACACGGGCATGTGCCACGGACGTTCCCTGCCATAGCAAAGAAGAGTTTCATTTGGAATAGGGTACTTAGAGGCAAAGAAAGGTATTCCAAAAGCTTATATAAACACCCTAAAGGCCATCCTTTAGGGGGCGTTCATCTAGGCCAAAGAACCAAGCAAGAGGGGCCAAATTGTGGGATTCACTCGAAGAAAGCCAGTTGATTCATCTCAAGAAGCCGGAATCATACTCAAGACTGAGGATCTCTCCTTCAATTCCTTCAAGGGGTTTTAGGGTCTTCTTTATGTTTTGTTTTATATTTTCTTCTGAGATGTATTCTTTTATAATTATGAACTAAACCCTCAGATACCTGAGGGGGATGAAACTTAAGATAGATCTTGTAATTGTTTTCTGAGCTGTATGATAAATACTTGATTTGTTCTTAACTATGTGTTCTTAATTCTTACTTTGATATTCCAGGATATTGATTCAAGTATTGATGTGCTTAGGAAGTGGAGTAAAAGTCCCTGTTTAAGAGTAGATCTAGCATAGCTAAGTGGAGTTGATCGCAACCCTAAAAATAGGATGACGAAAATCTGCCAGATTAGGGTCAAACCTAATATGGGAGTCTATAAATCGAGTTAATACAATTCTAGGGGTTTTAATTAGAAAGAGATTTCAATTAATCAACCTAAGGTTAGACGTTAGTAGCCTCGAAAGAGATATTAATATAAATTAGGGAATCCTACGGATCAAGTCAAGTGAATAAATTGTCTGGTTCAGAGTTAGATAACAAGTGAAGTCTATGTAAATTCTTCCTTGGGTATTGTCTTAATCAATTGGTTTTTCCTCCAAGTAATTCCCCAATTCATTCTCTTTGTCTTAGCATCTTTAGCTTAGTAGTTAGTTAATTTTAGATTAAACAACAACTCCTTTAATTTTTTAGGTTAAATAATAAAAAGAAAACTAGTATTAGTACTTTTGGTTCCTTTGGGTTCGACAATCCGGTCTTGCCACTAAACTATACTACTGTTCGATAGGTGCACTTGCCTCGAGTCGTTGTCACAGTTAGTTTTTAGGCTAGATCATTCATTATAAATTTATAAGACTCTAACACACGATCAAGTTTTTGGCGCCATTGTCGGGGAACTAAAATATTAAGAAACTCATTTTTTATTACTTTAGCCATACTTTATTTTATTTTTTCCATTAAATTATATTTTTACTAATTTTTTTTTTCTTTTTATTTTCTGGTAGGTACCTCTAGTTTATGATTAGAAGGAACTCGACAGACCTTTGATTCTGACGGTGATATCGAAGGTACGGTTCACAGAAATCGTAGAGAAATAAGGCGAAGCTTAAAATACATAAAATAAGAGTAAGAGAACGAAATTAATACTACTGAAGAGATGGCTAAGAATAATCTGCTACCTCTAGAGGTGGCCAAAAATCATGCTCCTTAAACTATGTATGATTATGCTAAACCTAATTTAACAGGAACCGAGTCAAGTATTGTTAGACCTACTATAGCTGCTAATAATTTTGAACTAAAACCTAACACTATACAAATGATACAGCAATTTGTTCAGTTTGATGGTTTGCAGGATGAAGATCTAAATAACCACTTGGCAAATTTCCTAAAATTTTGCGATACTTTCAAAATTAATGGTGTTTCTGATGATGCCATCCGTCTTCAGTTATTTCCCTTCTCCTTGAGGAATAAACCTAAACAGTGGCTAAATTCTCCTCCACGATGATCAATCACTACATGGGAACAAATGACCGAAAAATTTTTATTAAAATATTTTTCGCCAGCCAAAATGGCCAAATTAAGGAATGATATCTCTTATTTTATGCAGATGGATTTAGAAACATTATACAATGCATGGGAGACATATAAAGATCTATTGAGAAGGTGCCCACACAATGGATGTAACATCCCGAATTAGGGCCTAGTCGGAACAGTGGTTTCGGGACCACAAATTCGACGTAAGAAAATTTATTTTTATCATTTTTTTATGGTCTACAATTTCACTAAATGATTTCGTGAAAATTTCGTTCGAAAATTTCGACGTTTGGGCACTCAATTTAGTCAAAAGGACTAAATTGTAAAAAGTGTAAAAGTTGAGTTCTACATGTTAGAGGTGTCCAATTGTTATGAAATTTTAAATTGGAGGTCCTTTAATTATAATTAGACCATTGGTTAATTTTGTGGACAAAAATGGACATGGATGGGTATGTTTCAAAAGATTTTTTAAGGGGCATTTTGGTAATTTAGTGAATTAAATGAATTAAAAACAAAATTTAATTGCCAAATATGTCCATCTTCTTCATTAGGACGAAATTACAAGGGTTCTCCATATATAAGGTTTGCTTCAAGCTTCCAACCTCCATAGTAAGTGATTCCAAGCCCCGTTTTTAATGTTCTTTACGTTTTTGGAATCCCGGTAACTTGGTTTAACTTATTCTAGCAATAATTTAACCTAGGGTTCATATTTGGAGAAATACCCATAGGTGAAATGTGTTTATTTTGATATTTTATGATAGAATATGAAGGCTGAAATTATGTTAAACAACTTTTGCTAAGCGATTTTACGTGAAAACGAGTAAAACGACATAATCGGTAAAAATACCTAATGTTCATAAGTACATGTTAGAGTGAGAATTTGATGTTGCTATAAGGGAAAAATGTTCAAAATGTTATAAAACATAAGAATAAGGGATGAAGTTTAATTTTCGAGCCTAGGGAAAAATTGTAATTATGCAAAATTTTAGGGGCAAAATTGTAATTTTTCCAAAGTTTCAGTTAGGGACTGTTTTGAGTGGTACATTAATTAAATAAGTGAAATGTGATGTTTTAGACCCAGAAAAATGAGATTTGGACCTAGAACTGGAGGAAAATCGAAAAATTGGGAAAGTTGGTAAAATGGCCGTTTCGGCATTCGAGATAAGTTTGTGTGTTAATATTAATGCAATACCATGCTTGAATTGTAATTTTCTATTGATATGGCATAAATTGTATGATTTAATATGTTTAGGAGAAGTTGATGGATGGTATGTATGGTATGGAAAATGTGATGCTTATTGTGTCATGTGAAATTGAATGGAAAATTAATGTTACAGGAATTGAATGTTAAATTAATATTACATGGGTTGTATGAGTTGCTACACGGTTGTACCTGACGAGATTTCGATAGGAAAGTTTATATGTAAATAATGCATTTATTTTACTTGTACAATAATTATTTTACTAGATATTATGGAAATCATTGGGTGATAACTAAAATATGAAAATGATGGAATGGGAAATTCTCGATTGAACCTTCGAAAAACCGAGAGATACGGACAATATGTAGCTAGGTCACATGAGTGATAAGGGACCTTCATCGTGTGCACAAGAAAGCTACTAGATGGCAAAATTGATATGTAGCTAGGCCACATGGATGATAAGGGACTTTCACCATGTGTGTGAAAGCTACGGGATAATAATTTCATATGTAACTAGGTCACATGCGTAATACCATGTGTATACCATGTGTACAAGAAAGTTACGGTTATGAGTAGCTAGGTCACATGAGTGGTTCCTAGTGTTGGACACCATGTAGACAAGGAAGCTACGAGATCGAATGGCTAGGTCACATGGGTGATAAGGGACCTTCACCATGTGTACAAGAAAGCCGAATTATGTGTAGGTGGAGCTATATGCTGAGACCACCGAGTATCGGGCATTTTTCGAAGGGGTTCAACGAGATAATTTACTAATGATGATTGGTGCGATCATGTTATGAATAAGTGCAACTGTGAATGTAGAAATGTGGCAAATGTACTTATGAACAACTGTTCGATATGTAATCGGAAATTGGAAAGGTTGGTATAAGCAAGTGATGAACACAACTAAAGTGAAAGAGAGAGCACAAATTTACAATAAAACTGTTTGGACAGCAGCAGTGACATGAGTTTTAAAAATCACTAAAAATAGTATAGATTGAATTATAAGTTGGATGAGATATTTATTTAAATCTTATTGAGTCTTTTTCATATAAAAGAAACATAGAAAACAAATAATTCGTATATTTTGAGATATTTGAATTTCTGTGAGACTGGTTCAGAATGATTATGTGATCCTCTTTTCTTCCTTGGAAAAATCATTAAAAATTGTACAAAAATAATTGTGGGATATAATTTATATTTCTGAAATTCTGAATGAGTCTATTTTCAAATGAACTAAATAAGAAGGTCATATGAACTCTGTACGAGGAGAAAATTGATTCGTAGTGAAGAGAGGTCAGAATAATCAAACAGTAAAATAGGGGAATATTTAATGAATAAACTGTATTGATTGGTTAAACCAAAAATTCTTGACATTTTATGGTAAGAATATATGTGAGTTTAGTTTCATGGAAAATTTACGGATCTTAATTTGGAGTTCCGTAGCTCAAGATATAAATAATTTAGTGACAGTGACTCGAGTAGACAGCTTGAGATTAACATGAATAAAAAGTGAAATTATGTGCAATTATGATTGTATTATCTTGAGAACATATCGTGAAAATTTATAAAAGCCTGTTAATAAATCACTTATTATTTACATACTTACTTACTAAGTTTTGTAGCTTACTTCCCTTCATTTCCCATATCTTATAGGGTTGTATGCTAACTCAAGTTGGAGATCGTCGGAGATGTAATCACACTATCAAAAGCTTTCATCATGGGGTAAAAGTGAATACAAACCTCTTAAGTTTATGGCATGTATAGGAGACTTAGTCATTTGTATATGTCATAATTGGTTTGGCCTAAAATGTTGGCCTTTAATATTTAGCAGTTCATTTTGTATAATTTGGATGAAATTTTATGACTCAATTTAATACGTTTATAAGTGAATGTGTTTTGGTAATGCCTCATACCCTATTCCAGCGTTGAATATGGGTAAAGGGTGTTACATTTAGTGGTATCAGAGCTATGGTTTAGTCGATTCTCGGACTAACATAGCGTATGTGAGTCTAGCTATACATGCCATATTACTACTCGTGATAGTGTGATATCTCACGACTCTGATGAAATTGTTTTGTTAAGACAGAGATGACTTCCAACCGAGCTATTTTTCAATAATGCTGATAATGATATTGAAATGATTGAGACGTGCTTATGATGTGTCTAAATTTGGAAAGGTATGAATAGAAGTTCACGATATATATGTGTTAATGTACGAAATGAGATAACCACAAGTTAAGAAATGTGAAAAGTGGAATGAAATGAAAGTTTATATGGTGATAAGCTCATCCATGTTTGTTTGGCATCCATAAGATGTTATGTACCCAACATCTTTGATTAAGTGAATACGATAAGTAAATTTACTCAAATTGATAGAATGTGTGTTTATGTACACTTGTTTGAATAAGATAGTCGAAAAAGTTCGTGTAACATGATTATATATGTTAATTAGCTTGAAGTGAATTATGTAATTGTGATTATATGATGTTGGTGACAAATACAAAGTCATATGTATGTATTTATGAGAGTTAAGTCAGAAGTTTTATGACCTCACCCCCTTACCAGTGTTGTTTTATAACAAAAATCCATGAGAACCATGTGGAATAAGTCCATAAATGTGAAACTAAAAAAGTTTAGTGGTGAAATACTTAGTAATGCATATAAAGATAAGAATAGTTTGGAAAGTGGAAACAATTTTGGAAGGATATTAGAATGTTTTAAAGATTATACAGATTATGCAATGTCATGGATAAAGGAGAAGTTAGTCTCGGCTAATCGAATTATTCAGATATGATGTCTAAAGTATATGTTTGCTGAAATTTTTCCCGAATTGATTTTTGTTAGTGAATGGAATAATACGAGGTTCATGATGATAGAATTAGTCAAAGAAATGATATTTGAGTAGTAAAGATGTCTGTGTGTGTGACAGTTACAGTTGAAATGAATATGATGATCTTTTCTGTATATTCTATATATTCTCTTATCCTCATAGATATGTGTGTGATTGTCCAGTTTCTGATGGAGTTCTTACGTTGTGAGAAGCTAACTATGATGTTAGACAAATGCCCTGTTGGTCTGGTCGATTTGTGATTGGTATTTCTTTATCTCTTCGGAATTCTATTTAAATATGTTAGAATGAAGTCGATGGTAAAAATTTATGTGAGACTATTCTTATATTTCTACTGATTATGGTTTTGTTTTATATATACGAAAAATATATTATTCTATTATGATGGAAGTCCAGAGTCGGTAAGCATTGTTTTTCTGCTGGGTTTTCTTATATTATCTCTATTATTTTCTAGTGAGTTATGTTCTCAGACTTCTGGAATGGTATCGTATTTGGGGTTTTCTTATCGCCTTTATTGTGCATATTATCAGACATGGATCATCCTTAAAGTATGTTCTTTGGTCTATGATGGCTATGTTTAGTATGATTGTATTTTTGGATTCGATAATAGGAATGTGGTGATTCTAGTATCAAGGTTTCTCAAATTTTCGTGGAAGAAATTGATATTGGCAAGGGTATAAATGGTAAGAATACAAGCTTAAATTATATAGTAGTTTTCTTTCCTTAGGTAAGTTTGATTAAAGTTAATGAGTCCAATCAGGATATCTATTTCCTCGAGCTAATACGATTTAAAAGATCTTTGATTTGCATGCTAAAATAATTTTAAAAGATTGTGTATTTGAGTTGTATCCTCAGCATGAAGAAAAGAGTATATTGATATGTTATTATTCGATAGCTGAAATCAACTCAGTTGTTTTTATATGAATGAGCTGATTTGTTGAGATATGATTTGAGTTATGTATATTTAAACATGCCTCAACTAAGAGAATAAATTTTTTGTATTCATGAGTATGAAGACGGATAGTCTGAATGAAGAAATTATATTCTAGGAAGCATAATACAAAGATATGCCTATTGGATTATTCTAACCGGATGATGTTATTATAAGTTAAAGTTGTTCTGATTGGAAAAGTTATCACATTTGTGAAATTTTGAATGGTCTGGGAATACTAACAAAGTTAAAGCAATTGAAGGTATTATTAACCGAAGCTCTAGTTTTGAGTTCAGTTGGAATTGAGTAATGAGTTTATGATTTTTTTTCAGTGATGCACTAGTGAACGGATTAGAATGAGTTTTATTGCTAGAATATAAAGTGATGGTTCATGTTTTCATATGGTTAATGTCACATTAAAAAGAACTGTTCAACTAGTGATTTAGAGATGGTTATTATTGTGTCCGTATTGAAAAAAATTTGATGACACTGTTTGTTTAACGAGGATTGCCATATGTTTCCTAGTTTCGAGAGTTTAATATATCTGATGGCATAGAAAAATTTGAGTTTAAGATAGTGGTTATGAATTAAGCTGTTGGAAAAGATTATTTAGTGATGTTGGAAATTAAGAGAAAGATACTAAACCACTCTTCTGGTAAGATTTACGAGGACGAAAATCCTAAAAGGGGGAGAAATGTAACATCCCGAATTAGGGCCTAGTCGAAACAATGGTTCCGGACCACAAATTCGACGTAAGAAAATTTATTTTTATTATATTTTTATGGCATACAATTTCACTAAACGATTTCGTGAAAATTTCGTTCAAAATTTTGACGTTTGGGCACTCAATTTAGTCAAAAGGACTAAATTGTAAAAAGTGCAAAAGTTGAGTTCTACATGTTAGAAGTGTCCAATTGTTATGAAATTTTAAATTGGAGGTCCTTAAATGATAGTTAGACCATTGGTTAAGTTGGTGGACAAAAATGGACATGGATGGGTATGTTTCAAAAGATTTTTTAAGGGGCATTTTGGTAATTTAGTGAATTAAATGAATTAAAAACAAAATTTAATTGCCAAATATGTCCATCTTCTTCATTAGGACGAAATTACAAGGGTTTTACATATCTAGGGTTTGTTTCAAGCTTCCAACCTCCATAGTAAGTGATTCCAAGCCCCGTTTTTAATGTTCTTTACGTTTTTGGAATCCCGGTAACTTGGTTTAACTTATTCTAGCAATAATATAACCTAGGGTTCATATTTGGAAAAACACCCATAGGTGAAATGTGTTTATTTTGATATTTTATGATAGAATATGAAGGCTGAAATTATGTTAAACAACTTTTGCTAAGCAATTTTACGTGAAAACGAGTAAAACGACATAATCGGTAAAAATACCTAATGTTCATAAGTACATGTTAGAGTGAGAATTTGATGTTGCTATAAGGGAAAAATGTTCAGAATGTTATAAAACATAAGAATAAGGGATGAAGTTTAATTTTTGAGCCTAGGGGAAAAATTGTAATTTTGCAAAATTTTAGGGGCAAAATTATAATTTTTCTAAAGTTTGAGTTAGGGATTGTTTTGAGTGGTACATTAATTAAATAAGTGAAATGTGATGTTTTAGACCCTGAAAAATGAGATTTGGACCTAGAATTGGAGGAAAATCAAAAAATCGAGAAAGTTGGTAAAATGACCATTTCGGCATTCGAGATAAGTTCGTGTGTTAATATTAATGCAATACCATGCTTGAATTGTAATTTTCTATTGATATGGCATAAATTGTATGATTTAATATGTTTAGGAGAAGTTGATGGATGGTATGTATGGTATGGAAAATGTGATGTTTATTGTGTCATGTGAAATTGAATGGCAAATTAATGTTACAGGAATTGAATGTTAAATTAATATTACATGGGTTGTATGAGTTGCTACACGGTTGTACCTGACGAGATTTCGATAGGAAAGTTTATATGTAAATAATGCATTTATTTTACTTGTACAACAATTATTTTGCTAGATATTATGGAAATCATTGGGTGATAACTAAAATATGAAAATGATGGAATGGGAAATTCTCGATTGAACCTTCAGAAAATCGAGAGTTACGGACAATATGTAGCTAGGTCACACGAGTGATAAGGGACCTTCACCGTGTGCACAAGAAAGCTACTAGATGGCAAAATTTGATATGTAGCTAGGCCACATGGATGATAAGGGACTTTCACCATGTGTGCAAGAAAGCTACGGGATAATAATTTCATATGTAACTAGGTCACATGTGTAATACTGTGTGTATACCATGTGTACAAGAAAGTTAGGGGTTATGAGTAGCTAGGTCACATGAGTGGTTCCTAGTGTTGGACACTATGTAGACAAGAAAGCTACAAGATGGAATGGCTAGGTCACATAGGTGATAAGGGACCTTCACCATGTGTACAAGGAAGCCAAATTATGTGTTGGTGGAGCTATGTGCTGAGGCCACCGAGTATCGGGCATTTTTCGAAGGGGTTCAACGAGATAATTTACTAATGATGATTGGTGCGATCATGTTATGAATAAGTGAAACTGTGAATGTGACCAATTGAGAAATGTGGAAAATGTACGTATGAACAACATGTTCGATATGTAATCAGAAATTGGAAAGGTTGGTCAAAGCAAGTGATGAACACAACTAAAGTGAAGGAGAGAGCAAAAATTTACAATAAAACTGTTTGGACAGCAGTAGTGACATGAGTTTTAAAAATCACTAAAAATAGTATAGATTGAATTATCAGTTGGATGAGATATTTATTTAAATCTTATTGAGTATATTTTCATATAAAAGAAACATATTAAACAAATGATTCGTATATTTTGAGATATTTGAATTTCTGTGAGACTGGTACAAAATGATTACGTGATCCCCTTTTCTTCCATGGAAAAATCATTAAAAATTGTAAAAAATAATTGTGGAATATAATTTATATTCCTGAATTCCTTAATGAGTCTATTTTAAAATGAACTAAATAATAAGGTCATATGAACTCTGTACGAGGAGAAAATTGATTCGTAGTGAAGAGAGGTCAAATTGTCGAACAGTAAAATAGGGAATATTTAATGAATAAATTGTATTGATTGGCTAAACCAAAAATTCTTGACATTTTATGGTAAGAATATATGTGAGTCTAGTTTCATGAAAAATTTACGGATCTTAATTTGGAGCTCCGTAGCTCAAGATATAAATAATTTAGTGACAGTGACTCGAGTAGGTAGCTTGAGATTAACATGAATAAAAAGTGAAACTATGTGCAATTATGATTGTATTATCTTGAGAACATATTGTGAAAATTTATAAAAGCCAGTTAATAAATCACTTATTATTTACATACTTACTTACTAAGCTTTGTAGCTTACTTCCCTTCATTTCCCATATCTTATAGGGTTGTATGCTAACTCGAGTTGGAGATCGCCGGAGATGTAATCACACTATCAAGCTATCATCGTGGGGTAAAAGTGAATACAAACCTCTTAAGTTTATGGCATGTATAGGAGACTTAGTCATTTTTATATGTCATAACTGGTTTGGCCTAAAATGTTGGCCTTTAATATTTAGCAGTTCATTTTGTATAATTTGGATGAAATTTTATGACTCAGTTTAATACGTTTATAAGTGAATGTGTTTTGGTAATGCCTCGTACCCTATTCCGGCGTTGAATGCGGGTAAAGGGTGTTACAATGGATTATCCTTGTGGCTACAAGTCCAAACTTTTTACAATGGTGTGAACCCTTTAACAAGACAACTGATTGATTCAGTAGACGGTGGAACCCTTAATAACAAAACTCCTGAGGTGGCCTATGAGTTTATAGAGGAGATGTCATTGAACAACTATCAGTGGCAAGTTAGAAAGACAAGGCCAACAAAAACGGCCAGAGTTTTCAACCTCGACGCAGTCACCATGCTATCAAATCAGGTAGAGATGTTAAATAAAAAGATTGATGGTTTGTGTGGTTCCTCACAGATACATCCAGTAATGCAATGTGATTCAAATCTAGGAGGTGAGGCGAATCCTGAGTACCCACCCTACAATCCTAGCATAGAAAGCGAACAGATAAACTATACAGGTAACAATTTTAGATCTCAAAATAACCCTTATAGTAATACTTATAATCCAGGTTGGAGGAGCCACCCCAATTTCTCATGGGGCAGTCAAGGAAATCAGAGACAACAACTTCCTCCAAACTTCCAACAACAGCCCTACCCACGGAAAAAAAGTCGAACCTTAAGGAGATGCTGACAAAATTCATAGCAATGTCAGAAACTCATTTCCAAAACACCAAAACGACACTTAAAAATCAACAAGCATCGATTAAAGGAATCGAGAACCAGTTAGGGCAACTCGCTAAGCTGATCTCTGAACGACCACAAGGTAGCTTGCCAAGTAACACTGAGACTAACCCAAAAGAGCAACTTCAAGCCATAACCGCTCAAAATAGTGAATGGTTAGTAGATTCTGAACTTGAGCCAAGACAAGAACCTGTGGTAAGTGAAGGTAAGGTTGAGGTAAGCCAAGAAAATTCAAAATCGATAATTGAAGAATACCAACCTCATATACCATATCTCGATGCGATAAAAAAGATAATTCAGATGAGCAGTTCGGTAAGTTTCTTAAACTTTTAAAGAAATTACATATTAACTTACTGTTTCTTGAAGCTCTTTTGCAGATGCCAGATTCAAGGAAATTTTTAAAAGAGCTTTTGACAAATAAGCGAAAGTTAGACGAGAAGTCACATGTGGAATTAAACACAGTGTTCTCAGCAATGTTACAAAATAGACTACCACGAAAATTAAAAGATCCAGGGAGTTTTACAATTCCATGTTTAATTGGTAGTTTAACTATAAATAACACGTTAGTTGATTTAAGGGCAAGCATGAATGTTATGCCTTATAAAATGTTTAAACAACTAGGTCTAGGGAAACCCAAAAAAACTAGAATGAGTATTCAATTAGCTGATAAGACTATTCGAATTCCTAGGGTTATAATTGAAAATGTACTCGTTAAAATTGACAAATTCATATTCCCCGTAGATTTTGTTGTTTTAGATATGGATGAGGGTAATACGGTTCCTTTAATTTTAAGAAGGCCTTTTTTAGCAACTGCCAGATCTAAAATTGATGCTAGTATAGGTGAACTCACACTTCGTGTAGGTGAGGAATCAATCAATCTTCAAGCTCTCGACTCAGCTAGGACATCAAGTGACAAAGGTGAGAACATCAATTCTATTGATAACCTTCGATTAGACCTTCTTTACAGGAAGCACCACGAAGCTACATATCTGAGCTAGTTCATAAACCTCATGCCAATGAGGAAGAAATTTATTAGGAATAAAGGTTTCAGACTAATGACCTAGACGAGTGGAAAGTGCATTTCAAGGAGGAATCAATACCACATGAAATGAAACCGAAAGAACCCCCAAACGAGCTTATAAGAACATCAAATCACTTCAAAATAGGAGATCAGGTACTGTTAAATAAAACAGACCTTTGAATCACCATATCAAACCTGAATACAAACAAAGAGATCCCTTTTAAGGTATTTAATGTCTTCCCATATGGCACAGTTGAGGTAAGCAATTCTACATTCGGTACTTTTAAAGTAAATGCTACTCGACTCAAATTATATAATGATAGCATGAGAAAGGATTTTTCACTCCTCAAACCACCATGAATGTGCGAATGAGAGGTAAGTCTAGCTTAAGACTTTAAACGAGCGCTTCTCGGGAGGCAACCCAAGCACTAACCCCATTTATTTTTATTCTTTTCTTTTAGCACCTAACTACAAACTAGCCAAGTTAATGAAGCACAGATTTCCACCCCACACGGCCTTGAACATGGCTGTAATATCCAGGATTTAGGGGTTATGCATTTTAACTCAAATGTATGTAGTAATGTGCTTGTGTGTTGTGTGTATGTGTTTTGGGGGCTTCGGGAACCTTGGGGTGTAGGCAAGAGCCTTAGAAAAATGTTTGACTTTAAGCTGATAGGGAGAAGAGCTAGGAGCGCTAGGCCATAAGAAGGTTAGTGTGTGGATTATGACACAAGAAATCAGTTGGTAAAGTGACAAGGGAGGCGCCACTTGGAGCACAGAAGAGGGACGCCTCAGGGGAGTGAGAAGGGACCTAGGTTCGAGCAGCAAGGGAATCATTTTAGGGTTGTCTTTTTGCATCAAAGGAGGAGGTGTTGGATGGCATGGGGACTCTAAATGGATGAGTGATAGACTTGGTGAATGCATTTGAATATGCGGATAGGAGAAGGGATAGAAGGTTGATTCATTCAAACTCTTTTGAATGAGAGGAAGGGAGGAAAAATTGGAGAGAAAAGAAGGGATGAGAAGAGGGTGAGAGTTGGCCGAATGTAGTACTTTGGGGGGGCTTATTCAGTCATACAAGGAGGGAAGCTAGGTGCCGAATTTACTTAAGGGTTAAGGTGCATTTTCTAGTTTTTTTTTTCCTTCCCTAGTCTTGGGCCGAAAAGTGGAAGTCAAAAAACTTTCAAAGCCCTTTTCTATTTTCTTTGCATTAGCCGATTTTGGGAAGACCATAAAGGTCACTTTCTTTTTCTTTCTCTTTTTCTCTTTGCTCTTCTTTAGACCGAATCTATCTCCCCCTTCTCTTCTCTTTTGTTAAGGCTGAACCTTTCTCTTCCTCACCAAAGTCGAGCCACACAAACCTTCAACCTCTTCTCTTCTTCTTTACCATAATTTCCCTTGTCTTCAAAAGCCGAAAGCACTCCTTGACCATAGCCAAAAGTCCCATTCCATCTTCACCCCTCGAAACTGATTTATTCACTAGCGAAAAAAGTCGAATCCTTTATCTATCATTCGTATTCTCTTTTGGTGTGTCGATTTTCTAGGGTGGTTGTTAAGCTGAATCGGGTGAGTTGCGTGGTAAGGATCTTTCCTTAGGTTGATTTTCTTTTCTCTTTTCTTCTTGGATTAATGAAATCAAGGACTCTAATTCCTTTTATCTATTTGGCCGAAACCATGAAGGTGGGTTCTGGGATTCACTGTAGTCGACGTTAGAAGGAGAAGCTCTCGAGATTTGATCGGTTAAGGCAAGGGGAATAATTCCATTCGGCCAAAGGCCATATTTTCTAGTGTTAGCCGATTCTAACTATGGTGTTATAGGAAGGGTTCGACAAAGGCAAAGGAGGAGTCTTCGGGATTTGAATCTATTTCGGTAAGGATATTCAGTTAAGTTCTGGATGTGAGTCGTTTAGATTCTTACGTATCAATTAACCGGGTTTCTGATTAAGTGATATTCGATGGATGCGAGTACCGGTGGAGGAGAGAAAGGGGTAGTTCCTACCCCTAGATTCAAGAAACATTCAGTTTCTGCCATACGTGATTGGCCACCGAGTTGTGGGCTAGCGTCGAAAAGGGATAAGCAAATCGTGGTGACCCCTGCAAGTGAGGGTGTCAGTGAGATTGAGAGTGTCGTTCTTCGTTTTTTCAGGTGTGTAACCCCACCCTAATTCCCGATTATTAATAATAATGCTAAATATATGTTAATAAGGCTATGGATAAATCTGGCTAAGGGTACCATTCAATGGTACAGTGTATTCAGGTACGTTACCCCTAACACTCTGTTAAACAATGGTTACAAACGTTGATATGAAAACATGTGTAATTTCTTTATGGCCTTGAGGTAAGGTGTATCGCATGATATCTGTATATTTTTTATGTTGCATGGGCATGAGGGTGATAATGTAAAGGGGGAAGTGTTCTGGTGGTTTTACCACATTATTCGGTGACTTATGCCACAATATTATGTATCCGGTGACCTTGTCACATTATCTGGTGGCTATGCCACGTATTAAGGGCGATGTGCAGTTGACTGCAGCGACTGCCTTCGAGGGTGTGTAGCGGATGGAGGGTCGATTTAGTAATCCCCATTGGTGTGACTGGCTGGTATGGGTGGTGTGTAGAGGTTGGATATCTAGGTGGGTTCGGGTTGCATCATTGTTTTTATATACATGTGATGTAATATGCTATGATATGGGCTTATGGCCGATAATGATTCTGGATGGGCTTTGCCCAAAATGCTATAATAAAGGCTATAATCGATTGGGAACCTATGTTGGTTGTTACACATTGAGTCTGTGGACTCACCCTTCGTGGGCTGACATTTTGCAGGTGATACATAGTGCAATGGATCGGGTCGGCAGGGACTATGTGGTGTCCATGCTCAACAAAATTTTGGGTTTTCATATAATGGAACTCTTTTCGTTTCTTTAGTATGTTTTCTTTCAGGATTTATTTTGGTATTTTAAATTTGTAATAAGGCCATTACTTAACTGCTTAATTTCACGTATTAAATTTTATTTCCATACGATAATCAACAAACAAGTAATTGAATATTTTCTTAAAGCAACTTCAAATGTTTTATCACCTACTCAACTTACGGTTTTTTTCAACCTAATGAGCTCTAGAATCGAGCAAATCTTTTAATTTTGAAATATAAAGGAAGCGTTTTAATGGAATACAAACTTGAGCGGTAACTTGGTTTTCAACTAGATAAAATACAAACTGTTTTTATTAAAATCGTCATATTTTTTAAGAAGATGAAACGAGATAAAACTAAGTTTTTCTTAAGGAACATGTCAGATCCGGTCGGGGCTTGTGGGCCGGGTTTGGGGTGTTTCAAATTTGGTATCAGAGTCGGTTCAAAACTCGATTTTGAGGGTTTTGGGCCCTAAATGTTTTCCAAAGATGGGTTTTCTAAACCATGGATTTCTATAAACAAATTTAGGTTTATTCTGGCATGGCACCTGAGTCTCCGGCCCGAAGTCCACCAGGTAAGTACCTCTCTCATTGTGTGATTTGTATGTGGGTATTACGGGATCGTAGATTAGTAGATTAGGAGCTATTGAACCCTAGGATTAGCTTACTCCAATACAAAATTACATAAGACTTAACTTATTTCACCAAACCCGGGAATAAGTCGTGAAGTTCAGGTGTGGTAACAAACATGTGCATGTCTAGGCATGGATTTCCCAATGAGCTTGGTATTTAAGCAGTCCTAGCGACTCACCTCCTCTTTTCTGGAATCCTACCTGGTGCGCAGTGATTGTTCACCTCAACTGCGAGGACTTGTTAACGGGCCAAATCTATAAATAAAACCCAAAAGGGACCAAACACCTGGTTTTGCAAAACAATCAAATTACGCTGATTTTAAAATTACCGAAATACCCTAATTTGTGGAAATTACTAAAATACCCCCAGTTTATGAAATTACCATACTACCCTCGATTTTTACCAAAATATCCCTATTTTACAAAAATACCAAAACCTCTATTTTGCAAAATTACAAGATACCCCTGGGTTGGAACAGACGAAAATGTTCAAAGTGGTGAACGTGTGAAGTGGATAGTATTGATGAATGAATGAGATTTTCTAAGTTAGGGTGGAGGACTTGAGACAAAAACTTTGAATGACCAAAAGAACTACTATCAAATGTCTTTACATAAAATTGCTTGTGGGTAATCAGTGGAACAAATAAGTAATGCATAAAATTTCTTAACCAGATTAAAACGCTATGATAGACATGAGTTCTAGGGGATGGGGTCGCAATACGAGCGGAACGTGGCAGAGGCAGAATCACTGTGTCTGAACTAGCAGAATCTGGACATGGGTCCAGGAATGAAATACCGTTACCATCGGTTGAAGAAGCAGAATTCCAAGACCAAACCGGAGGAGATGACGCAATATCCCAGGCGATGTTGCGAGTGTTGGAAAGAGTTGCTGGAGCAGGTTTAGGTGGAGGGGCTCGGAAGTCAGTGGCTGAACGACTATGAGCAAACGGAGCTGAGGTGTTCAGGGGGGTTCTGGGGTTGCTCCAAATGTTGCTGAATATTGGTTGGAAGCAGTCGAAAGGATTATGGACAACCCGGATCGCACTACCGAGGAAAAAGCGAAAGGCGGTGTCACTACTTGGGATGAGGCGTACCGGTGGTGGCTCACTTTGTTAGAGAGGTACCAGTGGACCGGATTGATTGGGAGTATTTCAAGACGATGTTCGAGGGAAGTGCGTAGGAGCAAGTTATATGGATGCTCGGAGGAAGGCGTTCTTGAATCTGGTACAAGGGGCCAAATCCGTAGCTGAGTATGAAGTAGAATTCCTTCGTTTGAGTCGATATGCCCGGGGAATCGTGTTGACCAATTATGAGCGCTGTGTACAGTTCAAAGATGGGCTTCAAGATGAGTTGAGGGTGTTAATAGCTCCACAGCAAGAGATGGACTTCGTGGTATTGGTTGAAAAAGCGAAGATAGCTGAGGAGGTGAAGCGCGTCTGAGGCGTAATCGGGACAGAGGTCAAGGTAAAAACAAGAGGGTTATGGATCATCGGGGTCATCTGGGAGTTTCCAGAAAAGACCTAGAGTTGATGGGCCGCGAGATCGGCGGAGTTCTTGTGGGAGGTCGATGATCGTCACGTGTGCTCAATGTGGAAAGATGCACCCGGGGGAGTGTTGAAAGAAGACAGGGGGATGTTTTAAGTGTGGGTCCAAAGACCATGTGATTAGGAATTATCCATTGGAAATAGACAGGAGCCAACTAGCAGGTCAGGGTTTTAATCAGACTGGAAGAGGTGGACAGCAGCCACCGAGGGGTCGTGGTTCGGTTGGCAGAGGTAATAGTTCTGGTCGAGGTCGCGGGACACCGGGCAGAGTGTTAGTAATGCAGATGCGAGACAGCCTGGCCTAGTGTATGCAGTTCATCAGAGGGAGGATAGTGACGCACCGGACGTCATAACCAGTACGTTCCTTATAGCTGACAAAGCCTTTCTTTGCTTTAATTGATGTTGGCTCGACCCACTCATATGTTGCATGTAGAGTAGCTGAAACATTAGGTGTAGCATCCGAATCATCTGTTAGGGAGATGATCAGAGTGAGCCCGTTAGGTCAAACGGTAGTGGTGAATAGGATATTCTAGAGTGTGCCTCTAGAGATTCAGGCAGTGGTGTTTCCAGCCGACTTGATGGAACTACCTTTCGGGGAATTTGATCTCATTCTAAGCATGGATTGGCTAGTGGAACATCGTGCTAAATTGGATTGCACAGCTAAGCGAATGGAGTTGAGGACTCCGGAGGATGAGGAGATAATTATGATAGGAGAAAGAAGAAACTATTTGTCTAACGTAGTCTCCGCGTTGAAGGCTAATAGGATGGTTCGAAAAGGGTGCTAGGCATTTCTAGCCTTCATTAGTGCCCTGGATGCAAAAGAAGAGGGGGCTAGTGGAGTTAGATCAGTAAGAGAATTCGTGGATGTCTTCCCGAAGGAGCTGCCAGGGTTACCTTTGGATCGTGAGGTGGAGTTCAGGATTGACGTGTTGCCAGGTACAGCGCCAGTATCTATTGCTCCGTACAGAATGGCACCAAAGGAGTTGGTAGAGCTCAAGGCCTAGATCTAAGAGTTACTCGATCGTGGGTTTATCTGACCCAGTGTGTCTCCATGGGGAGCACCGGTCCTATTCATGAAGAAGAAGGACGGGACTATGCGCATGTGCATAGATTATCGATAGTTGAATAAATTGACGATCAAAAACAAGTACCCATTGCCGAGGATAGACGACTTGTTCGATCAGCTTAAGGGGGCCGCGGTATTTTCAAAGATAGATCTAAGGTCGAGATATCATCAGCTTAAGGTGAAGAAAGTAGATATCCATAAGACAGCTTTCCAGACTAGATACGGGCATCATGAGTTCTTGGTAATGCCGTTTGGATTAACGAACGCCCCATTGCGTTCATGGATATGATGAACCGGTGTTCCAACCCTACTTGGATCAGTTCGTCGTGGTGTTTATAGACGACATTCTAGTATATTCCAAGTCTGAGGAAGAGCATAATGTGCATCTCTGGATAGTATTGCAGGTGGCAAGGGAGAAGAAGTTATATGCCAACTTTAGCAAGTGCGAATTTTGGTTGAAGGAAGTTGTGTTTTTGGGACAGGTGGTATCCGCGGAAGAGATAAGGGTAGATCCTCGAAAAATTAAGGCGGTGCTAGATTGGAAACCACCCAAGTCTGTGGTAGAGGTTCGCAGTTTCTTGAGGTTAGCAGGCTACTACAGGAGATTTGTTGAAGGGTTCTCGTCGATAGCAGCACCTCTGACGAAGTTGTTGAGAAAAGAGGTACCTTTCTTATGGGCAGATAAGCAACAGGAGAGTTTTGAGAAGCTTAAGAGGGTGTTGACGGAGGCTCCAGTTTTGATTCAGCCTGAAGCAGGGAAAGACTTTGTGGTGTATTGTGATGCTTCTCACACATGATTGGGATGTGTTCTAATGTAGGACGGGAAGGTGGTCGCTTATGCGTCTCGACAATTAAGGCCACATGAGGTTAACTATCTGACACATGACCTGGAGTTGGCTGCAGTAGTATTTGCTTTAAAAGTGTGGAGGCACTATTTGTATGGAGAAAAGTCGGTGATCTACACAGACCACAAGAGTCTGAAATATTTGTTAACTCAGAAGGAGCTGAACTTGAGACAGCGAAGGTGGGTGGAGTTGTTGAAAGACTATGATTGTTCGATAGAGTATCACCGGGTAAGGCGAATTGGTGGCAGATGCCCTAAGTCAGAAAGTGGTGTCGGATCTGAGGGCGATGTTTGCACATCTTAGCCTTTATAATGATGGAAGTTTGCTAGCAGAGTTGCAGGTGAAGCCAACATGGTTAAGTTAGGTGAGAGGAAAACAGTTGGTAGATGGTGAACTAAGTGCTAAGCTTCTGCAAGTGCAGAATGGGGAATTGGAAGACTATGGTGTAAATGGTGACGGAGTGCTGTGTTTTCGGGGCAAGGTCTGTATGCCGAGGGATGAGGAGTTAAGGTGAGAATTCTTTGGGAATCACATGGTAGCCCTTATGCTATGCATCCTGGAGGAAATAAGTAATACAAGGATCTACGAGATCAGTTTTGGTGGCCTAGTCTTAAGCAAGAAGTTACAGAATTTGTAGGGAAGTGCTTAACATGTCAGCAGGTCAAAGCTGAACACCAAGTACCTTCAGGGTTGCTTCAACTAATAAAGATTCGTAGTGGAAGTGGGAGAGAATTACAATAGACTTCGTTAGTGGGCTTCCCCTTACGCCCACTAAGAAAGATTCAGTATGGGTGATAGTGGATCGGTTGACAAAGTCTGCACATTTTATATCGGTATGGGTTGACTATTCACTGCAAAGGTTGGAAAAGTTGTATGTAGCAGAAATTGTGAGACTGCACGGGGTGCCAGTGTCGATTATCTCGGATAGGGATCCGAGGTTTACGTCTCAATTTTAGAAAGTACTGCATCAAGCATTAGGCACCCGGTTGGACTTCAGCAGGCATTTCATCCGATCGGACGGCCAGTCTGAATGGCTAATTCAAGTGTTAGAGGATATGTTGAGGGGTTGCGTGATAGATTTCAGAGGAAGCTGAGAGGAGTTCTTGCCTTTAGCGGAGTTTACGTACAACAATAGCTATCAAGAAGTATTTGGATGGCACCGTATGAAGCACTGTATGGACGGAAGTGTCGCACTCCTACATGTTGGATAGAATTGGGGGAACGTCATGTTTTGGATCCAAAGATTGTGGTAGAATCGGAAGAAAAGGTTAAGGTAATTCAGGCATGGTTGAAGGAGGCATCTAACAGATAAAAGTCGTATGCAGATCTCAAGTGGAAGGAGATAGAGTTTGCAGTGGGGGATCAGGTGTTTTTGAAAGTTTCGCCGTGGAAGAAGGTGATGAGATTTGGTCGCAAGGAAAGCTAAGTCCTGTGTTTATAGGACCTATCGATTTTGAAGCGAGTTAGACCAAAGGGCGTGTCACCGGAGTTGCCTTTGGAATTAAAATAGATGCACGATGTGTTTCACATTTCGATGTTACGTCATTACCGATCGGATCCATCTCATGTGGTACCAGTTGAAGAAGTGGAATTGAGACCAGATTTGTCCTATGAGGAAGAGCCGATTCAGATCTTGGAACGGGATGTGAAGGTGTTACAGAGGAAATCAATTCCTCTAGTCAAAGTGTTATGGCGGAACCATGGGTCGGAAGAAGCTTCATGGGAGCCGAAGGAAGAAATGTGACAGTAATACCCTTACCTATTCTAGCCAGGTAATTTTGGGGCAAAATTATTTTTAAGGGGGGTAGAACTGTAATATCTGGGATTTAGGGGTTATGCGTTTTAACTCAAATATATGTAGTAGTGTGCTTGTGTGCTGTGTGTATGTGTTTTGGGGGCTTCGGGAACCTTGGGGTGTAGGCAAGAGCCTTAGAAAAATGTTTGACTTTAAGCTGATAGGGAGAAGAGCTAGGAGAGCTAGGCCTTAAGAAGGTTAGTGTGTGGCTTATGACACAAGAACTCAGTTGGTAAAGTGGCAAAGGAGGTGCCACTTGGAGCACAGAAGAGGGACGCCTTAGGGGAGTGAGAAGGGACCTAGGTTTGAGCAGCAAGGGAAGCATTTTGGGGTTGTCTTTTTGCGTCAAGGGAGGAGGTGTTGGACGGCATGCGGACTCTAAATGGATGAGCGATAGACTTGGTGAATGCATTTGAATATGCGGCTAGGAGAAGGGATAGAAGGTTGATTTATTCAAACTCTTTTGAATGAGAGGAGGGGAGGAAAAAGTGGAGAGAAAATAGGGGATGAGAAGAGGGTGAAAGTTGGCCGGATGTAGGACTTTGGGGGGGCTTACTCGGTCATGCAAGGGGGAAGCTAGGTGCGGAATTTTCTTAAGGGTTAAAGTGCATTTTCTAGTTTTTTTCCTTCCTTAGTTTTGTGCCGAAAAGTGGTAGTCAGAAAATTTTCGAAGCCCTTTTCTATTTTCTTTGCATTAGTCGATTTTGGGAAGACCATAAAGGTCACTTTCTTCTTCTTTCTCTTCTTTTCTTTGCTCTTCTTTAGACCGAATCTATCTCCCCCTTCTCTTCTCTTTTGTTAAGGCCGAACCTTTCTCTTCCTCACCAAAGCCGAACCACACAAACCTTCAACCTCTTCTCTTCTTCTTTACCACGATTTCCCTTGTCTTCAAAAGCCGAAAGCACTCCTTGACCATAGCTGAAAGTCCCATTCCATCTTCACCCCTCGAAACTGATTTATTCACTAGTGGCAAAAGTCGAATCCTTTATCTATCGTTCGTATTCTCTTTCGGTGTGTCGATTTTCAAGGGTGGTTGTTAAACCGAATCGGGTGAGTTGCGTGGTAAGGATCTTTCCTTAGGTTGATTTTCTTTTCTCTTTTCTTCTTGGATTAACGAAATCAAGGACTCTAATTCCCTTTATCTATTTGGCCAAAACCATGAAGGTGGGTTCTGGGATTCACTGTAGTCGACGATAGAAGGAGAAGCTCTCGGGATTTGATCGGTTAAGGAAAGGGGAATAATGCCATTCGGCCAAAGGCCATATTTTCTAGTGTTAGCCGATTCTAACTATGGTGTTATAGGAAGGGTTCGACAAAGGCAAAGGAGGAGTATTCGGGATTTGGATCTATTTTGGTAAGGATATTTAGTTAAGTTATGGATGTGATTCGTTTAGATTCTTACGTATCAATTAACCGGGTTTCTGATTAAGTGATATTCGGTGGATGCAAGTACCAGTGGAGGAGAGAAAGGGGTAGTTCCTACCCCTAGATTCAAGAAATGTTCGGTTTCTGCCGTACGTGATTGGCCACTGGGTTGTGGGCCAGCGTCGAAAAGGATAAGCAAATCGTGGTGATCCCTGCAAGTGAGGGTGTCAGTAAGATCAAGAGTGTCGTTCTCCGTGTTTTCAGGTGTGTAACCCCACCCTAATTCTCGATTATTAATAATAATGTTAAATATGTGTTAATAAGGCTATGGATAAATCTGGCTAAGGGTACCATTCAATGGTACAGTGTATTCAGGTACGTTACCCCTAACACTCTATTAAACAATGGTTACAAACGTTGATATGAAAACATGTGTAATTTCTTTATGGCCTTGGGGTAAGGTGTATCGCATGATATCTGTATATTTTTAATGTTGCATGGGCATGAGGGTAATAATGTAAAGGGGGAAGTGTTCTGGTGGTTTTACCACATTATTTGGTGACTTATGCCACAATATTATGTATCCGGTGACCTTGTCACATTATCTGGTGGCTATGCCACGTATTAAGGGCGATGTGCAGTTGACTGTAGCGACTGCCTTCGAGGGTGTGTAGCGGATGAAGGGTGGATTTAGTAATCCCCATTGGTGTGATTGGCTGGTATGGGTGGTGTGTAGAGTTTGGATATCTAGGTGGGTTCGGGTTGCATCATTGTTTTTATATACATGTGATGTAATATGCTATGATATGGGCTTATGGCCGATAATGATTCTGGATGGGCTTTGCCCAAAATGTTATAATAAAGGCTATAATCGATTGGGAACCTGTGTTGGTTGTTACACATTGAGTCTGTTGACTCACCCTTCGTGGGCTAACATTTTGCAGGTGATACATAGTGCAATTTACAGGGTCGGCAGGGACTATGTGGTGGCCATGCTCAGCAAAATTTTGGGTTTTCATATAATGGAACTCTTTTCATTTCTTTAGTATGTTTTCTTTCGGGATTTATTTTGCTATTTTAAATTTGTAATAAGGCCATTACTTAACTGCTTAATTTCGCGTATTAAATTTTATTTCCATACGATAATCAACAAACAAGTAATTGAATATTTTTCTTAAAGCAACTTCAAATGTTTTATCACCTACTCAACTTACGGTTTTTTTTCAACCTAATGAGCTCTAGAATCAGGCAAATCTTTTAATTTTTGAAATATAAAGGAAGCGTTTTAATGGAATACAAACTTGAACGGTAACTTGGTTTTCAACTAGATAAAAATACAAACCTGTTTTTATTAAAATTGTCATATTTTATAAGAAGATGAAACGAGATAAAACTAAGCTTTTCTTAAGGAACATGTCAAATCCGGTCGGGGCTTGTGGGCTGGGTTTGGGTGTTTCAATGGCCGTGGCCGTGGTCGTGTGGGTACTACGGATTTTCATACTAGCATGACAGAGATAGTATGAAAAAGGACAAAAAATAATCTTCAAGCCACAAGCTCCGACTAAACACCATGGCCGTGCGACACGTACCATGGCCGACACTATTTTATCAACACGAGCATGGAAACCTGTATAAAAAGGCGTGGGAGAAACAAATGAACCACTGCAGCGGCCGTGTGATACGGCTCGTGTGACACGACACACCCATGGGACATAGGTGTGGGGATGCACCAGAGCTAAAAATTTTATTTAAACCACCTACCCCTTCTCACCCACTCTACATTCTCTTCTTCCATACCCTTTAAGTTTTTCCCCTTTCATTTTCATCCTTCTTCATCTTCCAACTCCTTGATCTTCACCTCATTCATGTCGAAGAAATGGAAGGATCCTATCCCAGTCTCCCTGTGCGAGACCAATCTACATAAGTTCATGCCGGCCGCTTCATTAACTCGATAGGAAAATGACCTTTGAGTCCATTTATTTTCTCTTTTTCTTTTCTCGTCTCTTTTAATTTCCTTATCTTTATTTTTCTTATACTAAATATGGTTTATTTAATTTTAGTTTCTTGGTTTTAGGTTCTAAAGGCTACTTGGGAATCACACACCACGACCTTAGAAATCACACCCACTTCGCGAACCATCTAACAATAAGGATCTTTCGGTCCATTAATTGGTTCTTTTAGTCATTTCACTTTTTACACTCTTTCTTTTTATTTTTCTTTCCTTTAGATATATAATTAGTATATTTAGAATTATTTTTATTATCTCCTGGCTAACTCTTCACGAGATTCCCAATTTCTTCATCTAGCGCAGAGATTGCCGACAGCCACTACACCACGACCACTACCAACTCAAGGAATCCATCCAAAAATCAGGAAGTTTCACTTCTCCCTATCTCTTATATTTCATATATATATATATATATATATTTGTACATTGAGGGCAATGTACATCTTAAGTGTGGGGGGTGAAAATTTATTTAAAAAAGTGTCTAACTTTTTGCATTATTCTCAAATCTCTGAATGATATCTTGTCATAAGTAATTTTCTCATATTACTAATTAGAATGAAATTTCTATTGATTTATGATTTTTATTGATATGTTTTGGAATAAGTCATTGATAATTGTGTAATGATGATTTAAACTTTAAGATACTAGAGAATCAAGCATGATGAGTCTATTTTCAAAAATTAAAAATTTTGTTAGGTTGTTACCTGAATCTAATTATTAACTTGAAGTTTGAAATTTACATGGTTGTCATCAAAAACCCATAATTTTTGTGAGATTTTGATCCTTTTAGAGCATACATTGTTTCATGATCACTTTATTGATTATGAGTGTGTCAACATTGATTTGTTATTCTAGAACTTGCTTCGATTATACATGTCGAGACCACCTCATTAATTTGATATATTGAGATGATAAAGGCACCTAGGATTTAACCCACTTACTCCACTAGAAGTCTACCTTCACAATTAATCCCTAGTGAACCCCTTTGATCCTAACAACCTTTTATTGATTCACCCACTAATATTAACCCAAAACCCATCTTGTATTTGTTATCACCATTCCTTTTGACTACCCTTCTATCGAGACTTGATTTGATCAGTTGCCTAATTATTTTATTTCGGTAGTTGAATTTTTCTTATATTATGTATTTCTTGATTTGTTCTTAAAAAAAATCGAAGAATATTCATTATTAGATCCGTGATTAAGTGAGCTTATGCATTTAAATTCAACATCGTGAAGAAGAAGCTCGTACTATTAGTATTTCAAGTTTTCAATTTATGTAATTATTTAGGATTAGTTCATTTTTCTAGTTAGATAAATTGTCAATTCAATCTCGATTCTAACCTTCTAATTCAACCTATATCCACACCTTTAACCTAATCCCCGTTACAACCCTTTTTAAAGACCTTTTGATCTGTATATCATCTCGTTTTACAGGGATGGAGATTTGATTTTCATGCAAGCCTATGGGATTAACTTTTCATGTTCGACTTTTGAGAGCTTAATTTTGAAACTTAAACACCTTGAGTGATTTGAGTGAATCTTTAGTGAGGATGTCAATCCTTGTCAGTTTTGAATCAAGGGTAATTATTCAGATGAGGGGAAACACCTATATTTTTCGTGCTACAAACTTGTGACTTTGATTGTTTGAATCTTTAGGACTCTTTGAGTTAAATTATCCATGTATAAATTATCTATGAATTATGATGAAACATTATCGATGAATATTATTAATTGAGGAAGTTCGCTTTAATTATGAGTTGAGAATTTTGCTTAAGAACAAGCACAATCTTAAGTGTGGGGGTATTTGATAAACCATAATATAAACATATTTTAATCCCACATTTAGCATGTTTTTGGATGATTTATCCCTTTAATTATGGAAATAGGTGCTTCTAATCCTTTGTTTTTATGTTTTATACTTAGAAGAGCATCGGAGGATGAAAAGAACGGAAACGCTCTGAAAATAGAGAAAATGGGCCAAATTATGAAATCGGCACGGCCTGACCCCCGAGTTACACGGTTGTGCCTCATCAATAGACCCAACCACGGCCTAGCTTCGATTTACACAGGCGTGTGCCACGGGCGTGTTCCTGCCATAGCAAAAAAGAGTTTCATTCGGAATAGGGTACTTAGAGGCAAAGAAAGGTATTCCAAAAACCTATATAAACACCCTAGAGGCCATCTTTTAAGGGAAGTTTAGCTAGGCCAAAGAGCCAAGTAAGAGGGGTCGAATTGTGGGATTCACTCGAAGAAAGCCAGTTGATTCATCTCAAGAAGCCAGAATCATACTCAAGACTGAGGATCTCTTCTTCAATTCCTTTAGGGGGTTTTAGGGTTTTCTTTATGTTTTGTTCTATATTTTCTTCTGAGATGTATTCTTTTATAATTATGAACTAAACCCTCAGATACCTGAGGGGGATGAAACCTAAGATGGATCTTGTTATTATTTTCTGAGTTGTATGATAAATACTTGATTTGTTCTTAACTATGTGTTCTTAATTCTTGCTTTGATATTCTAGGATATTGATTCAAGTATTGATGTGCTTAGGCAGTGGAGCAAAAGTCCCTGTTTAAAAGTAGATCTAGTACAGTTAAGCGGAATTGATCGCAACTCTAGAAATAGGATGACGAAAATCTACCAGATTAGGGTCAAACCTAATATGGGAGTCCATAGATTGAGTTAATGCAATTCTAGGGGTTTTAATTAGAAAGAGATTTCAATTAATCAACCCAGGGTTAGACGTTAGTAGCCTCGAAAGAGGTTAATATAAATTAGGGAATCCTACAGATCAAGTCAAGTGAATAAATCGCCTGGTTCAAAGTTAGATAACAAGTGAAGTCTAGGTAAATTATTCCTTGGGTATTGTCTTAATCAATTGGTTTTTCCTTCAAGTAATTCCCCAATTCATTCTTTTTGTCTTAGCATCTTTAGCTTAGTAGTTAGTTAATTTTAGATTAAACAACAACTCCTCTAATTTTTTAGGTTAAATAATAAAAAGAAAGCTAGTATTAGTACTTTTGGTTCCTTTGGGTTCGACAATCCGGTCTTGCCACTAAACTATACTATTGTTTAATAAGTGCGCTTGCCTCGAGTCGTTGTCACTGTTAGTTTTTAGGCTAGATCATTCATTATAAATTTTTAAGACTGTAACACCCCAAACCCGGCGTAAAAGTTAGGCTCGAGTCTAGAATGTCACATTAAAGGCATAATCTAAAATGATTTTATAATTTAACAATTTAAGGTCCAAAAGCCCAAAATCTAAATATATCTCTTGTTAAGTTAAGAGGAAAAGCCCACATTTTAGGAAAACGTTCATATGTTAAGTTATTTCAAAAACCATGTTATCTTTAGAAACTTTATGAAATTTATTAAGCAGATAGTTGAAACAATAATAATAAACCCAAAATATAAAGTCAATTAGGCGTTACATGGCCTTATTACAATCCAATGAAAAAAAACAAAGTCTTTAAAAACATATTCACTTGAAAAAATTAAAACATTTGATCAGCTTGTAGTGTGGCCTTCTCTGAGTCCTCTCCCACATCGAGCCGTCTATTTAGGATCACCTGAAACATTAAATAAAAGGGTGTGAGTTTCGAAACTCAATGTGTACAACCCTTGGCAATCAAATCATATACAAACGTTTTCATTGGGCCTAAGCCCTATCAAAATCGGTGGTCTTGGGCCTTAGCCCACAATGACCTCATACCATATCGTATCGTATCATATACAAACAAGATAATGCAAACCCATCCCAATTATCCATCCACTAGCACACCATTTTCCCTTCCAACCATTACACACCTATAGGGATTTCTAAATCAACCCACGAATGCTCTACACACCAAAGGGAGCCTGGTTGCGGTACTACTTAACGTTGCAGCAAAGCTACTAATCATATAATGGGCTTAAAGCCTCCGATGGACCCATGGCCATACGACTATACGACCCTCAAATCTTCCTCCGTACCATAAATCCTACCCATATACATCCTAAGTAGATTATCATATGAATGCATCAAACACATGAGTAACATCCACAAACTCATATTCGTCACATAGAGGTATTTTTTTCATTTCACTACCCCGGAGTATCTTCGTAATTCTACCCTACAGGGGTATTTTGGTAATTTGGAAAATTAGGGGTATCTTGGTAATTTTACAAAACATGGGTATTTTAGTACTTTTGCAAAATAGGGGTATTTTGGTAATTTTTCAGACCTAGGGGTATTTTAGTAATTTTAAAATATAAAGGTATTTTAGTAATTTTATAAATATAAGGGTATTTGGTCCCTCTCAGGTTTTAGTTGTGAACTTTAGCACATCAACAAGTCCTCGCGACTAAAGTGAAAAGACACTACGCACTGGTAGGATTCCAAAGAAGAGGAGGTGGGCCACTAGGACCGCTTAAGTACCAAGCTCTCCCTAGATCCAATCCTAGACATGCGTATGCCCGTTGCCACACCCTAACCCAGTGACTGGTTCATGAACATGTTTAATTAGATTAAGTCTTATGAAATTTAAAAGTTGTTCAAACTAGGACTAGTCCATAAACCCTAGCATACTTGTCTACGTCCCCATAAAGCCCATCAAACCCAAATTACATCCTTACGACCCATTAGGCCCAAATCACATCCTTATGGCCTGTTAGGCCCAAAACAATTCCAAATCATGTATTATGCTTGACTGACTTAATTCATACACCAAACCAAATAAACTCATCCAACCTAGCCTTAGGGCCCATCAGGCCCATTTAGCCACTTTCGACTTTTCAGGTTTTCAACATTGCCGATATCGTGTGTGTAGTGTTTGTACACACCTGGTAACCTCGCATGCTGCAAGCCCCTTAGTCACGAACCTACAATCAACATTACTAGCGTTTAACCAAGGCTTTAACACATACTTATCAAAACCAAAACCTCACCGTACCCTTACCTTGTGCCTTACGTTCTAGTAGCCCTTCCTTTGCTACTATTGGCAATTATCCTCTAGATCTACACCCAAATACCTATATCGTCAAAACCAAGTGACCCATATTGTTCATAAGTCACCATTATGAGCCACATTAGATTCGGCCATCTACTAAACCATGACTGAGTCGAGAACACTTACCACCTTGTTAGCAATCCTTACCTACCACGCTTGCGATTTCTGAATCTTACCAAAATTAACGACAATGAGAGGTTAAATAGCCCTTCAACTTATAGCAAAACTTACTAAAAGATTTACTAAACACTTACCAAAACCCCCCTTTGATCCTGCGACCTAGATCGCTACTGAACAAGATTCGGCTTGACTAAAAGTGGGTAGCAATCGATTATGGTGAAGGAGAACTAACTGAAAATCGGCACAAGTGAAGCTATATGATAAGAAGGTGTATTCGATTTTCAGGGACAGAAACAGAACACAACTCTGATAGGAATTTTCAGCAAAAAGAATGATGGGTTTCTTTTTTGGCAAATGGAAAAAAAATTCGACTATAGGAGAAACCGATTGAGAGGGGAGAAAGAAAAACTAAAGAATGCTCAAAACCCTTTCAAGCATTCAGCCCCCTCCTTTTAGCCTATAGCTGAAACTTAGCCACCCCTAGAGTCCAATTTGGTACCACTTCATCCACTTCTCATCTCCTAATTTTTCTCCATGATATCTCCCTTATCCTTCTCCTAAATTCTCTCTACTGATCACTTCTCCTTAGAGTCCCTCTACACTCCACTTCCAGCCTTCTAGAAGCCTAGAATTAAACTCCAAAATAAAACTTAAGCTAGCACTCGAACCTCAGACCTCCCTACATGTATATGTCGCCACCTCCCTACACCCTAGTGGCGTTACTTAGCCACTTCACCACAGGCTTCTTTGTGCCATTTTTCACTTGTTTTTATTTAAAAGCCCACTACTCACAACCCTGGTTCCTTAATTAAATAAATTAAGAATCCTCCACCACAAAACTCGAACCCAAAGCTTCTCCAACACACCAAGACACTCCAAATCCATTAAACCCTCAAAGCCCACATGCCAATTGTCATTTTCTCGCTTACTTAAAAATTTTCTAAGATCCAAAGCCCAAAGCCCAATAGGCCCAATATTTCTAGGACCAAATTTGGGGCGTTACAAAGACTCTGACACACGATCAAAATATCAACCCGCCCATCCCTACACTCCAAAGGTAGCACCAACAGTGGCACTACTCAATGCTGCAACAAAGCTGCTAAGTATATAATGGGCTTAAAGCCACTGGTGGATCCACGATCGTCAAGCAACTATGCGATCCTCAAATTCTTCCTCTGTACCATAATTCCCACCTATATGCATCCTAAACAGAATATCATATGAATGTAGCATGCACATGAGTAACATCCATAAAACTCATACTCATCACATAGGGGTATTTTAGTCATTTCATAATCAAAGGTATTTTCATAATTCTACCCTACCGGGGTATTATCGTAATTCTACCCTACAAGGGTATTTTTGTAAATTTTTGAGTCAGGGGTATTTTGGTAATTTCCCAAACTAAGGATATTTTTGTCATTTTTGCCCTTATGGGCATTTCGATCATTCTTAAGTTTTATGGATTCAGTACCTACCTGGGCACGTTAACAAGTCCCTAATGGTCAAAGTGAACAAGCACTATGCACCAAGTAGGATTCCAGAAAAGAGGAGGTGGCTCATTGAGACCGCTTAAGTACTAAGCTCTCTCTAGATCCAATCCTAGACATGCATACACCCATCACCACACTTCAGTCTTGTGACTTGTCCACGGTTGCAATTTTGTGTTTAAGTTTTATGTAGGTTTTAGCAGTTATCAGATGCTAAGGTCAAATCCATATACAAAGCCCAAATAAGCCTACATACATGCAAACGACCTACAAAGCCCAATCCCATTCATATAGCCCATTAGGCCCAAATTACATCTATATGGCCCATTAGGCCTAAATCATATCCATATGGCCCATTAGGCACAATTACAATCAAATCATACAACTGTTCATGCCAGTTCATTATTCATGCTCACATAACAACCATTGCCATTTTGGGCCCAAAACTTCGGCAGGCCCATTTAGCCACTTTCGATTTTCGACTTTTTGGCGTTGTCGGTGCTGCAACCCCATAATCACGGACCTATAATAGATATCACTTAATGATCAATCTTGGCTTAATACACACTTTAACAAAAACCGAAACCTTATCGTAATCTTACCGTGTGCCACACGTTCTAGTAGCCCTTCCTTAGCTACTATTCGCGAATATGCCCTAGATCTGCACCCAAACGTATATCATCAAAAACAAGTGACTCATATTCCACATAAGTCACCCCTATAGGCCATACTTACATTCGGCCATCCACTAAACCACAACCGAGACGAGTGCACTTACCTCTTTGCTAACGATCCTTACCACGCTTGCGATCCTTGAATTCTACCCTTGTTAATACAAGGTTAAAGATAAGGAGAGGTTAGATAGCCCTTCGGCTATTAACAAAATGCACTAAAGAAGTTGACAGAACACTTACCGAAACCCTCCTTTGATCCTGCGGCCTAGATAGCTACTGGACAAGATTCAGCTTTAAACTTGACTAAGAATAAATAACAACCAATTTGTGATGGAGAAAAATAACAAGGAATCGACACCAAAAAGGGATTTCGGCAAGAAAAGATGATGATAAATTTCGGCAATGAAGAATTCGGTTATAAGTGAATTTGGCAAGAAAGGATTCGGCTATAGGAGATTTCGGTAATGGGAGAATTTGGCTATGGGAGGAACCGATTGAGGGGAAGAAAAGGAAGAAAAAGAGTAAAGGCAATTCAAAGAACCCTTCAAAGGATTCGGCACTCTCCTCTTATAGCCACAAGCCGAAAATGCCTTCCCCCAAAGTCCCACTCGACACCACTTCTTCACCCTGCTCATCTCCTAACTTTTCTCCCTGATAACTCCTTAATCACATCCCAAATTTCCTCCACATCCATCACACCAGATCACTTCAAACTCTTCCCAAGAGTTCAAAAAACACTCCCAAAATCCCTTATACCACTCAAACCTTAGACCTCCTCAACTGACAATTACGCCACCTTATAGCTCCCCAAGTGACGCCACTTACCACTGGACCACAGGTCCACTTTGTGTCCTATTTTTCCCTTAATCTGCTTAAAAGGCCTAAAACTTGAGACTAAGGTCCACTAAAGCAGAAAAATAAATTTCCCCTCTAGTCTTCCCTATCTCTAAGGCTTCAAATAATCCCGATAATACCTTAAGATTAATATTCTAAGTGCTACTCATACATACCAACTTCAATGCACAAAAATTTAAAGTTTCGGGATTTTTGGGGCATGACACCTAATTAGCTAGCTTAGGCTTTGGGGACTCCAAAAGTACAAAAATCATCATCAAAATGACTTACTTGCAAGGATGAGATGTAGCTGAAAATTTGAACTTCAAAAACCCCTATTCTCTTTTCAATTTTCGGTGGAGAAGAAGTGTGAATAGTAAAAGATGACAACTCTTTCATTCATCTTATTTTATTCATTTTTTTCACCTAAAGTCACCAAATTTTGACTAAATTTAACGCTCTTGTCTCCCTATGCCCTATGGCCAGCCATCACATATCTAATGGCCTAATTTCACTTTAAAGACCTCTAATTTGATATTCTTTGGCTATTAGACACCTCTACCACTTATAATGGAACTTTCGCACTTTATGCGATTTAGTCCTTTTTCACTATTAAACATACAATTGCTAAAATTAAAGCACCAAAATTTTCATATAGCCATATATTAATGCCATAACACATAAAATAATACTAAAATAATTTTCATCAACCTCGGATTAATGGTCCCAAGACCACTGTTCTAACTAGCCCCAAAATCGGGCTGTTACAACTCTCCCACTTAAGGAATTTTCGTCCCCGAAAATTTACCGATAAAAAGATTTGGATATTGTTCCCTCATAGCTTCTTCTCGGTTCCCACGTAGCTTCTTCCACATCGTGTTTTTGCCATAACACTTTTACTAAAGCTATGTTCTTATTACTCAACTGTTTAACTTCCCGAGCCAATATCTTAATCGGCTCTTCTTCATAAGTCATGTCCGATTATATCTCAACTTCCGTTGGAGGGATCACATGTGAAGGATCAGAACGATATTGCAACAACATCAATACATGGAACATGTTGTTTATTTTCTCCAACTCTACCGGCAAGGCCAACCAGTATGTCACTGGGCCAATCCTTTCGATAATCTCATACGACCCTATGAATCGTGGACTGAATTTTCCTTTTCTACCAAATCTCAATATTTTCTTCCACGGAGATACTTTCAAAAATACTTTTGTCACCCACTTGAAACTCGATTTCTTTTCTTTTCAAATCCGAGTACGACTTCTGTAGGTTCGAAGCGGCCTTCAGACTATTACATATTATTTTCACTTTCTCCTCGGTCTCTTTAACTATATCAACCCCATGAATTTGTCTCTCACTAAGCTCGATCCAGTACAAGGGAGTTCGACACTTGCAACCGTATAAAGCCTCATACTGCGCCATCAGTATACTCGACTGATAACTGTTGTTGTAAGCAAACTCAACCAAAGGTAGATATTTGTAACACCCCTAACCCGAAACCGTCGCCGAAATAGGGTTAAGAGGCATTATCGAACAATCAAAACATTTCACTTTCATTTTACGACACAAAGTCAATCATCAATCAAACATATTCAAATACTAGCATATAGTCCCTTATGGAGGTCTATGAGACCTCAAACACATGTTAGAAAGAGGTTGGGACTAAACCGAACACTTACAAAAATTTCTAAAAATTTAAACAATCTTCAATACTGCAAAGGTCACACGCTTGTGCAGTCAGGCCGTGTGCCTCACACGACTACCAGACACACCCATGTGTCTAGACCATGCCAAAACAGAGCATATATATTGACATGTTCCCACGGCCACTAGACACGCCCGTGTGTCATGGCCGTGTGAAATTAGGCTAGCTACTGACTTAGTCACACGGCCACTAGGCATATTCGTGTGCCATGGCCGTGTAACCTACCTAGGCACACCTCGAAGTGGCCCTTGAGCCACACGGCAGAGACACGCTCGTGTCCCTTGGCCATGTATGCAAAATAGGCCATTTACAAGGCCAAAATGCCACCCACACTTGGGTCATATCTGCAAACACATATAATCCTATTTCCACACACAATTGGCAACCAAATACATGCCAAATGATCAACATATCACCCAATCCAATCTCATCTCTAATCATGTCAACTTACATACCATATTGCACAACTAAAACACATGCATTACCAAACATGATTCATAAACAATATCAGTAGATCACAATAGCATCAATCCATCATTAAGCTTACCATTCATAAGACATTTTCATTACCATCAAGCCATACCATAATATGCATCATATAACAAATCCACTCATGCATATAGCCAACATATATCTAGCCACATCACATGGCTATTTACACATCTCAAATATGTTTCAAAACACTAGCCTATACATGCCATATTCAAATACACATATCTTCAAACATACCAAAATAGATTGCCGATAGTGTGATAGATATACTGACGATCCCCGAATCTGAGCTAGCTTTATTGACACTGTAAAATAGAGAAACAAATCACATAGTAAGCTTTCAAAAGCTTAGTAAGTTCGTAATATAATACATATTACTCGATAATACCACATCAATACATAATTAAACCATCATATAGATAAATTGCACAATTAGGCTCATCATCAATCTCAACCATATGCTCAAGTATCTATTCATTCAACTCTTAAGGCTATCATCAACCACATAGGTTCAAACGTACCTTGATCAACACCTAGTTACTCACCATTCATGTTACTCAATTGTTCGATCTTACCTCTTGTTCAACCTTTGCTATTCCTTTGGTTTATTCGCACACTTACTGCCAATTTCATAACCAAAACATAATCGTCATCATACACTTAGCGCCAATATATTAAGCAGAACTTATATCGGTATCGCACACATAGTGCCTATTCGATAAGCCAAAGCTTCTATCGTTTTGCACACACAGTGCTAATCATTTCTGTCTCGTTTTTAATTTCGCACACATAGTGCCCTCTAATTCAATTCCGCACATAGCATTTCTAATCTCATAGTTACATAAATATATATTCATTCAATTCACATCACCTAGATATAGTTTACAACTAGTATTATATCCGAACTTACCTCGGAGTCAAAATACCGAAACGGTCGATTAATCGAGCACTTTGTCTTTGCCTCGATCTCGATCCAAACTTCTCCTTTCTTGGTCTATACACATTCAAATTCACTCATTCAATTACCAAATCATTCAATTTATTCCGCACACATATATTTAGGGAATTTTGAAAAATAGCCCTCACATTTTCACATTTTGACATTTTAGTCCCTATTTCATCAAATCACAAAATGCACACAATTTCAAGTCACAAATGCTTAGCCGAATTCTTCCCATGCTAATACAAGCCCACACATTTCATTTATTTCACATTTTAGTCCTCTAATTTACACTTTTCTCAATTAAGCTCAAATTACTCAATTTCACTAAAAATTCAAAGACAAAACATGTTCATCCTTCACATATCTTCCATATTTCACTATCAGCTAACACATAGCTCAAGCATTCATCAATGGCATATCTCAAAATCACCATTAATTTTTAAAATTTAAGCATGGGTTTGATAGTAGACTAAGCAACGATGTAAAAATTATCAAAAACCAAGTCAAAAACTTACCTTAATCAAACTAAGCCCTAGCCGAAAATATCAAAACTTTCTTCCTTTCTTTTTCTTCAAATTTTCGGCAAGAAAAATGAGAACATGGCTTCATCTTTCTTTTTGTTTTAATTAATACATATTAATACAAACTTTACTATTTTACCTTTATTATAAAACATTATAACATACATCATAATTTGTTATAAATGTCCATCCACCATCCACTAACTTAATATTGGCTTGATTGCATCATGAGGCCTCCTCATTTAAAAGCCACATCAAATTAAACACTTAACAATCAGCCCACAGCATTTTACACTTTATGCGATTAAGTCATTTCTCACAATTTGACACACAGTTGATAAAATTTTCACGCGAAACTTTCACACAGACTAAATCATATATTGTAAGCATAGAAAATAATATTAAAATATTAACACACAGTTGAGTCTATTAAATGATTCATCACTATATACTACAAACACCTTGCCCGACTCAGGTTGTACTAAAATCAGCACTATATACTCGCGACTCAGTTGTACTAAAATCGGCGCCTCGATGTTTTCAATCTCTTGAGGCTCTATTGGCATTTCTCAGTCCATTCAAACTTAATATCCTTATGCAGTAGTTTCGTCATTGGGGTAGAAATCATGGAAAAACCCCTTTACGAACTGTCGATAGTTTCCCGCTAAACCCAAAAAGCTTCTGACTTCTGACACATTTCTTGGCGGCTTCCACTCCATAATAGCCGAGATCTTACTTTGGTCAACTCTAATACCATCACCTGACACAATGCGCCCTAAGAATTCGACCTCTCGGAGCCAAAACTCACTCTTGCTAAATTTAGCATACAACTGCTTGTCTTTTAAAGTCTGCAAAACAATTCTTAGATGCTCCGTATGTTCACTCTCATCCCAAAAATAGACTAATATGTCGTCTATAAAAACGACTACAAATTTGTCTAAGTACGGTCGGAAGATGCGATTCATCAAATCCATGAAAATCGTAGGGGCATTCGTTAGACCAAATGGCATGATAAGAAACTCATAATGGTTATACCTCATCTGAAATGCAGTTTTTGGCACATCTTACTCCTTAACTCTCAACTGATAATAACCATACCTTAGGTCTATCTTGGATAACATCATAGCTCCATTCAGTTGGTCAAACAAGTCATCTATCCTTGGCAAAGGATACTTATTCTTCACTGTTACCTTGTTGAGCTGCCTGTAGTCTATAAACAATCTCATCGATCCATTTTTCTTTTTCACAAAAAGTACCAGAGCACCCCACGGTGAATAGCTCGATCTTGCAAAACCCTTATCCGTTAACTCTTGTAACTAAACCTTCAGTTCTTTCAACTCTAATGGTGCCATCCTATACGGGGCAACCAAAATAGGTGCCGTTCCCTTAACTAACTCAATTCCAAACTCGACCTCTCTAACTGGGGGCAATCTAGGTAACTCCTCCAGAACACATCTGGATATTCGCATACCACCGGCACTGATCCGATCTTTACATCTAACTCTTGAGTATTCATCACAAAAGCAAGATAAGACTCGTATCTTTTCCTCAAATACTTCTCGGCTACCATAGTTGAAATTATCACTGGCAGATTTCCACCTGATTCAACTCGAATGACATCCCCATTTTCACATTTCAATTCAATAAACTTGCCACCATAGTTCACTAAAACATTATAGACATTCAACCAATCCATGCCAAGAATCAAATCAAATTCATCAAACGGCAACAACATAAAGTTTGCTGGAAAATAATGACCTCTAGCTGTCAAAGGACAATTCCTACACACCTTGTCAACTAGCACATGTTTGCCTAACAGGTTTCACACTTTTACTACAAATTTCGTAGACTCAACAATCATGCTCATACTAGATGCCAATTTCATGCAAATGTATGAATGGGTAGATCCCAGATCAATCAAAGCAATAACAGAGGTGTCATGAAGAGAAAAAGTACATTATCATATCTGGAGATTATGCCTCCTAGCGAACACGAATGGCATAGGTCCTTGCAAGTGCTCGACCCTCTGGTCTCACATTAGAATCTTGAGGCGCACCTCTGCTACCAGTCCTACCTCCTGGGTTCTTTTGTGATCTACCCCTCAAAGGTACATTGCTTGATCTCACTTTTTGCTTTCCTTCCTTCTCCTCGCTCTCTAGACAATTCCAGATAAAATGGTTGGGTGAACCGCACTTGTAACAATTCCGATTGATTCCCCAACACTCCCTAGTGTGCTGCCTACCACAATTTGGACACTCTAATTTGGACTTCGGGTTGCCCACACTTGCCATCAAAGTGGCTTGAACTCTCAAGCCCGAGTATGTATTACCTCGATCTCGGTGTGAATGTCCAGCTGACGCTATTGCTGGGGGTTTATTTCCTTAGACCTCTTCGATTGAGCTTGGTATGATTTACTCATTGGCCTTTTCCTCGCATCTTGGGCCTTACTCACGGCTTTCTTCTTTTCCTTATTCAATTCTTCAGCCTTAAATGCCCTATCAACCAATACCACAAACTCTTTTAACTCTAAAATCCCAACTAGAAGTTTGATATCCTCGTTCAGCCTATCTTCAAACCTCTTGCACAAGATAACTTCTGAACACACTCTTGGGCATACTTGCTGAGCTTAACAAACTCACGCTCATATTCTGCCACAGTCATTTTTCCTTACTTCAATTCAATGAATTCTTTCCGTTTCTGGCCCATAAATCTTTGGCTTATATACTTCTTCCGGAACTCTTCCAAAAAGAAGTCTCACGTTACCTTCTCTCTTGGAACCACTGTAGTTAACATCTTCTACCAATGGTATGTCGAGTCCCTCAACAAGGACAGAACGTATTTCAAGCTTTCCTTTGGTGTGCAGGAGAGTTCATCAAACACCCTCATTGAGTTCTCAAGCCAGAACTCTACCTTCTCAGGGTCATCGTCTATATTGGCTCTGAATTCCTAGGCCCTTTGCTTTCAAATCTTATCTATCGGGGGTTTGGTCATCCTCACTACCTCTATACCTTGAGGAGCCACAGGAACTGGCTGATGTATAGGAGGGGGTAGAGGAGGTTGAGCAATTGGGTTTGCTCGTACATACTCATTGTCGCAGTTACTCATCATTTGGAGAAAGGCTTCCCTGGCCTCTTCTTCTTGACTGCTAGTCTTGGGTCCACTCTCTACAGGCACGGTCCCTGCGCGTAACTAGCTGCGTCATCAACATCCATTTGATCGGGATCCATTTACTATATAAAAATAAAGTTTAAAATTGTCAAAAGCCACCACACTATCAATATATGCTTATGGCATGTATAGCTAGACCCTAATACACGCTATGGTAGTCCAAGAATCGACTAAACCATAGCTCTAATACCACTAAATGTAACACCCCTTACCTGTATTCTATGTCAAAATCGGGTACGAGGCTTTATCGTGCTTAACTCACATGGTCATACAACTTTGGGTTACCAAATTTCATTCCCAATTTTAAAATTTCCCATCCACATATCTAACATCCTTATAATGGGCCTATGAGGCCCTAAACACACTTCTGGAAGGTTTCAAAATAAATTGAAAACTTGAGCGCACTTAGGAAAATTTTACCTAAACAGGGGCCACACGCCCGTGTGAGATGGGACATGCCCGTGTGGTATTTTACACGCCTGCCCTTGCACCCGTGGTCGACACTGACTTGCATCACACGGTCAGCCACACGTCTGTGTGCTATACCCGTGGTCGCACTGACTTATTCCACACAGCCTATCACACGCCTGTGTGCTTCAACCGTGTAATGATTTAAATTCTAAAACCAAGGTGTATACTTTAGACGGCCTGGGTACACGCCTATGTCCGTGGCCGTGCCTCCCACACGGCTGAGACACATGGCCGTGTCTCTGCCCATGTGCTTATTGCTAAGCTTACTGACTTGAAATTCTAACATGCAAGGAGACACACGGCCTGCCCACACACTCATGTAATTGGCCATGTGTCACACACGTCCTAGACACACTCCCGTATGCTTACCCGTGTGGACAAGAAAAAGGCTATTTGCCAAGCTCTTTCATCACCCTAACTCAATCAAGCATAATTTACCCTCTACCAACAATTCAATCATGCATTGTCATAGCCAAACAAACCATTCATATACTCTACACAATCACAAATAACCTTTTCTTATCATTGATTGATAGTGAGGAGCCACTTACTATGGTAATATACAAAAGATTTCATCTATAAGGAGCCAACACATTTGACTATAGTAACAAAATAATATACCTAGTCTAGCCCTTATACATGCCATTATCATTCTCAAAATGTTAGTTCTAAATATACCGAGATGAGCTGATAGTGTAAGCTGTCTTCCAATTATCTTCATATCCCGACCCGCCTCTTTAACACTATAAAATAAGGGAAAAGAAAGAGAGTAAGCTTAAAGCTTAGTAAGTTTACATGTAAACAAAAACATCATTTTGAATGCTAATCAATAAATAGCATTTCACAATTCAAGATCATGCTTACTCATTCATCCCTTACCACATTTCAACTATATCACAACATAATGCTCACATTCATTAACATATATTCCTGCACTTATTACCACAAGAATCACATGATACATCACATAGCAATTTCACAATCAATCATTTATAGCAATGCTAAACACTCGGTGGTATCGCACTTAGCCCACCATTAATTTTTAACAGGGTGGTATCACACATAGCCCACCAATAAGAATATTTACGGTGGTATCGCAAATAGCCCACTAAACAATATTATAAACGATGGTACCACACACAGCCCATCTTACATAAATAACATGATGGTATTGCACATAGCCCACCAACAAGAATAATTAAGGTGGTATCGCACATAGCCTACCATTAATTACTACGGGTAATATTCCACATTTACATATCTAATTTAACTTATTTGAATCATATATATATTCTCAATCTTACAACACACCAATAAGTAACAACATGTATATTTTAAATGCATCATTTAAACATAAACTTACCTCGGTGCAAAACGTATTAGTTTGCGGTTTAATCCGAAACATTGCCTTTTCCCTAGTCAAGGTTAATTTCGCACTCTTCTTGATCTATAACATCAAAATTTCATTCATTCAATCATTTTATAACCACATTACATCATAATCTTTACTTAGGCAAAAATGACCATTTTGCCCTTATATTATGGCAAAAATTATGATTTTGCCCCTAGGCTCGTAAATCATTTTTCATAACATTTTCTCATTAAACAAGCCTATTTGAACATTTATTACTCTTACAAATACTCATAATTTCAACTATTTCATGCATTTATTACACATTTTCAATCTTTGCATTCAAGTCCTATTTAGGTGTTTTCATGGCAACACCCTTCACAAAAGTTATTTCTTATCTCACTAACATTCATTTTCTTCCATAAAAACTCAGCTAACAATAATAAATCTCTCATGTCAACTCCCTAAACTTTCAACCATTTAACAATTTTGTCCCCTCATTAGCTAGCTTAAGCTTTAGGGACTCCAAAAGTACAAAAATCATTATCAAAATGACTTACTTGCAAGGATGAGATGTAGCTAAAAATTTGAACTTCAAAAACCCCTATTCTCTCTTCAAATTTTGGTGGAGAAGAAGTGTGAATAGTAAAAGATGATAGCTCTTTCATTCATCTTATTTTATTCATTTTTCACCTAAAGTCACCAAATTTTGAATAAATTTAATGCTCTTGTCTCCCTATGCTCTATGGACGGCCATCACATATCTAATGGCCTAATTTCACTTTAGGGACCTCCAATTTGATATTCTTTGGCTATTAGACACCTCTACCACTTATAATAGAACTTTCGCACTTTATGCGATTTAGTCCCTTTTCGCAATTAAACATACAATTGCTAAAATTAAAGCACCAAAATTTTCATATAGCCATATATTAATGCCATAACACATAAAATAATAATAAAATAATTTTCCTTAACCTCGGATTAGTGGTCTCGAGACCACAATTCTGACTAGCCCTAAAATCGGGCTGTTACATGTATGGAAGGTAAATGTGTATATGAACTTATCAAGATGAATATGTATATAGATGTGATAGATAAAATGTGATATATGCTTGAAGGTGCTATGAGCAAAGTGATACTTTGATCCATGAAATGTGGGTAAGTAATGGCTAAACAAATGAGCCAAAGGATATATGATGAATTTTGTAAATGAGACACATTAATGTTATTGTATTAATGTGGTTATGTGCATATTATGCTAAGTTTATTTGTATACGGCTTACTAAGCTTTTGAAAGCTTACTTTGTGTGTGTTTGTTCTATTTTTTAGATCTTCAAGCTACTGAAGGCTCAGGGAATCGTCGAGGATCGTCATCACACTACTCAATCATATTTTGGTACCTTTGAAAATGTGGATATAGCTAAATATGGCATGAATAAGCTAGTTAACTTGAGTTATGTTTGAAATATGTGTATAGCCATATGATTTGGCTAGTTAAATGGTTGTGTAATGAATGAAGAGTCATGCTATATGATGTTTGGTTTTGGTATGATTCCATGGTTGTGAAATGGTTAAGGTAATGGTAAGATTTTTTATGCAAAATGAGTGTAAGATGTGGATGATATGCTTAGTTTATTTGTGAATTAGTTGTGCTATTTGGAATATAAGTTGGTATGCTTAGAAATGAGATTGAATGGGATGAAATGATGATCAATTGGTGTGTTTTTGGTTCCCAAATATATTTAGAAATATGCTTATATGTGCTTGTAGAGATGACCCAAGTGTGGGTGGCATTTTGGCCTTGCAAATGGCCTATATTTTCCCACACGATTGAGCACACGAGCGTGTGGCTCGACCGTGTCCCTCGTGGTTATATTTCAAAACAAGTCAGGCTTGACCACGGGCTAGACACACGGGTGTGTGACTGGCCGTATGGTGCAAGTCAGTGTCAACCACGGGTGAGACACACGGGCGTGTCCACGTCCGTGTGAACAAGTCAGTATGTATGCCCTGTTTTGACACGGCTTAGACACACGGACGTGTTTGAGGCCGTGGGAGGCACACGGCCTGCCCACACGGGCGTGTTTGACCTCTATAACTTAGAAAAAATTTAAATTTTTTGAGAACTTTCGTATGTGTCCGGTTTAGTCCCGGTCCTATTCTAAAGCATGTTTAAGGTCTCGTTGACCTATTTTAGGGACACTTTGATTTGATTTGTCAGATTAAATTATGAATTGTTCGTAAAAGTTTCTGATTATTTGGTAACGCCTTTTAACCCTATACTGGTGACGGTTACGGGTTAGGGGTGTTACAAAAAATGAATGAACTTGTTTGTGTCTCAATATTGAATAATTTTGTAGTTTAATAGGAAAAAGAACGAGGAGGGAGGGAAGGCGTACTTGAAAACACATTTTAGTAGATGCATTTTTATCGAAGTCACAATAATGAAAGGGTCTTATGTGCTTGAAAATGTATCTAAGATTCCCGGGGATACGGAATCTTAGTAGGCTTTGAAGAGCGGTGGACATAAAGTGCATCCACTTGGGTGAGCTTTCTTGCTGACATGTTAGGGAAAACGTAGGAAAACGTGTCCAACTAAGCATCTTTCCTTGACATGTCAGCAAGAAAGCTGGACGCATTTTTTCCACCACCCTTCAAAGCCTGCTAAGATGCCCTGAACCTGAGAATCCCTAGTAAGATTTGAGGCACCTCTTTCAGATATTCAATGAAAATGCCTCTTCTACGACGCATTCTCAACCATAAATTATTTTTTCCTTTTCAATATCACCCCTCTTTAGTGCCTATAAAAGAGGGGGCTCTCCCTCTATAATTTATCACCCCTAAACCCATCATCTCTCTCGTCCATCATCCTTCCACTTTACTATCAGTTTTATTCTCGCTTCAATGTTCATATTTTTCATCAATAATATTTATTCCTATTTGAGGTATTCTTGGGTCATTGGTGATGCGATATCACTCCAAGAAACACACAGTCCATATATCATGTCGTGTTGGGACCATTACCTCAGAAACCTATCATGTGGAAGTCAAGTTTCAGGGTGATAGTGCTTTATACGATCACAGGTGGAAGTCTATGTAAATGTCTCAGTCGATGGTCGTTATGAGGTCATGGATCTGAGTATAAGTGAGGAGCTAATTAAAGGTCATTGTACGGTCACGAGCTCAAACTTTTTGGATACTTGGAGATGTTACCTTATAAATACCATACAAAAGTTTGAGGGCATAATCACAGAGAAAAATTGTGGGGCTTTCTACTATAATCGGTGTACTTTTTTTCTCCATTTCCATACAACCGATATCTTTAGCCTTCCTTCTTATCCGAAGGCCAACACCACCGTGGACGCAAGAGGACTCCTAGGCAGTGCTCCTTTCAGGACGACAACGGTTGTCGTTATTAATCCACTAAAAACTACAAACATTACTATGTCGACCCGAGTTTAACCTCTACTTTGCCAAAACATCCGCTCTCCTCCTAAGATTCCTCTTGTGTCCACCTCAGTGTTAGCCTTCGGATAAGAATGAAAGGTTAAAGATACAAACTATTTGGAAATAGAGAACAAAATTACATTGATTACACTGAAAAGCCTTTCGTTTTCCCTATGATTATGGCCTCAGTCTTATGTATGGTATATAAAAGGCATTATTTTCAGGTATCCAAAAACTTGAACTCGTGACCGCATAACAATTGTCAACTGGCCCCAATTATAGTCAACCACGTGATCGCATAACGACCGTTGATTGGGACCTCTACTTAGACTTTGACCTTTTGACCATATCAAGCACTGTCACCCCGAAAATTGTGTAACACCCCTAACCCAAGACCATCGTCGAAATAGGGTTTAGAGGCATTACCGAACAATAGGATTATATTACAATGCATTCACGACACAAAGTCAATCATCATCAAACACATTCATATACAATCATAGTGTCCCTTAAATGAGTTATCAAGACTCTAAACATGCTTATAAACCGAGTAGGGACTAAACCGAAATATGTATAAAATTTCACGAAAATTTGAAACTTTTCTAAATACAGGGGAGACACGCCCGTGGGGGTAGGCTGTGCCTCTCCCACGGCTACATGACACACCCGTGTGACCTCCCCGTGATTACTTACTGCCAAAATCAACACGGCTAACAAGCACGCCCCTGTGCTAAGTCCGTGTCCTATAAGGTCATATACTGCCATTTCTCGCATGACCTGTAGGCACGCCCGTGCCATGGCCGTGTGCAATTTATGCTACATTCTGCCAATTTACCCAAGGTCTGAGGCACCCTTGTGTGCCCCAACCGTGTGACATTATAGGCCACTTTGCAAAGTCAAAATGCCACCCATAAGGGTCCAACCTACAAGCCATACAACCTAAACATTTCATGCTCATATTGTCACCGTAAACATACCAATATTGTCATTCCACTCATGCATCCAATTTCAACTCTATTTATACTAAATTCAATACCAATACTTATTCTATCACAAGCATAATTCATTCCCAATTTCACTAACCCCTATTAGCCTTTATCAACACAAAGTTACCACTTGACAGCAATTTATCAATCCACTAATCATGCCAAAAGATGCATCACACATATCACATTCATTCATGCCAAACCTATCACATATCTAGCCACATCTCATGGCTAATTACAATCTCAAACATAATTCAATTAACTAGCCTATACATGCCATATTCTAGCTTTATACATCTTTCCAAAAGTACCAAAATAGAATGCCGATAGTGTGATTTAAAAGCTAACGATCCCAGATCCGAGCTAGCTTTACTGACACTACAAGGCAAAGAAACAAATCACACAGTAAGCTTTCCAAAGCTTAGTAAGTTCGATATACAATACAATTATCATATCAAATTAAATCGATGCAAAAATAAACAACCACTTAGATCTATTATCTCATATTCGTGCCTTATCATCCATAGCCACAATGCTTATTTCCCCAATCAAAGCTTAATTTCACTCATCAACCACAAAGGTTCAATACGTACCTTAACCACACAAAGCTATTAAATCTCCAAGCTATTCAATGCTCGACATTATTTGCCGTTCATACTTTAATTTAATCGGACACTTAGTGCCACGTACTTATCCGACTCATAACTGTTATCGCACACTTAGTGCCTATTCTTTTAACCAACTCATCTCGGTATCGTACACATAGTGCCACAGCAATAATCCAAAGCTTTCATAAGATCGCACACACAGTGCCACAGCAATAAACCGAAGCTTTCATCACATTACACACACAGTGCCATTCATTTCTATCTCGATTTCACATTTGCACACTTAGTGCCATCAAATTAAAATCATGCACATACTAACTCACTTTCATATACATAAACATATTCATTTCATATCGATAAAACGTATCTCAAATACATGTATTATATCCAAACTTACCTCGGATGTCGAACTATCGATACGGTCGATTAATCGAGCACTTTATCTTTGCCTTGATCTCGATCCGAACCTCTCCTCTCTTGGTCTATACACATTCAAATTCAATCCATTCAATCATCAATTCATTCATTTTAATCCAAACACACATATTTAGGGCATTTTACAAAATAGCCCTCACATTTTTCACATTTCAACACTTTAGTCCCTATCTCACAAAATCATCAAATACTCAAAATTTCAATATACATATGCTTAGATGAATTCTCCTCATGCTTATACAAGCCCTCACATTTCATTTATTTCACATTTTAGTCCTCCAATTTCTCATTTTCACAATTTAGCTCAAATTACTCACTTTCACCAAAATTTCCAATACAAACTATGTTCATCTAACTCATATCTTTCATTTAACACCAAAATCATCACAAAGCTCAATATAGTATCAATGGAATCTCACACAAACATCTTCAATAATTAAAATTCAAGCATGGGTTTTGTAGAGCACAAAGCAACGATTACGAAAACGTAGAAATTATCAAAAACCGAAAAGAAACACATACTCGATTGAGATATGAATGTGCCAAAATTAAAGGAGCTTTAAACCCTCATTTTTCTTTCTCAAATTCGATGGAAGATGAACACTATAGCCACCAATTTCTTGTTTGTTTAATTTTATTACACATTAATACACCATTTACCATTTTTCCCTTTTTATTAATTCATTTAAAATCCACCCACTAAAACCCATTTTTGTCCATACATTTTGTATGTGGAATAATAACAACATAAGGACTCATCTTTTTAAAAACCATGCCAATTAAGCACTTTAACAAATAGCACACAACTTTTACATTTTATGCGATTAAGTCCTTTTTCATAATTCGACACTAAAACGATTAAATCATCACACAGAATTTTCACACACACCATGTCACATACTATCCACACAGAAAATAATATTAAATTGTTATTTTGACCTCAGATTTGTGGTCTCGAAACCACTGTTCTGACTAGGGTCTAAATCGGGCTGTTACAAATCGACTTTTATAAGATGAATTTTTGAGGTAATGATCCTATCCCGGCATGACATATGAAATGTATGTGTTCTGAGACACGTTATCACATCCTCGACCCTTCAAATCTACCTATAAACTTTCACAGTGTCACTTGTAAACCCTAAATAATAAAAATCCTAAATACATAAACCCTAAAACCAACCCTAACACTAAAAATCCCTAAAAAATTAGTGGCTAGGGAGAGAGTGTCTGAAAGCACGTCCAGTTGGGCATGCTTTCCTACCACCTGTGCAAAAAGCGCGCCCAATTGGATGCGGTTTTACACTCTCTCTCAAAAAACAACCTATTTCCCTAAATTTTAAAAAAATCAACCTATATGGCTAATTAACAAACTGTATTGGCATATTTGGCTAATTTAACGTAGAATAAAACTATTTGAAAGTTTACAGAAGAAAGGAAAAAACATGCTTTGAGGGGAGAAAACAAGAAAAAAGCAAGTATAGTCGTACATCATGATTTTTTATGTGGTTTTAAAAAGGCTTAATGATTTATTTAGTCCTTTAATTTTATAAAAAAATTAGTTTAGTTTTTATTTAAATTTTATTTCTTTTAATATTTGAATTTGTGTTTTTATAAAATCACTCCAAAATGAATGGAAAAGGTAATATATATTAATTTTATTGACATGACATCCACATGTAAGCCATATCAACAATTAAATAATTTTAAAAAAATCTAAAAACTTAAAAATTATCAAAATTTTAAAAAAGTGTAAAATTTATTTAATACTAAAAATTATAATAATATTCCGTAATTTTTAGAAATTTTATAAAATTAATTAATTGTTTACCTATAAAAATCTAAAAACTTAAAAATTATCAAAATTTAAAAAGTTTAAAATTTTTAATATTAAAAACTATAATAATATTTTATAAATTTTAAAAATTAATTAATTGTTTACGATACAAATGGAATAACATGTTAACAAAGTTAAGAAATATTTACTTTTTCAACCATTTCAAGGTATTTTAACAAAACAATTGTAGTTTAAGAGTTAAAAGAGATGAAAAATTAAATAAATGACTCAATGACTTTCTTTTATAAAGTTAGAAAGCCAAATAAATCATTATGTAAATATGATATTTTTCCTAACTATACTTAAATAATTCACAAATATGGATAAAATATAGGCTCTTAATAGTTTGATGCCACATGATTTATGACCAATAATTGTTGCTTAGTTACTAGGAAGGACTAACAATGATATTAAGAACTACTGGAACACCAAGCTTAAGAAGAAACTCGTGGTCACACTACAGCAAAATAGACTTTTAGCGGCGTTTTTTAGGCCTTTAGCGGCGTTTTTAAGCGCCGCAAAAAACGCCGCTATAGACAATGCCACTAAAATTAGTGGCGTTTATTTAAAAGAACGCCACTAAAGATCATGACTTTTAGCGGCGTTTGTAAAAAAACCCCGCTAAAGGTCATGACTTTTAGCGGCACTTTTTCAAAAAACGCTGCTAAAAGTCATGACCTAGTCATGAGTCATGACCTTTAGCGGTGCTTCTCGAACAATCGCCGCTAAAGACCACGACTTTTAGCGGCGCTTCTTCAACAAACGCCGCTAAAAGTCATGACCTTTAGCGGTGCTTTTATTGTAAACGCCACTAAAGGTGATTACATTTAGCAGCGCTTTGTCTACAAATGCCGCTAATTTTTACAGATTTGCAATTGACCTTTTTTATCAATATCCAACCCTTCCTGCATTAAATCCAACCAAAAACAGCAAATGTAGCATACAAATCCAACCAAAAACATCAAATCTAAATCAACGAAAGATATATGATGTAAATTAATAAATGAAGAATAACTCAAAATATTCTTACAATAATGTTAAATGTGACAATGTCAAAAATATTCTTACATCGAGAAAATAAATGTTTAAGATGGCGGCTTTTGCGACTGCTGGAACATCTTCATCATATGCTCCAAATTGCATGGGAGCTCATTGTACTTTCTACTACGCTTTCTTGCCATCGATCTGGCCTCTGCCTTTCTCATTCTTTATGCTTCCTCCTCATTCTTGCATCCGCTATAAGTTTTCTTTGAGTTCTTCATATTTCCTTTGAACCTCGACATTTTGCTCAACTGTGCTCGATTGCATCTGAACTATCTGATCTCTTAACCTCTGAACTTTAACTTGAGCTTGACTTCCGGAAGGCATGTATTGCTTGGAGCTGGATCCAAAATATTGGGTCGGGGAAACACCAGATCCTTGAAATCGAACCCGACCATACCTTTCAGGACCCAAAACTTCAGTAATAATTCTGTTATCTATGTCCTCAAGATTAACAGAACTATCAGTCGAAGCAATCACTTCATACTCCGCCTTCTTCTCCTTTAGTTTATCCTAATAAATCAATTAAAGAGTTAGAAACAAAATATATAATAAAAAGGAATGCAACATAACATAACTTAACATTATTTAAACCTACTAACAACAAATTAAACCATTATAATTAAACACTATAAATATTTATAATTAATCAAATTTTATTAAGTAAATATACCATAATTTCTCTAGCTTCGGATGTCATCGAAGATCCATCTTTCTTCCTATGCGTAATGTCAAAAAGCTGAAGACATCCAACTTTTTGACCAGACGAGACTTCCTACATATATTAATAGTAGTAAAAATATTTTTTAATAGTAGAAAGTCATTAATATTTGACAGAATTAATAAATTCATAATACCTCGGCCTCAGTAGAAGTAAAACTTTTCGACCCTGCCGTGTGCGTGAATTTTTGTTTTTGCCAACTGCTTGTTCCAACTCGCTCACGGTCTTGCACAATGAAATTATTATTACGTATATAGTAAATACTATAAACCAAAAAATTTATAAGAGTTTGGAAGTACGTAATAACTCTCCTTTATTTGAATTCCAGAATCTAACCGCATCTTCCCATTGGTACCTCAGCAACCCCGATGGGACATTTCGTAATTTTTGTTTGAGGCTTATGTCTTTCTTAAAATATTCTTTTTTCAAAGTGCTTTTATGGTCTCTCCATTTTTTACCCAATGCCTTCTTGATATACTCATCGGAGACCTCTAAAGCAAATCTCTCCTAAAAAACACAAGTTTAGAAAGTAAATATAAATGAAACTTAAACCAAAGTATTATAAATTACATTCACGTTTTGTTACCTTAATATTATCGAGAGCTTGATTTTTGTTGCTATCAGGCATGTTACGCCATGATTCGTAGTTGATGGGCAACATATTGGCATTTCATGCTATAATGCCCAAATAGCCGGCTAAAAGTCGAGCTTCAGATCCAACAGGCTGGCCATGACTGTTTCTACTTACTTTGACATGCTTAATAGGATTTATGTCGTATAAATCTTAAAGTAGCGTGCGTCCTCGACCTCTGCATGTCCCACCACTTTCAGCTGAAAAATGATATATTATTATTATATTAAAATTGAAAAATGAATCAATAATAAAAGTCAACATGCATGTAAAATAAACTTAACATTACTTTGAAATTCTGCAGGCTCGTCAACTGTCTCCGGCACATTCGAAGATCCAATAATTGTTTGTTGTTCACTATTTCATTCTTCCGAATTTGGAGTATTCTGGACAATACTTAAATCTCGTAATCTTCTTCTACGCATTTTTCCTACAATACACATAAAATAGTTAAAATTTTAGTAACAAATAACAACAATAATAATACATATAAAATAGTTAAATTGTATAACATGACCAAGATTAAAATTATAATATTACATATAAATAAAAAATCGTAAAATCTTACTACATCATAATTCGTAAATATCTTCGTCCACATCCTGACAAACCCATTGAAATTATGTACTAGTACTAGGGATATTTTCATTTAAGTTTTGTTCTGGAAAAGGCAAAGTTTCTAATCTTTCGACGATGTCATCTCTACTTCCATTGCCCCTGTCAAACAAGTCTCTAGGGGTGTTTCGAAGTACAACGTACCAACCCTCATCAGTTGGATCTTTTGGGTAAAAAACTTGTTTCACTTGAGAAGAAAATACATACGGCTCATCTATCAATTGTTCTCCAGTGTGAATCAATCGAGAGAAATTCACCATTGTAAAATCATTTTTTTTAAGATGAAAATGAAAATGAGAAAATAGAGGATAATGATATATTGGAATTTCTATTAAGCTAACGATTAAATATGTCATTTCATTGGATTTAAATGTTTGACTATCTTCAATGAGAATTCCAGTTAGATGCTAATGACTTAGTCTCTGCGGTTCCGAGTTTGATAAAACTTTTTTCAAATCTTTTTGAATTTTTTAAGATTCATCATACATGGCATTGTTATACCTAGGGAGGATCCATTATATCTTACAGTGAGATATAAGGCACCAATTAGGTTTCCAGCCTATATACTTTGAATCTTTTTTTTTGTTCCAACCATACTATGATTGGTATTTAGAACAATGAATTTAACACATTAGGATAGCTTTATTGACTAATGATACAACATAAATGGCGGCACATTAGGATATTGAATTTAACAAATTTGCACAAGCAATTATGTACGACAAAACCAAAGTAACCTACCCTGTTTTGGACAGTATTTATGCTCCAATTAAACAAGCATTTATACTCCAATTTCAACCTTCCAATTTACCATTCATTCCAACAAATTTGAAGTTTAAAAAAATCAAACCAGACAACACTAATTCACTGAGTTTTTAGAAAAAGAACTTACAGTATGGTAGATAACAGAAAGGTGAATGGCAAAAAACTGGACAAGCAGCAGAGGTCTGCCGATGGAGATATTATGTGCAATTTAAATTTAGCAAATTAAATATACATACCTCTTAGAAATTGTAAATTGGATGGTAGAGTCGATTCCAGCAACTACTATTGTGGTGAGCAAAAGACGCCCAAAACTTTTGAGAAGCTACAAGAAGAATAAAAAAGAAACTCCATAAAATCGAAAATAATAAATTAAATGAAAAAAACGGTATAAATAGCAAAATTACGAGTGAATTAATTTACATGGCGAGTAAGAATGGTGCAAACAAAGCGAACTACAGCAAATACTAAGTACTTTCCCTTCTACGAGTCAATAACAAAACTTTGTCTATAACATTGTTAAGGATAAAATTACACCTGCAAGCAATGAAGATAAGGTAATTAACACCCAAACCAAAATATTAAAATAATATTTAGAGAACACATAAAATGCCAATAATCAACAGAATATTATACTTGTTAGCAATGAGATCTTTTGATGCAAGTCTCAACTTTAACTATTGTTCTGTCCAATTCATAATAGTTGTGCTTAAGTATCTACTTACCTTGTTTGATTACTGTGAGTATTCCATCTTCAGAGCAGATTATAACAGGTAGAAATCGTGTGGAAGAGATGTTGCTAATCTTCAGAGCAGAAAATAGAACCTACTGAAAGGACCAGCAAGTTAATTACAAAACATCAAAAGTCATCATCGAAAGATAAAAAACCAGAATATTCTTTGAATACAAAGGAGACAGTTTAGCCAACAATGTAACATCCTGAATAGGGCCTATGCATTTTCAGTTTAATTGTATGAAATGACAAGTTTAAGCACTAAGAATAAATTCGATATTTTGGAAACACGAAATGCATGAAAATGGAAACTTGAACATTTTGGAAACTGAACATTTTGGAAACCCGAACATTTTGGAAACTCGAACATTTTGGAAACCCGAACATTTTGGAAACCCGAACATTTTGGAAACTTGAACTTGTAAGAAAAATGGCAAGTTACTGAGCCGATCGAAAATTTTAGGAAACTTAGAAATAATGCTTGAATGACAAATTTTAAAGTTCAAAATAGGAAATAAGGGCAAGAGGGCCTTAAAAGAAAAAGTTGGTGAGATTTGACACACAATCGGGCTTGGAAAAGTGGCTCAAGGTGTCACTTAAGGCTTATGGAAATGGCACCATGTGTAAGAGAAAAGGCTGAGTTTGAGTCACTTGGAAAGCAAATATTGAAGGTTTTATTTTGTTTCCAAGGCTAGGGGTGGACGGCACCTATTTCTAGAAAAGGAGGAGTTTTATTTCATTAAAATTTGATTTAATTAAGTGTTAAGTAAAGGATTTTCTTTTAATAAGATAAATGAGGAGATAAAGGATGGATTAAATACTCTTAATTTAATTAAGGTGATAATTAAAAGATAATATTATCACTTGTGGGGAGTAGTGGCCAAGTCAAGGACTCTTGGCATAGCAATTTCAGATTAAAAGAGGAGAATTAAGGCTATTCTCTCATCTTTCCTAAGTGTGTGCGAAATTCTTATAGCTCTCCCCCTCTCTATGAATTTTCTTTGAACAAAATCCATCCTCTCTTCTTCTATTTTCTTCTCCGCTTTTTACTCTTGTCAAAGCCGAATCTTTGTTGATTCTAAGCAAAGGAGCAATCAACTACAACATCAAAAAGGTAAGATCTGTGGTCAATCAATTTCTATTCCTTTCTTTTACCAAAATTCGGTACTAATCCTATTAGCAAATCTTGGCCGAATCTACAAGGGTCTCTTAGGTTTCCACAATTACGAATATAAAGATCAAGGATCTAAGGTAAGAACAATTAATTTTGTTCTTCTAATTCTTTTAATCAAGATCTAAGGAAATAACCTCTTTTATGTCCCTTGGCGAATATCAAAGGAAGAATTTGGATTTCAGATTCAAGGAATTTAAGGTGAGACACATTCGGTCAAAGGCCAATTACTACTTATTAAAATTAGATCCGATCTAACATATGAATTTTAGGGATTTCGATAGATATTCAAGACAAGAGAAACTTTCGGGATTTGGAAACTATAAGGTAAGTACATAGATCCAATCGGCCAAGGCTTGTTCTTGATATTTGGAATTATTTTCCATTTACTCAAAAGTTAAAACCGACATAATTACGATTTAGTGACTAGCCGATTTAAGGAAGGAATACTATCAAAATTGCATTTGATTTACGATCTTTCAATTCAAAGAACAAGGTAAGTAACACAAATCCTACTTGGATTTGGTTTTAAGCCAAATAGGTTGTTAATATATTTTAATGGTTGGTCAATATAGGATCTAAACTTAGATCGATTTTCGAGATCTCAAGGAACCTATTAAGCAAATCGGTGTGTACGCACACTAGTGTGTACGCACACTAACTTTCGTTATTTCATATGGCAATTATTTTATTATGTGATTATACGTAAGAATATGAATATGGCTAAGTATCCTAATGTGGTACAAAAGTACTCGTGCACGTTTCCTACTTTTGATAGGATTATGAAATATGTTATTTTATAACATGCGATATATGTATATGAATATGAAATTAAGTATGTTATGCATGATATATATATTTTGGGGCATTCGGGATTTATGTGAAAGGGAAGAAGGTGTTGACTTGGTCTCATTAACGTTATATGGTGACTACGGTCACAACATTTGAATATGGTAACTCTGTTACATTATCTGAATTTGGTAACTTTGGTTACACTATTTGAATATGGTGTCTAATGACACAAATTATATGGGCGATGAGCACGCCGATCGCAATGATCGCCCTCGATGGTGTGTAGCGGATGGAGGGTTGACTTAGTAGTCCCACGGTGTGACCGGCGTGCACGGTGGTGTGTAGCGGATGGACCATTAGGCTCGGGTTTGGGTTGCATCATCATTTTATATGAATATGAAATTGATATGAACGTGTATGCCCGATTTGTTGAATGTTAGTATTGTGTGCACATTGAGTCTGCTGACTCACCCGCTGTGGGAAATATTTTTAGGTGATGAACAAAGATTTGATCGGGACGGTAGACCTCGAGGTGGTCATGTCTCATTTGAAGATTTTTATTCAATTTGGACTTTGTTATTTTTTTGGGTTTTACTTGATGTAATAAGGCCATAAGGCCCAAAGGATTTTTCTTATTCGCTTTACTTTAAATTGTTATGTTACTAACTATTATGACTAAAGTTAAGTGATTTTTTTAAAACCTTAAAATTATTTTGTCACCTTAATAAAAATTGGATTTACAAGACTAATTAAATGGGTTTCCAATCTAAGCCCAATCCACAACAACATTTTTCTAAAATTTTACAAACTCTCTCTAAGTAACGAAAATCTTTGAAACCGGTTTACTTTAGGAACATACCAGATTCTTTCCTGTGCTCGTGGTAGGGTGTGGGGTGTTTCAATTTGGTATCGAGCCAGCTTTAAACTCTCACTGTGGGCTAAGGCCCAAAATGTTTTCAAAGCGAGCCAAATGATTTTCTTTGAAAAATAAGCGGGCTTCGCATGGCCCCTAAGTCTCCCAATTCAAGATCCACTGTAAGTACCCTAAATCTATGTGTGATTCATGATTTATAAGGGTAGAAAAGGCATGGAACGAGAATAGAATGATAGGAACTTGAACCCTAGGACTAGTCTACTCGAACACAAATACATAAGACTTAATGTACTAAACAAACCTATGGCTAAGTCAATTGAGCTAGGGTGTGGTAACCCCTGACGCATGTCTAGGATTGGATCCGGAAGAGCTCGGTATTTAAGCAGTCCTAGCGACTCACCTCCTCTTCGCAGAATCCTACCAGGCGTAGCTTTGTTCATCCTAACTCGAAGGCTCGGTGGTGTGGCAACCTCTCATGCATGTCTAGGAATGGTTTCGGTGGGAGCTTGGTATTTAAGCAGTCCGTGTGACTCACCTCCTCTCCACACGAATCCTGCCTGGTGCGTAGCTTTGGTTCACCCTGACCAAGAGGGCTCGGTCATAGGCTAAACGTAATGACTAAAACCCGAAAGGGAACTAGCCATGTTTAAAAAAAAAAGAGAACAAAACAACAAACCCTAGTTTTTCAAACTTTTAAAACTTTCTTTTAAATCTGAGAAAATTATTTTTACAACATTTTCTGAAAAACTCCTGATTTGCGAAAATTACAAAAATGCCCTTAGGGGTGAAATTACCAAAACGCCCTTGGTTTATAAAATGTTCAACTACTCAACAGCTTTACCAAAATTTCATTATTTTATAAACATTCAAAAACCCTAAAATATCAAAATACCTTGATTTTGGAAAAATTACAAAATTGCCCCTAACTTACAAAATTACCAAAATGACCCTAATTTCTAAATTTTTGCAACATCCCCATTTTTGGAACAATTTTCGAAAAGAACCCTCAAAGTTTTACAACTTTTGAAATACCCCTAATTTATTAAATTTACAAATTTACCCTGATTTTTGAAAAAAATTACCAAAAAACCCTTGAGGTCAAAAATTACCGAAATACCCCGATTTCAAAATTCTTTCCAAATTACCCTAGACTTCAAATTTCAAAATACTTTTGACAAAACACCAAGGAACGTTTTCTTCTAAAAATTACGAAAATGCCTCAGAGGGACAAAATTACGAAAATACCCCGGTAGTGGAAAACAACAACAAAAAAAAACTACAACGTTTCTCTGAATGAACGAAAGTTCATACTTGTTTGATGGATGGATGAATGAATGGAAAAGACTGTGTGTTTGTATACGAAAGAACCACTCTTAAATCCCTTTTCATAAAACTCCTTCGATGGTAAATAAGTGGAACAATGACTAATCCATAAAATTTCTTAATCAGATCTCGACGCTAGAAAATGAGCTCTAGAGGACGTGGTCGTCGTGGTCGAGGTAGAGGAAGGATGACCATGTCAGAACCCGTTAGATCGGGTCAAGGGTCTGATAATGAAATACTGCCGCCACCGCCACCCCCATCTGTTAATGTTGAGCGGCAGCTCGACGGGAAGATGTTTGTGTCGCAGTTTTATCGCGAGTTTTGGAATTGGTGGTCAGTGCGGAGGAAATGGGGAAATCGAAAGTCAGACCGAACGGCTCCGAGCTAATGGAGCGAAAATGTTTCGAGGAGTATCTAATGTGGCACCCAGTACAGCTGAGTACTAGTTGGAAGCAACAGAGCGTATTATGGATGAGCTCGATCTGACTCCAGAGGAAAAGTTGAAAAGGATGGTAGCGTTGTTACGCGATGAAGCGTATTAGTGGTGGTTAACTATTCGTGATGGTACCACGGTTGAGAATTTGACCTGGGAGTATATTAAAGAGGCATTTCAGAAGAAGTATGTGGGAACCAGGTATACAGATGAACAAAGGAAGGCTTTTCTAGGGTTGGTGCAAGGAGTAAGTCCTGCGAATATGAGGCGAATTTTCGAGATTGAGCCGCTATGCTCGAGGGGTAGTGGCAACTGAGCATGAACGCAGTGTCCGCTTTGAGGATGGACTGAGAGATGACCTGAGACTGTTGATAGCACCGCATCAAGAGCGGGAATTCTCTGCTTTGGTGGAAAAGGCCAAGGTGGCCGAGGGGATTAAGGATGCTACTAAGCAGACCGTGGATAGAAATAAGGCCAAGAGAGGATTTGGGCCATCTGGAAAGGGTTACAAGAGGCCTAGGGTTGACGGGCCACGAAATCAATAGGCTGGCACGCAGGACAAGACGCCTTTGTGAGCATTGTGGAAAGAAGCACATGGGAGAGTGTTGGAGAAAACGGAGGATGTTTCAAGTGTGGGTCCAAGGACCATATGCTTAAGGATTGTCCCAAGCAACTGAGATGAGAGCCGACCTGGCGAGCTCGTAATGCTAGCTGACCAGTAGAGGCGAATGCAATGACCTCAACGGGTCGTGGTTCGCTAACCGAGGTAGTGGTGTTGGCAGAGGCCATGGAACATGTGGTCGAGGTACTAATGTTAATGCGATAAGACGACCGGGTTTGGTTTATGCGGTTCGCCAAAGGAAGATGGTGACGACCGGATGTAATAACCCAGTATGTTCTTTATTTTGACAAACCCTACTTTGCTTTGATTGATGTGGGCTCGACCCATTCCTATGTTGCAAGTAGTGTAGTGGAAACAGTAGGCCTAGACTGTGAACTCTTTGATAGACACATGTCGGTAGTAAGCCCATTAGGCCAAACTGTAGTGGTAGACAAGATCTTTCGAAATGTGCCCTTAGAAATTCAGGGAGTGAACTTTCGGGCAGACTTGATGAAGTTACCCTTCGGAGAGTTTGAACTTGTACTCGGAATGGATTGGCTAGTAGAACACCGAGCCGTGTTAGATTGTGCGGCTAAACGTATGGAACTAAGAACCCCGAAGGATGAAGTGGTGGTAATGATCGGAGAAAGGAGGAACTACTTGTCTAACGTAGTTTCGGCACTGAAGGCTGAGAAGATGGTTAAGAAAGGTTGCAAGGCATTCCTAGCCTTCGTAAGTGCGATAGAAGGGAAGGAGGAAGGTATTAATGGAGTTAGGACGGTAAGGGATTTCGTGGATGTGTTTCCAGAGGAATTACCGGGATTACCCCTAGACAGGGAGGTGGAATTTGGGATAGATTTACTACCCTAACTCCTCGTGTCAATCGCTCCATACCGAATGGCGCCAAAGGAGTTGGTAGAGCTCAAGGCTCAGATCCAAGAACTATTGGATCGTGGGTTCATCCGACCCAGTGTGTCTCCGTGGGGAGCACCGGTCTTATTTGTGAAGAAGAAGGACGGAACTATGCGTATGTGCATAGATTACCGTCAGTTGAATAAGCTGACCATTAAGAACAAGTATCCCTTGCCAAGGATCGATGACTTGTTCGATCAGTTAAAGGGAGCCGCAGTATTTTCAAAGATCGACCTAAGATTTGGATATCATCAGTTGAAGGTGAAGGAGGCTGATATCCATAAGACTGCTTTTAGGACAAGATATGGCCACTTCGAGTTTGTAGTAATGCCGTTTGGGTTGACGAATGCTCCAGCCGCGTTCATGGACATGATGAATCAGGTTTTCCAACCCTACTTGGATAGGTTTGTCATTGTGTTCATCGACGATATTTTGGTGTACTCGAAATCGGAGGAGGAGCATGATGAGCATCTCCGAGTCGTGTTGGAAGTGTTAAGGAGAAGAAGCTTCATGCCAAATTCAAAGAAGTGCAATTTTGGCTTAAGGAGGTGGCATTCTTAGGACATGTAGTATCCGAAGGAATAAGAGTGGATCCTAGGAAGATCGAGCGGTGTTGGATTGAAAACCACCTAGGTCCGTGGCTAAAATCTGAAGTTTCCTAGGCTTGGCAGGCTATTACAGAAGGTTTGTGGAAGGATTCTCATCAATAGTCGCGCCCTTAACAAAGTTACTAAGGAAGGAAGTACCTTCAAATGGACGAATAAGCGGCAGGAGAGCTTTGAAAAGCTTAAGAAGGTCTTGACTAAGCTCCAGTGTTAATTCATCGGAGGCGTGAAAAGATTTTGTGGTGTAATGTGACGCTTGTGATACGGGGTTAGGCGTGTGTTAATGCAAGAGGGCAAAGTAGTTGCTTATGCGTCCACTAAGGCTAAGGCCGCATGAGGTTAACTACCCCACTCATGACTTGGAACTAGCAATGGTTTTCGCCCTTAAAGTTTGGAGGCACTACCTTTATGGAGAAAGGTCGGTTATCTATACAGACCACAAGAGCCTTAAGTATTTATTGACTCAGAAAGAGTTAAACTTGAGGCAACGAAGGTGGGTGGAATTGCTGAAGGACTACGACTGTTCGATAGAATATCATCCGGGCAAGGTGAATGTGGTAGCCGATGCTCTGAGTAGGAAGGTTGTGTCGGATCTACGGGCTTTGTTCACTCACTTAAGTCTGTATGATGACGGAAGTCTATTGGTAGAATTACAAGTCAAGCCCACATGGCTAAAGGAAGTGAAGGAGGGACAGTTGGCTGATAACGACTTAAGTACCAAGTTGCAGCAAGTACAGCAAGGGGGATTAAAGGACTATGGTGTCAATGATGAAGGAGTATTGTGCTACAAGGGAAAAGTCTGTATGCCGAGGGATAAGGAGTTGAGACAAAGGATTCTTCGGAAAGCGCATGGTAGCCCTTATGCTATGCATCCCAAAGGCATCAAGCTGTATAGAGATTTAAGGAAACAGTTTTGGTGGTCTGATCTGAAACGAGAGGTGACTGAATTTATGGGGAAATGTTTGACGTGTCAGCAAGTTAAGGCTGAACACCAAGTCCCATCAGGATTGCTTCAACCAATCGAAGTTCCCCAATGGAAGTGTGAGAGAATTACCATGGACTTCGTTAGTGGGCTTCCCCTTACACCTACTAAAAAGGACTCGGTATGGGTGATAGTGGACCGTTTGACCAAGTCTGAACACTTTATCCCAGTAAGAATGGATTATTCTCTTCAGAAATTGGCTAAGTTATATGTGGCAGAAATTGTAAGGTTGCATGGAGTACCAATGTCGATCATCTTTGATAGGGACCCAAGGTTTACGTCTCGATTTTGGAAGGCACTTCATCAAGCTTTAGGCACTAAGTTAGACTTCACTACGGCTTTTCATCCACAATCGGATGGATGTACCGAACAGGTTATACAAGTGTTGGAGGATATGTTGAGAGGCGTGTAATAGATTTTCGAAGAAGTTGGGAAGATTACTTGCCTTTAGCTGAGTTCGCCTACAACAACAGCTATCAAGCTAGTATTCGGATGGCACCATACCAAGCATTGTATGGAAGGAAGTGTAGGACACCTACTTGTTGAACCGAGTTAGGAGAACGCCGAGTTTTGGGTCCAGAATTAGTGGCAGAAACCGAAGAAAAGGTTGAGTTAATTCGGGCACGGTTAAAGGAAGTCTCTGATAGGCAGAAGTCGTACGCAGACCTTAAGCGGAAGGAAATAGAGTTTGAAGTGGGAGACCAAGTATTCCTGAAAGTCTCGCCTTGGAAGAAGGTAATGAGGTTTGGTCAAAAAGGAAAGTTAAGCCCAAGGTTTATAGGGCCTTATCAAGCATCTTGAAGCGAGTTGGGCGTTGGCATACCAATTAGAGTTGCCACGAATTGCGGCAGATGCACGACGTATTTCATGTGTCCATGTTATGTCACTATCGATCGGATTCATCGCATGTGGTATCTCAGTAGAAGAAGTAGAGCTAAGGCCGACTTATCCTACGAGGAAGAACCGATTCGGATGTTGGAACGTGATGTGAAAGTATTACGTAGGAAGACAAAGCCTCTAGTCAAAGTGCTATGGCGCAATCATGGATCTAAGAAGCTCGTGGGAGCCGAAGAGACCATGCGACAGAATACCCTCAACTATTTTAGTTAGGAAATTTGGTCACGAAATTTTGTTTAAGGGGTAGAATCAGTAACATCCCGAATAGGGCCTATGCATTTTCGCTTTAATTGTATGAAATGACAAGTTTAAGCACTAAGAATAAATTCGATATTTTGGAAACACGAAAATGCATGAAAATGAAAACTTGAACATTTTGGAAACCTGAACATTTTGGAAACCCGAACATTTTGGAAACTGAACATTTTGGAAACACAACATTTTGGAAACTCAACATTTTGGAAACTTGAACTTGTAAGAAAATGGCAAGTTACTGAGCCGATCGAAAATTTTAGGAAACTTAGAAATAATGCCTAATGACAAATTTTAAAGTTCAAAATAGGAAATAAGGGCAAGAGGGCCTTAAAAGAAAAAGTTGGTGAGATTTGACACACAATCGGGCTTGGAAAAGTGGCTCAAGGTGTCACTTAAGGCTTATGGAAATGGCGCCATGTGTAAGAGAAAAGGCCTGAGTTCGAGTCACTTGGAAAGCAAATATTGAAGGTTTTATTTTGCTTCCAAGGCTAGGGGTGGACGGCACCTATTTCTAGAAAAGGAGGAGTTTTATTTACATTAAAATTTGATTTAATTAAGTGTTAAGTAAAGGATTTTCTTTTAATAAGATAAATGAGGAGATAAAGGATGGATTAAATACTCTTAATTTAATTAAGGTGATAATTAAAAGATAATATTATCACTTGTGGGGAGTAGTGGCCAAGTCAAGGACTCTTGGCATAGCAATTTCAGTTAAAGAGGAGAATTAAGGCTATTCTCTCATCTTTCCTAAGTGTGTGCAAATTTTATAGCTCTCCCCCTCTCCGAATTTTCTTTGAACAAAATCCATCCTCTCTTCTTCTATTTTCTTCTCCGCTTTCTACCGTCAAAGTTTAATCTTTGTTGATTCTAAGCAAAGGAGCAATCAACTACAACATCAAAAAAGGTAAGATCTGTGGTCAATCAATTTCTATTCCTTTCTTTTACCAAAAATTCGGGTACTAATCCTATTAGCAAATCTTGGCCGAATCTACAAGGGGTCTCTTAGGTTTCCACAATTACCGAATATAAAGATCAAGGATCTAAGGTAAGAACAATTAATTTTTGTTCTTCTAATTCTTTTAATCAAGATCTAAGGAAATAACCTCTTTTATGTCCCTTGGCCGAATATCAAAGGAAGAATTTCGGGATTTCAGATTCAAGGAATTTAAGGTGAGACACATTCGGCCAAAGGCCAATTGCTACTTATTAAAATTAGATCCGATCTAACATATGAATTTTAGGGATTTCGACAGATATTCAAGACAAGAGAAACTTTCGGGATTTGGAAACTATAAGGTAAGTACATAGATCCAATCGGCCAAGGCTTGTTCTTGATATTTGGAATTATTTTCCATTTACTCAAAAGTTAAAACCGACATAATTACTCGATTTAGTGACTAGCCGATTTAAGGAAGGAATACTATCAAAATTCGCATTTGATTTATCCTTTCAATTCTAAGCAACAAGGTAAGTAATACAAATCCTACTTGGATTTGGTTTTAAGCCAAATAGGTTGTTAATATATTTTAATGGTTGGTCAATATAGGATCTAAAGTTAGATCGGGATTTTCGAGATCTCAAGGAACCTATTAAGCAAATCGTGTGTACGCACACTAACTTTCGTTATTTCATATGGCAATTATTTTATTATGTGATTATACATAAGAATATGAATATGGCTAAGTACCCTAATGTGGTACAAAAGTACTGTGCACGCTTCCTACTTTTGATAGGATTATGAAATATGTTATTTTATAACATGTGCATATATGTATATGAATATGAAATTAAGTATGTTATGCATGATATATATATTTTTGGGGCATTCGGATTTATGTGAAAGGGAAGAAGGTGTTGACTTGGTCTCACTAACGTTATATGGTGACTACGGTCACAACATTTGAATATGGTAACTCGGTTACATTATCTCAATTTGGTAACTTCGGTTACACTATTTGAATATGGTGTCTAATGACACAAATTATATGGGCGATGAGCACGCCAACTGCAATGATCGCCTTCGATGGTGTGTAGCGGATGGAGGGTTGACTTAGTAGTCCCACGGTGCAGACCGCGAATGTACGGTGGTGTGTAGCGGATGGACCATTAGGCTTGGGTTTGGGTTGCATCATCATTTTATATGAATATGAAATTGATATGAACGTGTATGCCGATTTGTTGAATGTTAGTACTGTGTGCACATTAAGTCTGTTGACTCACCCTGCTGTGGGAAATATTTTCAGTGATGAACAAGGATTTGACCGGGACGGTAGACCTCGAGGTGGCCATGTCTCATTTGAAGATTTTTATTCAATTTGGACTTTGTTATTTTTTTTGGGTTTTACTTGATGTAATAAGGCCATAAGGCCCAAGTGGATTTTTCTTATTCGCTTTACTTTAAATTGTTATGTTACTTAACTATTATGACTAAAGTTAAGTGATTTTTTAAAACCTTAAAAATTATTTTGTCACCTTAATAAAAATTGGATTTACAAGACTAATTAAATGGGTTTCAATCTAAGCCCAATCCACAACAACATTTTTTAAAAATTTTACAAACTCTCTAAGTAACGAAAATCTTTGAAACCTAGGTTTACTTTAGGAACATACCAGATCCGGTTCAGGCTCGTGGGCCGGGTGTGGGGTGTTTCAAACAATATATTCAACCAATGAATATTCAGGAAAAGGAAATTGCAAGAAAAAGACTATATTTTCCTCCTCTTAGTTCTTATCTATTAGTCAGGTTTTTTCTTTATGGATCGAACTTATTTTATTTGTTAATTAATTAGAGAATGAAAATGACCAAATATTATTATAACATAGTATTTTGTAAGGTAAAATAATCATTTTGCATGCACTTGACTAAGAAATTAGTATCAACTAGCAAAATAAAACTCCAACCAGATTTAACTACTGTCATGGTAATTTTAAATCTCTCTTGCCTCTGAGAAATTGCAGCTTTTTCAAGTCTTTGCATTTGAAGTATTTTTATTTTTCTATACAAATATATGGATTGTTTTAAGGAATAAAATTTGATTTTTTAGATTAAAATACTTGTAACCAATGATACATTCATTAATACATTTGATATTATAATAATAAGCAGTATGTGGAATTCTGAATACACAAAAACAAAATGTCAGACTTCAAATCTATCCATTACGTTATGTTTTGTGAATGATTATTTTTGAAATAACAAATTGATAGAACATGCAACAGAGATTTCACTTTGAGCAAACATAGAAAATAATCAATAGAACAGAGAGAAAAATAATTAATAGAACAGAGAGTTCATATACAAATGCAAATACAAATGCAAATTGATAGAACCCAATCAAACTACACAAAAAATCGAAGCTTACCATCGTCCAACAGTAATGGAATTCTATCTGGGTATTTTACCCTAATTCTTGCAGCCTCAGTGAGCCTTTTCTTTATAACAAAAACAATAACAAATTAAAGAAGCCAACCAACAAATAGCTAAATCAATAACACAAACTAATACTAATACACAAATATCCGTAAATACCCTAACACTAAACCTTGAACTGTTTTCTTCAACCCCAAAGCCAACTTCTGAAACCCTTGCCTTTCTTAATCCGATTTTCTATAGATGGGAAATCAATGGCTGGTAGGAAGGGTGAACTTTAGGGATATCAAATTGGGGAAAAAGGGTTATTACTTTAGGGATTTCGGATGTCGAATTGGGGAAAAAGGGTGATAATATTTTAGGGATTTAGGAGTAAGGCAAAGGGGGGAAATGAACTAGGGAGAACGAAATGGGGAAAAATGTTTAAGTTTTATTGTGTGGGTAAAAAACAAGAGAGAAAAACGACGCTGTTTTGCCCAAAATAATTTAACATTTGCGGCGTTTTTAATCGAAGCGCCGCTAAAAGGGAAACCTATTGCAGCGTTTTATCAAAACGCCACTAATAAACTAATAAAAAGACGACGTTTTGATTTAAACAAATATAACCTTTAGCGGCGTTTATACGTAAAACGCCAATAAAAATAAAATAAAACGGCGCGTTTTGTTTAAAACATATCTTTTGCGGCGTTTTGTTTAAATTAAAACGCCGCTAATGCCTTTAAAAATTAAAATTATTTAATATATAAAATAAAAACAATATAAATTAAAAAACAATCAGTTATATACCAAAAAATTTAAAATTATTTTAAATAATAGTATTTTAATTTTTTTCATTTAAATAAATAATTTTTTAAAATTTAAATAATATTTAAAAGAATTAGATAAAATTTGAAATCTTGAAAATTATTTAAAATTTGAAATTATTTAATATATAAATTAAAACCAAATCACCATATACCCAAAAAACTTAAAATTTATTTTAATAATAGTATTTCAAATTGTTAACATATATTTTTCCAACTAATTACCCTAAACCCCTAACCCCTGTCCCGTTAACTCTTAAACCCCTAACATCTATCCTTTTAACCTTTAAACCCTAATACCTAACACTTAAATCATAAATCTTAAACCCTAAACCCATATACCTTAATCTCTAACATTTAACCCCTAAACCTTAAATTATAGACTCTAAACCTTAAACCTTAAACCTTAAACTCTAAACTCTAAACCCTAAACCCATAACCTTTTAAACTTATAAATCTTAAACCTTAAACCCTAGACACTAGATCCCTAAACTATAAACACTAAACCTTAAACCCTACACTCTAAACCCGTCTAAACCCACTAAACCACTAAATCGTAAACACTATACCCTAAACCCTACACCATACACCACACACCCTACACACTACATCCTAAACATTAAACCCCTAAACCATAAACACTACACCTTAAACACTACACTCTAAACCTTAAACCCTAAACCCTAAACCATTAAATCACTAAAATGTAAACACTAAACCCTAAATCATACACCATAGACCCTACATCTTACTTTGTAAACACTAAACCCTTAACATTAAATTATAAACCCTAAATACGAAACCCTAAAATAAAATTATAAACTCGCAACTGTTTGAGTTTTTTTTTCAATTTTTGTATTGAGACCAAAACGGCGCCGTGTTGTTCTAAAATAAAATGGTTTTTTGCGGCATTTTTATATGTAAAAAACACCACTAATGTTGAGTTTTTTTTAATTTTTATATTGATACCAAAACGGCGCCGTTATATTTTGGAATAAAATAGCTATTTGCGGCGTTTTTAACGAAAACGCCGCTATTTCTATATTTAGCGGCGTTTGTGAACAAAACGCCACTAATTTATTTTTATATTGATACCAAAACGGCGTCGTTTTATTTTGAAATAAAATATTTTTTTGCGGCGTTTTTACGAAAACCGCCGCTATTGCTATACCTTTAGCTAAAATGTCGCCTTTTCTATACCTTTAGCAGCGTTTTTATAGCAAACGCCGTGAAAACTCTATTTTCCTATAGTGAAATGATGCCTTTTTGAAATCTATTTTTGTGGCTTTTTAAGTAAAGCGCCGCTAAAAACTCGATCTTTAGTGGCGTTTTTGGGGAAGCGCCGCTAATGCTCAGATCTATAGCGGCGTTTTTAAGGAAGCGCCGCTAATGCTCATATCTATAGCGGCGTTTTTACGAATACACCGCTATTGCTCAGATTTATAGCGGCATTTGGTAAAAAAACACCGCTATTGCTCCTTTTTAGAGGCGTTTAGGACAAAAAACGCCACTATTACTCAACTTTTTGCGGCGTTTTCTTTCAAACGCCGTTAATGTATAATATTTGCGGCGTTTTTATTAAAACGCTACGAAAAACGCCGCTAAAAATCTGTTTTGGTGTAGTGTCATGAATATGACTTCTCAATCCTAAAGAACCACTACCATTCCCATCCTCTCATCACACTCCATCTATTTCATTTCAATCTATATAAAGATTGCACTACTTATCACACTCCAACTAGATCTTTCACAGCTTTTGAGCCAATGTCATTGATCCAGTTTACTATTTAGAACAATGAAAACACTACTTCTACTACCAATTATTTTATTATTCACACTTTATAGACCTTGGTGAATTAGATGTAGTATTACCGATGAAAGAAGATTAATTTTCTCATGTTACCAGTGTTACTGACATCAGTTTGGGCAAAGAGATCAAGCAAGAAGACAAGTAATTTTTAGGTTTTAGTGCCTCTAATGGGTATGGAGATAATCATAACTTCATCTTGAGCCCTAACACCAATAATGTAATTTAAAATGTTAAGTAATGAACTGAGAAACCAACAGGATATAATTGAAACAATCCCACCCATTTTAACTAACATGATAGCAAACATAAATATATATATATTCACATTTGCTACCTCATAAAGAGTATATGCTAGAACTAACATTAACGCACATATTAATTGCATCAAATTTCATGGTTATAGAGCCCTATTGAACAACAAAAGAACTTGATTAACCATAACCACTACAAAGAAATGTACTTTTAATAAGTTTTAGTGGCGCTTAAACAAAACGCCACAAACATTATACATTAGCGTTTGGGAAAAAAACGCAAAAAGAGAAAAGCGCGTTTATTTACAAAGTGCCGCTAATGATATATAGCGGCGTTTATTTGTAAAACGCCGCTAAAATTCGATTTTAGCGCTTTTATAAAGCGCCATAAAGTTCGATCTTTAGCGCGCTTTTATAAAACGCGCTTAAATTCGATCTTTAAGCGGCGCTTTTATAAAAACGCTAAAAGTCTAAAGTTTTTTGGATACATATGACTGATTGTTTTAAATTTATATATTAAATAATTTTGATTCTAGTTTAAATTAATTAAAAGAAAAATATTTGATAAAAATGAAAAATTATTAAATAATTTCTTATATTAATTTTAAAATGTTGAATTAATTCTCATGATTGTTTAGGGTTTATGGTTTAGCATATATAATTTAAGGTGTAAGGTTTACGAGTTACTATTTTAATGTTTAGGGATTATGGTTTAGGGTTTTAGGGTTTAAGGTTTAGGGTTTAGTGTTTAGGGTTTAGGGTTTAGGGTTTAAGGTTAAAGATTTATGGTTTATGGTTTGGGGTTTATGGTTCGAGGTTTAGGGTTTATGGTCGATAGAGGATAGGGGTTATGAGTTTAGATTAAATTAGTGTATTATAAGCTTTGTTGTTTATGGTTTGGGGTTAAAGAATTAAGATTTATGGTTTCGGTGTTTAAAAGTACGGGTTAGGTTATGGTTTAGGCCAGTTTATAGTTTAATTTTTAGTTTTAGATCTATATATTGGGTTTAGGGTTTAGTGCTTAAACCATATCGAACAACGAGTTAGAGTGATAGTGTTTAGAGATTTAAGTGTTCAAGAATTTGATAAAAGAGGTAAAATCAAATTCTTTTAGGGTTTAGGTTTGCAATAAGATTATTTTTAATTACTTTTGCACCTTGCAATATATGTATGAGTTGCGGTTTAGGGTTTAAGGTGTATGAATAAGGGTTTATAGTGTATAATTTGTGTATATATACACAAACATGTTACAAAACACTGTCGATTTATCATATCGCAGTTTTAGTGGCGTTTTGTCAAAAACGCCGCAAATAATTTTGTAGTTTTAGTGGCGTTTGTTCGTAAAACGCCGTAAAATGTTACAAAACACTATCGTTTTATCTTGTCCTGCTTTTAGTGGCGTTTTGTCAAAACGCCGCAAATAATTTTGTGTAGTTTTAGTGGCGTTTGTTCCAGAAAACGCCGCAAAAATGTTACAAAACACTGTCGTTTTATCTTGTCCCAGTTTTAGTGGCGTTTTGTCAAAAACGCCGCAAATAATTTTGTATAGTTTTAGTGGCGTTTGTTCCAACAAACGCCGCAAAATGGTTACAAAACACTGTCGTTTTATATTGTCCCATTTTTAGTGGCGTTTTGTCAAAAACGCCGCAAATAATTTTGTATAGGTTTAGTGGCGTTTGTTCCAACAAACGCCGCAAAATGTTACAAAACACCGCTGCTTTACTTATTGTAGTTTTAGTGACGTTTGTTCTTAAAACGCCGCATATAATTTTATATCGGGTTAGTGGCGTTTGTATATAAAAACGCCGCAAATATGTCACAAAACACCGCTGTTTTACTTATTGTAGTTTTAGTGGCGTTTGTTTATAAAACGCCGCTAATTATGTTATATCGTTTAGTGGCGTTTGTGCCTAAACGCCGCAAATATATCACAAAAACACTGCTGCTTTATAACATGAGTATGTAAACGCTACCATTTTTATTAGTGGCGCTTGAATAAACGCCACAAAATTGATATAGCCTAAACGCCATCGCTTTAATTAGCCAACGCCTATCTTTTCTTCCCTCTTGGTATCAATTCCCCAAATCGATTCCCCAAACGATTCCTCTTTCCTCTTTGATATCGATTCCCTCTTTAATTAGCCGCTTCTTTCTCCTTTCTCCTTTCTCCCTTCTCCACCAACACCCACCGCCAAGACTGCTCTGCTTTTACCCGCTCCCCTAATCCATCGGCATTAGTTGCTTTGATTTGTGAAACCCGACAAGGAATTTCTCAATAGAGGTATGGAATTTGTTTTCCATTTGTTTTCCATCGGCATTATAGTTTTCCTAAAACCATGAGGTTGGTGTTATAATACACTAAATTGGAATGGTCAAGAGATATTTTTGCCCTTTGTTTTTGTTTCTCTTACGTTTTACCTCGTGTATTCTCATTAATCAATTCAATGCTTGTCAAGGTATATTGTATTTCTTTGTGTCTTCGTGTAATGTGTTAACTTTGTAGCTTTAGCATTGTAATTTTACTTAGTGAATAGATCTTTGTGTTATTTTGTTGTTTGATATCCATGCATGTGTCTCATCGGTGGTGATAGGAAGCTTGGTTCGTAAGGGCTTCCGATGAAGCCGATCGCTCTCGTCATGCGTTGAATATGGTAAGAAAATTCTTAGTTGTGCAGCATGTTTATTCATTTCTTTTAGTTTTCACTACTATGATTCATTGAACAAAATTCTCCATGCAGATTAAATGCATTGCTTATCTTTAATGCTCGTTTCAAAGTTTTTCTCGATAAAGCTTGGCTCTCACTGCAGCTTTTAGTTGTCTTGTTTTAAGTTGAATGTTTATTTGGTGGAGTAGAAGAAATAGAATCAAGCAAATAACATGGAGGCATTACATTGTTTTGCGGTCTCTGTCATTAGGATTGTGTCCTAAGAAGAAACATAGCAATTGTGATACTTTGATAACATCTATGAATTTAGTAGATTTGATGTCATCTTTATTGAGCTTCATTTGTGATGCATGGGCTCTTTGAAAATTAATGAAGAATCTCTTCCGTTTTCTGAAAGATGTTGCCATAGGTTTTATTATGGTATTTATTTTCCCTTTGCTAAGAAGGGAGAGTTATATGGATTTGATGTTTCTTCTTACAAAAACGTGTTTTTGTGAGTCAAATTAAGGAAAGAGATAATTCGTCTTATCTATTATAATAGAATTGAATCTTAAGATAAAAGACATATTTGATTGGTTAAATTAAAATTACATCCAACTAGATCCAAAATAAATGAATCTTAAGTTAATTTATAGATTAATTATCTTGTGATGATCATTGTGCTACTTTAATAATAAGTGAATGATTATATATGTATGGCTTATATACTTAGATGTATTGATAACCAATGTATCTTGGAGTAGTAAGCAAAAGGTTGGTACATTTGGTATATAACTTATATATGATACGCTTTCACTTATAGATAGTTGAATTATAGTTTTCCTAAAACCATGTTTCACCATGTGAAATTTTGGCCTTATCTCGATAATTAACACCACGCCAAAGACATTAGCGGTTAATGACGAAAACCATTAGTTAAAGGATTTTAACGTCTAAGTGTCACCTTGAGTAATGAAAATTATATGCCGATAACATTATTATAGTTAGCAAAGACATTCCCATTTCTATCTGCAGAATGAACACAAATCGGCTTCACCTATTATTGTTATAGTCATATTTCTTGTAGGTGAACCAAGAAGACCAAGACTCAAGACTCAAAGAAGACCTTCCTCAATCTATTCAATTTAGAACGTAAACTTGATTGTTTTTATTTTAATTTCTCATTTTCTTCTTTTTTAATCCTTGATGGCGTGGGTATTTTATCTTTCTTTCATTCACTCATAATCTGCTTCTATATACAAATTTAATGGTTTTTGAATAGCTGGTAAGATTAGCCTCTTTTTTTTTTAATAAATCTTGTATATGTAACTCTTCTTTTCCTTTTCTTTTTTGGGCATGACTTAACACAATCGTTATTCGTTAATTTCTTCCTAAATGGCTGAAAAAACCAAGTCTTTGATTTTTTCATTCTTTTAGCCGTCGTTCCTAATCGTCCTGAGCTAGACCGATCGAATTTAACTTCCATTGTTTTATTGTCGAGAAACTTTGTCTCATCATCGTTGATTTCTATTAAAGCAACTGTAACTGGAGCTGGTAAAAGGTGGGGGTCATACAACTACAAACAAAATGACAAAATAATTTTTTAAAAGAAAATAATAATATAGATCATTATTGAAAATAATAATTTTAAAATTTTAATTTTGATAAAATCATAACTATTAAATTAATTAAGTTAATTCCAAAATTTCATTCTACAAACATATGTAGTGTCATTTAACTTATTATTTATGCATATTATTAAAAAAAGAGCTCGTTAATGAATTTAATGAATGTTAAAAAGTTAGAATAGATAAATTAAAAAGATAAAACTAAATCTATGATTTTAAGCATAACACAAGACTAATAGCAAAATTTAATCAAAGGGATTTAAGTTGTACTAGTTGAGTTAGGAGACAAAATTTAAAATTTAAAAGTAAAGAGATGGAAAATAAGTAATTTAAAAAGTATAAAACAAAAATAGATGAAATTAAAGTATAAAACTAATACATAGCTTACTCATAGTAAATGGATTAATTGCAAAATTTGACTCAATCCAATCGTCAAAAGATTAATATACTAGATTTATGATTAATCCATAACTCATAAAACTAAACTCGCTTATATTTGTATAAATTAAATAAAAAAAAGACTATATAAACACTACTTTCTAACTTTTAATAAAATTGTTACATTTTAATTTTGGTAATAGGATATTTTTTCAACCTCGACATTTTATTATTGAAAAAATATATTTTAAAAATTTAACTATAACATTCTAATTGAAACGGAGAGAATGTAATAAGCGTAAATTAACAAAGATATAGACAAGTATCTTTTTCCGCATTGGATTAGGACCACCATTGGTAGGAAAGGTTTTAAGACTACCTAAAAGTTAAGCTATTTGTCCGACTAGATGGAGGGTTAGAAGAATTTTGTAGTTTTTATCAAAATGAGTCACACCAAAAAAAAGTTTAGATTGCTAGCCGATAATCGATAGTGGACATGTCTATCAAGAAATTGGTGTGGGCTTGTTTGTTAGTGTAAGGAACTTGGTTGAAGTTGGAAACAATGCTTGGCCCTGATTGTTCAATCATTATGCTTTCTCTTTGGCTGCTAGCTTATGGCATTCTTCCTTTTAAAAGGTGGAATTAACATACATAATATATAACCTACATAATACATAACTTACATAATACTTGTATAGAAAAAAAGAGATTCAAAGTATATAGGTCGAAACTGACGGGTTGTCAGATATCTCACCGTTAGATATAACGGATCCTCCCTAGGTGTAACAATGCCACGTATGTTGAATCTTAAAGAATACATAACTTACATAATATATAACCTACATAATACATAACTTACATAATACTTGTATAGAAAAAAGAGATTCAAAGTATATAGGTTGGAAACTCGACGGGTTGCCGTCATATATCTCATCGTTAGATATAACGGATCCTCCCTAGGTGTAACAATGCCACGTATGTTGAATCTTAAAGAATACATAACTTACATAATATATAACCTACATAATACATAACTTACATAATACTTGTATAGAAAAAAAGAGATTCAAAGTATATAGGTTGAAACTGACGGGTTGCCGATATCTCATTTATTAGATATAACGGATCCTCCTAGGTGTAACAATGCCACGTATGTTGAATCTTAAAGAATACATAACTTACATAATATATAACCTACATAATACATAACTTACATAATACTTGTATAGAAAAAAAGAGATTCAAAGTATATAGGTCGAAACTCGACGGGTTGTCAGATATCTCATCATTAGATATAACGGATCCTCCTAGGTGTAACAATGCCACGTATGTTGAATCTTAAAGAATACATAACATACATAATATATAACCTACATAATACATAACTTACATAATACTTGTATAGAAAAAAGAGATTCAAAGTATATAGGTTTGGAAACTCGACGGGTTCGTCAGATATCTCATCATTAGATATAACGGATCCTCCTAGGTGTAACAATGCCACGTATGTTGAATCTTAAAGAATACATAACATACATAATATATAACCTACATAATACATAACTTACATAATACTTACATAGTACTCGATTATATATATGAAATTATCATTACTTACGTAAATTATAAATTAACAATTTAGCTAGTGTAATTTATTGTCAACATTAGACTTCAACAACTACGAAATGGATAGGACTTGGATGAATTTGTCAAGGGTGAGCACCGGTTATCGAAATGGAGTAGAAACTTTTCCGAATTTCAGATTTCAAAATGCAAGCCAAGAGAATATGATTCTTTGCAGTGTGAGAAGTGTTGCAATACCAATTGGCATTACCGTGAAGTTGTCTATGAACATCTAGTTGTTGATGGCTTTGTTCGGGGTATAAAAATGGATTTTTCATGGAGAGTGTACACCTAGTGGAGCATCATCATCGATGAATCTAGGTTATCCTCATAGTGCTTACAATCGAATGTTAGAGATTATAACATGGAAGGCATGTTGCGGATGCTTTTAATATGCACAGTGATGGTTTCGGGTCATTTCCATCTGACATGGGTGCAACCGATGATTATAGTTTTGGTGGAAATACTTTCACCGAAGGTGGAAGAACTGTACATGATGAACAACCAAATGAAGAAGCGGCAAGGTTCTACACGTTACTTGGTGAAATGAATGAAGAAGCGTATGAGGATCAAAATTTTCCAAAGCGTCTTTCAGATTCGCCTTTTTCACTTGAAATGTTTGGGAGGATGGACCGGAAACTCGTTGACAATGCTGTTAGAGTTTCTGCAAGAAATGTTCCCGTTTGCGAAAATCCCTAAATCGTCCAAAGACATGAAGAAACTAATAAAGGATTTGGGTCTTGGCTACAACAAAATTCATAGTTGTTTAAATGATTGCATGTTGTATTGGGGCATGGGATAAACCAACAAAGGTTGTCATGTCTGCGGTGAATCTCGTTGGATTAAAAGAAATGCGAGGATGGTAACGATGACGAGCAGGATACACATTCGAGGAAGCGCCGGTTAAGATTTTGCGGTATTTCCGCTAATACCAAGGCTTCAAAGGTTTTCATGTCGTCGAAGACAATGAAGTCAATGACGTGGCACCATGATGGACTAACCGATGATGGATTGTTAAGGCACCCGCAGATTCTTTAGCTTGGAAATCATTTGACTCAAAATTTTCAAGCTTTGCACGCCGACCTGAGTGTTAGGCTTGGGCTAGCATCGATGGATTTAACCTCACAAACTCATGAGCACAACAGATAGTACTTGGCCATGGTGCTTGTTCCTTACAATTTACCTCCATGGGTTTGCATGAAAGTCATCTTTTATCTTATCTATGATTATACCGGAGAGAAAGGGCCCGGAATGATATTGACATATATTTGCAGCCACTTATTGAAGAGTTAAAACAACTATGGGTTGGTGTTGAGACATACGATGCAATGAGAAAAGAGAACTTTAACTTACGTGCAGCTTTGATGTGGACTATTAATGACTTCCCGGCTTATGCTAATTTATTTGGTTGGAGTACTAGAGGACGTTATGCTTGTCCTTGTTGTGCTGCTTGTACATGTTCGAAATGGTTATATAATGGAAGAAGTTCTCTTATATGGGGCATCGCGGTGGTTACCGAAAATCATAGATTTAGATATCGAGTACTCGGTTGATTGATCTTCAAGAGTTCAAAGAAGCTCCATCGCACCGATTGGATCCAAATATTATTCATGTTGAAAGATATAAATTTTATTTATGGGAAGATGAATCAACCGCCAAGTCGAAAAGAAACTGCAGAGAAGGGATGAATCGATGATGAATCGACGAAGAGGATGATCCTAATGAGGCGGAGTTGTGGAAAAAAGAAGTATTTTTTTTGAGTTGCCTTATTGGGAGCATCAGATATTACGCCATAATCTTGATGTCATGCACATTGAGAAGAATGTCTGCGAGAACATTATTGGGACTATTTTGAATGTCGATGGAAAATCAAAAGATAATCTTCAAAGTCGACTTGATTTAGTTCACATAGGAATTGGCGTGAGCTTCATCCTCAAGCACTTAGAATATGAAATATCGGTTTACCGCTATTTATTCAATGTCGAAGATGAAAAAGAAGTGTTCTGTACGGTGTTGAAGGATATAAAGGTCCCGGATGCATATGCATCAAATATATCTCGATGTGTTAGTCTTAAAGATCGAAGACTATATGGCTTAAAATCGCATGACTATCACATCTTGATGCAAGCCTTACTGCCAGTTGCTATGCGGTGTTGTATGTCAAAAAAGGTGACGTCTTGTGTAATTGAACTGTCCAACATAATGAAAGGCATTTGTGGCAAAGTTTTGGACGTTCAAGAACTTGAGACACTACAAGATCGAGCCGCACTGGCTTTATGCAATCTGGAGAAGATCTTCCCGCTTCATTCTTCACAATTATGGTGCACTTGTTAATTCATCTCCGCGTGAAGCGATACTTGGTGGACCGTGTTCTATCGATGGATGTATCCCATTGAAAGGTATTAATTTATTTGTAAATTATTCCTTCATTCACCTAAATGCCTTTAGTTCCAACTTTTGATAATGTTCTATTTCGTGTTTAGGTTCCTCTCAAATTGAAGTCTTATTGCCGCAATAAACGTTATCCTGAAGGATCAATTGTCAAGGCTACTTGGCGTAAGAATGTATGACTTTCTGCTCAAGGTATTTGGAAGATGTTGAAACAAGAATGAATGACCAAGTAGAAATGCTTGGGCTCACAGATCATAACTTGGCGGAACTTATTTATTTCAAAGTTTCGAGAACCGACGCAGAAAGTCGAAATTGCGAATTAGACGACGGATCATGGGTCCAAGCACATCGACACGTTCTTTTCATCACGATTCAATGGAACCATTTCTAAGTAAGTTCTAGAATTTGATAAATACTCATCAATTATAGTTTGTTTGTCTTTTAACAAATTAACCATTTTTAACATAGTGAGTACAAACAAGTATTGAGAGCTCGTTCACGGTCCGAAGGTTACATCGACGAGAAATTAATAAGATGTTCACGAATCATTCCATGAATGGTTAAGCCAAATGGTATAAAATTTAAGTTTTCATTGACAAGTAATAATGTTTTCTCATAACATTTATAATTACTCGATTTACTTTTCGATTCAATAGGTTTGGAGTCGGAATGAAGTTAATAACGGTTAAATGGCTTTCACAAGGTCCAAACCGAATAGTGAAAAGATATAGTGCATTCCTCATCAACGGATCATGATTTCATACAAGGTATCGCGAGAGGTTGAGGAGAACCCAAAATTGTGGAATTGTAGTTAATTCTTCAATTACGAGTTATTCTAGTGCTAGGGATGATAATCCCGCCGAGGGAATTTGGAGTATTACGGACTTATTATCGACATCATTGAGTTGGATTATTACGGCAAATGGAAAGTTGTCTTGTTTGAGGTGAATGGGCTGATGTGAATACTACGTGGAATTAAAAAGATCAATATGGTTTTACAATGGTGAATTTCTCTCGATTGATTCACACCGAGAACAACTAATAGACGAGCCGTATGTGTTTTCTTCTCAAGTGAAACAAGTTTTTACTCAAGATCCAACCGATGAGGGTTGGTATATTGTACTTCAAATACTCTAGAGACTTGTTCGACATGGGCGTTGGAAGTAGAGATGACATCGTCGAAATATCGAAACTCGCCTTTTCCGTAACAAAACTTAAATGAAAATATCCCTAGTACTAGTGCACAATTTCAATGGGTTCAATCAGATGTGGACGAAGATATTTACGAATAATGATGTAGTAAGATTTTACTATTTTTTATTTATATGTAATATTATAATTTTAATCATGGTCATTTTATGTAATTTAAATATTTTATATGTACCATTATTGTTGTTATTTGTTACTAATATTTCAACTATTTTATGTGTATTGCAGGGAAAATGAGTAGAAGAAGAATGCGAGATTTAAATATTGTACATGATACTATAAATTCCGGAGAGGGCAATAGTGAACAGCGAACAGTAGTTGGATCCTCTAATGTGCCTGACATAGATGATGAGCTTACAGAATTACAAAGTAAAATTAAATTATTTTACATGGATGTTGACTTTTTATTGATTTATTTTTCAATTTTAATATAACAAAAATTTATCATTGGTCACCGAGAATGGTGGGACGCAAAAAGGTCGCGACGTCACGCTTAAAGGTTTATCTGAATTAACTTTCGCCACCGTGTGAAAGTAAGGAGAAACAGCTTATGGCCACTGTTGGCCTCAAGCTCGAGTTCTAGGAGGCTATTTGGGCATTATTGCACGAAATGCAAATATGTTGCCCATCAATTACGAGTCATGGCATCACATGCCTAACGCAAACAAAAATCAAGCTCTGGAGAACATTAAGGTAACAAAACATGAATGTAATTTATAATACTTTGGTTGAAGTTTCATTTATATTTACTTTTAAATTTATGTTTTTTTAGGAGAGGTTTAATTTGGAGGTCTCCGATGACTATATAAAAAAGACATTGGGAAAAAAATGGAGAGACAACAAAAGCATATTGAAAAAAGAATATTTTAAGAAAGAAATAAGCATCGAGGATAAATCGGAATGTCCCACCGGAATGTTGAGGCATCAATGGGAAGATGCGGTTAGATTCTGAACTCAAAGAAAGGAGAGGTATTACCTACTTCTAAACTCTTATAAGTTTTTCTGTATAGTATTTACTATATACGTAATAATAATATCATTATGTAGGACCGTGAGCGTGTCGAACAAGAAAAGTGTAAACAAAATTCACGCATTACCTGGCAGGATCGAGAAGTTTTGCTTCAGAATGAGGCCGAGGTATTATAATTTATTAATTACATCAAATATTAATGACTTTATACTATTAAATTATATTTGTAATACAACACTGTAGAACTTTCCACCGGTCAAAAAGTTGGACGCGTTCAACTTTTTGACATTACGATAGGAAGAAGGATGGGTCTCCGATGACACCCAAGTGGAGAGATTATGGTATATTTACTTAATAAAATTTGATTTATTAAAATGGATTTATAATGTTTACTTATAATAGTTTAATTCTTCGTTAGTAGTTTTAAATTAATAATGTTAAGTTATGATGCATTCCTTATTATTTGATATTTCGTTTCTAACTTTTGATTAATTTATTAGGAGAAACTAAAGGAGAAGAAGGCACTTTATGAAGCTACCGCTTGAGTGATAGTTCTGTTCATCTTGAGGATGTCGATAATGTAATTATTACCGATGTTTTGGGTCCCGAAAGGTACGATCGCTTGATCGATAGTTCATTAATCTTGAATATATTTATAACAAAATTATCACTAATGTTTTGGGTGTTGAAAGGTACTTGGGTTCGACTTCAAGGATCCGTGTTACTCAGGCCAATATTTTGATCCGACTCCCAACAATATATGCCTTCCGAGTCAATCTCGTCTTTGAAGTTCGAGGCTAAAAGACCAGATTACTCAAATGCAAGCTAGCACTACCGAGCAAATTTCTCAACTTAGAGCCGAGGCAAGAATGAGGGGAGGCCGAGGCAAGAAGCCGAGGAGGCAGAGCAAATTTCTACTTAAAGCTAAGCGCAGACAAGGGAGGCAGAGCGAGCAGAAGTATGAAGAACTTCACTACAACTTCAGCTATGATGAAAATGTTGCAACAAATCACAGACGCCATCTTAGACATTTATGTTCTTATTGTAAGATGATTTTAACATTGTTACATTTAACAATGTACGATATCATATTTTTATTTATTTTAAAATAACATTTAGAATAAATATAGTTGGTGCAATTTTTTATGCTACATTTGTTATTTGGGTTGAAATTATATATTATATTTGTTGTCATTGGTTGGTTTTAGTGCGAGGCGATAATATTGGATAAATTGAATATTTTAGATATGCACAAGTTAGCGGCGTTTGTGAGAAAAAGCGTACCGCTAAAAGTCAACATATAGTGGCGTTTGTGAAGTAAACGCAGAAGAAGTCATAGTTTTAGCGGCGTTTTAGAATAAAGCGCTAAAAAGTCAAGTTTTTAGCGTTTTAAAAAACGCCATAAAAGTCAAGTTTTTAGCGGCGTGTGTGTAGCGCCAAAAGTCATAGTTTTAGCGCGTTTTAAAAAACGCTAAAAGTCAAGTTTTAATGCGTTTTTAAAACGCATAAAAGTCGCCACCTTTAGCGGCGTTTGTGTGTAGAGCGCCGCTAAAAGTCATGTTTTTAGCGGCGTTTTTATAATAAACGCCGCTAAAAGTCATGGTTTCTAGCGGCGTTTTTATCGTAAAACGCCGCAAATTTTATATACCACATATAGCGGCGTTTTTTGTATGCGTTTTTCAAAGCGCCGCAATATCTGTTAGTGGCGCTTAAAAACGCCGCTAAAAGCCTAAAAAAACGCCGCTAAAAAGTCTGCTTTCTGTAGTGAACCCAATGGCTGATTGCAAATTAAGCTAAGAAATGTTGCTCCGGCTGTTTTAATACCTAAGAAAAGATTAACAAACATGATTTGAATACATCCACTCATTCTCTTAAGTAAAGAAAAAAAAAAAAAAAACATATTCAACATGATTTGATATGATCTAAAAATTCACATCACAAAGATCCAGCATGAAAATTAAATTGATTTTACATTTTTAAACAGAGTGTAAATGAGCACAAATCTTCTGGTTTCTTACTAAGTAAGGCCTAAATTTCTTGTTAGTATCATTTCAATAGTATAATGAATTACGCAAAGCTATTCTAATATACGTTGTAATAGAGGTATAAAATTGTGTGAATTGCAATTAAGGCCGGAAACATAAACTGGTTATTTAAACATAAATTGCACTACTTACTTCATATATTTAATCAAATAATTGGGCCAACCCTTCGGAGAAATAGAAGGTTAGCCCAAGTATAAAATCAAACCATTTTAGGTGTCTGTCAAAAATCTTACTAAGTGCAACCTAAACCCTAAATCCCTAATTCACTCCGTTCCCCCCACTTCCTTCTGATTTCTAATTTCCCCTGTTTTTCAAATTCGTATAAATCTGAGTCCCACCCTCTTTGTAAATTTCCTCTGGCCGAGATTTCCAGGTATTTAGATTCTCGTCTTTTGCTACTATTAATCTTACTTTACATTTCGTCTTCTTACCCAAACTTTTATTGATCTCCCAGTTTGTGCTTTTTCTTTTTTCCGTTTGTAAATTCTTATTGTTTGCTCTTTTTGCTTCAGATTTTGATAAAAAGCGGAGAAGAAAATGGATGAATATCAAGAGATGGAAAGGTTTGGGATGGAGAACGATTTTGAAGACGCACAATGGATAGACGGCGAATTCTACTACAAAAAGCGCAAAGAAAAACGGACTCAGACAAAAGATGATGTTATTTATGGTGTTTTTGCATCTGATACCGACTCTGAAGACGGTGCTTCTTCTTCATCAAGGAAGAGAAGGAAAGAATTCGGGAAGAAAGCCGACTTGACGAAGCCTGTCAACTTTGTTTCTACAGGTACTGTAATGCCTACCCAAGAAATTGATAATAATTCTAAGGTAGAGAACGATAATGGTGTTCCGGATGATAATGGGAATGATAGCAGGCCTGGATTGGGGTCTGGCTTAGGTTTAGGGTTTGGTGGAAATGATAGCTTGCCCAAAAGTAATGGTAAAGTTGTTGCTGATGAGGATGGTGATAGTAGTTTTTTGCCTACTGCCTTTGGGAGGAAGATAAAGGAAGGGGCACAAAGGAGAGAGAAAGAGAGGGAGAGGTTGAAAATGGAGAAGAAAAGCTTAGGAGGCAGAAGGGAGGTTGGAGGTGGTAATGGTGATGTTGGGTCTTTCGAGAAGCATACTAAGGGTATTGGGATGAAGTTGCTTGAGAAAATGGGGTATAAAGGAGGTGGTCTTGGGAAGAATGAGCAAGGAATTGTTGCACCTATTGAGGCAAAGATGAGGCCTAAGAATATGGGGATGGGGTTTAATGATTTTAAGGAGGCTAAGTTGCCAGGGTTGCAGCAGTTGGAAGAGAAGAAAAGTGTGAGTCAGCAGCCTGTTGGGAAAGCAAAGGAGAGGCTTTGGTCAAAGAATGCAAAGGGGAGGAAGAGGGACGAGTATATTACAGTGGAAGAGTTGTTAGCAAAGAAGCAAGAAGAGGGTGTTGAGATTGTTCAGAAGGTGATTGATATGAGGGGGCCACAAGTTAGAGTTTTAACCAACTTGGAGAATCTAGATGCTGAAGAGAAGGCAAGAGAGAATGATGTTCCGATGCCCGAGTTGCAGCATAATTTGAAGTTAATTGTTGACTTGGCAGAGCTTGATATTCAGAAGATTGATAGGGATTTAAGGAATGAAAAAGAGACAGCATTGAGCTTGCAAAAGGAGAAGGAAAAGTTGGAGATTGAGGCTTCACATCAGAAGCAACATTTGGCTAATATGGAGCAAATTGTTAGTGTGCTTGGCCGGATTGAGGAAGAGAACTCATCTGGGAAATTGACCTTGGAGTCCCTTGCAAATAGTTTTAGGGATTTGCAGAAAAATTTTGCCGATGATTACAAATTGTGTAACTTGTCCTGCATTGCATGTTCATTAGCTTTGCCTCTGTTTATAAGAATGTTTCAGGGTTGGGATCCTCTTGTGAATCCATCTTACAGGATGGAGGTGATATCAGCATGGAAGGATTTATTGCAAATTGATGGTAGTTATGACATTTGGGAGGATGCAGCAACACCTTATTGTCAGTTGATCTCGGAAGTTGTTTTACCAGCTGTGAGGATATCTGGCATAAACACATGGGAGCCTAGGAACCCTGAACCAATGCTTGGATTTTTGGAATCATGGGAAAAGTTACTTCCGTCACCTATTCTTCAGATCATATTGGATAATGTGGTAATGCCGAAATTGTCAAGAGCAGTTGACTCGTGGAATCCCCGTAAGGAAACTGTTCCAATCCATGTCTGGGTTCATCCATGGTTGCCAATGTTGGGGCCAAAGTTGGAGGGCTTGTATCAAACCATACGTATGAAGTTGAGTAATGTTCTTGATGCTTGGCACCCAAGTGATCCATCTGCTTATGCTATACTATCACCTTGGAAGACTGTTTTTGATTCAGTGAGTTGGGAACAACTTATGCGCCAATATATAGTCCCGAAGTTGCAGATTGCTCTGCAGGAGTTCCAAATAAACCCTGCAGATCAGAAGCTTGATCAGTTTTATTGGGTTATGTCTTGGGCCTCTGCAATTCCCATTCATCTCATGGTTGATTTGATGGAGAAATTTTTCTTTGTAAAGTGGCTGCAGGTTTTGTATCATTGGTTGTGTTCAAAACCCGATTTTGAGGAGATAAAAAATTGGTACATGGGTTGGAAGGGACTTCTGCCACAGGAGCTTTTGGCTAATGAAAGCATCCGCAATCAACTTAACTGTGGTCTTGAGATGATGGTTCAGGCTGCTGACCATGTACCAGTAGTGCAGCCTGGTTTGAGGGAGAATGTTACATATCTTAAGGTGCGTGAGCAGAGGCAGTTTGAGGCTCAGCAGAGAGCAGCCGCACATGCACAACAGCCAGCTGCAGCCCAGATGGATGGTGTTCCTGAGATGAGTTTGAAGGAGGTAGTTGAGGCCTATGCACAGCAGCATGAGTTACTATTCAAACCCAAGCCTGGAAGGATGCATAATGGTCAACAGATATATGGCTTCGGTAACATAAGTGTAATAGTTGATTCACTTAACCAGAAAATTTTTGCCCAAAAGGATAATGGCTGGTCCCTGGTCTCACTTGATGATTTGTTGAAAATGCACTATAATTCTCTTGCGAGGAGACGTTGAGTTTTAGGTAGTTCACTAGGAAAGATGCTGCAGTGAGAAGTGTTTTTGAGTTTTAAGCTGTCCTTTGAAAGGAGGTTGGTGGTTTTTCTGGTTATAGAGGTCAAGTGTATTATGCATGAAATGTTTTGAGAACACAAGAGTTTAGTTCCCCCTTGATTTTTCAATTATAGGAATTGAGAATTTCTTGGAAATGCTCAATTCAGAGCGTTACATGGGTGTCTTCTGATCTTGTAAATATGTTATTCAGCAGTACTGTCAGTGAACATGGTTTCTCTATTTTGAAGGAGGCTTGCCAGGTTCTCTCCTTTTATTATGTATCAATGACCTCAACTCTACCCTATATGTTGGCTTTTCTGGGCATTAACCACTGGGGATCCATCTGCCATGTCCAGATTCGTAGGAACCAGGTTTGACCACTAGCAATGTAGGCATTACCATTCATCTGGTAAATAATAATGTTTTGCCCGATTGTAATCTGACATTATTCTCAATCAACTTTGATGTGTAGGGATGGTTTGATATGATGATGGCAATGAAAAAGCTTCTTGATTGTTGAATGTCAAAGATCCATATATATATATATATATATATATATATATATATATCAGCAATTAATGCATAAGGATTGGCATGTTCTTTGACATGTTCATCATGAAGCTAATATTGTGCAGGTTGAATTGGCTTGCTTTGAATGGTCATCTTAGAATTAATCTGATCAATTTCTAACCACAAACCAGACATGTAAGTACTAAACTTGATATCCGGTGAATAGAATATCAATAGTTTAATACTTGCTGCAATAAAAGCAAGATAAGGTAAAATGAAGCAGACCAATTATACGAATAAGATATAGTGTTACATCCTGGATTTGAGTTTGTCTCCCCTTATAACCGGGTTTTCTTTAGCTAAACCTCGACGACCGGCCTTCTTGAAATCGTAGTTGCAGGAAAGTTCCAAGGGGTAGCGGTGGAACTGACAGAAAACTTTGCCACACCGACATGTAAACCCCATCAAGGCAAGCTTCCTGTTGCAGCTTTCACACCTGTTGTTGATTTTTGAAGGACTAGAAATTAAGGTTGAAGGAACAACCGAATCAGAAGGGCCTGGTTCAGCAGCTGAACTAGTAGGATCATTCATTTTGGCCGATTTTGGAGAGCTCTAATTTGTAACACTTGGAGCATAAATCCTTGGTCTCCACCGAACCATGGAAACCACAGCCGTTTGCACATAAAGGAGTAGCAGTCACCATCTTTCTTCTTCTTTGCTTTCTTGATCTTATCTTGGTTAATACTATAAAATTCTGAGAGGACTGAACTTTTTTCAGCTTATTTTTGTTTGCTTGAATGGAGTTGCTATCTTTGAAATGTTAGAAAGAGTGTTGAAAAGAGGGGGCGAGAGAGAGAGAGTCTAGAAACCCCCGTGAAGCTATCGGTGGATTATTGTATAACAGAATTACTATGAAGTTTTGGTAATCGAAATTTTTTGGCCGAACTTTTTCCTGTTTGTTGACCATTAAGCTTTTAAAGTACTTTGTTTATCATCATAACTACAGAAAAAAAAAAAAACAGATCCAAAACCGGGTATTTGTGTCCAGAAATAGAATACATAAAAAATTTGCTCCAACTTAGAGATTCTTAATCAGTTTGTTGGACACTTGGACTCTTGTCACAGCAAGTTTAGGATTTTTGGTCCCTTACCCTGAGCTTCTATAGTGAATCTTGACAAGGAAAAGTAATTTGAAGATACAAATTTTCCCTCTCTATATATATACTGTCATTTTTTATCATGTGTATGTTGAAGCGTTACAAAATCAATGTTTAACTAGCATGGCTTCCATTTTCTTCTTCCTCGCTGCGTGTTTTAGTTTCTCCAGCGCCACAAGTCCGACTTGCCTAACTCTCTCCCTGGATAAACCTATGCTGAAGAATTAACAAAAGAAGAAAAGGTCAAATGGTGTTCAAAATTGAACGAAATTTGCATGAGAAATGAAACCAGAAAGAGACTGTTGAATACCAACGAAGTCAGCATACATGTAAAAGAAAATCTGTATATATGAACAAACATGTCCTTTTTTTTCTTCTTTGTATTACTATTTTCAACATCAATCACTGTGACATGAGGAATAAATATCTATGATATTTGCTTTGTTAATGACAGACATCAAGGTGATATTAAGTATAAAACAACTAAAGCTTTGCACTCAATATAATGTATTATCTTTTACTCAAACCGGTTGTTGATGGTTAAAAAAAAAAAAACTATGCATATGCTCACCGTTTACTGATGTCCTCCCATGTAAGACTTTCCTTATCCAAACCATGATAAAGCCGTATAATCTCCCTTTCTCGTTCTCCGAGCGTTATATTGATTAGTCTGTTCACTTCATCCTGTAAATGTAATGCAACATCGAAATCCACATGCACAACAAAGAAACAGTTAAAAGTAAAGCTTAGCAGTAGCAGATTTTACATATTATTATATCATAAAATCAGTCTCCGATTTCCCTCTTTATCTAAAATAGCAAGCACTATGAGCCTCTCTTCTGACTGTATCTAAAATATTTACCTTGAGTGCCCACTCATCTACTCCATGCCATGGATTGTTTTCTACATGGTTATCTGCAATGTACTGAAAAGATGAAAGGAAAATTGTTAGTAGTCGGTAACAGGAAAGAGGAACAAGGGGGATTGAAATTCTATAGAGTTGGTTCATATAAAACATGAACTCACACTATGGTGAGTCTCTCCAGGAAGACCATTCAAAGACGGGAATGCATCCCTGTCAAGGGAGAAGACCTTACTGACTGCCTGCATTTAGTGAAAAGATAGCATGAGCTTGGAAAGTGCAATTGCAATATATAGTTCCTAGAAAGTAAGTTTCGAAAAAATTGTACCTCTGTGGCATTCCTAACTTTCTTCTGAGACATGTTCAGACTCTCAGCAATCCTCTGAAAGTATAAAAGAATCAATTACTTAAATGATGGCTCGTTGAGAGAATAAGATACTTGGCTACTTGCATAAAGTAAAGACTGGACATGGAAATTAGACATTTTTATTTATTTTGAAATAAAATGATGCAGTTCAAATCAAGCTAAAAGTAATGGAAGCCACTTACATCAACAGTTGGTGTTATTCCTTTCTCCTCCAGCCTATATTTTGCATTTCGGATTAATCCCAATCTTTCATGCAAATATGTAGGCAATCTTAATGTTCTTGAGTTCTCAACCAGTGCTCTAGAAACACCCTGAGATGAAGTATGAACTATGTTAGATTTTGTACAATCATAATAAGATAAATACAAAGCTACAGAAGCATTAGGTTGTACAATCATAATCGCACATCACAATTGACAATCTCAGGCCCCATGCTCTTGCATCAACGATAATATTAATTTAGAGACTTTTATTTGGTTCAGAGCGAATAATAACGTGCACAATGTTTCTCAACAAAATTAGATGACTATTACCTGACGTATCCACCAGTACACATAAGTTGAAATTTTATATCCCTTTGAAGAATCAAATTTTTCGATACCACGCAATAGTCCGATCAAACCGCCCTACACATAAAACAATCAAGTTCATAAAACTCCATAGTTTGATATAGCTAATGTCAGCAGATTGATTTATCATGCGTCTAAGGCAATTGATGTAGTAGATTACCTGAATAAGATCAGACATTTCAGCACCCATGTTATCATATCTTTGAGCTATCGACATAACCAAGCGAACGTTGCTCATTGCCAATTTTTCTCTTGCCAAAGAACATTCGATTGACCTTGACCGTAACTCAGCACGAGAAACTTTCAAGGAAGTTGCAAGCTGTTCATCAGATGGCTCACATCCAAGTCTCTCCTTCAATCTAGATTTCCAGGAAAACAGTAAGAAACAAGTTTCAAGAATTTAGTGGTTTTGAATTAGAATGATTCATCTAATACAACATCATATATCATTACCTTAATATGTGCTCCTCCAAGGAAAGTCCAGCTTTGATTTTCTTTGACAAGCGCACAACTTCCGCATGGCTAAGCAAATCTTCACTCACTACACCCTTCACATAACCCTTCAAGCGATTTTGAAGCAGCTCTGGCCCGATCAATGATCTTAGCTGCTTAGCGTTAGGTTGTATCATTGATTTATTTTGGCTCAGAATCTTCCTCTTAGTATTGAATCTTCGTTGCCGAGCAGACACCCCAGAACATGTAACAGGTACGTTGTTGTGAGTTTTTCGACTTGGTGATTCAGTGAACATCGTCCTCTCAAAAGAAAGTGTCCATTGCTTTTCCAGCATAGACTTCTGAAGCAAAAGAAGAGCCTCTACAGAGTAGTCAAGATCATAGCTTTCTGGTTCTAAGTCATTGGCTCCATGGATCCAAGGTTCTACTGTTGAAATACTGGATGCAGTATCCACATGCTCTTTAAAAGCTTTAATTGACTGCGTGTGCCGATTTGATGATGGAAGATTTTGGCTATAATTAGATGATCTTTTTGCAACTATTAAAGTCTTTGTGCAAGGAGTTTGATAATATGAAGATCCATAATCACCGGCATATGACAGCTTATCTACGGTTTCCAAATAAGAAAAGGAAGAGCTCAAGAGTCTCTTTCCGGTGCTAAGTCCAATCACAGCAGCAGTGGCCATCATACAGATTCTTCTCACTTTGATACAATTACCATCACACAATTTAGCACGCTTGTCAAAATTAAAACAATTCAACCGTTATATCCCGTAGGCGACAAAGATAAACAAAATTATTCTCCTCTTGTACTCTAAATCTCCTGTATGACACTGCTACAAAGAGGGTAAAAGAAGCTAGGATTATTTATTTCCTATGCATAAACTATATGGCAATGAGAAACTAAACTAAAATAGATAGATAAATAAATGAAACAAGTAAAGGAATGAAAAAGGTTGGTTTTTCCCAATCAGTAACACAAGGTTTTATCTAATTCAAGTAAATCCCAGAAAGATGTAGCTCATGATGGTTTGACCAAAATCTTCTTAAAAAAAACCCCTAATTGTATGAGAATCCTACAACCATGTGAACACAACAAATGGTTTGATATTTGAAGTATTTTAAAACATTAAATGGCTGACACTTCAAGATCTGAAACTAGTTATAAATAACAAAGAATCTGGAAATTTGAAACAAAAAAACTAATTCATTCTTCTATGCTCAATCTTCCTCTAAAACTTATATTTTTAAGCTTGTAAACCACCTAATCTTAAGAAATATCCACTAACTTGGATGTCTCCACAACAAAGAAAATTAATTTTTAAGCAGAACCCAAGTTATTATTATTATTATTAAATTGAATTATGATCACAAAGTTCAGTCATTTATGCAAACACATAGCAAACTTATAGCTGTAAATGGAACAAATTTCTATCTCTTTCACCTAAATTATGTACTTTTCACTTGGTTATGAACAAAAACAACCACCCATATCCATGTAAGAGAAGGGGAGAAAATGAACATGAACATCTTATCAAAACAAACTTGATAGAAAGATCAAGGTCTGTAAAAGGCAATGACCAAAAGCTTACCTTAAAAAACTACCAGCTACAACAAGAAGGAAATGAAAGAAACAAGAAGAAGAAAGAAAGACGTGCGTTCGAAAGTGTAAAGTAGAACAGTTAGCAAAGGAAGAGGAAAGAGCTTGGAACCGGTATTCCGGAGTTTGTTTTAGAAACTAGAAGCTTTTTTAGATTTAATAATTTGTAAATAATATATATATATATATATATATATAGTGATTATGTTGGGATTTAATTTATGATAAAATTGAAGAAGAAAGGGTGCCAAATGGACATAAAGGATATAGAGAAGATAGATTCCATTGGCTACACTAGATATTGGGTCCATGTTTGAGTGGTGCATAGCTTTCCATTTCGCTTCTCTGTTTTCATTTTTTGGGGATTTTTTTCTCGGTTTAATCTGTTTCATATATTTGAGGATGGGTTGGGTTTGGGCACCACTAACAAACTAAGTAAGTAAATATCGATGAATGATGGGCCCACTTTCCACGTCATCCCCCAACAAACAGTGTGCCTCACTCACGTTACTTCGTTTTTCTTTTCTTTTTTATTTTTATCTAAACTAATATTTAAAACTTTTATTAAGTTAGTATTATCGGGTGAAAATTAATCAAATCGATTAAAAAATTATAAAAAAAATTTACATATAAAAATATTTCTACATATAAAACAAGTCATATTATTATGAGAATATTTTTTTCAATAAAACTAATAAAAATTTATTTATGATGAAATTTAAACTTATACAACTAACATATACAAAATCTTAGCTTTACCCTTTAATAAAAAATTTATTTTGATTTTTTATGTACTTTAATTTTATAGTAAAAATATTTTCACATGCATATATGTTATTATTAAATTCAAATAATATGTTTTATTATTGATTAGATATTATTTTAAGTGCATATTTATGTTTTAAACATGTGGTTGATGAACGCATACATGTATTCTTAATATAAGGTTGATAGATTACTAGTACTATATTTAAGGGGTTTATTGAATTATGTCACTCTCCAATCGAGTCCCAACTTAATTAAGTAAATAACTAAAACCTTTATATTTATATAAAATAATAAAAATTATTGTAGAGAAATTTTTATCATTTCAAATTATATGAATCTAAAATAATGCACTTGATCAGTTTTGAACTAAAAATACAATAATTTTCAATGTCTTTAACAGTTTAAGTAAAACTTTATTTAATCTTTAAATTAATTTTTTATAAATATGTTTGTTATATATTTTTTACACCTAAATTTTGGATGTACCATAATATAATTTTGTTTGAATATGGTACGAGCTTCTTTGTTGCTGTTGTTGCCTACTTGAAAGCCTTACACAACCTACCTATCAGTCTCATGGGCTTCAAGGCCTACCAACCCAATTTCTTTAAAAAAAAAGAATCATATCTATAACTATATGTGAAAATAAAATTCTTAAATGACATATTGGGAGAACTCTAGGATCTTTGTTTATGTTGTAAACTCAATTCATAGGTTTTTGTTGCCATTAATCTATGGGCATCCTTCGTTACCACAACATGCAAACGTTTGGAAGTCAATTTTTCGATGTGCTTTCCTTATTCCTCAACCGGATGTATGGTTATTATTGAGAAATTTTAATCATGACTTGTACTTCATAGCCAAAATTACCTTTCAAAATCAGATACTCTTGAAACGACTATACTCAAAACTCACTTAGGTGAATGCAAATTAGTGGAGATCCCTGAAAATGTCCACACTTCACGTGGATAAATTGTAACAGTCCGATTTAGGGCCTAGTCGGAATAGTGGTGCGAGGCCATGAATCCGAGGTGAATTTATGAGTTTTTAAGGTTTATGCCATGTTTGCATGCTAGTGTGAAAGTTTCATAAAGCAATTTTGTTAAATTGAGGTTGAATGGTCCAAAAGAACTAAATTGAAAAAGTTGCAAAATATGAGTTTCTAGAAGCTTTTTGTATGAAATAGCTTTAGAATATCAATTAGAAGTCCTTAAGTAGCAATTTTCCCAAATTATAATTTTTGGACAAAATTGGATATGAGTTAGTAAAATAAAAATTTTTAAAGAGAGGGGCATTTTAGTCATTTGTCTAATAAATGATTAAAATAGGAAAAAGATGATAAAAATCTACTCATCTTCTTCCTCACATTGCCGAAAATTTGGAGACTCCATAGCTAGGGTTCTTAATTTTTTTAAGCTTGTTAGTAAGTTCATCTTAGCCCCATTTTTAATATTCTTCGTATTTTGAAGTTCTCAGATTATGAATTAGCTATTTTAGTGTAAAATGAGCTAAGATGCATGTTCAAAATCTACCCATGAATGACATGCTTGTTAAATGATGTTTTATGGAAGTTTATGAGAGTTTGATGTTAGATAAACATCTTTTTCGAAGTGAATTTCATGAAAAATGATAGTATGGACTAATTTGTAATAGTTATGAAAATTGGTCATACATACTAGAAATAGTGAGAATTGATGATTGTTATTGTAACACCCTTTTAAGACCGACATCGGGTCCGGATCGAGACATTACTATGCTTGAACTCATCAAACATTTACTTACGGCTATAAAATTTCGCTCCAACTTAAAAACTTCACTTTCTTAGTCAACACTTATAACAAGGGCCTACGAGGCCTTTAACTCATGTCGAAAACTTTGAATTAAAATCAAATAACTCTTTTTGAAGCAGGTTCACATGCCCGTGTGACTTGGAACACGCCTGTACCCTTAAGCACGCCATGCCTCAAACCGTAGTAGATATCGACTATTTCCACACGGCTTAGACACGCCTGTGTCTACCAACCGTGGAGGTTATCGACTAATTTCACACAGCCATGACATGCCCATGGGCTTAGACCGTGTGCTAATCCTTGATATACTGACTAAATCAACACGGTTTGGGAACACGCCCATGTCCAAACCGTTTGTCTTACACGGCACACACACACGGCCGTGGGATTTGCCCGTGGCCTATTATGGTTAATAATACTAAGGTGCAGGGTTAACACGGTCTTGACACACGCCCGTGTGTCCAACCGTGTGGGCATTTACAGGCTATTTACCAAGCCGTTAGCCACCCTAAAATGAAGATCATATTCATACACAATTCAACGATGCAATAACAACCCAATTCTACAAATAATACTACATGCTTCATTGATCTCAATAAACATACATGCTTAGTCAAATTTGGCCAATCACTTAGCCATATACAAAAGAATAATAAACTTGATAGCCTTTACAAAGGACCTTCTTAAAACATGTCCACAAAATGAATGTTTCCTATAGATGCATACTTAGTAAAGTAACTTGGCTATACCAAAATAAGAGTTGATAGTGTGTTGCGAGCTCCGACTTTAATGATCTACGAGTTAGCTTGGCGGGACTACATAGAAAGAAAGAATCATAACGTAAGCATATAGCTTAGTAAGTTTGCATGTAACAACTCATAGCATCATCATTGTTTAATATAAACCATTTCACATAAACAATGGTATTATGAATTTCCGCTAAAGAGCTTACTTACTCATATAGATTCTTACATGTCTCACGACACTTACTATTATCATACTTGTAAGGTAACCATGATACTTGTATCACTTGATCACATTGGTCAGTATACTATAACAACAATAATCATTATATCTACTTTCTCATTCACAACATGAATAATACTCAACTTCATCTAACTTCATCTTGATACTAACTTTACTTTCTTAGCTTTCTTGCTATCTTCTTTTAGCTTACTCATTTGCCCGATGAATTTCTGTGAATAACCGAGGATACTAAATCTCTTCCCACATAATATGATGCCAAAGCCATATCCTAGACATGGTCTTACATGGGTTATCTCATCTTGGTTTCACGGCCATGTCTTGACATGAACTTATATGAAGTCTTGCTTTTGATAACATACTCAATACCAAGCTTGAGTCCTTGGACTTACATGATAACTTGCTTGCTAACTTGATCAATGCCAAGCTTGCCTTGGACTTACATGATAACTTGCTTGCTAACTTGATCAATGCCAAGCTTGCCTTGGACTTACATGATATCTTGATCAATGCCAAGCTTGCCTTGGACTTACATGATAACTTGTGTGGTAGATCGAGTATCCCAGGGAAATTCATCTTCAATCGGGACTTGCTTGTACATATTATCGTGATTTCTTGCTTGAACATAACATGATCATTTCATACAATTATTGTACATTATACTAAGCAAATTAATGATAAAAATCATAAAAATTAGAAATCATACAAACTTACCTCAATATACAAAATGTATGTAGATGTGCAATTTAGTCCTCGACTTTGTTCTTGCCTCGGTTTCGATTCGGGCTTCGTTTTTCTTGATATATAATCATAAATAGATCATTTAAAAACCATATTGACTAAATTGACTCATAACTCATACTTTGGCAAAATTACTATTTTGCCCCTATACTTTCTAATAGAGGTGGGCATGGTAGCCTACCATCCGAAAATGGGAGGGTTCGGGTAAAAATATAGGCCCAAATATGGGTTTGGGTAAAAATGAGGCCTGTTTAGAAAATGGGCTGGGCTCGTAAAACTTTTTGGCTTGAGCCCCACCTACCCTACCAATTATATATTAAATATATATTTTATTTTTAATTAAATATACTTTTAAATTTACATATTTTTATTTGTTTTTATTTGTTTTAATATTTGTTTTAAAATTTTTATTTAATGAAAAAGCTAAAAAAATTACATAATTTTTATTTTTTGTTTTAATATTTGTTTTAAATTTTTTATTTAATGAAAAAAACTTAAAAAATTAATATAAATTTGGTAGGGCCTGCTTGGGTTTATCAATTTTCTTTTCGGTTGGGCTTGGACAAAATTTTAGGCCCATATTTCAGGCCCGGCCCCCTAAAAATGAGCCTAAAATTTTATCTGGCTCGACCAACCTTACCTACCGTCCCATGCCCACCTCTACTTTCTAATATTGGCACTTTTGCCCCAATTCTCGTAACATGATTTTCATGCAACTTTCTTAAACTTCATGCTCAACTGAATCATTTTCTCTTCTATAACAATGATCAATTCTCACTATTTCTAGTAGATATAACAAATTTTATAACTGTTACAAAATGGTCCCTACTACCATTTTTCATAAAATTCATTAAGGAAAAGATGTTTATCTAACATCAAACTCTCTTAAACTTCCATAAAACATCATTTAACAAGCATGTCATTCAAGGGTAGATTTTTGAACATGCATCTTAGCTCATTTTATAGGTAAAATTAGCTAATTCATAATACGGGAACTTCAAAAATACGAAGAATATTAAAAACGGGGCTAAGATGAACTTACTATGAGCTTGAAAACAATGAAGAACCCTAGCTATGGTGTCTCTGAATTTTCGGCAGCAACAAGGAAGAAGATGAGTGATTTTTTCTCATCTTTATCCTATTTTAATAACTAATTAGGCCAAATGACCAAAATGCCCTTCCTCTTAAAAATTTCCATAATAGTCTCTTAAGGCCAATTTTGTCCAAAAATTAAATTTTGGGCAAATTGCTATTTAAGGGCTCATAATTAGTATTCTAAAGCTATTTCATGCAAAAAAGCTTATAGAAACTCATATATTGCAACCTTTGCAATTTAGTCCTTTTTGGACCAATCGACCTCAACTTAATAAAATTGCTTTATAAAACTTTCATACTAACATGCAAACATGGCATAAACTTGAAAAACTCATAATTTCACCTCGAGTTCGTGGCCTCGCACCACTATCCTGACTAGGCCCTAAATCGATCATACCATTCTCCCTTGGGATTTTCGTCCTGAAAATCTTACCAAAAAAAGGTTTGGATACTGATTTCTCATACTCTCTTCTGATTCCCATGTAGCTTCTTCGATTCCGTGCCTTTGCAATAATACCTTTACTAAGGTAATACTCTTATTTCTTAGTTGCTTAACTTCCCGAGCCAAAATCTTGACTGGTTCTTCACCATAAGTCATGTCGGGACGAATCTCTATTTCTGAAGGGGTAATTACATGCGAAGGGTTTGATCTGTAGCATCGTAACATTGACACGTGAAACACATCATGTATCTTCTCTAATTCTAATGGCAAAGCCAAATGGTAAGCTACCGGCCTAATTCTCTCCGTAACCTCGTAAGGTCCAATGAAACGTGGACTTAACTTGCCTTTACGGCCAAATCTAAGAACTTTTCTCCATGGTGATACTTTCAAAAAGACTTTATCCCTAACTTGGTACTTGATCTCTTTTCTCTTTAAATTCGAATAGGATTTCTATCTGTCTGAGGCGGCTTTTAAACATTCTCGAATTACTTTCACTTTCTCTTCAGCTTCTTTAACCACATCAACCCCATGAATTTGGTTTTCCTTGAGTTCAGTCTAAAACAAGGGTGTTCTGCACTTACGCCCATATAGGGCCTCATAAGGCGCCATCTTTAAGCTCGACTGAAAGCTATTATTATAGGCGAATTCTACCAATGGGAGAAAATTTTCCCAACTACCTTGGAATTCCAAAACATAACATCTAAGCATGTCCTCGAGTACTTGAATTAACCTTTCTGATTGACCGTCAATCTAAGGGTGAAAAGCTGTGCTAAAACTCAATTTTGTACCCAAAGCTTCTTGCAGCTTCTTCCAGAATCTGGATGTGAATCTCGGATCTCTATCCGATATGATCGATAAGGAACTCCGTGAAGTCTTACTATTTACAAACATACAAGTTTGCCAACTTGTCTAGGAGTAATCCATTTGTGCAGTATAAAGTGGGATGACTTCGTGAGTCCATCAACCACTACCCAAACAAAGATCTTTCTTGCTCGGAGACAACAAGAACCCCTCTTTAAATCCATGGTGATACGGTCCAATTTCCACTCGGGAATTAAGATAGGTTGAAGTAAACCTGAAGGTACTTGGTGTTCAGCCTTTACTTGCTAACAAATCATACACTTGGTAACAAATTCTGAAATGCCTTTCTTCATTTTCGCCACCAATACTGTTGTTTTAGATCATTATACATCTTGGTGCTACTCGGATGTACAGATAAACACCCGTTATGTCCCCCATACAAAATTCTCTGTATAAGCTCCTCTTTTCTCGAAACACAAACTCTATCTCTGAACATCAAGTATCCATTAGAATTAATCTGAAAGTTAGATTCAGTATCTGACTCGCATTGAGCTCTCTTAACTTGCAATTCACTATCTTCTTTCTGAGCCTCCAAGATCTCTTAAAGGAACATTGGTCTAGCTCTTAGCTTAGCTAAAATGGTGCCATTGTCGGATAAGGATATCCTTGAATTCAACGCTCTTAAAATAAATAGAGACTTTCTGCTCAAAGCATCGGCGACTATATTTGCCTTTCCTGGATGGTAGTCGATGACCAACTCATAGTCTTTTATCAACTCTAACCATCTTCGTTGTCTTAAGTTCAACTCTTTCTACGTCATCAAGCACTTCAAACTTTTGTGATCGGTGAAAATCTGACATCGTTCACCATATAAATGATGTCTCCAGATTTTCAATGCGAAGACTATGGCGGCCAATTCTAGGTCATGCATCGGATAATTCTTCTCATGAGGTTTTAACTGTCTTGAAGAATAAGCAATCACTTTGCCTTCTTGCATGAGTACACAGCCCAATCCATTTAAGGATGCATCGTTGTAGACTACAAATTCTTTCCCTAATTCGGGTTGTACTAAAACTGGAGCTTCTGTCAGCATTGCTTTCAATTTCTCAAAACTTTGTTGGCATCTCTCCAACCACTCAAACTTCACGTTCTTCTACAACAATGTAGTCATCGGGGTTGCAATCATAGAAAACCCCTTGACAAATCGTCTATAGTAGCTGGCTAGGCCTAAAAAACTTCTAATCTCAGTGATGTTCTTAGGTGGTTTCCAGTCTATTATAGCTGACATCTTACTTGGATCTACTCGGACTCCATCTCTCGAGACAATATGTCCCAGGAATCCCACTTCCTTGAGTCAAAATTCACTTTTACTAAATTTGGCATACAACTGATTTTCTCAAAGAGTCTGTAAAATTATCTGTAGATGATCAGCATGTTCATTCTCGTCTCTGGAATAAATCAATATGTCATCAATAAAAATGACTATAAACTTGTCAAGGTATGGTCTAAAAATGCGGTTCATTAAATCCATGAATACTGCAGGAGCATTGGTCAGCCTAAAAGGCATGACTAAAAATTCATAATGCCCATATCTTGTTCGAAAGGTAGTCTTGAATACATCCGAATCTTTCACTCTCAGCTGGTAGTACCCTGATCTCAAGTCTATTTTAGAGAACACAGTCGCTCCTTTCAATTGATCAAACAAATCGTCGATCCTAGGTAATGGGTACTTGTTCTTTACTGTCACTTTATTAAGCTGAAGGTAATTAATGCATAATCTCATGGTGCCATCTTTCTTTTTCACAAACAAAACCGGAGCGCCCCATGGTGAACAACTTGATCTTGCAAAGCCCTTGTCTGTCAACTCTTGCAACTGTAACTTCAAGTCTTTCAACTATGTTGGAGCCATTCTATAAGGAGTAATGGATATTGGTATAGTACCAGGAGTTAGCTCAATGCTGAACTCAACTTCTCTAACTGGTGGCAATCCTGGTAATTCCTCAGGAAAAACATCCACATACTCACATACTATCGGCACTGATTCAATCTTTAACTCTGTCTCTTTATCATTCAATATAAAGGCCAAAAATGCCTCATACCCTTTTCTTAGATATCTCTACGCCATCATATAAGAAATTATTACCGATGATCTACCTTGCTCATCTGATTCTACATGAAGAGTATCCCCATTCTCACATCTCATCTCAATGTATTTTTTCCCACAATTTACAATTACATTATGAGTAGTCAACCAGTCCATACCAAGAATGAGGTCGAATTCATCAAATGGTAACAACATAAGATTTGCTTTAAAGCAATGACCTCTAATCATTAATGGACAATCTTTACAAACATTATCAACTAACATACTCTTGCTTAAAGGATTAGACACCTTAATCACAAATTCTATGGTATATATAGGCACACCCAAACCGGGTACTAATTTCATGCAAATGTAAGAGTGTGTGGATCCGGGGTCTATTAAAGCAATAACTTTAGTATTGTAAAGAGAAAAGGTACCCGTAATAACATCAGGGGAAGATGCCTCTTCACAAGTGCGAATGGCATAAGTCTTTGCAGGCGCTCTATCCTCGGGTCTCGCGGTCTACTCTCTGGGGTTACCTCTTCCGATTGCCCCACTTCCTGGGTTCCTCTACGGTCTCCCTCTGACCATACTCCTGGATCTCGGGTTCTGAGTTCTCTCTTCTTTAGTCATCTTTGGACAATATTTTATGAAATGGTCTTGGGAACCACATATAAAACATACATTTTCATGTGCTTGGCATTCTCCCAAATGGCGTCTACCACATTGTGGACATTCTGGTCTGTCAGGTCTAAAATTCCCAACACTTGCAACTGAAGTCGTCTATGCTTTATTTCCCAAATACTGCTTACTCTTGTCTTTTCTTGAAAATCCAGTGGAAGTAGCTGTTAGAGTAGAGAAATCTCTTGACTTCTTGGATGACGATTGGAACGACTTGTTCCATTGTCTCTTTCTAGAATTGCGAGACTCCATTTCAAATTTCTTCTTCTCTTTTACTAGTTCTTTGGCTTTGCAAGCCCTTTCCACTAGCACAATAAATTCTTTTAATTTGAGGACAGCAACAACCAGCTTAATGTCCTCGTTTAAACCATCTTCAACCCTTTTACTCATAATGGCCTCAGTGGACACACATTCGCGAGCTGCATTTGCTTTGAGTCGTCTTTAACTCTCGCTCATAATTAGTTACTGACATCTTGCCTTGCTTCAGCTCTAGAAATTCTTTCCTCTTCTGATCTACAAACCTCTGGCTGATATACTTTTTCTTAAACTCTTCTTGGAAGAATTCCCATGAGATCCATTCACTTGGTACCACCGACACAAGGGTGTTCCACCATTGGAAAGCAAAATCTCTTAAGAGAGAGACTACACACTTCATGCATTCATCAGGAGTGCAGGATAGTTCGTTAAATACTCTGATGGTATTTTCTAACTAGAACTCAGCTCTTTCTGGATCATCATCTTTTCTAGCTCAGAATTCTTCTGCCCCATACTTCCTGATCCTATCAATTGGAGGTTTACCTCCTCTTACCACCTCTACTACTTGAGGGGCTACTGGAGTAGGTTGTGGAACAGGTGGGGGTGGAGGGGGTTGTACATTCGGGTTCGCTCGAACGAACTCCGTGTACTAGGCATCCATCATATGGAGGAATGATTCTCTAGCCTCTCCTCCTCCTCCACCTTGAATCACCGTAGTGGGTCTATTCTCATTCTCATACGGCACCATCCCTTCTGCGGGAGCTGGTGCGTTACTTTCTACATCATCCGCCTCAACTCTTTCGGGATCCATTTACTATATGTATAAACATAATTTAAGTCGTTAGGAGTCGTCACACTATCATTAACGTATGGCATGTATAGCTAAACTCATGCTCGTGCTACGTTAGTCTTAGAACCGACTAAATCATAGCTCTGATACCACTAAATGTAACACCCGCACCCAAGACCAATACTGGGTCTGGATATGAGACATTACTATGCTTGAACTCATTGAAACATGTATTTACGGGCTATAAAATTTCGTTCCAACTTAAAAACATCACTTTCTTAGTCAACACTTATAACAAGGGCCTACGAGGCCTTTAACTCATGTCAGAAAACTTTCGGAATTAAAATCAAATAACTCATTTTTGAAGCGTGGTTCACACGCTGTGTGATTTGGAACAAGCCTGTACCTTTAAGCACGCCTCGCCTCAAACCGTGTAGGCTACCGACTATTTCCACACGGCTTAGACACGCCGTGTCTACCAACCCCGAGAGGTTATCGACTAATTTCACACGACCATGACACGCCTGTGGCTTAGACCGTGTGCTAATCCTTGATATCTCGACTAAATCAACACGATCCGGGAACACGCCCATGTCCAAATCGTGTGTCTTACACGACACAGACACACGACCGTGGGATTTGCCCGTGGCCTATTATGGTTAATAATACTAAGGTGCAGGGTTAACACGGTCTTGACACACGCCCATGTGTCCAACCGTGTGGGCACTTACAGGCTATTTACCAAGCCGTTAGCCACCCTGAAATGAAGATCATATTCATCCACAATTCAACGATGCAATAACAACCCAATTCTACAAATAATACTACATGCTTCATTGATCTCAATAAACATACATGCTTAGTCAAATTTGGCCAATCACTTAGCCATATACAAAAGAATAATAAACTTGATAGCCTTTACAAAGGCCCTTCTTAAAACATGTCCACAAAATGAATGTTTCCTATAGATGCCATACTTAGTAAAGTAACTTGGCTATACCAAAATAAGAGTTGATAGTGTGCTGCAAGCTCCAACTTTAATGATCCACGAGTTAGCTTGGCGGGACTACATAGAAAGAAAGAATCATAACGTAAGCATATAGCTTAGTAAGTTTGCATGCAACAACTCATAGCATCATCATTGCTTAATATAAACCATTTCACATAAACAATGGTATTATGAATTTTCGCTAAAGAGCTTACTTACTCATATAGATTCTTACATGTCTCACGACACTTACTATTATCATACTTGTAAGGTAACCATGATACCTGTATCACTTTCTCATTCACAATATGAATAATACTCAACTTCATCTAACTTTATCTTGATACTAACTTTACTTTCTTAGCTTTATTGCTATCTTCTTTTAGCTTACTCATTTGCTCGATGAATTTCTATGAATAATTGAGGATACTAAATCTCTTCCCACATAATATGATGCCAAAGCCATATCTTAGACATGGTCTTACATGGGTTATCTCATCTTGGTTTCACGGCCATGTCTTGACATGGACTTATATGAAGTCTTCCTCTTGATAACATACTCAATGCCAAGCTTGAGTCCTTGGACATACATGATAACTTGCTTGCAAACTTAATCAATGCCAAGCTTGCCTTGGACTTACATGATATCTTGATCAATGCTAAGCTTGCCTTGGACTTACATGATAACTTGCTTGCTAACTTGATCAATGCCAAGCTTGCCTTGGACTTACATGATATCTTGATCAATGCCAAGCTTGCCTTGCACTTACATGATAACTTGTGTGGTAGATCGAGTATCCTAAGGAAATTCATCTTCAATCGGGACTTGCTTGTACATATTATCGTAATTTCTTGCTTGAACATAACATGATCATTTCTTACAATTATTGTACATTATACTAAGCAAATTAATGATAAAAATCATAAAACTTAAAAATCATACAAACTTACCTCAATATACAAAATGTATGTAGATGTGCAATTTAGTCATCGACTTTGTTCTTGCCTCGGTTTCAATCCGGGCTTCATTTTTCTTGATCTATAATCATAAATAGATCATTTAAAAACCATATTGACTAAATTGACTCATAACTCATACTTTGGAAAAATTACTATTTTGCCCCTATATTTTCTAATATTTGCACTTTTGCCCCAATTTTCGTAAAATGATTTTCATGCAACTTTCTTAAACTTCATGCTCAACTGAATCATTTTATCTTCTATAACAATCATCAATTCTCACTATTTCTAGTAGATATGACAAATTTTATAACTGTTACAAAGTGGTCCCTACTACCATTTTTCATAAAATTCATTAAAGAAAAGATGTTTATCTAACATCAAACTCTCTTAAACTTCCATAAAATATCATTTAACAAGCATGTCATTGAAGGGTAGATTTTTGAACATGCATCTTAGCTCATTTTATAGCTAAAATTAGCTAATTCATAATATGGGAACTTCAAAAATACGAAGAATATTAAAAACGGGGCTAAGATGAACTTACTATGAGCTTGAAAAAAATGAAGAACCCTAGCTATGGTGTCTCCAAATTTTCGACAGCAACAAGGAAGAAGATGAGTGAATTTTTCTCATCTTTATCCTATTTTAATCACTAATTAGGCCAAATGACCAAAATGCCCTTCCTCTTAAAAATTTCCATAATAGTCTCTTACGACCAATTTTGTCCAAAAATTAAATTTTGGACAAATTGTTATGTAAGGGCTCATAATTAGTATTCTAAAGCTATTTCATGCAAAAAGCTTCTAGAAACTCATATATTGCAACCTTTGCAATTTAGTCCTTTTTGGACCAATTGACCTCAACTTAATAAAATTGCTTTACAAAACTTTTATACTAACGTGCAAACATGGCATAAACTTGAAAAACTCATAATTTCACCTCGAGTTCGTGGCCTCGCACAACTATCCCGACTAGGCCTTAAATCGGGCTCTTATAGTTACAGTAGAGATAATGAATCAGCTAAGCATGAAGTTTAAGAAAGTTGAATGAGAATTATTTTACGAGCCTTGGGACAAAAGTGTAAATATGAGAAAGTTTAGGGGCAAAATAGTAATTTTTCTAAAGTATGTGTTAAGGGCCAATTTAGTCAATGTGATTATTAAATGAGTTGAATTATTCGAAACCGAGGCAAGAACAAAGTCGAGGACTAAATTGCATATCTACATACATTTTGTATATTGAGGTAAGTTTGTATGATTTCTAAGCTTTATGATTTTTATCATTGAATTGCTTAGTATAATGTACAGTATTTTCATGGAATGTTTAATGTTATGTTAAACAAAGAAATCAATGAGATTAAGTATGAGCAAGTCCCGATTGAAGATGAATTTCTCAGGATACTCGATCTACCACATGAGATAAGAAAGTCCGTATAAGACCAAGCCAAGGCATGGCATCGGCAATCAAGCACAGATATCATGTATGTCCAAGGAAAGCTTGGCATTGAACATATATCATGTAAGTCCAAGGAAAGCTTAGCATTGAACAGATATCATGTAAGTCCAAGGCAAGCTTGGCATTGAAAAGCTATCAAGAGAAAGAGATCCCTTGTAAGTCCAAGCCAAGGCATGGCATTGGTGAGAATAAGAAAGACTTCGTATAAGCCCATGTCAAGACATGGCCTCGAAACCAAGATGAGATATTCCATGTAAGACCGTATCTAGGGTATGGCTTTGGTATCAAGTTTGTGGGATGAGATTTAGTATCCTCGGTTATTCGTTGAAATTCATCGGGCAAATGAGTAAAGTTAAAATTAGATGACAAGAAAGATAAGCAAAGCTATTATCAAGTTGGAAATGAGTATTATCCATTTTATGAATGATGAAGGAAATATTTATGATTATCATGTTAAAGTATACTGATCAATGTGATCAAGTGATATAGGTACCTTATTTATCCCACGGGATGAGACTAGTAAGTATCATGAGATATGTAAGAATCAGTATGAGTAAGTAAGCTTTATAGCTGAAATCTATGATACCATTGTTTATGTCAAATGGTTTATATTAATCAAGTATGTTGCTATGTGCATTATATGCAAACTTACTAAGGTAAATGCTTATGTCTTTTATTCTTTCTTTCTATGTAGTTCCGCCAAGCCAATCTCGTGGATCACCGTCATCGGAGTTTGGAGCACACTATCAATCGCTATTTTGGTATAGCCAAGTTATTTTACTAAGTATGGCATGTATAGAAAGCATTTCATTTTGAGAATATGTTCTAAAAAGAGCCTTGGCTATTAAGTTTATTATTCTTTTGTATATGGCTAAGTGTTTGGCCAAAATTGACTAAGTATGTATGTTTATTAAGATCAATGAAGCATGAAGTAATGTTTATGAAAAATGTATTGAATTGAGCATGAGTTTGGTCTTGATTTCAGCGTGGCAATTGGCTTGGTAAATAGCCTCTAAGTGCCCACACGGTTAAACACAGAGGTGTGTGTCTAGGCCGTGCGTACCCTGCACTTTAGTATTTTAAGTCAGAATAGGCCACGGGCAAATCCCACGGTCGTTTGCTTAGGCCGTGTGTGATACACGGTTAGAACATAGGTGTGTGCCCCAAACCGTGTGTGTAAGTCAATATATCAAGGTATAGCACACATTTTACATCCACGGGCGTGTCAAGGCCGTGTGTAATTAGTCAGTGTCGACCACGGGTGGAAGACACAGGCATGTGTTAGGGGTACATGGGCGTTCCTAAGTCACATGGGCATGTGACCCCTATTTTAAGGAAAAGTTTTCATTTGAGTTTCGAAAGTTTCTAGATACATGTTTAAGGCCTCGTAGGCCCAAAAAATGTATGATTAGACTAAGAAAGAAAAGTTTTTAATTCAGAACCAAATTTTATAGCCTGTAAGTACATGTTTTAAGTGAGTTCAAGCATGGTAATGTCTCGTATCCAGTCTTAGCATCAGACTGGGGTATGGGGTGTTACATAAATAATTATGATGGAAATAAGACGGTTTGAGAATAAATTGACCATGAACTCGTTAATCATGAAGCTATAGAATAGTTTGAGAACTTCGCTTTCTTAAATCTACCTACCATGCTTTCAGGTCATGGCCCCGTGATCTTCTTTTTTGAATTTAAAACACCAATTGGCCAATGCCTATACAAATTTAAAATAATGCGAGATACCCACAAGCAATGTAGTTACATTATTCAACAAGCTTGCAATTCTCACAGAACCAGCTCCTTAATATCTGCCTTAATGCAAAAATTAAAGATCATTCAGTCACATCTCTACATTTGGAACAAAATGATCTTTGTAAACCATAGTACACAATGAGAACAACTCAAAAAAATTACGACAATATAAAGATAACCCAACACTTTGCTTCAATGTCAAAGAGAAAAGCAACTTTGAGCAAAACTCCTTAACCTCGAGTAGCAAGAACATATTTATTAGGCGTAGAAAAAAATGACTAATTGGATACTAAACGGAGATCGAAATACAAATTTCTTCTATGCCGTAGTTGCTAGCGTTGATCTACTAACCGTATCTTAGGGCTCTTTAATGAGCAAGAATAATGGATAGATGACTATAAAGCAATACATGGCATGACAATTAGGTATGTTTTTAGTATCTCTTACCATCATTTTCTTTCTTTATCTAATGAACTCCATACCTTTCAGCTGCACTCCAAGTGCAGCTTGAAGCCCTTTTTATGGAAGATGAAAACATGACTGTTGCATTCCACGTTCACCCATCCAAAGCACTTGGAATAGATGAGAAGCTTGGCTTTTTCTACCAACAATACTAAATATTTTGGGTCGCGTTACGATTCAAGCATGCCTCAAATTCCTTAATTTAGGATTTCTCCTCAAAGAATTCAATAAAAACATTAATAGTTCTCATTCCAAAAGGTCAACAACAATGAATCCTCAACATATATCGAATTATCAGACTTTGTAACACCATATACAAGATATGCTCAAAAGTATTAGTTAACCGTTTCAAACCAATCATGATTGAGGTTATTTCTTCGCACCAAAATGCTTTTATATAGGATCGAAATATCATGTATAACATTCTTCTTATTCATACCATTTGGATCAGACAACAAGGCAAGGGCATCTTAGCTGCATTCAAAATAGACATGTGCGAAGTTTATGATTGAGTTAGTTGGACTTCTTGCCAAATATTCTTGCACATAGGGTTCAATGCTTATCGGTGGCAACTAATACTTCACTGTGAGTATAATATCTTATCAAGTACTTCTAAACGAGCATCCAAAAATAGATTTTTCCTATCATAAAGGACTACACCAGGGTGGCCTGTTATCTATATACCTTTTTCTATTATGTAAAAAATGTTCTATCCTTGATGGTTATTTAGGGTGATGACTCTTCAAAAGTTTCAGGCCTTCTGAACAAAGACTGTCCACTATTGAACCATCTTATGTTTGCTGATGACTCGTACTTCTTCTTTAATGCCACTATCTGGTTAGCGAGAGCATTAAAAGACATTCTAAAGATGTAGTGTAAATTCTCGAGGTCACCAATCAACTATGCCAATTCATAGATCCTTTTCAAAAAATCTAGGAAACCTAATCACAAGAAGTGGATTATTGATATCCTCTAAGTTTATTGCATTGATTGAATTGAAAAATATCTCGGGTGTCAGCTTGATCATATTAATCAACAAAAACTATTTTTGTTGCGTGATGACCATTCATGAAGTGTGCAAACTTGGCGAACTCTTTGAGAGTGGTGAACTCACAGTACAAGACGGACACATATGGAAGACTGAACTTGGCGAACTCTCCCATATTGGAAAATCATCCAATATTGGCAAACTCTACAATATTGGCGGACTCACAAGAAGTGGCAAGCTCATTACTTTGGCGAACTAAGAATATGAATTAGATTTGAAGAGCTTGCATACAAGTTATGATTATGTTTTCTTTTTTTAAAAGATTTAAAATTTATTAGCATAATATATTTGTTATTTCTTAACATACAATCTTTGTTATTTCATTATGTAGTTAGGAGCTTCTCTTGTTATAAATACTCATGTTTCATTGTTTAATAAATGTGAGAGTGCAATATATAAAAATTTTAGTAGACAACTTTGTTGCTAAAACTTTTGTTTCTTCTTTGCAATTCTTTCTTTCGTAGTACCATAATTCTAATAATTGGTATCAGAGCTACCTTTGTAATGGCAATTGTTGTCCTTTCTGTGTTATACAAGGCCTCATCGAGCTTTTCTTCACATTCACCAATTGTTTACAATGGTGAAAACTATCATATTTGGGTTGTAAAGATGAAGACCTACCTACAAGCTTATGACTTGTGAGAGGTTGTGAATACAAACGTCAAGCTCGTACCATTGAGGGACAATACTACAGTTGCTCAAATCAAGCACCACAGTGACGAACAAGCTAAAAGATATATAAGGTGATATCCTATATACAGAATGGTGTCTTAGATGTTATATTCATACGTATTATGGCCTACAAGACCCCAAAAAAAAGCTTGGGAGAAGCTAAAGAAAGAGTTTCAAGGTTCGTAGAAGACCAAACAACAACTCATTAATCTCAGAAGAGATTTTGAGAATTTGAAAATGAAGGAGGCTAAAACAGTGAAACAGTATGTAAACAGGATCATAGTGGTAGTTAATAGCATCAGGTTGTTTGGGGAATAGTTCGCGAATAATAAGGTCGTTGAGAAGGTCATAACAACACTTTCTAAGAGGTATGAATCTAAAATTTCCTCACTTTAAGACTTAAGGGACCCATCGGCAATCTCTCTTCAAGAATTGATATATGGGCTATTTGTTTAAGAGAAAAGAAAAGCATCAATTCGAAAAGAGCATGCAGAAGAGGTATTGCGAGCTCTGAGCATTATAGTGCGAACCTTAAAAAAATACAAGGGTAAAAAAAGTTTGATAGAGAAGACGTGAGGGGGACGCAAGATGGTAGAAAAAAGAAATATTCACCATTTTTGCATTGTAGGAAAAGCACTCACCTTGAAAAATATTACTAGTTTAGACCATATATAAAATGTGGATCATGCAAGTAGTTGGGTCACATGGAGAAAGTATGCAAGAACAAAGGACAAACCCCTCAACATCATGTGCAAGCTCTGGAATTCGAGGGAGTTCTTATTTAGGAGGAGCAAGTATTCACAGCAACATGTTCTACATCAAAAATAGAGTCACTAAAGGTTAGTTGATCGGTAGTGGATGCACCAACCATATGACCTCAATGAAAGAATCTTCAAAAAGGTTGACAGACGCTGCGATATTAAGGTGAGGATTGGTAATTACGAACTCCTAGAAGCTAAGGGCAAGGGCGAATTGGTGATCAATTTGCCATCAAGTACTAAAGTAATCTCAGATGTCCTTTTAGTACCTGCGATAGATCAAAATCTCCTTAGCATTGGTCAACTACTTGAGAAAAATTACAATATTGTCTTTAATAATTATGGTTGCATTATATTTGAATTATTAGGGACATGAAGTTATAACAGTCTTAATGAAAATAAAAGCTTTGTGTTAAACCAAAATCTGGCGAACCCTAAAGCCTATTCTAGTTCTGTAAATGTTGCGAACCTTTGGCAGAAAAGACTGGGACATGCTAAATATAAGTACCTTAGTCGAATGTGCGAGGCACGTTTGGTCAAAGAAACAATCAACATTGAAGAGCATAGAGGCATCTACAAGGTATGCCAACTTGGGAAACAGGTAAGGTTGCCATTCCCAACGAACAAGGCTTGGCGAGCCCATGAAAGGTTACAGTTGATTAAGTTTGATGTGTACAGACCCATGAAAACACCCTTATTGAATATGTGTAGATATTTTTTTCTTGTTCATCAATGACTGTACCAGGTATTGTTGGGTTTATTTTTTGAAACAAAAATTTGATGTAGCTGAAGTGCTTTGGAAGTTTAAAGTGCAAGTTGAAAACCAAACCAATTGCAAGTTGAAAAAGGTTAGGTCTGATAATGAAACTGAGTACATCTCGGGTAAATTCCAAAACTATTGTGAAGTAGCTGGGATCCATCACCAACTCACTGACATTTACACACCATAGCAGAATAGAGTGTATGAGAGGAAGAATAGAATAGTAATGGACATAAGGTGTCTACTATTTGAAAGTAAGTTACCAAAGGATTTTTGGGCTAACACAGAGAACACATGAGTTTATTTGCTGAACAGACTAGAGTTTATTTACTGAACAGACTACTAATCAAGGCTATAGAATGAAAGACTCTTTTTAAGCATGGTTTGGAAATAAACCCTCTATTTCTCACTTAAAACTTTTGGATGTGTTTGTTTTGCTCATATGCCACAAGTGAAATGGAGCAAGTAAGAAAATAGGTCGCAACCAAGTATTTTCCTCTGGTATAGCAGTAATAGGAAGGGTTATAGAATTTATGATCCTTTATCCAAGAAACTTTTAGTGAGTAAGGATGTTGTATTCGACAAAGGTAGAACTTGGAACTAGGATGTTACTAAAGCTAAGGAAAGGATGTGTGAACTGGGTTTACAAAATCATGATGATAGCGGTGAGTTGAGGTCATAGTCTGGTGATGAGCTAATTGCATCCAAATTCAATGACACTCTAGTAAGGGGCCCGTGATCCATTGATGATATCTATCAATGAGTTGACATATCACTACTTGAACCTGCGAGCTTTGAAGAAGAGAAACTATAAAAGGCTGGAAAGAAGCCATACAAGAGGAGATGAGTACGATTCATAAGAACCAAACTTGGGAGCTTGTTGATAAACCATCGTACAAAAAGGTCATTGGTGTCAAGTGGGTATTCAAAACCAAACTAAATGCTGATGGTTCGCTTAACAAGCTGAAGGCGAGGTTGGTTGTGAAAGGCTTCAATCAACAATATGGAATTGATTACTAGGAGACTTTTGCAACAATAGCAAGGCTGAACATGATCAGACTATCATAACAGTCTTTTTTTTAATGTCTATAGCATGGTCATATGATTGTGTGAAAATTTCGTTAAGAAATTTTATTGTTTGAATGTTCAATTTGATAAAAAGGACAAAATCGCGTAAAGTGTAAATCTTAAGTTCTATTAGTTAAAGGTGTCTAATAGCTATAGAACCTTAAAGTGGAGGTCCTTATGTGGTAATCAGACCATTTATGTTGATATTGGATGTACATGTCTTGGTATAAGTGAAATTTAATGTTTTTAAAGGTTAATTTTGGTATTTAGTAAATAAAGGTTAAATAAATTAAACAAAATAATTTCATATTTTCTTATCATCTTTCTCAACAAAAATTAGCATGAGAAGAAGCCATTTTTAGGGTTCTTTATTCAGTCATCTTCAATTCTTGCAATTATGTACGATTTTTGTCATGTTTTTAATGATTTCTTTGTTTTTGAGATCGTTGCAGCTTAATCTAGCTAGCCCAGGGCTAAATTGCAAAATTTTTAAAGTTTTAGGGTTTTTCATTGATGAATACATGTGTATTTTGATGTTTGATGATAGAAAATATATGCTTGTTGTTAGAAAAACAACATTTGTAAAGTGATTTTTGATAAAATTTCCAATTAGGGAATAAATCATGAAATGTGTAAATTTTGTGATTAAATTGTGAAATAAATAAAAATTATGGTCTGCTATGGGTCTATATGAAATCCGGCTAGCATGGGTAGGGACCTAAATTGTAAAAATGTTGAAATATTAGAGGTAAAAGTGTAAAGTTGCTATAATGTGCATTTTTGGGATAAATTGAATATATTGATGATTAAATATGTTGAATTTGATATTATATAGATTAAGAAAAGCAAAATTCGGATTTAGATCGGGGGAAAAATAAGGTTTTGGACTAGTCGATCCGTTTCGTCATTTTTGCATTCGAGGTAAGTTCGTATGTAATAAGCATTATTATAATTGTGTTTTAAATGCTTTAATATTTCATAAATTTTTAATACGACCTTACGAATATATTTGACGACGATTTGGCAAATGTGAAATCCTAGTTGAAACTTAGGAATAGATTAGAATACAAATGACATGTCATTAGGGGTTATGTGATTTGGGTGCTGGTCTGTACATCCTATCAGTGACTAAGTTATCCGGCATGTGTTGCGGATTCTCTTCAGCTTATGTGAGCAGCACCGTGTAGCTTCACCATGACCGTCAGCTTGTGTGAGCAGACCCGTTGTTAGCTCGAGAGTGAGCATTATATGTGATATGAGATTGAAGTAGCTTCGGCTATGTATGTGGCACGTAGGGTGCGAGATTCCTGAGTATCCGATAGTATTTCAAATGGTTCAACGGGTATATCAAGGATGTGGATGAGTATGAGATCGATACGAGCTTCAATAGGTATGTACGTGATCTATACAATCATCGAATCGAAGAAGTTGATGGAAATAGTGTTTAATCTTTGAATTGATTATATATGTTAAGTTTTGCTTCAAATTTGAATTGCATTATATGATGTTTATGTTATTGAATTGTGGGTTGGTAAGTTTTACTTATTTTAGCATATGAGCTTACTAAGCTTTATAGCTTACTCTATTTATTTTTTCGTGTTTTATAGTGAATATCAAAGCTAGCTCGGATTTGGGAGTCGTCGGAGATCTCATCACACTATCAAGCTATCACTTTGGTATTTTTGAGCTTATGTTTTGGTTATATGGCATGTATAGGAGTTATGGTCATTTTGGTAATGAATTCAACCATTTGAGTTAGCTTATAAATGTTAAGTGTTTAGTTTTGTGTATAGCCATGAGATGTAATAGCCCAATTTTGACCCTAATCGGATAGTGCTTTCGAGGCCACGAATTTGAGTCAAAAAATATTTTAATATTATTTTTCATGTAAATTATATATGATTGAGCATGTGTTAAAATTTCGTGAGATCATTTACCCGTTTGTGTGCTTAATTTAAAAAAAAGGGGGCTAAATTGCATAAGTGGTGAAAGTAACCTTTATTTAAATTGAGAGGTTAAATTAACTTGTCTTCTTTTATGTGAAGACTTAAGCTGCAAATTGGCCATTTGATTTGTAAGTGGACGGCAATATGCATCCATTTTGTAATTATTTATTAGTTATATGTGTTAAGTAATAATAATACATATATTATATTATAAGCATTAAAATAATAAAAAACATAAAAAACACATTTGCATGTTCATCTTTTTGGTGCATTTGACCGAAACTAACAAAAGAAAAAGAAAAGGAAAACAAGCAAGGGTTTCGGCACTCATCAAGCAAAATTAGGTATGTTTTGGCTTTAGATTTTTGATGATTTTTGTATTTTTGAGATTGTTGTTCACTCTACTATCAAGCCCATGTATTATATTTGTGCATTGGTGATGTTTGTGAGATATGCCATTGATGATATGTTGAGCTTTGTGATGATTTATGGTGTAAAATGAAATATTTGAGCTAGATGAACATATTTTGTTCTTGAGTTTTTAATGAATTTAGCTAATTAAGGTTAATTTGTGAAAATATTAGTTTGGAGGGTTTAATTGTGAAATTTATGAAAAATATATGGATTTATATAGTCCCTAAGAAGATTCGGCTATGCATGTATGTGGATGAAATTGGTGTATTTTGTGTTTTGTACAAATAGGACTAAGTTGTAAAAGTGTGAAATATTAGGGGTAAAATAGTAATTTTCCCATTTATGTGTTTTTATATTAAATTGAATAAAAATATCTTTGATTGAGCTTAAATTGAAAATTAATTAGATCAAGAACAAAAAGAGTTGGGATTGGATCGGGGAAAGGCAAAGTTGAACGAATAGCCGGGAAATCCTAATCCGACAACTTCCGAGGTAAGTTTTTAAGCAATTGGATTGATACAAATTTTATCCTATATTAAAATCTATATGATAAAGAAAAATAATAGACTTAATTGCATAAGGCCGAATGTGGCATGAGTAATATATTTTGCTATATTCGAATGTGAGATTAGTATGTATAAGTATAAATGTAAGCTTGGATTAATTGAGTTGATCGAATATATGTACATGTATAAAAGTATAGTTATTTATGAAAATGGAAAGTGAGTGATGTTTGAAATTGAATATGAAGATATATATATATATATATATATATATATATGTATATATATATGTGTGTGTGTTTATGTATATTGGGTGTTGCCGAATGTGATGCTATGTGATAGGAGGAAAGAGAGTTGTTTTGAATCTTCAAATATATGTGTACTTATATGAATGGGAATGAAATCGTATGTATGTTTAGTATGGAGAAGAAGATGGGCTAATGAGTACTATGTGTGCGAGCTTATATACCGAGCACTGTGTGTGCGAATTCGAGTAATTGGCACTATGTGTGCGATCTTACATACCGAGCACTATGTATGAGAAATCGGTTGTTTGGCACTATGTGTACGAGCTTATATGCCGAGCACTGTGTGTGTGATATCGGTTGTTTGGCACTATGTGTGCGAGCTTATATGCCGAGCACTGTGTGTGCGATATCGGTTGTTTGGCACTATGTGTGCGAGCTTATATGCCAAGCACTGTGTGTGCGATATCGGTTAATTGGCACTATGTGTGCGGAAAAATAAGTAACGGCACTAAGTGTGCGATACGTTATATGAATTGCACTAAGTGTGCGGAATTTCAGATCTCTCGAAACATAAACAAATGGATGGAGATAACCGAGAAGTGTTACTTAAGTAAGTGATGTATGATATCTTAGTAACCTAGTACTAATGAGGTAAGTTGCTCTTGTTTTATGAATTTATAAAAATGAGATGTGTTCACAAATTTATGAGATTGTTTGAAATGGTTAAATGGTATGTGAGTATTCGACTTTGAGATTTCTTGAATTTTGTAAGGGTTACATGGTAATATGTTATATGTGTTTGCGGTTAAGAGTTCTTCTATGATCTAGCTGAATTGATTAAATTTATATAATGTTTTGTTGCATATATTTCCTATTGCTTATAACTTACTAAGCTATATTAGCTTACCATACGTGTGTTTGTTTAACTATTGTATAGATCTTGAAGTCAAAGTGTGCGAATTTTAAAATACCGAGCACTAAGTGTGCGAAATCGGACAAGGAGCACTAAGTGTGCGATTAATTTTTATATCTTGGATTGAATTTTGGGTAAGTGGATATTATGAATTGATATTAATTGAAATCAAATAAGAGTGATAAATTAGTTTGGATGGAATGTATAAATTAATTTTATAGTTCAATTGATATGAGTTGACATGGAGTAATGCTTATAAAATCTCATTGATTTATACATGAATTTTATATATTGTATTCGGCCATGTAGAAGTTTGTATAAAAAATTCATTTGATTAGTTTTAAATCTTGAATATGTGATTTATATGGGTTTGAAGTGCAAGTATAAGTTCAGTAAGTAATATATATATATATATATATATATGCATGTGAAACCTATTATCGAAGGTTTGGAAGTTCGGCAGAAAGATTTCGAAAGGTGATATGAACTAAAGTCATGGTTTTAAACCTTGGTTGTGAGTATATTATTCTGACCTTGCTAGTGTAGTGTTATAATGCATTATTGTTGTGAAATTGCTTATAACTTACTAAGCTTTCGAAGCTTACTTTGTGCATTTTTCTTATGATTATAGAATTTCAGAGACTTGCTCGGGTTGGAAGTCGAAGGTGATCTCATCACACTATTTAGTTTTCGCTTCGATAAATAAATGCTTGAAGATTTGGTTATGTGGCATGAATAGACTAGTTATGATATGGTTGGTTTTGAAATTATATATATATAGCCATGCGAAAATGGCTTGATTATGATCTTAATGGTTGTGTATTCGGTCATGTCTTAAGTTTAATTTGGAAGTATGTTTCATGGTAAATATGTTTGTACTGTGGTTATATGATTTTGCAATGAAACAGTTTTTAGTTAGCAGCAGTGATGTGATTTTAAAAAATCACCAAAAATAGGAGAAATTGAATTAGAAAGTGAATAAGATATCGAATCAAAGATTATTGTGTCTATTTTTATATGAAAGAAACAAAGTAGGAAAGGAATTTTAAATTATGAGATATTTAAATTTTAGTGAGACTGGTTCTGAATGATTTCGTGATCTCCTGTTCTGTCTTGGAAAAATTATTAAAAATTGTAAAAAAAATAATAATGGAACATAGTTTATATGCTTAGAATCCTTAATGAGTCTATTTTTTATTGGAATAAGCGAGAAAATTAATTGAATTCTGTACAATGTGATAACTGAGTTTTTGTAAGGATAGGTCAGAACCATCGAACAGTAAAACAGGGAAAATTTAATGAATAAAATGTACTAATTGGCGATACAAAAATTCTGGAAAACTTATAATAAGAAGATATATGAGTCTAGTTTCAAGAAAATTTACGGATCTAAATTTTGAGTTTCATAACTCGAGTTATAGTCAATTTAGTCAATATGATGCAAATGGACAGTTTCAATATTTATGCCCCGAATTAGTAGTTAAGACTAGTAATGCCTTATGCTCGACTCCGGCAACTGCCTCAGGTAAGGGGTGTTACATTTGATTGGTATCAGAGCTACGGTTTAGTCAGTTCTCGGACTAACGTAGCGCGTGTGAGTCTAGTTATACATGCCATATTTAACCTGCGATAGTGTGATATCTCCTGGTTCTGATGAAAATTATTTTGATGAGACAGATAAATTTTCAACCGAGCTAATTTTGATTGTACAGAATGTGTACTTGAGTGTTTGAATGGAAATGTGTTGATGATGCGTTTAAAACTCATAAAGGTATGGATCAAAGAGTAGGATATATTGATGTTGACAAATATTATAATTATATGAGCACTTAGATTATGATATGTGAGTTGTGATTGCTATCTGAAATGTTTTGATCGTAAATTAATGATTTGAGTTGGGATATGAATTAATTGCTAAGAATAAAGGTGATTAAAAGCAAATGTTTATTAAACGTTTGGACAATGTGAAATTATTATTGGATTGACTGTGTAAGTTGAATTTGAGGTTTTATTACCCTTTTCCCCTATTAGCGAAATGTTACTGTGAAATCTGTAAGATTTGGGTTGAATAAGCTCAAGAGTGTGGAATTACAGAAGTCTGTGTTCGAAAGATTAATAATGTGACCAGAAAAGAGATTGAATCAGCAAAAGAAGACAATATTAAAAGAGACATTAGATAGTTCTGTAGATTATTGAGATTATGTGAAGTTGCTGTTAAAGAAGAAGTTATCTCCGATCAAATGACTTATTCAGGTATGTTAACTAAGGAAAATATTATTTAGAAGCTTTTCTGAATTGATTTCTATTAGTGAAGGGATAATGTAAAAATTTCTAATGGTAGAATTAAACAGTTGAAATAATGTTTGAACTGTATTGAGGACTGAGTGCGGTGGTTATAGTTGGGCAATTATTATGATTTCTTTTGGGCATTCTATGTGTATATTTATTCTCAGAAGTATATGTGACTGTTTAATTTCAGAAGGAATTCTTATCATAAAAGAACATTGGCTAAACATATTAATAGATGAAAGTATCATTGGTTTGTTTGGGGTTGTAATTTTCTGATATTTAATGTAGCTTTAGATGTTGAAAATTTAGTTATTCTGGTTTTCTCATGATTCTATGTGATTATCTATAAGAGATGTTCATTTGAAGGAAATAGTTATAGAAGTTGTGCTTCTACTGGTTTTTGTTCAAATCATATTTGATTTTCTTCTGAGTTCAGATGCTTCGTTAATATCTGGGATATTATCTATTGTCACGGGTAAGACGAAAATCCTATTATGAAAATATGATTTCTATTTGATGACTGTAGTATATATATATATAGATATATTAGGATTATTCTTTCTAACGAGAAGAAAAGATTTCTTCGAAAAGATCGATTCTGTGGTTTAATTGGATATGAAACTATTTGATGGAAAATGTAACTAGGTTATGTGAGTTCGAATCTATTCACTGGATCGAAACAAACTTTAAATGCACATGTGTGATTTGAAGGATAGTGTGGAAGTAGAACTTGTATTTTTGTGGATTTGATACAGAATTATGTCTATTAGAACAATCTTATTTGAGAAATGTTGTGGTAAATTAAAGTTAGTTCAATTGTTGAAGCTTTCTTTTGCACGAAGACGTTCTCCACTAAAATATTAGTTTTGATTTAGCCTAAATTGAACGAAGAGTTTACAAACCTAATTCATCTATCAATGGACGGGTCGAAGTATAATAATGGAGTACACAGAGATATCCTGTGATTCCTTATGGTTAGAATTGTTAAAAGACTATGAGCTTGTGATTGACTACCATCCAGAAAAGGCTAATGTTATTTCTGATGTTTTAAACTGAAAATCACTGTTTGCTTGGTGTGCAATGAATGCGTATATGGCTACGTCTGATGATGTTTCAATAATAGTTGAATTAAAAGTAAGACCGTTATTTATTCAACAAAATTAGTGATACTCAAAAAGTTGATAATGATTTGTTAGCAAAGCAGGTCCAAGGTGATTTGAAGGTTGATTGAGTTTGAAGTTGATGCTGAAATTTGTCTGACGTTCAGAAATCAAATATGTACTCCGAGAAATTCAGATGTTGATTCAGATGATTTTGAATGAAGCCACAACAATTGATTGTCTGTTCATTCAGGGAGTATAAAGATGTATAGTGATCTGAAACAACTTTACTGGTGGTATGGTATGAAATGAGATATTTTTGAATTTTCTTCGAAACGCTTAATCTGTCAACAAGTAAAAAATCGAGCATCAAGTACCTTTTGGATTGCTTCAGTTGATTTTGAAACCTAAATGGAAATGGGATAGAGTCACGATGGATTTTATATTTGGTTTTCAGTTGACACCGAGAAAGAAAAATGCAATTTGGGTTATTATTGATTGATTGGCTAAATCGGCTTATTTTGTTTTGATATGTATAGACTACTCGCTTGATAAGTTGGTTGAATTGTATGTTTCTCAAATTGAAAGATCACATGGTGTACCTATATATATTGTTTTAAATAAAGATCTGACGTTTACATTGGGGTATTGGAAGAAATTGCATGATGCTTTAGGTACGAAATTACATTTCAGCACAGCTTTCCATCCACAGATAGGTGGTCAGTCTAAACGAGTCATTCAGATACTGGAGGATATGTTGAAATGTAGCATTCCTGAGTTCAAAGGTACGTAGGAACGAGATCTACCTCTGATTGGATTTTCGTACAATAAAATGACACCATATGAAGCTTTGTACGGTCATAAATGTCGTACACCTCTATATTGGACCGAGCTAAGTGAAAGCAAGATACACGGGGTTGATCTAATCAAAGAGATTGAGCAGAAAGTAAAAGTAATTCGAGAAAGTTTGAAAGCCGCGTCAGATCGTTAGAAGTCGTATGTGGACTTGAAACGTAAAGATATAGAGTTTCAAGTGGGTGACCGAGTATTTTTGAAAGTCTCGCCGTGGAAAAGGATAATTAGATTTGGTCGTAAAAGAAAGCTAAGTCCGAGATTTATTGGGCCGTATGAAGTTATTGGGCGTATCGGGCTGGTTGCGTACAGACTTATGTTGCCATCTGAGCTAGACAAGATTCACAATGTTTTTTTATGTATCGATGCTTCGACGATATCGATCCGATCCTTCTCATGTGATTAGCCCATCAGAGATTGAGATTCAACTCGACTTTGACTTATGAGGAAGAACCGATTCGTATCTTAGCTCGTGAAGTGAAAGAGTTACGAAATAAGAAAATCTCGTTGGTTAAAGTAATATGGCTTAAACACAGAGTTGAGGAAGAAACCTGGGAAACCGAGGAATCAATGAAAGAACGTACCCAACATTATTCAACGGTAAGATTTTCGGGGATGAAAATCCTTTAAGGGGGAGAGTTGTAACAGCTCGATTTTGACCCTAATCGGACGGTGGTTTTGGGACCACAAATTTGAGTCAAAAAAATATTTTAATATTATTTTTTGTGTAAATTATATATGATTGAGCATGTGTTAAAATTTCGTGAGATCATTTGCCCGTTTTTGTGCTTAATTTAAAAAAAAAAAAAGGCTAAATTGCATAAGTGGTGAAAGTAACCTTTATTTAAATTGAGAGGTTAAATTAACTTGTCTTCTTTTATGTGAAGACTTAAGCTGCAAATTGGCCATTTGATTTGTAAGTGGACGGCAACATGCATCCACTATGTAATTATTCATTAGTTATATGTGTTAAGTAATAATAATAATACATATATTATATTATAAGCATTAAAATAATAAAAACATAAAAAACACATTTGCATGTTCATCTTTTTGGTGCATTTGACCGAAACTAACAAAAGAAAAAGAAAAGGAAAACAAGCAAGGGTTTCGACACTCATCAAGCAAAATTAGGTATGTTTTGGCTTTAGATTTGATTTTTGTATTTTTGAGATTGTTGTTCACTCTACTATCAAGCCCATGTATTATATTTGTGCATTGGTGATGTTTGTGAGATATGCCATTGATGATATGTTGAGCTTTGTGATGATTTATGGTGTAAAATGAAATAATTGAGCTAGATGAACATATTTTGTTCTTGAGTTTTTAATGAATTTAGCTAATTAAGGTTAATTTATGAAAATATTAGTTTGGAGGGTTTAATTGTGAAATTTATGAAAAATATATGGATTTATATAGTCCCTAAGAAGATTCGGCTATGCATGTATGTGGATGAAATTGGTGTATTTTGTGTTTTGTACAAATAGGACTAAGTTGTAAAAGTGTGAAATATTAGGGGTGAAATAGTAATTTGCCCATTTATGTTTTTTTATATTAAATTGAATAAAAATATCTTTGATTGAGCTTAAATTGAAAATTAATTAGATCAAGAACAAAAAGAGTCGGGATTGGATCGGGGAAAGGCAAAGTTGAACGAATAGCCGAGAAATCCTAATCCGACGACTTCCGAGGTAAGTTTTTAAGCAATTGGATTGATACAAACTTTATCCTATATTAAAATCTATATGATAAAGCAAAATAATAGACTTAATTGCATAAGGCCGAATGTGGCATGAGTAATATATTTTGCTATATTCGAATGTGAGATTAGTATGTATAAGTATAAATGTAAGCTTGGATTAATTGAGTTGATCGAATATATGTACGTGTATAAAAGTATAGTTATTTATGAAAATGGAAAGTGAGTGATGTTTGAAATTGAATATGAAGATATATATATATATATATATATATATATATATATATATATATATATATGTGTGTATGTGTTTATGTATATTGGGTGTTGCCGTGTAACGCCCCAAACCCGGCCTAAAAGTTAGGCTCGAATCTAGTGTGTCACATTGGGGTGCTTTTCGAGAAACCATGGTTCCATTTGAAAACCTTTCTTGATATTAAAAACTAAAGTCACAGTTTGCGTTTGTTTATTATTAATAAACATTTATTAAAAAGTTATTACCTAAAAAAAACTTTATTTGTTGCGGAAACTTAATTAAAATGACTGACTTATGAAAACATGATGTTTACGACCTATTCGCGAAAGCGTAGTATTTTGAAAGCATATATTGTTTTGGAAAACCGTGATACAAAGTTTAGCAGATTTAAAACATAATAAACTAAAAACCCAAAACTAAAACCAGAATTTATGAGAGGCCTTATTATAAAATATTAACCCAAGTTAAAAATAAGTAAAATACTAGAGTCCAAAACTGCTCGTAGTGTAGCCACCTCTAGTCCTCTAGCACGTCGAACCGCTTACTGAAGATTACCTGAGAAAAAATATTAAAAAAAGGGTGTGAGTTTACGAAAACTCAGTGTGCATAACCCTCATCAATAAGAACATGAATCACAACAGTTTGCGCCGAAGCCCATTTTAGTAATGGTGGCAATTGGGCCTTAGCCCACAAAAGCCTCAGTTGGGCCTTAACCCATAAATGTCACAAATCATATTTATCTGGGCCTGAGCCCATCTCAAATAAAACCACATATGTAATGCATTAATGCCCATACCAACCACACTCAGTCTCTGTCCAACCACGCACTCTGTGGGATTTAATCGACCTACCCATCCCTACACTCCTTATGTAGCACTGGTTGCGGCACTAACTTATCGGTGCAGCATAGCTGCTCGGTGGCTAAAAGCCTTCGGTGGATCCACAGTCGTCAAGCGACTATGCGATCCTATCTGCACTTCCCCTTTCGAATAATCCTATCCCCATGCAACATAATAACACATGAATGAAACATACAATAATAATCATACGATAACAATCATAAATCACATACAAGAATAATCATATAATATGTAAGGGCGTTTTCGTCATTTTTTTGCCCTCCAGGGGCATATCTGAAACACCCCAAACCCGGCCCAAAAGCCTGACCGGATTTGATATGTTCCTCGAGTAAAACTTTAACTAATTCTCGTTTTGTTTTATAAGAAAATATAATAGTTTCGTATAAAAAAATGGATCTATTTAGTGACTGCGTTGTAAATAATGTTTAAATAATTGGCATCTCATTAAAACGTTATTTTTAAGAAAAGATTTTTAGTTAAAAGAAAACCAAATCTAATGAAAAACTTATTATCATTGTAAAAACCATATATGTTTAGGTATCAAAAGCGGTTTAAGTTATTTTTTAGAAAAACATTTAATTATTTAATAAATATTTGTTAATGTGATTAAAAATCTAAAACGTAAAGTTTAAACAGTTCATAGCGGCCTTATTACAAAAATAACATAACCCAAAATAAATTCTAAGTAATAAAAATAAACTTAATATGTTTAATTAAGAGAAACTCCGAAATACTTTGTTGAGCATTGGCCACCACGTAGTCCTCGCTGACCCGATCCATCACGCTAAGAGTCACCTGAAACACATCCCATAAAAGGGTGAGTCATAGACTTAATGTGTAACATAACACTAAAAGCCCATTTGATCATAGCTATTAAGCCCATTTAAATCATATTTAGCCATAAGCCCATTTAATAGAACATATTAGATAAAAATCGATTTAATCACATGTAGATATATATATATATATATGAAATGCAAACCCGAGCCCACCTAAATATCCATCCGCTACACACCACCCGTACCTACCAATCACACCGTGGGGATTACTAAATTGACCCTCCATCCGCTACACACCATCGAAGGCAGTTGCTATAGTCAACATGCACATCGCCCTTATAATTTTGTGGCATGGCCACCAGATAATTGTGACCGAAGTCACCGGATTCAAAATATGTGACCAAAGTCACCGGATTCAAAATATGTGACCGAAGTCACCGGATTCAAAATATGTGACCGAAGTCACCAGATAATGTGGTAAAAACCACCAGAACACTTCCCCTTCGTCAATATTACCCATATGCCCATGCACATACATATTAATCGGTTTTCATGCCATTTACCCCAAAATCATAGTAGAGTCATACTTATTTCATATTTATGCATATAGCAATATTAACGAAATATTAGGGGTAAACATACCTGAATATTGTATACCACTGAATGGTACCCGCAACCATTATCAAACATATTTTCATACAAATCACATTTATTATAGATCTATGAGAATTTAGTATAATGTTACACACCTTATACAGTGAGAACGATACCTTCCCGGTCGTCGACACCTAATTATTTATCACACTTGATTGGAACACACTAATACTTATAATCTACACTATTGATGAAAGATCTAATTCCTTACCCTCGGAATCTCGGACAACTGTTATATGTGGTTTCTCTCTGACAAATGGATCAAATCCCGATGACAACCCACGAACAAAAGTGGCTCGGGTGTACGTACGACTTCAAATAAATGATCTTCGTTAGCGGAGGGTCCACAACCCGGTGGAAAATCTCGGATCCCCGATCTGACCCTTTGTTTGAAGTTTGAGGTATAATGAACCACCCTCTTCCAAACACTCCTTACCACTCTTTTTGAACCTATTTTGTTAGCCCCGAAATCTTACGTTTATGAAATTAACCGATCGATTGAGTCCCCTATAATGAAATTGATTAGTAATCTTATCTAAAAACGATATAACCAAATATGACAATCCTTACCTTGAATGATCCCGAATGATCTCTCCTTAATCGCTGGCTACAAAATAAGTCCTTAAAATCCCTCGTAATACGGAGATTGATTCACCCTTACTTAAACTATTAGAAGATTCGGCCTTATCAATTTAGAAGAAAAGAAAAGGTGATTTCGGCTTTGACAAAGAGAAGAGAAAAATATGGTGTTTTTGGCTATGGTGGTTTCGGGTTTTTAACAAAATAAAAGAAAGAATAAGATGAAAATGGAGGATGGTTCGATTTTAACAAAAGAGAAGAAAAAGAATGGTGGTTTTGGTTATGGTAGAAGATGGTTTCGGTTGAGAGAAAGAAGAAGAAAAGAGAAAGAAAGAGAAAGAAAGAAAATGAGAATGTCCTTTGATGCTAATATGATTCGGCACTAGAGAGGAAGAAAAGAAAGAGAATTGTCTTCTAAAATTCTTTGGTGTTTTCAACAATGAGGGAAAAGAGAAAAAAATGATCTTTGATATTTTGGTATTTTCGGTTACAAAGAGGAGAGAAAGAAGATATGTTTTGGAGAAAGGAAATAAAAGGACTACTCAAAACCGAAATGGTAAAATTCAAATGACTAAAAAAGAATAAAGAGGTTTATCTTTTGTATAATATGCAATTGGCTAAGAGACAAAGTTTGGAGAAAAGGAAAAGATGCACAAATTGGTTAAAGTTTTGGCCAACTTTCACCCCTAATGCTATTGCAAAATTCGGCCAACACCTTGCCACCATGATCCCCCTTTTTCCTCCTCATTTCTTCCTATCATCCCTTGATTCCTATCACAATTAAACCAATCCCCCTTAGCCCTTATGCCGTCTAGGTTCATGGTCAAATGACCATGGAAAAGCTTCAAAACATCTTCCACTCTTCATGCCCTTTGTCCCTTTATCCTTCCATAACCTCATGATTCCATACCATAACTTCTAACTTGCCTTTTCCTATGGTCTACTATCCAAAAATAAAAGAAAGTCCATCCTTATTAGATAAGGCTTGGCCAACACTTATAGGAAAGAAAGCAAAAATTAAAATCCTTCCATTTGCTAGCTAAGAGATTCGAACCTCTCCCCTCATGCATTCACCCATGTGCCAACACCACCTTGCCAAATGACTTGTTATGCTTAAAACCTCATGCCAAATTTTCTTAAAGCCTATCTTGCTTAGTTCCATCTTAAGTCTTAAAAATTTAATATTTCTCTAAGGCATTCTCTTACATACTGAAGTTCCTAAAACTTCCAAAGTACACTCGACTACACATAGGCATGCAACAACATACAATTAAGTTAAAAATGCATAGCCCCCAAATTCTAGATGTTACAATATCGATCTTTTTACCCATCGAGGGTATTTCTGTAATTTACCTACCAAGGGTATTTTCGTAATTTACCTACCAAGGGTATTTTCGTAATTTACCTACCAAGGGTATTTTTGTAATTTACCCACAAAGGGTATTTTTGTAATTTACCTACCAAGGGTATTTTCGTAATTTACCTACTAAGGTATTTTTGTAATTCTACCCTACAGGGGTATTTTGGTAATTTTGCAAATTAGGGGTATTTCAATAATTTCACAAACCGAGGGTATTTCTTTAATTTCACAAATCAGGGGTATTTCGGTAATTTTGCAAATTAGGGGTACTTTAATAATTTTGCAAACCGAGAGTATTTCGATAATTTCACAAATTGGGGTATTTTGGTAATTTTGCAAAATAGGGGTATTTTGGTACTTTACTAATATAAGGGTGTTTTAGTAATTTAACAAATATAAGGGTATTTGGTCCCTCTCAGATTTTAGTTATGAACTTTGGCCCATCAACAAGTCCTCGCGGCTAAAGTGAACAGACACTACGCACCAGGTAGGATTCCAGAAAAGAGGAGGTGGGCCACTAGGGTCGCTTAAGTACCAAGCTCTCCCTAGATCCAATCCTAGACATGCGTATGCCTGTTGCCACACCCTAACCCAGTGACTTGTTTAGAGACATGTTTAATTAGAAAAATTAAGTCTTATGGAATTTAAGAGTTGTTCAAACTAGACTTAAGGTCCATAAACCCTAACATACATGTCTATGTCCCCACAAGCCCATCAAGCCCAAATCACTCCCTTACGGTCCATTAGGCACAAATCTGATCTTATGGCCTATTAGGCCCAAAACAAATCCAATTCATGTATCATGCATGACTAATTCAATTCGTATAAACAACCAAACCATTTCATCAAACTTAGCCTCGGGCCCACCGAATTATTTAGCCACTTTCGGCTTTGTCGATTTCGTGTGTGTAGTGTTTGTACACGTCTGGTAACCTCGCGTGCTGTAAACCCCTTAGTCACAAACCTATAATCGACATCATCTAATGATTAATCATAACTTAATATACACTTATCGAAAACTGAAACCTCACCGTAACCTTACCGGGTACCTCACGTTCTAGTAGCCCTTCCTTCGCTACTATTGGCGATTATTCTCTAGGTCTGCACCCAAACGCCCACCAAGGTATATTAACTCTCCTCATAGAATGCTCTATATATAGCTAGCTTCTCACCTTCCTTCTTTGTATCTTACCGATGTGGGATCCCTCCGTTAGCAGAGTTTAAATTCAACTCAAACTCTTCTCGTCCAATCCGCAAAATAAATACTCCCTTGCTTGTCATGAGATTCAAATGCAAGCTCCCTTGCACCCTTAATGACGCCTTGCCACTAGGCCACTCACTTTCTTGTGTCTAAAATCACGCACAACTAAATATAACCCTATGGCAAAATTCTAGGGTCCATTTAAAAAGAAATCCAAAATGCAAGAGCCAAGACTTGAACCTTGGACCTCCTTCCTTCCTTGTGGCGTCACCCCTTGTCTCTTATGTAGCATCACTTTGCCACTACACCACACACTCTACTTGTGTTATTTTTCTCTACATTTTATTCTTAAAGCCTACCTACCAACTCCCAGGGTTTTTTTCACCTAAAACCAAAATTTTTTCTATGGCTAACTTTAACTTGGGACTTCATAAAGCCCCTAACCTTCCAAAATCACTCACCTAATAGGTCCAACTTGCCTTAGTACCATTCTCTTGTTCTCAAAAATTTTAAACGCTACCACCCCCAAGGCCCATTGGGCCCAATCCTACTAGGCCCAACTTTGGGATGTTACATGCCGAATGTGATGCTATGTGAGAGGAGGAAAGTGAGTTGTTTTGAATCTTCAAATATATGTGTACTTATATGAATAGGAATGAAATCGCATGTATGTTTAGTATGGAGAAGAAGATGGGCTAATGAGCACTATGTATGTGAGCTTATATACTGTAACACCCCAAACCCGGCCTAGAAGTTAGGCCCGAATTTGGAATGTCACATTAAAGGCACAATTCAAAACAATTTTGCTAATTAAGAAATTAAGGCCCAAAAGCCAAAATCTAATAGCCTTATTAATTAAAGATTAAAAAAACCCATTTTTATTATTTTAAGCATTTAGTAAACCAAGTTTGAACATAAGAGCTTACTTAGGTTTAATAATTAAATAAGCATTTAATCTCAAAACCCCAAATTAAATCTAAAGTCAAAACAGATTACAAGGTCTTATTACGTCCACTGAAAATTAAGTAAATAAAATATGTATTTTGAAACAAATAAGTGAAAATTCAAGCCTCTTGTAGTGTGGCCATCTCTGAGTCCTCTCCCACGTCGAGTCGTCTATACAGGATTACTTGAAACATTAAATTAAAGGGGTGTGAGTTTCGAAACTCAGTGCACACAACCCTTGGAAAACAAATCACTTACAAATATCCACATTGGGCCTAAGCCCTATCAAAATCGGTGGTCTTGGGCCTTATCCCACAATGACCTCATATCATATCATATCGTATCATTCATAAACAAATAATGCAAAACCCACCCCAAAAATCCATCCGCTACACACACCATTTCCCTTCTAACCTTATGACTCCTGTGGGGAATTCTAGCCCGACCCACCCCTCCGCTGCACACCAAGGGTAGCCTGATTACGGTACTACCGAAAGTTGTAGCAAAGCTACTAATCATATATATTGGGCTTAAAGCCTCCAGTGGATCCATACCATACGGCCATGCGATCCTGGATCCATACCATACGGCCATGCGATCCATAAATATTAACACAGAGTCATCAATATATATGTTAGGCATATAGCCACGGTAAATATGATTAGCACAAAGCCATAATAATAGCACAAAGCCTTCGGTATTGGCACAAAGCCCATAATTATGGCACGAAGCCCATATTAATGGCACATAGCCCTCGGTAACATTATCGATTGCGACATGGTACGCTTGGTGGCTAAAAGCTTGCGGTGGATCCATACCATACGGCCATGCGATCCTCAAATCTTCCTCCGTACTATAATTCCCACCCATATGCATCCTAACCAGAATATCATATGAATGCATCAAACACAAAAGTAACATCCACAAACTCATATTCGTCACATAGGGGTATTTTCATCATTTCACTACCCAGGGGTATTTTTGTAATTCTACCCTACAAGGGTATTTTTGTAATTTCCAAAATAGGGGTATCTTGGTAATTTTGCAAAACAGGGGTATTTTGTATTTTTGTAAAGCAGGGGTATTTTGGTAATTTCATAAATCAGGGGTATTTTGGTAATTTTGCAAACTGAGGGTATTTCGATAATTTTGCAAAGTAGGGGCATTTTGATAATTTTGTAAATAGGGGGTATTTTGGTAATTTCACAAATCGGGGATATTTTGGTAATTTTACAAAATAGGGGTATTTCAGTAATTTCACAATTTGGGGGTATTTTGGTAATTTTGCAAACAAAGGGTATTTTAGGTGATTTTGCAAACCGGGGGTATTTTGTCCCTTTCGGGTTTTAGCTATGAACTTTGGCCCATCAACAAGTCCTCGCGGCTAAAGTGAACAGACACTACGCACCAGGTAGGATTCCAGAAAAGAGGAGGTAGGCCACTAGGGCCGCTTAAGTACCAAGCTCTCCCTAGATCCAGTCCTAGACATGCGTATGCCCGTTGCCACACTCCAACCCTACATCTTGTTCACAGACATGTTTAATTAAAAATTAAGTCTTATGGAATTTAAGAGTTGTTCAAAACTAGGCCTAAGGTCCATAAACCCTAGCATACTTGTCTACGTCTCATAAAGCTTATCAAACCCAAATTCCAACCTTACGGCCTATTAGGCCCGAATGTTATCAAATGGCCTATTAGGCCCAAAACAAATCTAGATCGTGTATCATGTGTGACTAACTCAATTCGTATAACAAACCAAACCATTCCATCAAAATTAGCCTCAGGGCCCACCGGGCCCATTTAGCCACTTTCGGCTTTTCGGCTTTTCAACATTGCCAATATCGTATGTGTAGTGTTTGTACACACCTGGTAACCACGCGACACTGCAAACCCCTTAGTCATGAACCTACAATCGACATCACCTAACGATTAATCAGAACTTAATATACACTTATCGAAAACTGAAACCTCACCGTAACCTTACCGTGCACCTCACGTTATAGTAGCCCTTCATTCGCTACTATTGGCGATTATCCTCTAGGTCTGCACCCAAACGCCCACTTAGGTATATTAACGCTCCTCATAGAATGCTCTATATATAGCTAGCTTCTCACCTTCCTTCTTTGTATCTTACCGATGTGGGATCCCTCCGTCAGTAGAGTTTAAATCCAACTCAAACTCTTCCCGTCCAATCTACAAAATAAATACTCCCTTGCTTGTCATGAGATTCGAACCCAGCCTCCCTTGTAGCATAATCCACGCTGCTAGCCACTAGGCCACAAGTTCCTCTCGTGTCTAAAATCATGCGCAACTAAATATAACCCTATGGCAAAATTCTAGAGTCCATTTAAAAAGAAAACCAAAATGCAAGAGCCAAGACTTGAACCTTGGACCTCCTTCCTCCCTTATGGCGTCATCCCCTTGCCTCTTATGTGGTGTCACTTTTCCACTACACCACACACTCCACTTGTGTCATTCTTTCCATATTTTATTCTTAAAGCCTACCTACTAACTCCCAGGGTTTTTTTTTCACCTAAAACCAAAATTTCCCTAAAGCCAAAGTTTGAACCCGGGACTTCATAGAAGCCCCCCTAACTTCCAAAATCACTCACCTAATAGATCCAACTTGCACTAATGCCGTTCTCTTATTCCCAAAAATTTTAAACTCTCCTACGCCTAAGACCCAATGGGCCCAATCCTACTAGGCCCAACTTTGGGATGTTACATATACTGAGCACTGCGTGTGCGAATTCGAGTAATTGGCACTATGTGTGCGATCTTACATACTGAGCACTATGTGTGCGAAATCGGTTGTTTGGCACTGTGTGTACGAGCTTATATGCCGAGAACTGTGTGTGTGATATCGGTTGTTTGGCACTATGTGTGCGAGCTTATATGCCGAGCACTGTGTGTGCGATATCGATTGTTTGGCACTATGTGTGCGAGCTTATATGTCGAGCACTGTGTGTGCGATATCGATTAATTGGCACCATATGTGCGGAAAAATAAGTAACGACACTAAGTGTGCGATACGTTACATGAATTGCACTAAGTGTGCGGAATTACAGATCTCTCAAAACATAAACAAATGGATGGAGATAACCGAGAAGTGTTACTTAAGTAAGTGATGTATGATATCTTAGTAACCTAGTACTAATGAGGTAAGTTGCTCTTGTTTTATGAATTTATAAAAATGTGATGTGTTCACAAATTTATGAGATTGTTTGAAATGGTTAAATGGTATGTGAGTATTCGGCTTTGAGATTTCTTGAATTTTGTAAGGGTTACATGGTAAAATGTTATATGTGTTTGCGGTTAAGAGTTCTTCTATGATCTAGCTGAATTGATTAAATTTGTATAATGTTTCGTTGCATATATTTCCTATTGCATATAACTTACTAAGCTATATTAGCTTACCGCACGTGTGTTTGTTTAACTATTGTATAGATCTTGAAGTCAAAGTGTGCGAATTTTAAAATACCGAGCACTAAATGTGCGAAATCAGACAAGGAGCACTAAGTGTGCGATTAATTTTTATATCTTGGATTGAATTTTGGGTAAGTGGATATAATGAATTGATATTAATTGAAATCAAAAAAGAGCGATAAATTAGTTTGGATGGAAAGTATAAATTAATTTTATAGTTCAATTGATATGAGTTGACATGGAGTAATGCTTATTAAATCTCATTGATTTATACATGAATTTTATATATTGTATTCGGTCATGTAAAAGTTTGTATAAAGAATTCATTTGATTAGTTTTAAATCTTGAATATGTGCTTTATATTGGTTTGAAGTGCAAGTATAAGTTCGGTAAGTAATATATATATATATATATATATATATGCATGTGAAACCTGTTATCGAAGGTTTGGAAGTTCGACCTTTAGGCTATGAAACGAGAAAGATTTCAAAAGGTGATATGAACTAAAGTCATGGTTATAAACCTTGGTTGTGAGTATATTATTCTGACCTTGCTAGTGTAGTGTTATAATGCATTATTGTTGTGAAATTGCTTATAACTTACTAAGCTTTCGAAGCTTACTTTGTGTATTTTTCTTATGATTATAGAGTTTCAGAGACTTGCTCGGGTTGGAAGTCGAAGGTGATCTCATCACACTATTTAGTTTTCGCTTCGGTAAATAAATGCTTGAAGATTTGGTTATGTGGCATGTATAGACTAGTTATGATATGGTTGGTTTTGAAATTATATATATATAGCCATGTGAAAATGGCTTGATTATGATGTTAATGGTTGTGTATTCGGTCATGGCTTAAGTTTAATTTGAAAGTATGTTTCATGGTAAATATGTTTGTAATGTGGTTATATGATTTTGCAATGAAACAGTTTTTGGTTAGCAGCAGTGATGTGATTTTGAAAAATCACCAAAAATAGGAGAAATGGAATTAGAAAGTGAATAAGATATAGAATCAAAGCTTATTGTGTCTGTTTTTATATGAAAGAAACATAGTAGGCAAAGAAATTTTACATCATGAGATATTTAAATTTTAGTGAGATTGGTTCTGAATGATTTCGTGATCTCCTGTTCTATCTTGAAAAAATTATTAAAAATTGTACAAAAATAATTATGGAGAATAGTGTATATTCTTAGAATCCTTAATGAGTCTATTTTTTATTGGAATAAGTGAGAACACTAATTGAATTCTGTACAATGTGATAACTGAGTTTTTGTAAGGATAGGTCAGAACCATCAAACAGTAAAAAGGAGAAATTTTAATGAATAAACTGTACTAATTGGCCATATGAAAAATTCTGGAAAAATTATAGTAAGAAGATATATGAGTCTAGTTTCAAGGAAAATTTACAGATCTAAATTTTGAGTTTCGTAACTCGAGTTATAGTCAATTTAGTCAACATGATGCAGATGGACAGTTTCAATATTTATGCCCCGAATTAGTAGTTAAGACTAGTAATGCCTTATGCTCGACTCCGGCAATGGTCTCGGGTAAGGGGTGTTACATGAGAGTTGGCTTATTTTGGTATATTTGGTGATGTATATATTTGTGCAAATGGCCTTTTGTTTTGTGGTTGATAATTGCCATTTATATTCTTGTTATGAATTGGCATTATGGATGTCAAATGGTTTAAATTGGAAGTTGATATACTTATGGTTTTATGGCAAGATAATGTATGTATGAAGTTAATCATTTAAGTAGAATTGTAAATGTGATTGGCATGTTTTGCATAGGCAATTTATGATGTTATGAGCATTATAGTTTTTGGTATGGAAATAGCATGAATTAGACTTGATTGAGATTGGTTGGAATGCCTATTTATGCCATGTTATTTGCCATTTGGTTTGTGTAGGTGATTCAAAGTTTGGGTGAGAAAAAAATGGCTTGGCAAATAGCCTATTTTTGTCCACACGGATAGAGACACGGGTGTGTTTTGGCCGTGTGTGACACACGGTCAGGTGACATGGCCGTGTGTCCCCCGGTGTTTAATTAGAAATCAAGTCAGTATACTCCACATGGCCCAACACACGGGCGTGTGACTTGGCCATGTGGCATAAATTAGTATACCCTACAGGTTTGACACGGCCTAACCACGGCCTAGCATACGGGCGTGTGAGCCATTTTGAAAAGGCACACGGGCTGGTCACACGGGCATGTGGTTGGCTGTGTGACCCAAGTCAGGGAGTTACACGGGGTAAGACACGGACTGGGACACGACCATGTGATCCCATTTCGAATGTCCACATGGCCTGTGACACAGGCGTGTCTTTGGCCACAGGCTTGTGCCCCCTGTATTTTGTAAAATTTTCTAAGTTTTTCGAAAATTTCCTGAGATATCGATTTAGTCCCAAACCACTTCTAAAGTATGTTTTGGGCCTTGTAGGCTCGTATTAGAGACTTGATGAATGATTATGGATGACTTGTATTGATATTGAAAATTGTATGAGAATTGTATGTTAAATTGTGTTTTAAGTCTGGTAATGCTCCGTAACCCTATTCCGGCAATGAATATGGGTTAGGGGTGTTACAACTATTATTGGCCTTGGCAGTACAAATGGGTTGGAAAATTCATCAGCTAGATGTCAAATCATCTTTCCTGAATCATTTAATCAGCTAGATGTCAAACCAACCTTCCTAAGTCAACTTCCTGGGTTTGCTGTTAGAGAAAAAGAAAAGGTGTATATGCTTAAGAAAGCCCTATAAGGCTTAAAACAGGCTCAACGAGCTTGGTATGAGAGGATAGATGAGCACTTCGTGAGTTTGGGATTTGAAAAGAGCCCTAGCAAGCAGACTCTGTATGTAAAGAAGACTAGCGAAGTGACTTCGCTGATTATCTCATTATATGTAGACAAATGGCTTGTGAGTTGGACCAGCAATGACTTAGTAAAGGATTTTAAGCTACAAATGGAGAAGATATTCGAAATGGCAGACCTTGGGGAAATGAGCTATTTCCTTGGAATGGAATTGCAACAAGTTCAGTGAGGAATATTCATAAGTCAACAGATCTTCCCATTGAAGATTTTAAAGAGGTTTTGCATGGAGAAGTGTAAACCAATCAACACACTTGCTGCAATTAGAGAAAAACTCAATAGTAGTGTAAAATTTCAAAAGGTTGATGAGAAGAACTATCAAAGTCTTGTTGATTGTTTGTTGTACTTGACAACAACATAACTTGATATTATGTTCGTAGATGAGCACTTCGTGAGTTTGGGATTTGAAAAGAACCCTAGCAAGCAGACTTTGTATGTAAAGAAGACTAGCGAAGTGACTTCGCTGATTATCTCATTATATGTAGACAAATGGCTAGTGAGTGGGACCAGCAATGACTTAGTAAAGGATTTTAAGCTACAAATGGAGAAAATATTCGAAATGGCAGACCTTGGGGAAATGAGCTATTTCCTTGGAATGGAAATGCAACAAGTTTAGGGAGGAATATTCATAAGTCAACAAAGCTTCCCATTGAAGATTTTAAAGAGGTTTTGCATGGAGAAGTGTAAACCAATCAACACACTTGCTGTAATTAGAGAAAAACTCAATAGTAGTGTAAAATTTCAAAAGGTTGATGAGAAGAACTATCAAAGTCTTGTTGATTGTTTGTTGTACATGACAACAACATAACTTGATATTATGTTCGTAGTTGGCTTGTTGTCAAAATTTATGCATTGCTACGATACTTCTTTTTTCAAAGCTATTAAAAGGGTGCTGAGATACGTCAAAGGAACAACTGATTTTGGTGTTTGGTTCACAATGGCAAAAATTGCAATGGTAGATTCATTGAATCTTGTAGGGTACACTGACAGTGATTGGGTTAGATTAGTGGATGATATGCAAAGTACCTCCGAATATTTCTTTTCACTTAGATATGGGGTACTCTCTTGGAGTTCGAAGAAGCAATCGATAATTTCGTAACCCACAGCTGAAGCAAAGTATGTAGCTACAACAGCAGCACTCAACCAAGCAATTTGGTTGAGAAAACTTTTATTTGACTTAAATCTTATCCAGGTTGAAGCAACCCAAATTTTGTGCGACAACCAGTTCGCCATAGCAATTACGAAGAACCCAGTCTTTCATGGAAAGACGAAGCATTTCAAGATCAAGTATTATTTTGTGAGAGAAGTCGAACAGAGTAAAGAAGTGACTCTGATTTATTACAATACTAAAACTCAACTTGTAGACATTCTAACCAAAACACTTGGAAAGACAAGGTTTGAAGAGTTGAGAAATAAAATTGGCATTCGTAACATGAAGGCCAATGAGGAGATTTGCGAGGTAACCATTCATGTAGCATGCACACTTGGCAAAATCTCCAAGAACAACTCTTTGAGAGTGGCAAACTTATAGCACAAGGTGGATACATATGGAGGATTGAACTTGGAAAAATCTCCCATATTGATGAATCATCCAATATTGACAAACTCTATAATATTGGTGGACTCACAGAAAATGGAAAACTCATTACTTTGGTGGACAAAGAACATTAACTAGATTGTAAGAGCTTGCGTGCAAGCTATGAATATGTTTTCCATTTTTAGAATATTTATAATTTATTAGCATAATATATTTGTTATTTATTAGCATAAAATCTTTCTTAGTTCATTTTGTAGTTAGGAGCTTTTCTTGTTATAAATACCCCTGTTTCATTGTTTAATAAAGGTGAGAGTGCAATATATAAAAATTTTAGCAGAAAACTTTGTTGCTAAAACTTTTGTTTCTTCTCTGCAATTACTTTTTAGTGTCATAATTCCTATAGTTTTTCTAGACCACCTTGGAATGCATACAATAAAAACTTGCCAACTAGAAATCCAAACTATTATCACTTAGTGGTAAGCTAGTTTTAATACAATCCAGATTGGCAGCAACACTAATATATTCTCTATCTTGCACTAAGGCACCTAACTCAACATTGGCAAAATCCTTGGTTGGATCAGGACACTAGTCGTAGAAAACTCCACATAAGTATCTGGAATCAATTGTGTTGGCTTAAGAAGAAATGTAGGTTGAGTATCCATCAAGTTGACATGATGAATGATGCACTCCTCAAACAAGCATAACAAATACTCACAAGACCTCATTCAGTATCTCACTATCTATTACTAACTAAAATTGTTCTACTACAAATTTACTAGAAGTATCTCACTATCTATTACTAACTAAAATTGTTCTACTACAAATTTACTAGAAGTACAAGCACAAACATCTGATTCTTAGACATGGAAAAGCATCCTCAAAGGATAAGTTAATGTTAGTGGAAATTATCTAGAAAGTGGCAAAGCAAGCCCACTTAAGAGCTACATGTGACGCCACCAAGGAGCAAGGAGAGCTTGTGTTGAGTCATGAAATCCTCTTTTGTTCTTTATTTTGACGGCACATGGGGGAGAGTTTCTCCTCTCTTTAAACTCTTATTATTATTTATTTATTGAATTACATAAAGACACCTTGTTTTCTTTTTTTCCAAGTTTGCTAGCGAATCTCTAAACCCTCTCTTCTTATATTTTTTTTCTTTCCATCCTCCAAAAACCTTGAACTAGTGAAAATTAAACTAATCCATTTGAATTGGATTTATTTGAACAAGTCTTTAGGTATTGATGAGTGGAGAGGCAAATAAACCAAGGGTCTAAATGCAATTAGACCATGCTATATTAATGTTAGTGGCAATGGATAATCTAATAAATGCTTTTCCACTATGCTAACATCATTGAATCTAGAACACTAGGTTTTGGTTTATTAGTTTAATTTATATATTAATTATATTTATATATGTATAAACAAGAGCAAGTGGACTTAAGTAAATTTTGAATTCAGCCAAGAATTCATTTTTACCATCTTTTCCCCATCGGGCGGGTTTGGTAATTACACTTCATTTTTACCATCTTTTTCCCCATCGTTTGCTTAAGGGAGAATGGAGAATTTCTAAGTGATTTCCACCCTCTTGTTGTAAGCAATTTTAGTAGGTAAGAAAGCCATTTTTTCTTAAATTTTGTTGAATTTTAATTAATGATCATTAATAAGTTCAACCTAGAGTTGTTCATGGGCCGGGTCACCCAAAAATGGGAGGATTTGGGTAAAAATATAGGCCCACAAAAGGGGCTGGGGGTAAAGTTTTTGGTTCGAGCCGGCTCATATTTGCAATAAAAAAACCCTGCTATTTTCCCACTTTTTTTCATTGTTTTGCTACCATTTCACTATTATGTTTCTACTATTTTGTTGTTAATGTTTTGATATTGTATAACACTTGTTTTATTGTTAATTTTGCTACTATTTTAGAGGCATTTGCTTGTTAAGTTGCACTTATCTTAGTGTTATTTAAGTATAAAGACTTTTTTAATTTATTTTCAATTTTTTGGGAAACATTTATTTTAATATTTTTAGTGTATTTGGTGTATTATATTTTTAAAATTTTTTATATAAAAATAAAGTTAAAAAATTTAATACTGGTCGAATCGGATCGGGTTTGAGTTTTAGCATTTTTAACTAGGTTGAGCTTGGGTAAAAAATTTAGACCTATTTTTTAGGTAGGGCCGAGCCCTAGCCTATCAATTAGGCCTAAAATTTTGTTAGGGCCCAGCCCATCAACAACTCTAGTTGAATCCATTCGTTGGATCGAGGAATTGTTGAAATTTTTGTGTGGATATAATTGTTTAAGATTAAGAAAATTAGATAGAAAAATTGATTATGGATATTAGATGTTCTAAGCTTAGCTGATATATGTTAGAAATTGAAGTGGGTGATGTTAGAATAAAGTTTAATTAAGTTTAAACTTTAATGGTTATGTTTAGATTACTAAGGACCAAATTGTAAAGAAAGAAAGATGTTGGAAAATTATGCTATGGATTGATAGTATGAGGTCCATAGAGAATAAATGTAAATTCAGATTTTGATTCAATCGGGTAAATAATGAGACATGAGTATTTCGAATATAAAGATTAAAAATTGACTTATTTGTAAAGTATGCTATTATACTTGGTTTTGGGTTATTTTTTAATCGGTTGTGAAACTAATACTATTTCATAAATGAATTATTGAACATGGTTAAAGATAGAGCTAGAGCTTGAGGAACAAAGGCAAATATGGGCAACGGGCAACATATTGGATTTGTGCTAATATAATTTGTTTTTCCTTACATAAGCTTGTTAAGTAATTAGATTTAAGAAACTGTAATATTTATAATAATTAAAAGTATAAATTATACTCTAACCGTTGGTCGTTTAAATATGGTATATATTAGCTATGACATGTGATTAAGCTATAATGGTTCACGTGGTATATATATGACATGAGTTTTATGATTGTAAAATATGATATATTATTTTGATATGATGATTTGAAATTGGCTTAATATTGTGAAATAGGTTATTATAATTTGATGAGTTGAACACGTTTAACGTTGCATCATAAAATTACTTATTGAGTTATTGTGATGAGAATCATGAATATCTCTATAACTTAATTATTTGAATATAATATTATAACATAATGAAATGATATAGTATTTGGTAAAATGTTATAATGTTTTATGATTGGATAACATCCTATTAAACGTTGTCAGTTATAGTTGGCATGCCAATTAGGGTCTAAAGTATGTGTTAAGTGTAACATCCCAAAAATGGGGTTACCTGGAATTTAATTATTTTTCCTATGTATGAATGGTTGAGGCATTATTTATGGAATAATCATGATTAATTTAAGTTTTGTGTTGGCTCGATTTGGTAGGAAATTTTAGTTTTTAACTTCTAAGGTAGGGAGCCTTAGCAAGAGGGTGTTATAAGAATAAATGGGGATAATTTGGACATAAAATAAGCCTAGACTAAGTGGCGAGTAAGCCCACTTAAGAGCTACATGTGGCGCCACCAAGGAGCAAGGGAGAGCTTGTGTTCGAGTCGCGAAGTCCTCTTTTGCACTTTATTTTGACGGCATGGGGGAGAGTTTCTCCTCTCTTTAAACTCTTATTATTATTATTTATTTTTTTGATGATAAATAATAAGTTAAAAGAAGGATAATAGGGGATTTTATTTTAAGGATAATAGGGGATATTACATGGATTATTAAGAGATTATTACTTATTATTATTCATTAAATCATATTAGTTTGAATAGGTGGCCTATAGTGATTCAAGGAAGATTGATGAATCTTGAACTCTTTGTTAAGAGAAGTGGACGGCAAGGACACTAGGGAGGGGGTGCCGAATTCTTATATAAGCACCTAAAGTGATCACCTTATTTTCTTTTTTCCAAAGTTTGCTAGCCGAATCTCTAAACCCTCTCATCATATATTCTCTTTTTCTTTTTACATCCTCTCCAAAACCTAGGCCGAAACCCTCCTAGCATCTCCCATTGCCGAATTCCCCTCCTCAATTCTTTCTTCTTTTATTTTCCTACTAGCCGAATCATCTATTCTCTACCTATCTTTCTTCTTTCACCAAAAGTCCAGCCTTGAGTTAAACACCCCTAGCCAATCTAACTTCCATCAAAGTCTGAAAACCCTTTTCTTTAGGCTCTACTTGGCGAATTGTGTGCATGAGAAGTAGGCATCTTTTGTTGACGATCTCGATGAGGTAAGGATCTTAGGCCGAATGCCTATGTTATTGGTATCTCATTATATCGACTTTGGTAAAGATAGGTATGGTTTGGCAACTATTGATTTAAGAATACTAATCACGATTAAACTAATCCTTTGTAGGATCTTGAGTTTGGAGATAAGCAAGTAAGTTCGCTAGCGTTAGTCAATCAATCTTGATGAGGAGTTACATATAGATTGGTGTTCATTTAAAAAAGGGTTGTGATTATTTATATTGACCGATTGTAGTTTGTGAATCAGATTCGTGATTTGGGCACCGAGGCTAGTATTCAAAGAGACTAGGTAAAGATTCGGGTACAAAATATGACCCCTTTAAAATCCTTGGATTGGCCGAATAGGCCATAGGGCTAACCCCATGGTTGGCCGATTGTAGGTACAAAGGAATCTAGGGTGGTCGGCTCTTCTTTTCGGGATTTAGACTATCCAGTGGTGACAGTGTGTACATACACACTATATAATGTATTAAATATGCTTAACTTTGTGAATGCTCATTTTATGAATGTAGCATTGGAATGAATACCTAATCGGTATAAGTGGTGATTCGGTAAGTACACGATAATGTGATTTATTATTATTATTAATGCTTTTGGTAAGCATGATGTGTTGACACGTGAAATTTAAGAATGTGATGGCATGAAATATATGTATGTTTATCTGTGTGGGATTGATGAGTGGAGGGGTGATATTGTGCCGACGGGCACCAGGTGCTTTGGTAGCACTGCTGTGACTATATGTCACGGAGGTTTGGTACCTCCCGAGGTTTGGTACCTCAATAGCGACTTGTCCACATGGTTAACACCACCGTGGGTTGGCCCCACTTGAGATATGGGATCGTCTGCGGTGATTTGGTATCACCACGATGGGTTGGCCCCATCACCGATTTGTGTCTACGGACACCGGTGTTTTAGTAACACATTGTGACTATATGTCACCGGTGGTTTAGCACCACCAGTGGTTTGGTACCACAGCAGGGGTAGCGAAAGGCGTATGGTTGGCTAGGTTGGGTACACATTATTTTGCATATTAAATGTTATATTTTGTGTATGAAAATATTTTAAAACGGGGAAGGGTTACATCTTGAGTCTTGGTGACTCACCTTCTCCATTAATTTTTCGGTGATGCTTAGAACGCGGACATGGAGCCGGAGGGACTTGAGGAGGCCATGCGGTGGATTTAAAACTTAATAGACTTTAATTTTAGTTATTTTAAATTTGGTTATTGGGTTGTTTTATTTGGTTGTAATAAGGCCTCATATTACTTTACTTTGTTTTTTTTATGTTGGATATTTTATTTGTACTATAAATTTGAATCACGCGTTTTATAAAATTAACACGAAAAATGTTTTATCGTGCCATCGAGCACATCCGAAAATTTGTGTAACAACTTGACTTGATTAAATGTTCAAATTGGACTAAGTATAATTTCAAGAAGATAACTTAAAATGAGCGATTTTAAACAAAACGTAAGTGGATTTAGAAAATGGGTTTCAAAAACTTCTTCTTAGTAACGACCCATATTAGGTCCTAACGATTGGGCGGGTTTGAAACATTACAAATTGGTATCGAGCCAGTTCAAAACTTCATTGTGAGGGGCCCAAGGCCCAAAAATGTTTTAGTAGGCCTTATTAATTGTTTTTGGGTTTATGGCGGCATGGCCCGAGTCTCCAAGACCGATCCGCCTGTAAGTACCTCTAAACTTCTTTGTGGATTGTGATACATAGAAGGGTAGGAAGCATGGAGCGTAGATAGACTTATAGGAATTTGAACCCTAGGATTAGATTACTCAAACACACAAGCTAAACATAAGACTTAAAGAACTAAACCAATCTATGACTTAGTCACCGAGCTAGGGTGTGGTAATCCTGTATGCATGTCTAGGATTGGAGCAGGAAGAGCACGGTATTTAAGCGGTCAGGTGACTCACCACCTCTTCGCAGTATCCTACAGTGCGTGGCTTGGGTTCACCCTAACTCGGAGGGCTCGGTGGTGTGGTAACCTCATGCGCATGTCTAGAAAGGTTCGATGGGAGCTTGGTATTTAAGCGATCCGTGACTCACCTCCTCTCCACACGAAACTGCACTGTGCGTAGCTTGGGTTCACTCGACCAAGAAGGTTCGGTCATAGGCTAAACCTAATGACTAAAACCCGAAAGGAATTAGCCATGTTTTGAAAGGAACGAAACAATGAAACCCTAATGTTTTCAAAATTTACGTAATAACTCTTTCAAATCGGAAAACATCATTTTTACAACGTTTTCCTTGAAAAACTCGATTTCTGGAAAAATTACAAAAATGCCTTAGGGGTAAAATTACTAAAATACCCCGGTTCATATCAAATCAATGATTTTGTCCAAAAATTTTAACTATTCTATAAATATTCAACAACTTAACCTTGAAAATCATCAAGAAAATAGTTGGTTCGGAAAAAAAAAAACTTAAAACGCCCTCAACTTATAAAATTACCAAAATGCCCCGAGTACAAAATTTTTGCAACATCAACTTTGTTTTAAGAAGGAAAACTCTCAAAAAGAATCCTCGGAGTTTTACAACCTGTCAAAAATACCTCGACTTTTAAAATTACAAAATTACCCCAAGTGACAAAATTACCAAAATACCCCTGGTTTCAAAGTGATGACGTATCTTTAAAATTTTACAACTTTTTCAGAAAAACCCTCCAGTTTTGGGAACTTCAAACAACCTACTTTACTAAAATTTTAAAATCTCTTTTATTACGAAAATACCCTTTTAGGAAAATGACGAAAATACCCCTGGGTTAGAAATGGGCAGAAATGTCCGAAGAGCGAATAGGTATGGAAAGTATTAAGGAATGGATGCAAGAACTTCTTTGTGTGAACTAGGATAGAAGACTGAAACCTTGTTTGCACGAAAGAATCCCTAATTAAAATTTCTTCATAAAATTTCTTCGCGAGTAATGAAGTGGAACAAACGCTAATACATAAAATTTCTCTTAATCAGTTAAAAGCGCGATAGATAGGATGAGTTCTAGAGGGCGTGGGCGCCGTGGGCGGCAGGGTAGGATGATGGTGTCTGAACCCGTCAGTCGGGACAAGGTTACAACGATGTACCACCGCCACCACCACCTCCACTTTTAGTGCGGAGGAGGCGAGGATCGGGATCGGGAGGAGGCGATGCTCATGGCGGTGTTACGAGTACTCGAATTGGTGGTGAAATTTGGTGGAAATTTAGGAGCTCAATCATGCTCCGCGAATTCGGTCCAACGGAGAGGTGTTCCGGTGTGTGTCGGGCACCCAAAGCACCAGTGTAGCAATCTTGGTGGAATCTACGGAAAGGATAATGGATGATCTCGACCGACCGAGGAGGAAAAGTGAAAGGAGTATATCGCTTCTAAAGGATGAGGCGTGTCGGTGGTGGTGTGATTCGAGATGGTGCTACAGCAGATGATTTGACTTGGGAATATTTCAAAACCGCTTTTCAGAAGAAGTATGTGGGCACCAGCTACATTGTGCGCTGAGAGGAAGGCTTTTCTGGGCCTAATACAAGGAACTAAGTCCGTGGCCGAGTATGAGGCAGAGTTTCTGAGACTGTGTAGGTATGCCAGAGGAATCGTAGCCACTGAACACGAGCGCTGTGTCCGCTTTGAAGACGGACTCCGAGATGACTTGAGGTTATTAATTGCCCCGCAGCAAGTTCGTGAGTTTTCGTCTCGGTGGAAAAGGCTAAAGTAGCCGAGGGATCAAGGAGGTCGTGAGGCGAATTATAGTAGAAATAATCGAAGAGAGGATTTGGGTCACCGGATCCGATGGTAATGATCGAAGAAGGCTAGGCGAGTGGGTCAAATCGAGTGACAAGGCCGTAGCTAATAATCGGTAGGCTCGGTCAATCGTTGTGGGAAGTCCCATTGGGGAGGTTGTTCGGCCGGCGATAGGGGATGTTTTGAGTGTGGATCTTTAGAACATCGGTCGAGATTGTCCCAAAGCGAGCTCGGAATCGACTGAGGCGAACCGTACTCGGGACGAAATGTGGGACCGCAGAGGGTCGTGGTAATGGCGAGAGGAAGTAATGGTCCTAACCGAGGTCGAGGAACTCGAGGCGAGGTTCAGCAACATGAGGCTAGGCGGCTGGCTTAGTCTATCTGGCAAGGCGTCGCGAGGAGGGTGACGACCGGATGTCATAACCCAGATGCGTTTCGATTTTGGTCTCCTTATTATGCATTAATTGATGTGGGGTCTACACATTCGTGCGTAGCCGATGAGTGTGGTAGAGACTTTAAACCTAGACTCGAGGCTGCTGCTAGGGAGATAAGCGTAGTGAGTCCTTTAGGTCACTCCGTAGGGTAGACAAACTCTTTAGGGGCGTACCCTAGAACTCAAGGGTCGATTCTGGTCGATCGATGGAACTACCATTCGGGAGTTCGATTTGATCCTTGGAATGGATTGGTGGCTAAGTATCGGCGAATTTGGATTATGTGACTAAGCGCATGGTTCTTAAGACTACCGAGGGTGGTGAAGTGGTTATGATAGGTGATAGAAGAATTACCTATCCAATGTGGTGTCTGCCTTGAAGCGGAAAAGATGGTCAAGAAGGGTTGTGAGGCGTACTTGGTTGAATTTGTGCTTTGGAAGCTAAGGAGTCGATGGTTGGAAGGTCCGAACGGTTGGGAATTTCTTGATGTGTTCCCGGAAGAACTTAGGGTCTACCTCGAGATCGGGAAGTCGAATTGATATAGACTTGCTACGGAGCAGCACTCGTCTATAGCACTTACCGAATGGCAAGAAAGAATTGGTGGGTGAAGGCTCAAATTCGAAGCTCTTGGATAAAGGATTTATTCGACCTAGTATATCTCCGTGAGGGCGCTGTATTATTTGTCAAGAAGAAGGATCGGTTCTATGCGGATGTGCATCGACTACCGTCGATTAAACAAGTTAACGATCAAAAACAAGTACCCATTGCCTCGGATCGATGACTTGTTTGACCGATTGAAGAAGCGTCGGTGTTTTCGAAGATAGACCTTAGGTCGGGTTACCATCAACTTAAGGTGAAGGGGTCGATGTTCACAAGACGGCTTTTGAACTTCGGTATGGGCATTACGAGTTTCTAGTGATGCCATTCGGGTTGACCAATGCACCCGGCATTCATGGATCTAATGAACGAGTTTTCAGCGATTACTTGGACCAATTTGTCGTAGTGTTCATAGGCGACATATTGGTTTACTCAAAACGGAGGAGGAGCACGACAAGCATTTACGGATAGTCCTACAAGTGTTGAGGAAAAGAGTTGTATGCCAAATTCGATGAAGTGCGAATTTTGGCTAAGGGAGGTGGCTTTCTTAGGTCACGTAGTATCGGCGGAAGGATTAGAGTGGATCCCATAAGATTGAAGCGGTATTGGAGTGGAAACCGCCTAAGTCGATGGCGAGAGATCTGAAGTTTTAAGGGTTAGCGAGGGTATTATCGGAGATTTGTGGAAGGTTCTCCCGATCGCAGTAGCAGATTGACTAAGTTGCTTAGGAAAGGTGTTCCATTTGTATGGTCGGAGAAGCAAGAAAGCTTTGATAAGTGAGAAAATTACGACTAAGCTCGGTTTAGTACAACCCGAGCGGAAATTATTCACGATCTATTGTGATGCATCTCACCTTTGGTTTGGGGTGTGTGTTGATGCGAGATGGGAAGGTAGTAGCCTATCGTCCGTCATTTGAGACCGCATGAGGTTAACTATCCAACTCACGACACAGAGTTAGCCGCATCGTCTTCGCCTTGAAAGTATGGAGACATTATCTTTATGGGGAGAAGTCGGTAATTTACACGGACCACAAAGTTTGAGGTATCTTGACACGTAAGGATCTGAATCGAGGCAATGTCAGATGGATTGAGCTGTTGAAGGACTATTTGTTCCATCGAGTATCATCCGGGTAAGGCTAACGTGGTGGTGACGCGTTGGCCGGAAGGTCGTGGCGATTTGAGAGCAATGTTTGCTCGATTGAGCCTATATGACGATGGAAGCCTTTTGGCGAGCTTCAAGTTAAGCCAACATGGATCGAGGAGATTAAGAGCAAGCAGTTAGTGGATGAAGGGCTAAATCTGAAGAGAATACAAGTTGAGAATGGTGGTGTAGAGGGTATAGTGTATTTGGTGATGGTGTGCTATGTTTTCGGGGACGGCCTTGTATGCCAAAAGATATGGAGTTGAGGCGAGAAAATTCTCGGGATGCTCATAGCGACCCATCGCTATGCATCCGGGAGGAAGCAAGATGTATGGAGATCTCTGAGCTTGATTACGGTGGCGGATTGAAGCGTGAGATAACGGAATTCGTGGGGAAGTGTTTGGCGTGTCGGCGAGTTAAGTGAACACCGATTACCATCGGGCTACTTCAGCCGGTAAAGATTCCTCAATGGAAGTGGGAGAGGATCACTATGGATTTCGTCGTTGGTCTACCCTTACACCCAACAAGAAAGATGCGATTTGGGTAATCGTGACCGTCGACTAAATCGACTCACTTTATCTGGTGAGAATGGACTACTCACTCCGAAGCTAGCAAAGTTGTATGTGGCGAGATAATCAGATTGCATGGTGTACCGTGTCGCTTATCTCGGATAGGGACCCAAGGTTCACTTTGAGGTTTTGGAAGCGTTACATCAAGCGTTGGTGCAGCGGTTGGATTTCAACCGACTTTCCATCCTCGATCTGACGAAGCGATCGAGAAAGGTCATCTGATCTTAGAAGATATCTTTGAGGGTTGTGTCTTGGAATTAGAGGTAGTTGGGAGGAATTCTTACCTTTGGCGAGTTCGCCTACAACAATAGCTACCAAGCAAGTATTCAGATGGCACCATCTGAAAATCTTGTATGGGCGGAAATGCGAACCAAGCGTCTTTGGGCGGAGTTGGGTGAACGACAAGTGTTGGGCCCGAAATGGTAGCGAGGACGAAGACAAAGTCAAGGTGATTCGGTCTCGTCTTAAGGAAGCATCGAGATGAGCGAAGTCCTATCTTGACCTTAAGCGCAAGGAAATGGAGTATCTTGTAGGGGATAAGGTCTTCTGAAGGTGTCGCTTGGAAGAAGGTACTACGATTTGGGCGAAAAGGAAGTGAGCCCAAGATTCATTGGCCCATATCTGATCTTGAAGCGAGTAGGACCGGTAGCTTATCGACTTGAACGCGGTGAGTTAAGACAGATTCATGGCGTCTTTCACGTATCAATCTTTGAGACGGTATCGGTCGGATCCATCACACGTGGTGCTGTGGCGAAATCGAGGTTAACGCAGACTTATCTTTTGAGGAAGAACACATTCGGATCTTGGATAGAGATATAAAGGTTCTACGTGGGAAGTCGATGCCCTTAGTGAAAGTGCTATGGCGGAATCATGGTCTTTGAGGAAGCTACGTGGGAGCTGAGGATGTGATCTGGTGCAATACCTCATCTGTTTTAGTTATGTAATTTCGGACGAAATTTATTTTAAGGGGTAGAACTGTAACATCCCAAAAATGGGGTTACACGAATTTAATTATTTTTCCTATGTATGAATGGTTGAGGCATTATTTATGGAATAATCATGATTAATTTAAGTTTTGTGTTGGCTCGATTTGGTAGGAAATTTTAGTTTTAACTTCTAAGGTAGGGAGCCTTAGCAAGAGGGTGTTATAAGAATAAATGGGGATAATTTGGACATAAAATAAGCCTAGACTAAGTGGCGAGTAAGCCCACTTAAGAGCTACATGTGACGCCACCAAGGAGCAAGGGAGAGCTTGTGTTCGAGTCGCTGAAGTCCTCTTTTGCACTTTATTTTGACGGCATGGGGGGGGGAGAGTTTCTCCTCTCTTTAAACTCTTATTATTATTATTTATTTTTTGATGATAAATAATAAGTTAAAAGAAGGATAATAGGGGATTTTATTTTAAGGATAATAGGGGATATTACATGGATTATTAAGAGATTATTACTTATTATTATTCATTAAATCATATTAGTTTGAATAGGTGGCCTAGAGTGATTCAAGGAAGATTGATGAATCTTGAACTCTTTGTTAAGAGAAGTGGACGGCAAGGACACTAGGGAGGGTGCCAAATTCTTATATAAGCACCTAAAGTGATCACCTTATTTTCTTTTTCCAAAGTTTGCTAGTAGAATCTCTAAACCCTCTCATCATATATTCTCTTTTCTTTTTACATCCTCTCCAAAACCTAGGCGAAACCCTCCTAGCATCTCCCATTGCGAATTCCCTCCTCAATTCTTTCTTCTTTTATTTTCCTACTAGCCGAATCATCTATTCTCTACCTATCTTTCTTCTTTCACCAAAAGTCCAGCCTTGAGTTAAACACCCCTAGCCGAATCTAACTTCCATCAAAGTGCCGAAAACCCTTTTCTTTAGGCTCTACTTGGCCGAATTGTGTGCATGAGAAGTAGGCATCTTTTGTTGACGATCTCAGTAGGTAAGGATCTTAGGCCGAATGCCTATGTTATTGGTATCTCATTATATCGACTTTGGTAAAGATAGGTATGGTTTCGGCAACTATTGATTTAAGAATACTAATCACAGATTAAACTAATCCACTGTAGGATCTTCGGGATTTGGAGATAAGCAAGTAAGTTCGCCAACGTTAGTCAATCAATCTTCGGTAAGGAGTTACATATAGATTGGTGTTCATTTAAAAAAAGGGTTGTGATTATTTATATTGACCGATTGTAGTTTGTGAATCAGATTCGTGATTTGGGCACCGAGGCTAGTATTCAAAGAGACTAGGTAAATATTCGGGTACAAAATATGACCCCTTTAAAATCCTTGGATTGGCCGAATAGGCCATAGGGCTAACCCCATGGTTGGCCGATTGTAGGTACAAAGGAATCTAGGGTGGTCGGCTCTTCTTTTCGGGATTTAGACTATCCAGTGGTGACAGGTGTGTACATACACACTATATAATGTATTAAATATGCTTAACTTTGTGAATGCTCATTTTTATGAATGTAGCATTGGAATGAATACCTAATCGGTATAAGTGGTGATTCAGGTAAGTACCTGATAATGTGATTTATTATTATTATTAATGCTTTTGGTAAGCATGATGTGTTGACACGTGAAATTTAAGAATGTGATGGCATGAAATATATGTATGTTTATCTGTTGTGGGATTGATGAGTGGAGGGGGCAGTGATATTGTGCCGACGGGCACCAGTGCTTTGGTAGCACACTGTGACTATATGTCACGGAGGTTTGGTACCTCCCGAGGTTTGGTACCTCAATAGCGACTTGTCCTGTGGTTAACACCACCGTGGGTTGGCCCCACTTGAGATATGGGATCGTCGCGCGGTGATTTGGTATCACACGATGGGTTGGCCCCATCACCCGATTTGTGTCTCTGGACACCGGTGTTTTAGTAACACATTGTGACTATATGTCACCAAAGGTTTGGCACCACCAAAGGGTTTGGTACCACAGCAGGGTGAGCAGTGGCGTATGGTTGGCTAGGTTGGGTACACATTATTTTGCATATTAAATGTTATATTTTGTGTATGAAAATATTTTAAAACGGGGAAGGGTTACATACTGAGTCTTGGTGACTCACCTTCTCCATTAATTTTTCAGGTGATGCTTAGAACGCGGACATGGAGCCGGAGGGACTTGAGGAGGCCATGCGGTGGATTTAAAACTTAATAGACTTTAATTTTAGTTATTTTAAATTTGGTTATTGGGTTGTTTTATTTCGGTTGTAATAAGGCCTCATATTACTTTACTTTGTTTTTTTTTATGTTGGATATTTTTATTTGTACTATAAATTTGAATCACGCGTTTTATAAAATTAACACGAAAAATGTTTTATCGTGCCATCGGGCACATCTGAAAATTTGTGTAACAACTTGACTTGATTAAATGTTCAAATTGGACTAAGTATAATTTCAGCAAGATAACTTAAAATGAGCAGTTTTAAACAAAACGTAAGTGGATTTAGAAAATGGGTTTCAAAAACTTCTTCTTAGTAACGACCCATATTCGGTCCTAACGATTGGGCCGGGTTTGGGCTGTTACATTAAGAGTTGTGGAGATTTGACGAAGATTTTTCCTTCGATCCTTGCTCTTTTAAGCCATTGGTATGTTGGATGGATACGCTCTTATGAGCCACTGTTTTGTTGGAGGGATATGATTTGATGCTTACAGTCCTTGCTCTTTAGAGACACTGATATATTGGATGGATATGCTCCTATGAGTCATTGGTGTGTTGGATGGGTCTTGTATACTTGACCTTCGAGTCTGTATTCGGTTAATAGGGATTAATAATTTTATTGAAAATGGTTTTAAATGATTATATTGATGAGATATCTATATTTATACTATGATAATTCAAAAATGTGATTTTTGAATGAATAATGGAAGTGATGATAATAAGTTTTGGATATGAATTGGTATTATGCTTGTATGTGATATGCCTAATGTTTAACCTATCTAAACATTTATGTGTATATATATATTATTAACAAGTTTGTTTACTTATTGCTTTATGTTTTTATTTCAGATTATGTTAGCACAACTAAGTATTCAATACTCAACCTATGGTTATGTTTGTTTCCTTGTGCACGTCTCGGACAGGTTTTTACTAGATCAAAACTATAAGTATCCAAGGTCAGTAGCTTAGCTCAACTCAAATCAAATGTGTACTCTTTTTGCATATAAATTTATAATTAATGACATGTACCTAGGTCGAGTCTTATGGTTGGACATATGTTTGGTTTGTTTTGGAAATTTTTGGACCTATAATGTTTTATGAGATTAATTTCAATGTTAGATTAGTTGAATATTACATATGATCATATGTGTTTGTTCATGAAATTTACTCTGCTAGGTGGTGAAGCATTGAATACTATGTTTGTTAGGTGTTTGGATACGTTTTCAAGTGAAATTGTTGCATTTGAGTTTGGTGTAAAGTTTAGGTAAGTTAGACAAGTTTTGGTTAAGATTTTAACGCAATTGAAATGTTTAATTTAAGCCATTTTACCTTGGAGTCTTGACACAGTAAGAACATGTCTCGAGACCTCAAGAATAACTTTTACCATTGGTATATTTTAGTGGATTGGGTCTCGATCCTAACCAAGCCAATCTCAAGACAAAATGGATTAAGTCTTGAGACAATGTGACTATTGTCTCGAGACATGGGTGCATCGAAGCTAAAATAAATTTTTCCTGTTCCAAGACTCAAGACATCCAAACATCGGAGATAAATGAAGAAAACAGAAAAAGTGTGTCTTGAGACCAATCTCGAGACATGGATAGCTTAGTATCGATACTTGTACCCCAATGTCTTCAGACATATCATCATTGAAGCAAAAACGTAATAGGTCGTTTTTCAGTGGTGGGAAACAGTGATTTCGGGACAACAATTTCGACGAGAGAGTTTGTAGATATTTTTTAATTAATATTTATGAGTTATATATAATATAATAGTAAATCGTGATTTAATAGATTTTATTAATTGGTCAGTTGGTCAATATACAAGTGGCGCGCACCGAAAGTCAAGTGATTTTGAAAAATGAGATATCGAGACCTTGTCGAGCTCAAAAATATTATTATTGAATATTTACAGAGTTATTATATAGGTGAATTGAAGTTTGGTCTGGTACTTCTGATGAATTGTTAGTTAATTAAGAAAAAAAGGACTAAATCTTAACAGACGAAAAAGTTAAGTACTATTGATTTTATTAGCTAAAATGTATGATTAAAGTGGGTTTAAGGATTTAAAAGGTAAATATACCCTTTTTAAATGTTGGTGGACGATTTATGGAATTATTTTAGATAAAATAAAATATATGTTAAGTAATTAAATATCAAACATTAGTTATAAACATAAAAAAAGATAACATCTTCTTCAATGTTTCTTTTGTTCCACCGAAATCACCATTGTTTGAGAACCAAAGATTTGGCCAAGCTCAATACTATTGCATGGTAAGTATTTTCTAAATCATTTTTTTAGTAAATTTTATGTTTTTGAAATCATTACAACTAAGTCCAACCGACTCGTATTTCTATTTTTAAAATTGTTAAAATTTGTTAAAATTACCATTGATGATTTTAGGATGTTCTTGATATTAAATGGAAGCTTGGAAATGTTTGATTCCATATTTGATTAAATGATTGATGAATGATTATTATCTAATGAAATTAGAATTGATATAGCATGATTTTTTTTCTGTTTTGTGTGATAGCATCTTGTAACCCTAATCCAGTGACGGAGACGGGTGAGGAGTGTTACAAAAATACTAATCAAAGGGATATCTATCTCGAGAAATAGTCTTTTTTTCTTGAGACATGCTATTGGATTTTGAATATTGAGTTTGAATTTGAATCTTAACATCAAATTCAACCTCGCATAATCCTATGAACTGTTAATCAAGAATCTTTAGCATTATTAATGTATGTATATATTTATGATTGATGGTTGAATTAATATAAGTGTTAATTACGTATTAACTTTAGTGGAAATGTATTGAGTAAGTCTGAGTTGCTTCTATAACGTAATGTGATATCACACATTTGGATCCAACGATCGAATTGAGTGTAGAGTGTTTCATCTTTTGTATGTTTTTCTTTAACGGTTTTTGCATGAAAAGCAAAATGTATAAGTAAATATTGGCTCACTGATTACCTAATTTTTAACAATGATCAAGTTGCATCATGTGGTAGGTCATGATGCGAGAAGAAAATCAAGAATCAAAATTAAGCAAATTGATTCAAGAGACTATTGTGTTGTCTATCAAGTCTAATTTGGGAGATACCTTATCTTAGTTATCGAGTGGATGACTTCTAAAATGATAAAGACATAGATATGATTATCTGGATTAAAAATACATTAGACATGAACCAAGTTGAATTAATCCTAAATCCATAAATGGATTTATTCACTTGTGACATTCATGGTGTGACTTGCCTTATTCCTGAGTATGTAACTATGCGCATGTAACTCGTATATTTTGATTTATTAAAAATTTGTGTCAAATTGGTAATAGAGTCGAAAGCTGGTATATTGGGTATACAATTTATGTATGGCATAAATTTACTAGAAATAGTGGAATTATAGCTTAATAAAGAGTAAATGGTATCCTCTAATTGACATTGTACAATTGATGAAAAAGAAACGTGACCATGAGTCATTCATCCAAAAAAATATGATTTTATTACTATTTGTTAGTAATAGACTTTTTCACAGAGAAAGATGCAATGGTTACCATATGATAAATATGATCATATTAACTAAACGGATTTAACCCAAAGAGGTTTATTAAAGATACCTATTAGGGTAACACACTAATAATAAGGTCATCAAACAAGAAAAACTATAAGTTGCTTCTACAATGTTTTATATTAAGGGAGAGTTATAAATTATTTGAGCCCTATGTAACGCCCTGAATTTAGGCCTAGTAGGATTTGGCCTTGTGTGTGGGAGCCGCTTGGAGACTACACGTAAAGGTTTATGTGTGCAAGAATTATCACAAATTGCATGTTTGCTTTAATGGTTAAATGATCAAGAGTGTTTGGGAGTGTTGGAGAAGTCCTCGGTTCAAACCTGGGGTTTAGCTAAATTTTTGTTTTAAGTGAATAAAACACTTGGTACTTGGAAGTAAGCCTTTTAAATAATTAAGATTAAAATGTGACACAAGATGAGCTTGTAGTCCGGTGGTTGTGGCGCCATTAAGGTGGCAAGGGAGCTTGAGTTCGAGTCATTCTATGCACAAAGCATTATTTATTTTACTCCTTTGTTGTGTGAGTGGTGGAGTTTGAATAAAACACTACAAGGGTGGTTGGAATTTGAACTGGTCAAGAATGGATTATGGAGAAAATCAAGGAGAAGATTGGGGAGGAAATCATGAAGGGATTTTAGGAGGGAAAATGAGAGTTTGAAGTGAAGTAATACTATGCCGAATTTGCTTGGGAGGTACTCAAAAATTCGGCTGGGGAGGGGGCCTTGCAATTTTGGCTTTTGGTGATCATTGTTTTGGGTTTTCCTTTACAACATCTTAGCCGTATACTTTCCTTGAGTGGCCGAATACATTTTGATATGTTTTCATAACTCATTCATCTATTCTTTTGAGTACTACGATCAATTCTATTCAGCTTCTTTTCTATTTTCACTTCAGCATTCGTTCACCCATACTTCCTCTTTCGATTAGCCCTCTAGTTGTATTCTCTTTTCTTTTGAGTTCTTGCCAGATACCTTCTTCTTCTTCTTTTTGTCATTTCCTTTGGTTTTTGTCAAATGACTATTCTTTTTTCCTCTCTTAATACCAGTTTCTGGAATTGATTCTAAACAATCGGCTGAACATCTGCCATCTTTTCCCTCTGCACTTCTCTACCTTCACCTCTAATTGCTTCATTGGCTGAATACTCATAGATGAGTATCCGACTTACGTTTTCTTTCCTCTTTTGGATTTTTTTGTTCTCTGGTTATTGTCTTCTATTTCTCCTTTTCACACCAACTATATTATTTTGGTATACTCTTCAGATTAAATCGATTCTCGACTTGTGTGCGCTACTCCTTTTATCAGTATCTGGCTCTATAGTCTGGTAAGGGGTGGAAAATAGGGTATAGGGTTCTTGTTGTAATGATATCGTGTGTCTTGTGTGAATCTAAAGAATGAGGGGGTTCTTGTGTAGGTTGTGGCCAAGGGTGATTGGTGCATTACTTGTGAACTAAAAGGTGATCGCTTCTGTTGTTGATAAGGGCATCGTATCTGATTTGGAATTCCGTTAGATTTTGTTAGTGTTATGGGTTAAGTTTCTAATCGGATATTATTGGTTTAATTTAGGTACAAGGTTACTTTAAGCACAATTCGCTTTCATAATCAGGTGTGTATTTTTACCCTATACTTGATAGTCGGCTGAAAAGCCGAGGTGTGTAGCAGTATCCTATATTCGATAGTTGGCAAGAAAGCCAATAGAGTGTGTGTAACCACACTCATTCTGATCGTAGATTGACAAAATGCCGAAAAGCCGAAGTACCGGCGAATGATGCCACACGAGCGTGCGATCACACGTGTGGTGGACTGAGCCCACGAATATGGGCGTAAGATGGTTGAGGCCACCATGAGCGTTCTCATGGGCTTAGGTCGTTTTAGGCTGCGAAATGGGCGTGTGGGCCCAATGGGCCTATGGGCCCCACACGGATTAAATTTGCATATTGTGGTAAATGTTAGACCGAGTCATGTAGTCTACATGGCTAGGGTTGTTTTTGGGCAATGGATCGTGTGGGCCCACTAGGCTGGTGGGCCCCACATGGATAAAATGCATGTTATATGGTTTCTATTGATTTGAACTGTGCTGCTCGTATAGCCGAGGCTATCTCTGGGCTAATTGGGCCGCACGAATGTGTGGGCCAACTTAGGCCCATTTACACCGTTGTGACTATTTAGGTTACTTAAGTCGCTCGAGGCGATGGTGGACCTTCTGTTGGGTCGCTGAGACCCCGATTTGCAAAAATTACTAAAATACCCCGATTTGTAAAATTACTAAAATATCCCCGATTTGTAAAACTACTAAAATACCCCTGGTTTGCAAAATTACTGAAATACCCCTGATTTACAAAATTATTGAAATACCACTGGTTTGAAAAATTATTGAAATACCCTTGAATTGCAAAATTACTAAAATACCCCTGATTTGTAAAATTATCGAAATACCCCTGATTTGAAAAATTATTGAAATACCCCTGTAAGGTAGAATTATCGAAATACCCATGTAGGGTAGAATTATCGAAATACCCTTGTAGGGTAGAATTATCGAAATACCCCTGTAGGGTAGAATTACCAAAATACCTTTGAAGGGTAGGATTACCGAAATACCTTTATAGGGTAAAATGACAGTTTTGCCTTTGTGGGTAAATGACTAACTTAGATTATGAATTTGACTGATTTGACTGTGATCGTATGACGGTGTTTAAATTGACTTAACTGTGGTCGTGTGACTTATATGCTTTTAATATATGTCTAAGTGACTGTTACTGGGCACGGCCATTTTGCATACACGTGTAATGATTTTGCATGACATACACGACATATTGCATGAGGTTGGGACATTGATACGGAGGAAGTTCTGATAGGGTTGTACGGGTCGCATGAGACTACTGTGGATCGATCTTGATCTATTAAGGTCACACGGTTTGCATGAGACGATTGTGGACTGATGGACGACTTAAAGCCACGTAATCTGATTATGGCTTTGTGCCAACCTAAATATGTCTCGTGCCATCTTGATTATGGCTTTGTGCCAATCGTAATTGCCCGTGGCTGTATGTCGAATATATTACTGTCGCTGATGGCTATGTAACACCCCTTACCCGGGTCTTACGCCGGAATCGGGACCGAGGCGTTACCGTAAAAACTCATAATCGCCACATAGGCTCATCTTGATTACTTTTATTAGTCAATTTAGTAACCCCATTCTCGACTCACAAAGCCTCATTCATTCACACGAATGCTCTCGAGACTATATCAAAACTTTTTCAAATCTTAAAAATTTTCACTTTTGAACAGGGCTCACACGCCCGAGCAAGATACAACACGCTCGTATGAAGTTACACATGCCCATGTTTCCAAACCGTGCTTAAAACCCAAGAGTACTGCCAATGCCCCACAGTCAACCCACACGCCCGTGCTTCCCAATCGTGGTAAACACTGACTTCCCTTAAATAGCCTAGAGTCTAGACACATGCCTGTGTGGCTAGCTCATGGCCAAATCTGACTTAAAATGTCAACCTGTAGGGGACGCACGGCCAAAGCACATGCCTGTGGGCTGACCGTATGTCACACATGGCCTAGACACACATCCGTGTGTCTATCCACATGGACAAGAATGTAATATCCGAGAATTAGGGCTTGTGCATTATTGCTTAATTGTATGAAGTAGCATGCCTATGTGTGTGGTGAATATGTTTTATGAAATTTGAGAACTTCAAAGTGTAGGTAAATGCCTTAGAAAATATTGGATTTTAAGTATTAAAGGGGGGAGCTAAGCTTGTTGGGTCTTAAGAGAAATTTTGAGGGAATTTAGACACAAGTTAAGCCTTGGTAAAGTGGCAAGGGATGCCACCTAGGGTGATGTGGAGTTTGCGTCAAAGGGAGCTTCAGGAGGGAGGAGGTTCGAGTTGCAGAGGGAGCACACAGGAGATTTTATTTTTGTGTCAAGGAGGAGAGGAGTTGGGCGGCAATTGGACTTCAAAAAGATGAGGATAAGCCTGGTTTTTCTTTTAAAATTTGGCTGGGATGAATGGATGAAGGTTGGACTCATTCAAACTTTTTTGAATGAGAGGCAGAGAGGGAAAATAAGAGAAAATTTTGGGATTGGAGAGGGGGATGAGAAGTGGCCGGCCAAGGGACTCTTTGGTTGGCAAAATTCGGTCATGTAGAGGGGATAAGTGCCAAAATTATTTTCTTTCATCTTTAGTGCTGCTTGCCAAAATTGTTAGTCAAGGAAATTCCTCTCTTTTTCTCTCTTTTCTTGGAAGCAGAAACAGAATATTGAAGTGACCATTTGAGCACTTTGTGCATTTTAGGCCATTGCCGAATTCTCCTGAGTCTCTTCCATTCTTCTTTTCTTTCTTACAACTTTGACTCCATACTTGTTCTTTTGATAGCTGGATATTTCACCTTTATTTGAGGGCCATAACCAAACCTTATAGCCTCATTCTTTACTCTTTGTCTCTTCACCATTAAAGTGCCGAAACACCATCTCTACCTTGAAGCCGAATCTCAATCTTAGTGTGGGCCGATTCTTTGTTAAAGCCGAAGGGACCTATTATTAAGGTAAGGTTGCGGCAACTCCTCTTCGTTTGGGATTTATGTCATGGCTGAATGGCCCTTTGATTCTTTAAAATGTGTTAAGGCCGATTGTAGGGGGAGGTACAGCCTAACGCATGAGATCTTTCGGGAAGTTGGTCATTATTGGTAAGTAGCATAGTGGTAAGTATTTCCCTCCTAGCAATCGGTTATGGGTTCCTTTCTTCATGGGTGTGCCAGAATCAAGTGTTTAAACCTTGGTCTAAGGTTGGCCGAATGTTCTTTAAGGCCATAATAATGTGTTCTTTTGTGTGTAGCCGAGGGAAGGAAGCATTAAGGATTCTTTCGGGATTCGAATCATTAAGGGATTTCGACAACTACAGGAGCAAGTGACCGTTTCAGGATTTTTAATCTAAGGTAAACAAATAAGATCTTAGGCTGAAGGCCATTTTATTGTGAATAAATGTTAGAATTGGATTTAACATATGCCCATAGTGATTTCGCCAGATACCACAACCAAGTAGCATTTTTCGGGATTTAAGATTCACAAGGTAAGTAAATATGATATTCGGCCAAGGTCATGATTAGTGATTTGGATATGTTTCTTAATTGTTCAAAAGCCGAAACTAACCAGTTAGGTGATCTAGTGTTAGCCGATTGCCAGGGGCAACACTACAAAGTTTTGGGATTTGATTAGTAATCAAATCGGCAGCAAGGTAAGGATTTAAGTTGTGATAATCCTTCGGGATTTGATTATTTAGCCGAATGGCTTCTTGCTAAATGCTAAGTGTTGGCCGAATGGAGGAACTAAGGATCTAGAGTATTAGATCGGGATTTTCAGGATTTCAGGGAACTCGTTAAGTAAACCAGGTGTGTAGCCCTACACTATTCTCAATAGATTTATGGTACTAATATTCTATATATGTTAATGAAAATCTGGAAAAAGTGGCTAAAGGTACCATATAATGGTACAGAGTACTCAGGTACGTAACCTTAACATTATGTTAACCAATGTTGTGAACATTTGGAATATGGCACATATGTGAATATTGATATGAAGGCGGAATAAGACATATAGCATGTTACTTGCATGATTTGTATGACATGGGGCATATGGGTGAATATGAAAAGGGGAAGTGATCTGGTGGTTTTTACCACAATATTTGGTGACTCATGTCACATAATCTGAATGTGGTGGCTTATGTCACATATAATTATCTGGTGGCTATGCCACGGATTTATAAGAGCGATGTGAAAGCCGTCTGCAGCGACTGCCTTTGATGATGTGTAGCGGATGGAGGGTCGACTTAGTAGTCCCCACGGTGTGATGGTTGGTATGGGTGATGTGTAGCGGATGGTTATCTAGGTTGGGTTCAGGATTGCACCATTATCTATGATTGCTATATATATATATATATATGTGATATGCCTAAATCGTTGGGACTTTGTGTTGGTGGTTATACATCGGGTCCGTTTGACTCACCCGTTGTGGGATATTTTTCAGTGACACTCAAGAATGGACCGGCCTGGCGGAAGCTCGATGGTGGCCATGCTCATCTCGAGTTATTCTATTTTCATTGTTTTTTATTTAAGTATTTGATTTATTTTGGGGTTTTGCTTTGATGTAATTATGGCCATTATTATTAACTATTTTAAGTAAGCGTTTAAAATTGGTTTATTATGATAAGGTTATTATTAAATTGAGACTAAATAAATTTTCTTAAAATGTAAAAAATATTTAAATGTTTTGACACATAAACAACACCGTTTTCAGTTTGAATCCAACACCAAATCAAGTGTTCTTCAAAACCACACAAATTTTACCAAAGTAGCAAACAAGAATTGAACTGATTTACTCAAGGAACATACCAGATCCGGTTAAGGCTCGTGGGCCGGGTTTTGGGTGTTTTAGTTTGGTATCAGAGCCCGATTCAAAACTCAACCTTGAGGGCTTTTTGGGCCCAAAACGTTTTCTTTCTTTTAAAATTGGATTTTATAAGAAATTGAGCAAGTTTTCCGGCATGGCACCTGAGTCTCCGGCCCGAAGTCCACCAGGTAAGTACCCCTAACTATTGTATGATTTATTGTATGATTTGTATGTGGGTATAACGGGAACATAGATTAGTATATTAAGCTATTGAACCCTAGGATTAGCTTACTCCAACACAGAATTACATAAAACGCTAAAGCCTAATCAAACAAACCTATGACTGAGTCGCTGAGTTTAAGGTGTGGCAACCGTTGTGCGCATGTCTAGGATTAGATTCAAGGGGAGCTTGGTATTTAAGCAGTCCTAGTAACTCACCTCCTCACCGCTCGAATCCTACCTGGTGCGTAGTGACAGTTCATCCTAAACAAGAGGACTCATCCACAGGCTAAACCTAATAATTAAAACCCGAAAGGGACCGTCACCTGTTTTGTGAAATTCTAAAGTCGAACCATGATTATAAAAATTTCAAAATACCCTCAGAATGGAAAGTTACTGAAATACCCTCGAATTAAAAATTTTCAAAATACCTTTATTTCGTTAAAATCACCTAGAACCACATTTTGTGAAAATTATCGAAATGCCTCTAGTTTAAAAAATTACAAAAATACCCTCAGTGTATAAATTACCATTTTACCCTTGAAATTTTCTTACCAAGTATTTCAATTTTGAAAGAAATATATATACCAAAAATCTCTACCTTGTGAAATTTTCAAAACCCTAATTTGGAAAATTACCAAAATACCCCTATAGGATAAAATTACGAAAATACCCCTGGGTAGTGGAAAACAACAAACAATGACAACTACAACATTTTTCTGTAATGAACGCAAGTTCATGAATGTGATTGAATGAATGAATTGAGACTGTATGTGTATGAAATCGAAAGAACTACTCCTTAGAATTATTGAACATAAGACTGTTCACGATAAATCAGTGAGACAAAAACTAATGCATAAAATTCTTTAATCAGATAAACGTGATTTGGAAGTATGAACTCTAGGGGACGTGGTCGTAATGTGTGTGGTCGTGGTAGAGGCCGAATGACCGTGTCGGAGCCCGTTAGGTCAGGACAAGGGTCTGAAAATGAAATACCACCACCGCCGGTGATGTGGAATATCAAGACCAGACGGGGGAAGATGCAGTATCACTGGCGATGCTGCAAGTTTTGGAAAGGGTGGCTGGAGCAGGTGGAGGTATGGGAGCTCGAAAGTCGGTACCTGAGCGACTTCGAGCTAATAGAGCTGAATTTTTCCTTGGGGTATCTGGTGTGGCACCCAATACGGCTGAGTATTGGTTAGAAGCAATGAGCGGATTATGGATGACTTGGACCTAATTGTCGAGGAGAAACTGAAAGGGGTAGTGTCGCTACTCCGTGATGAGTCATATCAATGGTGGCTTACAGTTTGGGATAGTGCTGCCGCTGATGATCTTACTTGGGAATATTTTAAGGTGGCATATCAGAAGAAGTATATTGGAACTAGCTATGTGGATGCGCAGAGGAAGGCATTTTTGAGGCTAGTTTAGGGGAATAAGACCGTAGCAGAATATGAGGCAAAATTTTTAAGGTTGAGCCGATATGCTCGAGGTATTGTGTCAACGGAGCATGAACGGTGTGTCCGGTTTGAGGACGGACTGAGGGATGACCTGAGGTTGTTGATAGCTCCACAGCAGGAGCGAGGATTTTCCATATTGGTGGAGAAGGCTAAGGTAGCCGAAGGGATTAAGGACTCGGTGAGCAGAATACGGATCAGAATAGGCAAAAGAGAGGTTTTGGACCATCAGGGTCATCTGGAAATGTGCAAAAGAGGCTTAGAGTTGGTGGGCCGTGAGGTCGAGAAGCTACTTATGGGAAGACAATCTGCGTGCTTTGTGACCAGTGTGGGAAGATGCATCTAGGAGAGTGTTGGAAGAAAACATAAGGATGTTTTAAGTGTGGGTCCAAGGACCACATGATTAAGTACTGTCCTATGAGAACAGAAGGGGGCCGACCAGTAAGTCAGGGTCCTAATCAGGCTGGAAGAGGAGGACAACAGCCATCGCGGGGTCGTGGTTCAGCTGGCAGAGGTAATGGTTTTGGTAGAGGACGAGGAACACCGGCGAGGTGTTGGTAATATGAGGCAAGACAAAGGGTTTGGTATATCTGATTCAACGGAGGGAGGATGGAGCGCACGGATGTCATAATCGGTACGTTCCTTATGGCTGACAAGCCTTATGTTGCTCTAATTGATGTTGGCTCTACCCACTCTTATATTGCATGTAGAGTAGTTGAAACACTAGGCATAACCTCTGAACTATCTAGTAGAGAGATGACTGTAGTAAGCCCTTTAGGTCAAACTGTAGTGGTGAATAATATATTTCGGAGTGTACCTCTAGAGCTTCAAGGAGTGGTATTTCCTGCCGACTTAATGGAACTACCCTTCGGAGAATTTGATTTTATCCTTGGCATGGACTGGCTAGTGGAACATCGGGCTGGATTGGATTACGCAACTAAGCGAATGGAGTTAAGGATGCCGGAGGATAAGGCGGTAGTTATGATAGGGGAAAGAAGAAACTACTTGTCTAATGTAGTTTCTGCTTTAAAGGCTAATAAGATGGTTCGGAAAGGGTGCAAGGCATTTTTGATCTTTGTTAGTGCGTTGGATGCAAAGGAAGAGGGAGTTAGTGGAGTTAGAACCGTAAGAGAATTTGTGGATGTCTTTTCGAAAGAATTACCTGGAATACCCCGGATAGGGAAGTGGAGTTCGAATTGACTTACTGTCGGGTATAGCTCCTGTGTCAATTGCCCCGTACAGAATGGCACCAAAAGAGTTGGTTGAGCTCAAGGCTCAGATCTAAGAGCTGCTAGACCGTGGGTTTATCCGACCCAGTATGTCTCCATGGGGAGCACCAGTCCTATTTGTGAAGAAGAAGGATAGAACTATGCGCATGTGCATAGATTATCGTCAGTTGAATAAGCTGACCATTAAGAACAAGTACCCTTTGCCAAGAATAGATGACTTGTTCGATCATCTTAAGGGGGCCGTAGTATTTTCGAATATAGATCTAAGGTCTAGATATCATCAGCTTAAGGTGAAGGAGGCTGATATCCAAAAGACAACTTTTCGGACAAGGTACGAGCATTATGAATTCTTGGTAATGCCGTTCGGATTGACAAATGCCCTAGCCGCGTTCATGGACATGATGAATCGGGTTTTCCAACCCTATCTGGACCGGTTCGTTGTTGTGTTCATAGACGATATTTTGGTGTATTCGAAGTCTGAGGAAGAACATGATGAGCACCTCCGAGTTGTGTTGCAAGTGTTAAGGGAGGAAAAGCTATATGCCAAGTTCAGCAAGTGCGAATTTTGGCTGAAGGAAGTTACGTTCTTAGGACATGTGGTGCCTGCAGAAGAGATAAGGGTGGATCCTCGAAAGATTGAGGCAGTGTTGGATTGGAAACCACCTAAGTCCATGGCAAAAGTTTAGAGCTTCTTGGGATTGGAAGGCTATTACAGAACGTTCGTAGAAGGGTTCTCGTCGATCGTAGCACCTTTGATAAAGTTACTAAGGAATGAGGTACCTTTCGTATGGACTGATAAGCAATAGAAGAGCTTTGAGAGGCTTAAGAGAGTCTTGACTGAAGCTCCAGTTTTAATTCAGCTTGAGGCAGGGAAGGATTTTGTGGTATATTGTGATGCTTCCCATACAGGATTAGGAGGTGTCCTTATGCAAGACTGGAAGGTAGTTGCTTATGCTTCTCGACAATTAAGGCCACATGAGGTTAACTACCCAACGCACGATTTGGAATTGGCAGCAGTGGTCTTTGCTCTTAAAGTGTGGAGGCACTACTTATATGGGGAAAAGTCAGTGATTTATACTGACCACAAGAGCCTTAAGCATCTGCTGACTCAGAAAGAGCTGAACCTGAGACGGTGAAGGTGGGTGGAGTTATTGAAAGACTACGATTGTTCCATAGAGTACCACCCGGGCAAGGCGAATATGGTGGCAGATGCCCTAAGTTAGAAAGTAGTGACGGAGTTAAGGGCAATGTTCACACATTTAAGCCTCTATGATGATGGAAGTTTGCTGGCAGAGTTGCAGGTCAAGCCGTCATGGCTGAATGAGTGAAAGAGGGACAGTTGGCTGATGATGATTTAAGGGCTAAGCTACGGCAAGTGCAGAATGGGGAGTTGGAAGATTATGGCATTAATGACGAGGGAGTATTATGTTTCAAGGGTAAGGTCTGTATGCCAAAGAACGAGGAGTTAAGGCGGAGAATTCTTCAGGAATCGCATAGTAGTCCTTATGCTATGCATCCTGGAGGTAGTAAGTTGTATAAAGATCTAAGGGAATAGTTTTGGTGGCCTGGTCTTAAGCGAGAAGTTTCTGAATTTGTAGGGAAGTGCTTAGCGTGTCGACAAGTTAAAATCAACACCAAGTCCGTCGAGATTGCTTCAAGCGATAAAGATTTCACAAAGGAAGTGGGAGAGAATCACCATGGACTTTGTTAGTGGGCTTCCCCTTACGCCTACTAAGAAGGACTCAGTATGGGTGATAGTGGATCGATTGATGAAGTCTGCACACTTCATTCCAGTGCGGGTTGATTATTCTTTGCAGAGGTTAGCGAAGTTGTATGTGGCAGAAATAGTGAGGCTACACGGAGTGCCGGTGTCAGGGATCCGAGGTTTACGTCTCAGTTCTGGAAAGTGCTACACCAAGCTTTGGGCACCAGATTAGACTTTAGTACGGCATTTCATCCGCAGTCGGACGGTCAGTCTGAGTGAGTGATTCAAGTGTTAGAGGATATGCTGAGGGTCTGTGTAATAAACTTCAGAGGAAGTTGGGAAGAATATTTGCCTTTAGCGGAATTTGCGTACAACAACAGCTATCAGGCAAGTATTCGGATGGCACCGCACTGTTACCAGATGGACGAAAGCGTCGCGACTCTACATGTTGGATGTAATTGGGAGAACGTCAGATTTTGGGTCCAGAAATTGTGGCAGAATCGGAAGAAAAGGTTAAGGTGATTCAAGCACGGTTAAAGGAGGCATCTGACCGGCAAAAGTCATACGCAGATCTTAAACAAAAGGAAATAGAATTTGTCGTGGGAGATCAAGTGTTTCTTAAAGTTTTGCCATGGAAGAAGGTGATGAGATTTGGTCACAAAGGGAAGTTAAGCCCCAGGTTCATAGGACCTTATCGGGTGTTGAAGCAAGTAGGACCGGTGGCATACCAGTTAGAGTTGCCTTCAGAATAGTAATAGATGCACGATGTATTCCATGTCATATAATACCGGTTATTGCTCAGATCCATCTCATATAATACCGGTTGAGGAGGTGGAGCTGAGACCAGAACTGTCCTATGAGGAAGAGTCGATCCAGATTCTGGAACGAGATGTGAAGGTGCTTCGGAGGAAGTTGGTCCCTCTGGTCAAAGTATTATGGCGTAATCATGGATCTGAAGAAGCATCGTGGGAGCCGGAAGAAGCAATGCGACAAAGAATACCCCCACCTATTCTAGCGTGTAATTTCGAGGTCTAAATTATTTTAAGGAGGGTAGAACTGTAATATCCGGGAATTAGGGCTTGTGCACTATTGCTTAATTGTATGAAGTAGCATGCCTATGTGTGTGGTGAATATGTTTTATGAAATTTGAGAACTTTAAAGTGTAGGTAAATGCCTTAGAAAATATTGGATTTTAAGTATTAAAGGGGGGGGGAGCTAAGCTTGTTGGGTCTTAAGAGAAATTGTGAGGGAATTTAGACACAAGTTAAGCCTTGGTAAAGTGGCAAGGGACGCCACCTAGGGTGCTATGGAGTTTGCGTCAAAGGGAGCTTCAGGAGGGAGGAGGTTTGAATTGCAGAGGGAGCACACGAGAGCTTTTATTTTTGCATCAAGGAGGAGAGGAGTTGGGCGGCAATTGGACTTCAAAAAGATGAGGATAAGCCTGGTTTTTCTTTTAAAATTTGGCTGGGATGAATGGATGAAGGTTGGACTCATTCAAACTTTTTTGAATGAGAGGCAGAGAGGGAAAATAGGAGAAAATTTTGGGATTGGAGAGGGGGATGAGAAGTGGCCAGCCAAGGGACTCTTTGGTTGGCAAAATTTGGTCATGTAGGGGATAAGTGCCAAAATTATTTTCTTTCATCTTTAGTACTACTTGCCGAAATTGTTAGTCAAGGAAATTCCTCTCTTTTTCTCTCTTTTCTTGGAAGCAGAAATCGAATATTGAAGTGACCATTTGAGCACTTTGTGCATTTTAGGCCATTGCCGAATTCTCCTAAGTCTCTTCCATTCTTCTTTTCTTTCTTACAACTTTGACTCCATACTTGTTCCTTTGATAGTCAGATATTTCACCTTTATGTGAGGGCCATAGCCAAACCTTATAGCCTCATTCTTTACTCTTTGTCTCTTCACCATTAAAGTCCCAAACACCATCTCTACCTTGAAGTCAATCTCAATCTTAGTGTGGGCGATTCTTTGTTAAAGCCAAGGACCTATTATTAAGGTAAGGTTATGCAACTCCTCTTCGCTTGGGATTTATGTCATGGCGAATGGCCTTTGATTCTTTAAAATGTGTTAAGGCCGATTGTAGGGGAGTACAAATTAACGATGAGATCTTTTGGGAAGTTGGTCATTATTGGTAGCGAGATAGTGGTAAGTATTTCTCCCTAGCAATCAGTTATGGGTTCCTTTCTTCATGGGTGTGCTGGAATCAAGTGTTTAAACCTTGGTCTAAGGTTTGTCGAATGTTCTTTAAGGCCATAGTAATGTGTTCTTTTGTGTGTAGCCGAGGGAAGGAAGCATTAAGGATTCTTTCAGGATTCGAATCATCAAGGGATTTCGATAACTTCAGGAGCAAGTGACCATTTCGGGATTTCTAATCTAAGGTAAGCAAATAAGTTCTTAGGCCGAAGGCCATTTTATTGTGAATAAATGTTAGAATTGGATCTAACATATGCCCATAGTGATTTCGACAGATACTACAACCAAGTAGCACTTTTCGGGATTTAAGATTCACAAGGTAAGTAAATATGATATTCAGCCAAGGTCATGATTAGTGATTTGGATATGTTTCTTAATTGTTCAAAAGCTAAAACTAACCAGTTAGGTGATCTAGTGTTAGCCGATTGCCAGGAGGAACACTACGAAGTTTCGGGATTTGATTAGTAATCAAATCGGTAGCAAGGTAAGGATTTAAGTTGTGATAATCCTTCGGGATTTGATTATTTAGCCGAATGGCTTCTTGCTAAATGCTAAGTGTTGGCCGAATGTAAGAACTAAGGATTTAGAGTATTAGATCGAGATTTTCGGGATTTAAGCGAACTAGTTAAGTAAACCAGGTATGCCCTACACTATTCTCAATAGATTTATGGTACTAATATTCTGTATATGTTAATGAAAATCTGGAAAAAGTGGCTAAAGGTACCATATAATGGTACGGAGTGCTCAGGTACATAACCTTAACATTATGTTAACCAATGTTGTGAACATTTGGAATATGGCACATATGTGAATATTGATATGAAGGCGGAATAAGACATATAGCATGTTACTTGCATGATTTGTATGACATGGGGCATATGGGTGAATATGAAAAGGGGAAGTGATCTGGTGGTTTTTACCACAATATCTGGTGACTCATGTCACATAATCTGAATGTGGTGACTTATGTCACATATAATTATCTGGTGGCTATGCCACAAATTTATAAGGGCGATGTGCAAGTCGTCTGCAGTGACTGCCTTCGATGATGTGTAGCAGATGGAGGGTCGACTTAGTAGTCCCCACGGTGTGATGGTTGGTACGGGTGATGTGTAGCGGATGGTTATCTAGGTTGGGTTCGGGATTGCACCATTATCTATAATTGCTATATATATGTATGAACTGATATGCCTAAATCGTTGGGACTTTGTGTTGGTGGTTATACACTAAGTCCGTTTGACTCACCCCGTTGTGGGATATTTTTCAGGTGACACTCAGTAATGGACCGGGTCGGCAGGAGCTCAGTGGTGGCCATGCTTAGCTCAGAGTTATTCTATTTTCATTGTTTTTTTATTTAAGTATTTTAGATTTATTTTGGGGTTTTGCTTTGATGTAATTATGGCCATTATTATTAACTATTTTAAGTAAGCGTTTAAAATTAGTTTATTATGATATTTAAAATTGGTTTATTATGATAAGGTTATTATTAAATTGAGACTAAATAATTTTTCTTAAAAATGTAAACAAATATTTAAATGTTTTGACACATAAACAACACCGTTTTCAGTTTGAACCCAACACCAAATCAAGTGTTCTTCAAAAACACACAAATTTTACCAAAGTAGCAAACAAGAATTGAACTGATTTACTCAAGGAACATACCAGATTCGGTCAAGGCTCATGGGCCGGGTTTTGGGTGTTTCAAAGAATAAGGCTATTTGCTAAGCTCTTCTCACCCCTATAGCATTCATAACATGCACTCATACAAAACATCCATAATCAACTCAAATTAAAGTGTAATCTCACATAGAAAACTACATCTTTTCATATAATGTAATAGCCCACAACCATGACGTTATACAAAATGTATCCTCCATCTAAAGACCAACATATCTTAACCATTTACAACAAAATTCACTAACTTGTCTAGCCCCTATACATGCCATATACAAAACATTGAGTCTCATGTACGAGAGCGTACTGATAGTGTGGGCGATCTTCTAATTGATCCTCGTATCTCGATTCAACACTTTTGCTCTATAAAACAAGGGAAAAGAAAGGGAGTAAGCTTAAAGCTTAGTAAGTTTACACATAAATAATTAAGCATCATAGTATAAGCTAAACAACAATTAGCATTATACTAACATATAATGTACAACTATGCTTACTCTTTCTATTCCTTACCACATTTCCAACACATCATGAGTCACATACTCATAACCATTAAAATACACCCCTGCATTCAGTATCACATTTACACAATATACAACACATCATTATTTATCAATAATACATCCACACAGCTACCTTACTCAATATAACAACCACACAGCTAGTTCACATAACTAATCCACTCAGCTGATATGTCGGTGGTTTCGCACTTAGCACACCACAATCAATTAATAAGATAGTATCGCACTTAGCCTACCATAAAGGTATTCATAGTGGTTTCGCACGTAGCCCACTAGATGATATACCTAATGATAGCACCGCACATAGCCAGCTCATCATCAATATGCATTAGGATGGTATCGCACTTAGCCCACCATCTAGCATTATCACCACACATTCACATGTCAACTTATTTAATCGTACATCCATTCACAATTTCTAACACATTAATCGAACATAGGTTTTCAATCATTCTCAATTATTCTCAATCATTCTACATACTAGCTAGCATTAAAAAATTGTAAGTATGAATGCATTGTTTATGCATAGACTTACCTCGATACTCAAAAGTATATAAACATGCAATTTAGTCCACCACCTTGCTTTTGCCTCGGTTTCGATCCGGGCTTCATCTTTCTTGATCTATAATGAATAAATCAGCTTATTCAATACACACATTGACTAAACTGACACTTATATCATACTTTGGCAAAATTACTCTTTTGCCCCAATCTTTCTTATAATTACGCTTTTACCCTAAGGCTCGTAAAGTGATTATTATTCAACTTTCTAGCCCTTCATGCTTAACCGATTCACTTACTCAACTAAAGCATTCATAAATTCTCATTAAAACGCACATGTATGACCAAACTAGTCTCTACATGCATTTTCATGAAAAATCACTTAACAAAAGAAGTTTCTACTGCATCAAGCTTTCATAATCTTTCATAAAACATCAATATATATGCATGTCATACATGGCCACCTTTTTTTGAACATCCATTATAGCTCACCAAATAGCTAAAAATAGCTTTCTCATGCAACTAAGACTTTAAAAATACGAAGAATATCAAAATGGGACTTAAATACACCTACTAGCAAGCTTGAAAAAAATTGAAGAACCCTAACAATGGATCTTGTAAATTTTTGGCAGCCTTTGGAGAAGAAGATGAATGAATTTTGTCATCTTTTCTCCTATTTTAATCATTTAATAACCAAATAACCAAAATGCCCTTTTTGATAAACTTCCTATTTTAACTCATACATGCCCAATTTTGTCCAAAAATAAAAAATGGGAAAATTGCTCATTAAGGCCCTTTAATATATATTCTAAAGCAATTTCACACAAATAGCTTCTAGAATCTACCATTTTGCAACTTTTGCAATTTAGTCCTTTTAGATAATTCAACTGCAATTTCTCAAAATTGCTTCATGAAACTTTCACACTAGCATGCATACATAGCATAGACCTCAAAAACACATTCATAACCCTTGGATTTGTGGTATCGCACCACTATTTTGACTAGACCCTAAATCGAGATGTTACAGGCTATGTGCCAAACTTATTACAGTTACCGATAGCTTTGTGCCATCCTGATTATGTGTAACATCCTAAAATTTGAGTATTGAATTGATGCATGTTTTAGTGCTTAATTTGTGTAAAATAAAATTTTTCATGTTTAGTATGGTCTTGAGAAGACTTGAGAACTATTCAAAGTAGAATAAATTTTAGTAAGGAGTATTTAATTGAAGTGGATCAAGTGACCTTGAGGTTTAAGTAAAATTAGGTGTTAAAAATTAGCATAAGATGAGCTAGTAGCAAGGAGGTGTTAGTGCATGCATGTTTGTTTGAGGGGAGAGGTTTGAATCTCCTAGCATGCAACTTGAAGTTTTATTTTTTTGTTTTTCCTTAAGCAAGTGTCGGTCATGGATAAAGATTGATGAGTTGGATTATTTTTTTTTATGGCAAGAAGATCATGGGAAAAAGGCAAGCGATAACTTAGGGAAATGAATCATATGGAAAAGGCATGTAAGGGGGACATAAGGCTTAAAACAAGGGTTCTGTTTTGGAAAGCTTTGAATGGCTAATTGTCCATGAACATGGACGATTTTGTGGACTAAAGAGGAGCCAAAATTTTGTGGTAAGTCTTGGAAAAGTTAGTAGCTTGGGAGAATTTTTCATTTTGATCTTTTGCTCTCCCAAAATCAAAACTTTTCTCTCATCTTTCCTCTTGGCCGAATGTGCTTGTGATAGGAGAAAAACCATCTTTGCCTTGTTTTCTTTTAGTTATTCTTTTGACCATTTGGTCATTTATTTGTTAATCACTCTAGTAGCTCATTTGGTGTTTCCATTTAGTGCCTAAAACATCAAAAACAAAACATTTTCTTCTCCTCTCTCTCTGGCCGAATGCACCATTGCTCAAACTCTCATTTCTTGTTTTCCTTATTTTCAAAAATTTAATCATAACTCTCTCATCCTCATTTCTTCCTTTCAACATTTTGATTTTTTCCTTTCAACATACTTTAAACACTTTCTTTTCTTCTTGGCCGAATGATAGACTACCTCCATAGCCGAATCAATTCTTTCTCTCCTTTGTTTTTGCATAGCCGAATCTCCTATTCTCTATAAGCATCTATTCTTCAATCATTCTTTTCTTTTATTCAAATCTTGGATCATCGTGAAATCTTTGGAAGGGTTGAATCTTCATTTTCTTAGAGAAATCTTAAAGATCATTTAAGATTTGATAATAACATACAAATGATTCTCTTGAGATTTTTTTCAAATATTAAGGTAAGCCAATTTCACTCTTTAAGGTTTTAGTCTTAAGATTTGTCGAAATATTGTTAGGACTAATGTTTCTTTGTCTTCAAGACAATCAAAATAGGGACGAAAAGGCAAAGTTGAATAGTACTTAGAAGAGGGTGGTTCTATTAATCCCCTAAGTTTAAGAGAAGGACTATTTCAGGAATCTGAGATTTTCCACCGGGTTGTGGACCTTCATCCGGTAAAAATCAATTATTCAAGTCATACGTACTCTCAACCATTGTTTACTCATGGTAATCGAACCTTTGATCGAGAGAAATCGTAAATAGTGGTTATTCGAGATTCGAGGGTAAGATTTAGATCGCTCAATATTAGAATAGATTAATATTACATTTTAGTGTTCTAATCCTTCGTAATGTGTGTTTAGATAACGACGAGTGGGTGAGTGTAGTTCTCACCATAATCAGGTGTGTAATCTCACACTATATCTCATGGGTTAGATGACTATTCATCGATTAAATTTTGATTAAAAATCACAAAGTTGGACAAATCGAAGAATATGGTATTATTGACACTTTAGTGTTAAGATCGTAAAATCAGTATTAGGATTGTGAAAATTTTGAAATCGCCCTTAATGGCTAAAACGATAATATTTGATAAATGTGGGCCATAAATGTGATATTTTATAAATTTGGGCCATATATGAGATATTTGGAAAATTTGGGCCATATATGTGAAATTTGGTAAATTTGGGCCATATATGTGATATTTGGCAAATTTGGGCCATATATGTGCAATTTGGTAAACTTGGGCCATATGTGAGATGTGGTAAATTTGGGCCTTATATGTGATATTTGGCGATTATGGGCCATATGTGAGATTTGGTAAATTTGGGCCTTATATGTGATATTTGGCAATTATGGGCCATATGTGATATTTGGTAAATTTGGGCCACATATTGATATTTGATAAATTTGGGCCATAAATGAAATTTGATAATTGGATCAGTTGTGATAATTGATAAATGGGCTATATGCGATATGTGTTTTAATGGGCCAAAAATTCATAAATTATAATATGGTTTTCCTTATAAATACTTTGAATTGCATAAACATGATTGCATGGGTTGGGATCAATGATGAAGAGAAGAAAGGCTTAATGCCAGAAATCTAGATAGGTGACTCTGTCACAATGGCCATTGCCCGAAATCTAGATCAGTGGTTTTACCACAATTATTTAAATGGCCATTGCCACAAATATGATATTAGGCTTAAAGCCTACTTCGGTGTGTTGGCGGGGTGGGTGACTAAAGTTCCCCACAGGTGTGTTGGTTGGGTACGGGGGTGTGTAGTGGATGGAAATCTAGGTTTGGTTTTGGGAATTGCATATCATTTGCATTATTATTTTTAAACACTAAATTATTATATTTTGAAATGGGCTTAGTCCCAAATAAATGTATAAATGGTCTTGGCCTAGTAGACTATGGTAAGTGAGTTGCACACTGAGTTCTAAGTAACTCACCCCTTTTTTTTGCCCCTCTCAGGTTATAACAATTGATGGAGACTTGGTTCGGAGGTGACTTCGTGGGGTGGCTATACTACAAATGGTGGTTCATAAAACTTTGAGACTTCTTTTATAATTTTTAAGTAATATTTTTTTATTGGCGATGTAATAAAGCCTTTTTAAATTTGGATTTTATTATGTGGATGGATTATTTATGTTTTAGTTTTATTAAGTTGGATTGATTTAGTTTTTCATAAATGATTTTCTATAACTTTCTTATAAAAACAAAAGTTTTTCTTAACTAGAAACTTAGGAAAATCTTTTAAAACTTTTGATGAAATATTCCAATTAAATAAATCTAAAGTTTTTATCAATTACTACTTGTTATATATCAAACGACAAACTCTTGTGTTTTTTAACAACCATTTCAAATAAATCTCGATTTTTCGATAAAGTAATGTTCTTAATCATTTTGAAATTTGATTTCTATATTGTTAAATGTTTTGAATGTTCGTTAAACTTGTGTGGCATACCAAAATCCGGGCTTAATGCATAAGCCGGGTTTGGGGTGTTACATTTTATGATATCAGAGCTCAGTTTCAAAACTCGGCTGTGGTTTGGGTTTAACAATGATTTTTGATTAAAAACCACTTAAATATCTAGATTTTATGTTTTAAAGGTAGTATGGCACCACGAGCATCCGACACCAAGTCAAGTAAGTATGTTCAGTAAGTATTTGTTTATTAAATGTTTATGATTGTGATGAGACCTAAGGAACACTCTAGAACTTCTAGTTTTAGGTGTTGAAATTGATAGAGATCGAGACTATAGGATGTGATGGCGAAAACAACCCTATCTCTTATATCTCATAAAATATCGTTAATAAACACTGAAATAATATTCTGATTCATAAAACTTATAATCAGATTAAAGTGAATTAGTCAATATGAGCAATAGAGGACGTGGTCGTGGATGTGGTAGACGTGGCCGTGGTAGAGGATGAGGTACTGCGTCTGAATCGCCGGGTCATATACTTGAAATGGATGCACCTGTGTCATTCGAGAGCGAAACTGGATCTCATGACCATGCGAATGAGGATAATGCTTTGACTCAAGCAATGTTGCGAGTCTTAGAAAGAGTAGCTGGAGCTTAATCGGGCCAAGAACTCACGGATCAATACTGGAACAACTCAAGTCTAGTGGTGCAAAAGTTTTTAGAGGTGTCTCGGTGTAGCTCAATGTGGCGTAATATTGGCTTGAGGTCAGAGAACAAATTATGGATGATTTGGAATGCACCGTCGGCGTAAACCGAGAGGAGTCGTGTCTTTGCTAAGAGACGAGGCATATCAATGGTGGCTTCTCGTTCGAGAAGGCACCGAGGTCGCATTGGTTAATTGGGATTTCATTAAAGCCGCTTTCAAGGGAAGTACGTCGAAACCAGTTATGTAGATGCCCGAAGGAAAGAATTCCTGAATTTGGTTCAAGGAAGTAAGATCGTGGCGACCACGAGGCGTAATTTCTTCATTTGAGTCGTTATGCTCTACTATAGTGCAGACTGATCATGAGCGCTGTGTACGCTTTGAGGATGGACTGAATGATGAGTTGCAGGTACTGATAGCCCCACACAAGTGTGGACTTTTACCTCACTTGTAGAGAAAGCTAAGATAGGCGAAGAGGCTAAGAGTTCAGAACGCCAAAACTGGGAAAAAGTAAGAGGCAAGAGGGATTTTAAGTATTCGTTCTTCTAAAAGGTTTCAAAGAGGCCACTAATGATGAGGTAATTCAAGTTAAGGCACCGTGACTACCAATCGATTCGAGAATGTGCCGACTATGGTAGACGACATCCGGAGAATGTTGGAGGAAAATTGGAGCTGCTTTAAATGTGGATCTAAGGATCATCGGTTTAAGAATTGTCCTCGACGAACCGAAATGACTTAGGAAGCTCAGAACCACGAGGCTCACCCACCAGAGGTACTCAGCAGACCACCAAGAGGTAATAGGTCGTGGTGGTAATGGTAATGGAGACAAGGTAACGAGGTAATGGTGTTAGAGGTAACGAGGCGAGCCAGATTGGTTTATGCTTTGTCGAGCGTCGTGAGGACGGTGATGCACCTAATGTGATAACTAGTACGTTCTTCATCTCTAATGTTCTCATTCGCTTTGATAGATATCGGATCTACCAACTATTATGTTGCTAGTGCTATATCCGAAACCTAAATATTAGATCCGAGATTACCGATAGAGAGATGATGATGAATTAGTCCTTTAGGACGATCGATAATAGTGAATAAATTATTCGAGATGTGCCTTAGAGATTCAAAGAGAGGTATTTCTAGCGAGACTTGATGGAATTAACTTTCGTGAGTTTGATCTCATTTTGGGCATGGATTGGTTGGTGATGCATCGGGCGCAATTGAATTGTGCCGAAAAGCAGATGTCAATTAGGACTGTGGATGATGAGGAGATAATAATGATAGGCGAGCGAAGAAACTTTTGGCAAATGTGGTATCTGATTTAAAGGCGTAAAAGTTGGTTCAAAAGGAATAGAGCATTCCTAGCATTCATCGCTTCTTTGGATGCCAAGGATTTATCAATGAAAGTGTAAGAATGGTGAAAGAATTTCGGATGTCTTTCCCAAAGAACTTTCGGGTCTACCTCGGATCGAGAAGTAGAATTTGGCATTGAGCTTTTACTCGAATCGCTCCGGTGTCCATTGCTCCTTATAGAATGGCAATCAAGGAGTTAAGCGAGCTTAAAGCTCAAATTCAAGAACTGCTAGATCGGGGATTTATTCGACCAAGCGTGTCTCCGTGGGGAGCACCGGTTTTGTTCGTCAAGAAGAAGGATGGGTCAATGCGTATGTGCATTGATTATATGCAGTTGAATAAATTAACGATCAAGAATAGGTATCCATTGCCAAGAATCGATGACCTATTTGATCAATTAAGAGGAGCTCCAGTCTTTTCCAAGATTGATTTGAGATCGGGTTACCATCAACTCAAGGTGAAGGAGGCAGATATTTATAAGACGGCATTTCGAACTCGCTATGGACATTATGAGTTTTTAGTGATGCCATTTGGTTTGACAAATGCACCAACTGCATTTATGGACATGATGAACCGAGTCTTTTAGCCTTATTTAGACCGGTTCATAGTAGTGTTCATAGATGACATTTTGGTATATTCGAGGAATGAAGAAGAGCATGATTCTCATTTGCGCACTATGCTGCAAATTTTGTAAAATAAGCAACTTTATGCCAAATTCAGTAAGTGTGAATTTTGGTTGAAGGAAGTGACTTTCTTGGGTCATGTAGTGTTAGCTAAAGGAATAAGAGTTGATCCTCGAAAGGTAAAGGCTGTGTTGGATTGGAAACCGCCAAAGTCAGTAGCTGAGATTTGAAGTTTCTTGGGTTTGGCTGGTTATTATAGACATTTTGTTGAGGGTTTTGTTGATTACTGCACCCCTAACTAAGTTGTTACGGAAGGAAGTACCATATGTATGGACCGATAAACAACAAGAAAGTTTCGAGAAACTGAAAAATATTCTAACGGAAGCGCCAATATTGATTCAACTAGAGGTCAAAAAGAGTTTACTGCTTCTCGTGATGCATCACACATGGGTTTAGGATGTGTCTTGATGCAAAGTGGAAAAGTGGTAGCTTATGCTTCTCGACAATTAAGGCGCATGAAGTCAATTATCCTACTCATGATTTGGAATTGGTCATGTAGTGTTTGCATTAAAGATATGGAGACATTATCTTTACGGTGAGAAGTCAATCATTTATACGGACCATAAAAGTCTTAAGTATCTCCTTACCCAAAAGGATTTGAATTTAAGACAACGGAGATGGGTGGAATTGTTAAAGGATTGTGATTTCTCAATCGAGTATCATCCTGGAAAGGCTAACGCCAGGCGTACACTTTGAGTCGAAAGGTTGTATCAGAGTTGAGAGCAATGTTTGCTCATCTCAGTTTGTATAAGGATGGCAGTTTGTTAGCAGAACTTCAAGTGAAGCCTCTATGGTTGGAACAAATCACGGAAAAGTAATTATCCGATGAAAAGTTGGGTCCTTTAATACAACAAGATGAAAGTGGTGTAATAGGAGATTTTGGTTTGAACAAAGATGGTGTACTGTGTTTTCTTGGAAGGGTTTGTATGCCCGAGGATTTGGATTTGAGGTAAACGATTTTCTAGAGGTGCATAGTAGCCCTTATGCTATGCACCCTGGAGGAAATAAGATGTATCGGGATCTCTGTAAACAGTATTGGTGGCCAAAGTTAAAACAGGAAGTTACTGATTTTATGGGAAAGTGTTTGACTTGTCAACAAGTAAAGGCGGAACATCAATTACCATCGGGATTGTTGTAACCAGTAAAGATTCCATTACGGAAATGGGAGCAGATAACGATGGATTTTATTAGTGGGTTACCCTTAACACCTACTAAGAAAGATTTTGTCTGGGTGGTAGTAGATCAATTAACGAAGACTGCTCATTTTCTACCAATTCGTACGGATTACTCATTGCAGAAGTTGGCTAAATTGTATTTATTGAAATAATGAGGTTGCATGGGGTACCAGTGTCTATCATATCGGATAGGGATCCTCGGTTTACATCACGATTTTGGAAAGCTTTACATGAGGCTCTGGGTACAAAGTTAAACTTTAGTACGGCTTTTCACCCTCAGTCAGATGGTCAGTCGAAAAGAGTAATCCAGATTTTGGAAGACATGTTAAGAGGTTGTGTGATCGACTTCAGAGGTAGTTGGAGGATTTTCTACCATTGGCAGAGTTTGCATATAACAACAGCTATCAGTCTAGCATTCAGATGGCACCCTACGAGGCATTGTATGGTTGTAGGTGTCGTACTCCTACTTGTTGGACTGAATTAGGGGAACGACAACTTTTGGGTCCTAAATTGATATCAGAGATGGAAGAAAAAGTAAAAGTTATTCGAGCGCGGTTAAAGGAAGCCTCGGATAGACAAAAGTCGTACGCAGATCTGAAGTGTAAAGATATTGAGTTTGCGGTGGGAGATCAGATCTTTTTGAAAGTTTCACCGTGGAAAAAGATTTTCAGATTCGGGAGGAAAGGCAAGTTGAGCCCTAGGTTCATTGGACCGCACTGTGTGTTGAAGCGTGTAGGACCAAGTGGCCTATCAACTTGATTTACCTCGAATGAGTCGATTCATAGTGTTTTCCATGTTTTATGCTGAGACGTTATAGATCGGATCCATCACACATAGTACCGGTAGAAGAAGTGGAATTAAGGCCAGATTTGTCTTTCGAAGAGGAACTAGTGAGAATCTTGGACAGAGATGTTAAAGTGTTAAGAAAGAAGACTGTACCGTTGGACAAGGTTTTATGGCGTAATAACGGAGTGAAGGAAGCTACTTGAGAGCCTGAGGATGCAATTTGACAACAATATCCTCATCTCTTTTAGCCAGGTAAATTTCGAGGACGAAATTTTCTTTAAGGAGGGTAGAGTTGTAACATCCTAAAATTTGAGTATTGAATTGATGCATGTTTTAGTGCTTAATTTGTGTAAAATAAAATTTTTCATGTTTAGTATGGTCTTGAGAAGACTTGAGAACTATTCGAAAGTAGAATAAATTTTAGTAAGGAGTATTTAATTGAAGTGGATCAAGTGACTTTGAGGTTTAAGTAAAATTAGGTGTTAAAAATTAGCATAAGATGAGCTAGTAGCAAGGAGGTGTTGGTGCATGCATGTTTGTTTGAGGGGAGAGGTTCGAATCTCCTAGCATGCAACTTGAAGTTTTTTTTTTGCTTTTCCTTAAGCAAGTGTCGGTCATGGATAAAGATTGATGAGTTGGATTATTTTTTTTATGGCAAGAAGATCATGGGAAAAAGGCAAGTGATAACTTAGGGAAAGGAATCATATGGAAAAGGCATGTAAGGGGGACATAAGGCTTAAAATAAGGGCTCTGTTTGGAAAGCTTTGAATGGCTAATTGTCCATGAACATGGACAGTTTTGCGGACTAAAGAGGGAGCCGAAATTTTGTGGTAAGTCTTGGAAAAGTTAGTAGCTTGGGAGAATTTTTCATTTTGATCTTTTGCTCTCCCAAAATCAAAACTTTTTCTCTCATCTTTCCTCTTGGCCGAATGTGCTTGTGATAGGAGAAAAACCATCTTTGCCTTGTTTTCTTTTAGTTATTCTTTTGACCATTTAGTCATTTATTTGTTAATCACTCTAGTAGCTCATTTGGTGTTTCCATTTAGTGCCTAAAACATCAAAAACAAAACATTTTCTTCTCCTCTCTCTCTCGGCCGAATGCACCATTGCTCAAACTCTCATTTCTTATTTTCCTTATTTTCGAAAATTTAATCATAACTCTCTCATCCTCATTTATTCCTTTCAACATTTTGATTTTTTCTTTTCAACATACTTTCAACACTTTCTTTTCTTCTTGGCCGAATGATAGACTACCTCCATAGTCGAATCAATTCTTTCTCTCCTTTGTTTTTGCATAGCCGAATCTCTATTCTCTATAAGCATCTATTCTTCAATCATTCTTTTTCTTTTATTCAAATCTTGGATCATTGTGAAATAGTGGAAGGGTCGATCTTCATTTTCTTGGAGAAATCTTAAAGATCATTTAAGATTTGATAATAACGTACAAAGGATTGTCTTGAGATTTTTTTTTTTGGAATATTAAGGTAAGCCGATTTCACTCTTTATGTTTTTAGTCTTAAGATTTGTCGAAATATTGTTAGGAATAATGTTTCTTTGTCTTCGAAGACAATCAAAATAGGGACGAAAAGGGTAGTGAATAGTACTCGAAAGAGGGGTGGTTCTATTAATCCCCCTAAGTTTAAGAGAAGGACTGTTTCGGGAATCCGAGATTTTCCATCGGGTTGTGGACCTTCATCCGGCGAAAATCAATTATTGGAAGTCGTACGTACTCCCGGACCATTGTTTACTCGTGGTACTGAACCTTTGATCGGAGAGAAATCGCAAATAGTGGTTATTCGAGATTCTGAGGGTAAGATTTAGATCGCTCAATATTAGAATAGATTAATATTAAATTTTAGTGTTCTAATCCTTCATCTTGTGTGTTTAGATATCGACGAAGCGGGAGAGTGTAGTTATCACCATAATCGTGTGTAATCTCACACTATATCTCATGGGTTAGATGACTATTCAACGATTAAAGTTGGATTAAAAATCACAAAGTTGGACAAATCGGAGAATATGGTATTATTGACACTTTAGTGTTAAGATCGTAAAATCAGTATTAGGGTCGTGAAATTTTTGAAATCGCCCTTAATGGCTAAAACGATAATATTTGATAAATTTGGGCCATATATGTGATATTTGATAAATTTGGGCCATATATGAGATATTTGGAAAATTTGGGCCATATATGTAAAATTTGGTAAATTTGGGCCATATATGTGATATTTGGCAAATTTGGGCCATATATGTGAATTTGGTAAATTTGGACCATATGTGAGATGTGGTAAATTTGGGCCTTATATGTGATATTTGACGATTATGGGCCATATGTGAGATTTGGTAAATTTGGGCCTTATATGTGATATTTGGCAATTATGGGCCATATGTGATATTTGGTAAATTTGGGCCACATATTTGATATTTGATAAATTTGGGCCATAAATGAAATTTGATAACCTGGATCGATTGATAATTGATAAATGGGATATATGCGATATGTGTTTTAATGGGCCAAAATTCATAAATTATAATATGGTTTTCCTTATAAATATTTGAAATGCATAAACATGATTGCATGGGTTGGGATCAATGATGAAGAGAAGAAAGGCTTAATGCCGAAATCTAGATAGGTGACTTTGTCACAATGGCCGCTGCTCAAAATCTAGATCGATGGTTTTACCACAATTATTTAAATGGTCATTGCCACAAATATGATATTGGGCTTAAAGCCTACTTGATTAGGTTGGCGGGGTGGGTGACTAAAGCTCCCCACAAGTGTGTTGGTTGGGTGCGGGGTGTGTAGTGGATGGAAATCTAGGTTTGGTTTTGGGAATTGCATATCATTTGCATCATTATTTTTAAATACTAAATTATTATATTTTGAAATGGGCTTAGCCCAAATAAATGTATAAATGGTCTTGGCCCAAAGGACTATGGTAAGTGAGTTGCACACTTTGAGTTCTAAGTAACTCACCCATTTTTTTACCCTCTCGGTAATAACAATTGATGGAGACTTGGTTCGAGATGACTTCGTGGGTGGCTATACTACAAATGGTGGTTCATAAAACTTTGAGACTTCTTTTATAATTTTTAAGTACTATTTTTTATTGGCGATGTAATAAGGCCTTTTTAAATATGGATTTTATTATGTGGATGGATTATTTATGTTTTAGTTTTATTAAGTTGGATTGATTTAGTTTTTCATAAATGATTTTCTATAACTTTCTTATAAGAACAAAAGTTTTTCTTAACTAGAAACTTAGGAAAATCTTTTAAAACTTTTGATGAAATATTCCAATTAAATAAATCTAAAGTTTTTATCAATTACTACTTGTTATATATCAAACGACAAACTCTTGTGTTTTTTAACAAGCATTTCAAATAAATCTTGATTTTTCGATAAAGTAATGTTCTTAATCGTTTTGAAATTTGATTTCTACATTGTTAAATGTTTTGAATATTTGTTAAACTTGTGTGGCATACCGAAATCCAGGCTTAATGCATAAGCCGGGTTTGGGGTGTTACATTATGGCTCTGTGCCATCCTGATTATGGTTTATAACCATTCTATTTATGGTTTTTAGCTATTCTTTTAATTGGCAGCGTTGCTGTGATATTTATGGCTTTTAGCCATTCTGTCTGACACCGAGCCGTTCTGTTGACTTAGTGTCGCAACCGGTGCTAAGCTTGGTGTGTTGGCTGGGTGGTCAATTTTATCCCCACGTAAGTGTAGGGTTTGTACGGGTGGTGTGTTGGCTGGATCGGGGTGGGATGTATCCTCATACTTTTGAATATCTGTTTATGAGATTTGTCATTGTATTGGGCCTAGGGCCACTTGTTCTGTATTGGTTTGGGCTGGGCCCAATTGATTCTATTATGTGCTGTGACCCAAATGATATTGTAGTGGGTTTTGGCCTAGGTATGCTCTAAACTGGACTGTATTGTTACTGTTAAAGGGCTTGGGCCCAGACTGTTTCTATTTCTATTTCTGTATACTGACTGTTACTCTAGTAAGGGGATTACGCAATGGGCTTTCATAAACTCACCCCATTTTTAACTGTACAGGTAATCCCCAACATTAGGAGGATCGGTGCTGCGGGGGACTTGGAGATGGCTACACGACTCCTTTGGACTTCATTTATGCTTTAGTTTTCATTTTGGGTTTTAATTTTTGTAATAAGGCCTCTTTAAAGTTCTAGATTTTAACTTGGGGTTTTTATTTACTTTGAATTATATCCGTTATAAGTAAATCAAGGTTTTCCAAAAATGTTAATTATTTTTAAAACAACACTACATTTTCGCAAGATTTTCGAAATGGTTTCGTGACTTAATCTTTTTCGTAAATCGATTACTTTCAAAATTAGCTTCTGCAACTGAAAAGATATTTTGGGAATAAAACTAATAAATTTTCAATGTACCACATTTTAAAAATAAACTAACGTAACTGGGGTTTTACTTAAGCTTTTAAACAAGAAGGGTTTTCAATGAAAACATGGTTTTCAAAAAACACTTCAATGTGATCCTCCAGATTTGGGCCTAACTTCTAGGCTGGGTTTGGGGTGTTACACCCTAATTATATTTGTTATAATTAATAGAAGAACTATAAGTTGAGCCCTAATTATATTTGTTACAAATTATTAAACAAGTAAAATTATAAGTTGCTTTTAGTGGATTGGCTCTATGACTAAATAATGTTATAATTAATAGAAGAAGAATCAGAATATAGTTACAAATTATTTGAGTGCTAATTATATTTGTTCAATTGGTCTCTCAGCTAGCTCAACATAACTTGAAAAACACAATAGTTTGCTATAATTTTAACATGACTGTCCAAATACGTGTTCAATCACAGGTTTGGTCAATCAATGAAATAGAAACGAAAAACAGAGAAAGTAAAGAGAGATTTGAACACAGTCATTTGTTAACATAGTTTGGAAACAATCCTACTCTAAGCCTCACTCTATGAATAGTTTTATTCCACAATTGATCCAACCACCTATTGAATATTTTGGAAACAATTCTAGACATGTGTATGCCCATTGCAACACTCCAACTCTACATAGTAGTAGTGGCATGAATTTGCTCCTTGGGTTTATTTTTTGTATTGCTTGGCAAGCTGCCTTGTGGCCTTTTAGATATGAGCTTAGCAAGTTGTCCCAATTGGTTCTCGATCCCTTGAAATGATGCTTTCTAATTTTTGAGTGTTGTTTCGGTGTTCGAAATGATTTTTTGACACTGCGATGAATTTTGTCAGCATCTCCTCAAGGTTCAGCTTTTTCTCTTGTGGGTAAGGTTGCTATTGAAAGCCTGGGAGGGGTTGTTGTCTCTAATTTCCTTGGCCACCCCATAAAAGTTTGGATGATTCCTCCAACCTAGATTGCAAGTGTTATTATAAGGGTTATTTTGAGGTCTGAAATTGTTACCCATATAGTTTATCTGTTCGCTTTCCATGCTAGGATTGTAGGGTGGGTATTTTATATTGCTCATCCCTCCTCCATTTGTATCTTACTGCTTGGCCTGATGTACATGCGAAGAACCACATAAACCATCAATCTTTTTATTTAACATCCCTACCTAATTTGATAGCATGGTTACTACGTCAAGGTTGAAAACATTAGCAGCTTTTGTTGGCCTTGTCCTTGTAACTTGCCACTGATAGTTATTCAGTGACATCTCTTCTATGAACTCATAAGCCACTTCAGGAGTTTTGTTATTCAGGGCTCTGCCGGCAGCTGAATAAATTAACTGTCTAGTTGAAGGGTTCACACCGTTGTAAAAGGTTTGAACCTGTAACCATAAAGGTAACCCATGGTGAGGGTACCTCCTCAATAGATCTTTATATCTCTCCCATGCGTCGTAAAGTGTCTCTAGATCCATCTGCACAAAAGAAGAGATATCATTCCTTAACTTAGCCATTTAAGCCGGTAAAAAATATTTTAATAAAAATTTTTCGATCATTTGTTCCCATGTAGTGATTGATCTTCGTAGTAATGAGTTCAACCACTATTTGGCTTTGTTCCTCAATGAAAAGGGAAACAACCGAAGATGAATGACATCATTAGAAACACCATTTATTTTGAAAGTGTCGTAGAATTCTAGAAAATTTGCCAAGTGATTGTTAGGGTCCTCATCCTGTAAACCATTAAACTGAACAAATTGTTGTATCATTTACATAGTGTTAAGTTTCAGTTCAAAATTATTTGTAGCAATAACAGGTCTAACAATACTTGACTCAGTTCCTGTTAAATTAGGTTTAGCATAATCATACATAGTACGAGGAGCAGGATTTTGATTCACCGGGTTTGCGACAACTATAGGAGGTAGCGGATTGTTATCAGCTATCTCTTTGGTAGTATCGGGATCGTTTTCTTTCTCTTCTTCTATGTAGTGTAGGCTTTGGCTTATTTCCCTACGATTTTTGCGAATGGAACCTTCTATATCGCTTTCAAAAATCAAAGGTCCTGTTGGGTTCCTTCTAGACATAAACTAGATGTACCTGCCAGAAACGAATAAAAGAAATTAGTAAAAATAAAATAAATATTAAATTACAAATAAATAAAATGGCTAGAGTAATAAAAATTTAGTTTTCCTAATATCTTAGTCCCCGGCAACGGAGCCAAAAACTTGATGGAGCTCGAAACTAACTATTATTTCGACAAAGGCAAGCACACCTATCGAACAGTAGTATAACTACGGTGAGTCCAGAATATTGTATCCTCAAGGACTAAGAGTACTTAGTAATAAATATATTTTTATTATCTAGCCTAATAATTAAAGGGGATTTATTTTTAATCTAAAATTTAACTAACTAATTTAACTAACTTATGAACTTGACAGGGAGTAAACTGGGAAAATACTTTGGACAACTTATATGAGATAGATGACACCTAAGGAAGAATCCACCTAGACTTCACTTATTACTTTTGATTCATGTGATTTATTTACTTGACTTAATCCATAGAAATCCCTGAATTATATTAATACCTCTTTCAAGGCTACTAACAACTGACTCTAGGTTGATTAATTGAAATCTCTTTCTAATTAAAACCCCTATTGTCGCATTAATTCGATCTATGGATTCCCATATTAGGTTTGACCCAATCTAACAGATTTTTGTCGCCTATTTCTAGGGTTGCAATCAACTCCGCTTAATTGTGTTGATCTACTCTTAAACAGGGGCTTTTGCTCTATTGAATAAGCACATTCGACTAGAATGAATAACCTGAATTATCAAAACAAGAATAAAACTCACAATTAAGAATAAGCACAAGAATTTATCCCATAAGTCAAATAATAATAAGATCTGTCATAGGTTTCATCCCCTTATGTATCTAAGGGATTTAGGTATCTAAGGGATTTATTTCATACTTGAAGAGGAAAACATCATAAAAGAGGAAAAACAACAAAACATAAGAAAACCCAAAAACTTCTAAAGAACTTGATGGGAGATCTACTCTTAAACAGGGACTTTTGCTCCATTGAATAAGCACATTCGACTAGAATGAATAACCTGAATTATCAAAACAAGAATAAAACTCACAATTAAGAATAAGCACAAGTATTTATCCCATAAATCAAATAATAATAAGATCTGTCATAGGTTTCATCCCCTTAGGTATCTAAGGGATTTAGGTATCTAAGGGATTTAGTTCATACTTGAAGAGGAAAACATCATAAAAGAGGAAAAACAACAAAACATAAGAAAACCCAAAAGCTTCTAAAGAACTTGATGGGAGATCATCAGTCTTGATGGAGATCCTTCTCCTAAGCTATTCCTAACGGTTGTCTTGAAGTATTTTCTCCTTCTACTCGGTGTCAATTTGACGTCCTATTGAACCCCCCTTTTAAGTTGACTCCTAGGGTGTTTATATAGGCTTTGGAACACCTCTATTGGCCAATAAGCAGCTTATTTCGAATATATCTCTTTTTTAGTAGTGGGGACACGCCGTGTGACACACCCGTGGTGGACTCATTCGGCTATGGTCGATTCTACTCATCACACACGACCATGTAATCTGCCCATGGTCGATAGTACAGGCCGTGTGATTTCTAATATAGGCCCATTTTGTCCCTTTTTGGCCCGTTTCTCATTCTTTTTAATTCCCTAAGCTCTCCTGAGTATAAAACATGAAATTAAGGGATTAGGAGCATTGAATTCATCAAATCTAATGAATATTCATCCAAAATTAAGCCAAGCATGGGGTTAAAATATGTTAAACTACTGTTTATCATCCAATTTGACTAAGTTTTGAATGGAACAAAAAGAGAGCAGTAATCAGCTTGCCAATCAAATTCAAATGCTAACTCAAGTTATTTCTTGTTTGGAGACTTCTTCAGACCAACAATCTCATGCTCATTGTAGTGATGATGATGGGGACAATGAGTAGCCTCGCACTCATTCTAATATTGGTAGACGAGGACATCGTCACACTAATGAAACTTTGAGTACTCATGATCGTGGCCAACCTTCTGTAGCTAAACCAAAGTTCAACATTCCACCATTCTGAGGGAAGAGTGATCCAGATGCATATTGTGATTAAGTGGCTAAATTTGAGATCATATTTCGTTATTATAGATGTCCGGAGGAGGAGAAAGTTCCATTGGCTACGTTGGAATTTTGGGATTATGCATTGAGTTGGTGGACTCAACTTGTGCTGAACCACCAAATGAATTGTGAACGAGATTTTGATTCATGGAAATAATTGAAACAAATCATTAGAAAATGTTTTTTTTCCCCTCTTTACTATTATAAGGATATTAAACGAAAACTTTAACACATTGTTCAAGGTAATCGATCCGTTGATGAGTACTTTATGGAGATAGAGATGCTCATGCAAATAGCAAATATGCAAGAAGATGAAGAGACTATCATGGTATGGTTTGTATATGTCTTGAACATTTCAATAACCAATAATCTTAATCTTCAAACCTTCATTGGTTTTGAGGAGGCGATACACAAGGCAGTTGAGGTTGAGCAATAATTTCAACAATGTCAATCTCATCCATTTGGTGTATCACAATATTATAGATGTACGAGTTTTAATTCTACCTTCAAGAATTCAAAACCACCTTATGCTACTAATAAGTTGCTACCAAAACGTGATGAGACTAAACTTTTTGAGTGGAAAGGTGGGGATCCTACAAAATCTTATTTTACTTCTTCTAAACAGCCCACTTTTACTAATTCTTCACCAAAACAATAAAGAGCTTGTGGAATTGAATGTTTTAAGTGCAAAGAGTGTAAGCACTATAATCGTGATTGTGCTAACATGAGACTTATGTTTATCAAAGAAGATGGTCAGTATACCTATGATTTGGACAAAACAGATCTGGATATGTCTGCGTTAATTGATGATGTAGATAATGGATGTGAGTTTTATTATGAAGAAGAGTTGATGGAACCACCAATAGATGGAGACAGTTTTCATTGTCTAGTTTTGAGGCGCACCTTTAACATCCAATTGGGGGATGATGATGACCTTCAAAGGACTAATCTATTCCATTTGAGGTGTTTGATTAAAGGTAAACTTTGTTTTCTTATCATTAATAGTGAAAGTTGTGCTAGCATTGTGAGCAACTACCTTGTGGACACTCTTGCTTTTCCATGTAGCAAACACCCTAATTCATATCATCTTCAATGGCATAATGAAGGTTTGGAGGTACGTGTGGTAAAACAATCCTTGATCACTTTTAAACCTGGGAATAACATTGATGATGTTTGGTGTGATGTCATTCCTATGCATGCCTCCCACTTGTTACTTGGTAGACCATGGCAGTACGATTGTAATGTTATTCACCATGGTAAAGGTATTCCCTTGTTTTCCATGGGAAGAAGTACACTTTGTCTCCTTTGAATCCGAAAGATGTTCACAATGATCAAATCAAGATGATGAAATTTTGTAAGGGGGTTGTGGGAAGTAAGACACAAAATTCAAAAAAGAATGAGAGAAAAGAGCCTCTAGTAAAAACAACCAAATCAATGATGGCCCAATAGAGAGTGCATTCTCTTGTGACAAAAAAAAAAAAAGAGTGTGGTTCACAATTTTTATGCGAGTGAAAAAGATGTGAGACAAGCCTTACTCACCAAAAAACCTTGCATCCTTGTTCGATTTAAGCAAAATTGTTTATCTTTGACTAACCTTAATGATTCTTTGCCTAGTGTTTTTGTGTCTCTTTTGTAAGAATATGAAGATATTTTTTATGAGGCACATAAGGGATTGCCACCTTTGAGGGGTATTGAGCATCAAATTGACTTAGTACTTGGGTCAACAATTCCAAATCAAGCAGCTTATCAAAGAAATCCCGAGGAGATGAAGGAGTTGCAAAAGCAAGTGGATGAAACTTTGGAGAAGGGTCACATTCATGAAATTTTAAGTCATTGTGCGATGCCAGTAATTTTATTGCCAAAGAAAGATGGTACATATAGAATGTGTGTTGATTGTCAACCAATTAACCAAATTACTATTAAGTATAGGCATCCTATTCCAAGGCTTGATGATATGTTTGATGAATTTTATGGTCTTGTAACTTTACAAATATTGATTTAAAAAGTGGCTACCATCAAATTCGAATGAAAGAGGGGATGAATGGAGAATGACCTTTAAAGCTAAGTTCATTTTATATGAATGGCTAGTCATGCCTGTTGGTTTGTCTAATGCGCCTAGTACTTTTATGCACTTAATGAACCATGTTTTGAGACCTTATTTGGGTATGTTTGTAGTCGTTTATTTCGATGATATACTAATTTACTCTAAGTCTTTGAATTTTTATGTTGGTCATGTTAAAGCGGTCTTAGATATTTTAAGGAACAAATGCTTATATGCTAACCTTGATAAGTGTACTTTTTTGTGATAAGTTATTCTTTCTAGGTTATATTGTAAGAGCACAGGTGATTGCCTCCAAATGTACCAACGTCAGAGTAGAAATCCTACACAAAAGATATAAAAGACGGTATCTGCAAGTATACGGGTCAGGTTGTAATATAGTTATTGTAAGAGTATGCCCAAAGATCAATCATGAGATGGTTGTAATAACATACTTGATTTACCATGTTTATTAATATAAAGCATTGTCATTATTATTTCAGCTTTTTCCTACGTGTGTACAAATAACTGTTTTATAATAATGTCTTGAGAATAATATGATTATTCTTAAAAGATCCTTAGTCAAGTATTATTGTTGACTAGGACAACAATAATGCATTAAGACTAACATGTAGTTGATTGATGATAAAGAGTTGTCATTGATATGGAGTGTCAAAATCAATGCATGAATATTTGTGTTAGAGAACAACATATTGGACTGACCCGCTATGAGTATGTTTCTTGGATTATTATGTAATTTTCACAACATTACTTATAGTGATTAATATGTATATGATCCTTAGACTTGAGATAATTATTATCCTAACATATTGAGTCGTATATTTTGATACAGTCAAACGTACATCGTAACTGGTTTCTATAAAGGCTGATGTTGGATATACCACAATCTATGTAGAGGGATATTGTTGATCAATATAGGATAAGTCCCTTCCACATAATGGGAGTAATATCTTAGGCCACTTGATTGAGTGAGACTAGAAATGCATGGCCATGCACAAATAAGTTGACATGAGATGTCATACTAATTTGTATATCTAGTCTACTCAAGATATCAAGAAACATGGGATGGACTATACAAGTGTGACTATTCCATGACTTGTATCCATTCCAGATAAAGGACTTAAGGATTAATGCATCACAAAAAGTTATGTCGAATCATGACTTCTTGTAACTTAGGTAGCAATGATGCATTGCTAGATGCCACTCATTGTTTGTGACATTAGAATCATTCTAGTATTACTGCTAACGTTAGTCACACCCCATGGTTGAAATGAACGAAATAAAACATAGTTGGTATTGTGTTTGATTGCCACATGAATTAAATTAATTAAAGAATTAATTTAATTGGGTAATCAACATCGAATATATTATATGTACAAGGATGTTGTACATATAATGAGAATTAATATATGAATTTGGTTCAGATATAAATTTAAATAAATATAGTTTGTCGAAATCCATGTTATAATTAATGTAATTATAACTTTTGGGTATAATTAATGTAATTATAATTTTCGGTTAAAACATTATTATATTTATTTAATTTTATAATTCATAAAAGACATACCGATTATAAAAGGGAATAAGTGATAAAAAGCGATTAAGAGAAACCCTAAGAATTTGCTTGAAAAGTCTAGCAGCCGTCAAGCAAATAAAAAAAAACCTCTAAAATAGTTTTGGAGATTTCTGCCGTTCATAGTCAAACTGGGTGGATTACGTAGAGGTCGACATTGTAAAGGTTGCGGCTTGTTTCGACAGTAGATCAGAACTCTTGTTGCTGAGGCATCGCTGTCTACTCAGATGGAAATTTCAGTAATTTTGAAATCTTTATTTCACCCCGATTCGTTCCTCACACATGGATTCATGGTTTGGATCACCGGGATTATTTTTTTTTTTACTGCGCCATGGGGGTGCCGGCGTTCCAACAATGGTGTAAGAGCCACTTGTGTGATATGGACTTGGGTTTAAATACTTGGGTGATGCAATTATATGAGATGCATGCTTTTATTTTACTACATTTTCGCTTGTTTAAATCGCTTAAGCATAACCTCGATAATCGCTCCTTTCGATAATTGATTAAATGTTAATCATGGTGTTGTGGCCTATTTGATTTTATGTTATTACTGCTAACTATTAACAAATCTGTAATTTTGCGATGGTGGTATTTACAGTTTCCAGTAAGGGTTAACTAGCTAGTGGAACAAGGGCTATTCCGATATGAAACCTCAAGGATTAAAATCCTGAAAACACGATTCTGTTGATAAAAGTTATCAAATTGTGAGGTTTCATTTGACTAGGGTATGCGATTTGTACCGTGGGGGCGGGTCCAAATCTGGGCGGATCCATACTCATGGCTCCGCCCGCACCTCGGGTCCATATCAGCAGGGCTCCGCCCGCACCTCGTCCATATCGCAGGGCTTCGCCCTGCACCCCCGGCTCCTACCGTGACGTCCCCTCTCATATTTTGAAGATGGGGATCTGAGGACGACTCCGGCCGCAGGCCTTCGGCCCGCTTCCTTTGACCGCCTCAGACCCTATTTTCTTATTATAGTATGTTTTGTTAATAAAAGAAATATATAAACTTGATGGGCCACAAAAGGTTGAAAGGATATTTTATAATTCACCTTAGAAAAAAGCATTGAATTATGTATGCTATTTTTGACATGCACGGTGTTTGAAATGTATAGTTATAGCCCAATGACCCATTTGACAAAAGGTTGTAATTATATATATAAAAATACGACCTGCGTGTCGTGCCTTACTACTATTCTTTGTATTTCTCTTCTCATCTTACTCCCTTGTATGTAAAACGAGTTTCTGCATATTGTAATTTGCAAGAGTTGCTCTGGGCCAGACGAGAAGGAAGTTGGGACAACTATTGTTGATTGATAGTTTGTGAAACTGCTTACCCCTTTAGGTTTCCTTTTGGTTCTCCATTGGCTTGGGTTGAATCACCTGAGTTTATGGGCTATAACTATTGCATTTATTTATTGCTTTATTTATTCATGTATGAGATGCTATGGATGTAATATCCAGGAGTTAGGGGTTATGCGTTTTAACTCATATCTATGTAGTAGCATGCTTAGTATGCTGTTTATGTGCGTTTTGGGGGCTTTGGGAACCTTGGGGTGTAGGTAGAAGCCTTAGAAAAATGTTTGACTTGAAGCTGATAGGGGGAAGAGCTAGGAGCGCTAGGCCTTAAGAAGGTTAGTGTGTGGCTTATGACACAAGAACTTAGTTAGTAAAGTGGCTAGGAGGCGCCACTTAGGGCAATTGTGGTTGACGCATCAGGGAGTGAGAAGGGCCTTGGTTCGAGCAGCAAGGGAAGCATTTTGGGGTGGCCTTTTTGCGTCAAGGGGGAGTGAAGAGTTGGAGTTACCATGGACACTTCACGGATGAAGTGTAGATTGGGTCAAACAGCTCAAATTTTTGGCTAAGTAGGAGGAAGAGGGATTTGGATGAGAGAAGAAGAGTTGGCCGAATGAGGGTCTTGGGATGGTAGTTTCGGTCATGTAGGGGAGAGTAGGTGTCGAAATTCATTTGGCATTTTCAAGTTTTTTTCACCTTCCTTTCTTCTCTTTTGTCTCTCAACCAAAAGTGAAGGTGACCATTTGGTGCATTTTCATTATTTTCTTCCCTTTTATTTTATTCTCTGAAGCTGAACCATACCTCTCTCTCCTCTTCTATTTTCTTTTCATAGTGGTAGCCTTAAACTTTCACTTCATTTTCTAAATCGAATAACCCTTCTAGCCTTTGACACCTTGGCCGAATCTTCCATCTCCATCTTTTAAGGGCTCATTCGATTTCTAAGTAGTGGTGGTAAAGTTCTTTTCTCTATGAACTTTTCTTGCTCTTTTCTGGTTGGTTTGCCGAAACCAAAAGACTAATCCTATATGTTTGTGTATGGCCGAATCTAAGCAAGGCTTTGGATTCATAACTCTTCTTGGAAGCCAAGGTTTGGAGATATCTCAAAACTTTCAGGATTTGACAAGCAAGGTAAGGAGAATGCTATTCGGCCAAAGGCCATATTATTTTGTTTTAGTGTTGGCAGATTCTAACCATGGTGTTTTAGGAAGAGTTCGACAGAGATAAAAGGGGAGTCTCTGGGATTCAGATCTATTTCGGTAAGAGTATTTAGATAAGTTATATATGTGTTTTTGTTTAGATTTTTATGTATCGATTAGCCGGGTTTCTGATTAAGTAACATTCGATGGATGCAAATACTAGTGGAGGAGAGAAAGGGGTAGTTCCTACCCCTAGATTCAAGAAATGCTCGGTTGCAGCAGTGCGTGATTGGCCACCGGGTTGTGGGCCAACATCGAAAAGGGATAAGCAAATCGCTATGATCCCTGCAAGCGAAAGTGTTAGTATCGAAAGCGTGGTTCTCAGTATTATCAGGTGTGTAACCCCACACTTTTTCCCTATAGATTAATAGTATTAAATATGTGTTAACAAGATTACGATTAATCATGGCTAAGGGTACCATTCATTGGTACAGTTCGTTTAGGTACATTATATCTAACTCTTGTTTACAGTGGTTGCCATCATTGATATGAAAGCATGTGTGTGTTTTCGGTATGGGCTTAGGATAAACATATAGCATGATACTTGTAATACGATGTATGTTGTATGGGCATGAGGGTTATAATGAAAAGGAAAGTGTTTCGGTGGTTTTACCACATTATTCGGTGACTCATGTCACTATATTTTGATTCAGTGATGTTGTCACATTATCCGGAGGCTATGCCACGTATTAAGGGCGATGAGCAGTTGACTGCAGTGACTGCCTTCAAGGGTGTGTAGCGGATGGAGGGTCGATTTAGTAATCCCCATGGTTTGATTGGCAGGTACAGGTGGTGTGTAGAGGTTGGATATCTAGGTGGGTTCGAGTTGTATCGTTGTTTATATACATTTGATTTAATATGCTATGACATGAGCCTATGGCCAAATATGATTTCGGATGGGCTTTGCCCAAAACATTGTAAGTAAGGCTATAATCGATTGGGTCTTGGTGGTCGGCTGTTACACACTGAGTTTGTTGACTCACCCTTCATGGGCTAACATTTTGCAGGTGATACATAGTGCAATGGACCGGGTCGGCAGGGGCTATGTGGTGGCTATGCTCAGTAAAATTTTGGGCTTTCGAATAATGGAACTCTTTTCGTTTTTCTTTAGGATGTTTTCTTTCGGGATTTATTTTTGGTTTTTAATATGTAATAAGGCCATTACTTAACTGCTTAATTTTGCGTGTTAAATTTTATTTCCATACGATAAATAGCAAACAAGTAATTAAATATTTTTCTTAAAGAAACTTCAAATGTTTTATCACCTACTCAACTTACATTTTTCAACCTAATGAGTTCTAGAATCCGGTAAATCTTTTAATTCTTGAAATATAAAGGGAGCGTTTTACTAAAATACAAACTTGTTCTTATTAAAATCGTCATATTTTGTAAGAAGATAAAACAAGATAAAGCTAAGTTTTCTTAAGGAACATGTCAGATCCGGTCGGGGCTCGTGGGCTGGGTTTGGGGTGTTTCAATTTGGTATCAGAGCCCGGTTGAAAACTCGGCTTGAGGGCTTTTGGGCCCAAAATGTTTTTTTCGAAAGTGTGTTTTTCTAAAAAAATGATCAGTTTTCTGGCATGGCATCTGTGTCTCCTGCCCAAAGTCCACCAGGTAAGTACCCCTAATCATTGTGTGATTTGTATGTGGGTATTACGGGATCGTAGATTAGTAGATTAGGAGCTATTGAACTCTAGGATTAGGTTACTCCAACACAAAATTACATAAAATTTAAAGACTAATAGAACAAACCTATGAGTAAGTCACCGAGTTAGGGGTGTGGCAACAGTTGTGCGCATGTCTAGGATTGGATTCAGGGGGAGCTTGGTATTTAAGCAGTCCTAGTGACTCACCTCCTCTTCGCTCGAATCCTACCTGGTGCGTAGTGGCGGTTCACCCTAACCAAGAGGACTTATTCACAGGCTAAATTCAATAATTAAAACTCGAAAGGAACTAGCCACACTGTTTTATAAAAACCATAGTTTTGGAATCACTGAATTACCCCTTGATTTGTAAAAACAATCTTAGATTTTGGAAAAAAATTTTCAAAGTATCCCCGGTTTACAAAATTATCGGAATACCCTTAGTTTGTAAAATTACTAAAATACCCTCAGTTCATGAAATTACCATACTACCCCCGATTTCTTTTACCAAAATGTCCCTATTTTGTAAAAATACCAAAAACCCCTATTTTGTAAAATTACAAGATACCCTGATTTGGAAAATTACCAAAATACCCCTATAGGACAAATTATGAAAATACCTCTAGGTTGGAACAGACGAAAATGTTCAAAGTGGTGAACATGTGTAGTAGATACTATTGAGGAATGAATGTGATTCTCTAAATTAAGGTAGAAGACTTGAAACGAAAACTTTGTAATGATCGAAAGAACTACTACTAAACTTCTTTACATAAAACTTGTTTGCAGGTAATCAGTGGAACAGAAGCTAATGCATAAAATTTCTTAAAGTAGACTAAATCACGATCATAGACATAAGTTCTAGGGGACGTGGTCGTAATGTGCGTGGGCATGGTAGAGGCAGAATATCCGTATCGGAACCAGTTAGGTCTGGTCAAGTGTCCGAGAATGAGATGCCACCACCACCACCATCGTGTTGAGTATCGTGATCGACGAGGATGATGCAATGATCGTGAGTAATGCAAAGAGTTCTTGAAAGGGTGGTTGGAGCAGGTGGAGGTATGGGAGCTCGAAAATCTGTATCTAAGCGACTCTGAGCTAATAGAGCTGAGGTATTTCAAGGTGTATCTAGTGTAGCGCCTAATACGGCTGAGTATTGGTTGGAGGTGACGGAGCGAATCATGGACGATTTGGATCTGACTGCTGAGGAGAAACTGAAAGGGGTGGTGTTGCTTCTCCGGGATGAGTCATACCAATGGTGGCTCACGGTTTGGGATAGTCTTTGCAATGATGATCTCACTTGGGAGTATTTCAAGGTGGCGACGTAAGAATTATATTGGATCTAGTTATATTGATGCTTGAGAGAAGGCGTTTCGAGGTTTGGTTTAGGGAGTAAGTCCGTAGCGGAGTACGAGGTGGAATTCTTAAGGTTGAACCGGTATGCTCGAGGTATCGTGGCTACGAGCATGAACGATGTGTCCAGTTTGAGGACGAACTGAGGGATGATCTGAGATTGCTGATGGCTCCACAGCATGAGTGGGAGTTTGCCGTGTTAGTAGAGAAGGCTAAGGTAGCCGAAGGGGTCAAGGAATCTGTGAGACAGAATCTGGATAGGAATAGACAAAAGAGAGGTTTTGGATCATCGGGGTCATCCGGGAGTCTCCAGAAAAGACCTAGAGTTGATGGGCCGCGAGATCGGTAGGTTGCTGTGGGAGGTCAGTATCGTTCGTGTGCTCAATGTGGAAAGATGCACCTGGGGGAGTATTGGAAGAATACAGGGGGATGTTTTAAGTGTGGGTCCAAAGATCACATGATTAGGGACTGTCCATTGGAGACAGACAAGAGTCAACCAATAAGTCAGGGTTTTAATAAGACTGGAAGAGGTGGACAGCAGCCACCGCGAGGTCGTGGTCCGGTTGGCAGAGGTAATGGTTCTAGTAGAGGTCGCGGGACACCGGTAGAGGTGTTGATAACACGAAGGTGAGACAGCCGGGTCTGGGGTATGCAGTTCGTCGGAGGGAGGATGGTGACGTACTGGATGTCATAACCATTACGTTTCTTATAGCTAACAAGCCTTTCTTTGCTTTAATTGATGTTGGCTCAACCCACTCATATGTTGCATGTAGAATAGCTGAAATATTAGGTGTAGCATCTGAACTGTCTGTTAGGGAGATGACTGTAGTGAGCCCGTTAGGTCAAACGGTAGTGGTGAATAGGATATTCTAGAGTGTGCCTCTAGAGATTCAGGGAATGGTATTTCCTGCCGACTTGATGGAACTACCTTTCGGGGAATTTGATCACATTCTAGGCATGGAGTGGCTAGTGGAACATCGTGCTAAATTGGATTGTGCAGCTAAGCGAATAAAGTTGAGGACTCCGGAGGATTAGGAGATAATTATGATTGGAGAAAGAAGAAACTATTTGTCTAACGTAGTCTCCGCGTTAAAGGCTGACAAGATGGTGCGAAAAGGTGTAAGGCATTTTTGGCCTTCGTTAGTGCTTTGGATGCAAAAGAAGAGGGGGTTAGTGGAGTTAGAATAGTAAGAGAATTCGTGGATGTCATTCCGGAAGAGCTGCCTGGGTTACCCCCGGATAGGGAGGTGGAGTTCGGAATTGATTTACTGCCAGGTATAGCTCATGTGTCAATTGCTCCGTATAGGATGGCGCCAAAGGAGTTGGTAGAGCTCAAGGCCCAGATCCAAGAGTTACTCGATCGTGGGTTTATCCGACCTAGTGTGTCTCCATGGAGAGCACCGGTCCTATTCGTGAAGAAGAAGGATGGGACTATGCGCATGTGCATAGATTACTAGTAGTTGAATAAGCTGATGATCAAAAACAAGTACCTGTTGTCGAGGATAGATGACTTGTTCGATCAGCTTAAAGGGGCTACGATATTTTCAAAAATAGATCTAAGGTTGGGATATCATCAGGTTAAGGTGAAGGAAGAGATATCCCTAAGATAGCTTTTCGGACTAGATACGAACATTATGAGTTTTTAGTAATGCCGTTCAGATTGACAAATGCCCCAGCTGCGTTCATGGATATGATAAATCGGGTTTTTCAACCCTACTTGGATCAGTTCGTTGTTGTGTTTATAGACGACATTTGGTATATTCCAAGTTCGAGGAAGAGAATGATGCGGATCTCTGGGTAGTATTGCAGGTGTTAAGGGAGAAGAAGTTATATGCCAAGTTTAGCAAGTGCGAATTTTGGTTGAAGGAAGTTGCGTTTTTGGGTCATGTGGTGTCTGCAGAAGGGATAAGGGTAGATCCTCGGAAGATTGAGGCAGTGCTAGATTGGAAACCACCTAAGTCTGTGGCAGAGGTTCACAGTTTCTTGGGGTTAGCAAGCTACTATAGGAGATTTGTTGAAGGGTTCTCTTCAATAGCAGCATCTTTGACGAAGTTGTTGAGAAAGGAGGTACCTTTCGTGTGGGCGGATAAGCAGCAGGAGAGTTTTGAGAAACTTAAGAGAGTATTGGCAGAGGCTCCGGTTTTGATTCAGCCTGAAGCAGGGAAAGACTTTGTGGTGCATTGTGATGCTTCCCACATAGGATTGGGATGTGTTTTAATACAGGACGGGAATGTGGTCGCTTATGCGTCTCGGTAATTGAGACCACATGAGGTTAACTACCCGATGCATGACCTAGAGTTGGCTGCAGTAGTATTCGCTCTAAAGGTGTGGAGGCACTATTTGTATGGAGAAAGGTCGGTGATCTACACAGACCACAAGAGTCTGAAATATTTGTTAACTCAGAAGGAGCTGAATTTGAGACAGCGAAGGTGGGTGGAGTTGTTGAAAGACTACGACTGTTCAATAGAGTATCACCCGGGCAAGGCGAATGTAGTGGCAGATTCCCTAAGTCAGAATGTGGTGTCGGATCTAAGGGCGATGTTTGAATATCTTAGCCTTTATGATGATGGAAGTTTGCTAGCAGAGTTGCAGGTGAAGCCGACATGGTTAAGTCAGGTGAGAGAAAAATAGTTGGTAGATGGTGAACTAATTTCTAAGCTGTTGCAAGTGCAGAATGGGGAATTGGAAGACTATGGTGTAAACAGCGATGGAGTGTTGTGTTTTCGGGGCAAGGTCTGTATGCCAAAGGATGAGGAGTTAAGGCAGAGAATTCTTCAGGAATCGCATAGTAGCCCTTATGCTATGCATCCTGGAGGAAGTAAGTTATACAGGATCTACGGGATCAGTTTTGGTGGCCTGGTCTGAAATGGGAAGTTATAAAATTTGTGGGGAAGTGCTTAACGTATCAGCAGGTTAAAGCTAAACACCAAGTACCCTTGGGATTACTTCAACCAATAAAGATTCTGTAGTGGAAGTGGGAGAGAATCACTATAGACTTCGTTAGTGGGCTTCCCGTTATGCCTACTAGGAAGGATTCGGTATGGGTGATAGTGGATCGGTTGACAAAATCTGCACATTTCATACCGGTGCAAGTTGACTATTCGCTTCAAAGGTTGGCAAAGTTGTATGTGGTAGAAATTGTGAGACTGTACGGGGTGCCGGTGTCGATTATCTCAGATAGCGATCCGAGGTTTATGTCTCGATTTTGGAAAGCACTACATCAAGCATTAGGCACCAGGTTGGACTTTAGTACGGCATTTCATCCGCAGTCGGACGGCTAGTCTGAATGGGTAATTCAAGTGCTAAAAGATATGTTGAGGGGTTGCGTGATAGATTTCAAAGGAAGCTGGGAGGAGTTCTTGCCTTTAACGGAGTTTGCATACAATAACAGCTATCAAGCAAGTATTCGGATGGCAATGTATGAAGCACTGTATGGACGGAAGTGTCGCACTCCTACATGTTGGACAGAATTGGGGGAACGTCAAGTTTTGGGTCTGAAGATTGTGGCAGAATCAGAAGAAAAGGTTAGAGTGATTCGGGCACGGTTGAAGGAAGCGTCTGACAGACAAAATGTCGTATGCAAATCTCAAGCGGAAAGAGACAGAGTTTGCTGTGGGGGATAAGGTGTTTTGAAAGTTTCACCGTGGAAGAAGATGTTGCAATTTGGTCACAAGGGTAAGTTGAGTCCCAAGTTTATAGGGCCTTATCGGATTTTGAAGTGGGTTGGACCAGTGGCATATCAGCTGGAGTTGCCTTTGGAATTAAAGCAGATGCATGATGTGTTTCATGTTTCAATGTTACGTCATTACGGATCGGATCCATCGCATGTGGTACTAGTGGAAGAAGTGGAGTTGAGACTAGATTTGTCCTACGAGGAAGAACTGATTCAGATCTTGGAACGGGATGTGAAGATGTTACGGAGGAAATCAGTTCCTCTAGTCAAAGTGTTATGTCGAAACCACGGGTCGGAAGAAGCTTTGTAGGAGCCGGAGGAAGCAATGCGACAACAGTACCCTCACCTATTTTAGCAAGGTAATTTCAAGGATGAAATTATTTTTAAGGGGGTAGAACTGTAATATCCGGAGTTAAGGGTTATGCGTTTAACTCATATCTATGTAGTAGCATGCTTAGTATGCTATTTATGTGTGTTTTGGGAGCTTTGGGAACCTTGGGGTGTAGGTAGAAGCCTTAGAAAAATGTTTGACTTTAAGCTGATAGGGGGAAGAGCTAGGAGCGCTAGGCATTAAGAAGGTTAGTGTATGGCTAGGAGGTGCCACTTAGGGCACTTGTGGTTGATGCATCAGGGAGTGAGAAGGGCCTTGGTTCGAGCAGCAAGGGAAGCATTTTGGGGTGGTCTTTTTGCATCAAGGGGGAGTGAAGAGTTGGAGTTACCGTGGACACTTCATGGATGAGGTGTAGACTGGGTCAAACAACTCAAATTTTTGGCTAAGTAGGAGGAAAAGAGGGATTTGAATGAGAGAAGAGTTGGCCAAATGGAGGGTCTTGGGATGGTAGTTTCACCATGTAGGGAGAGTAGGTGTCAAATTCATTTGGCATTTTCAAGTTTTTTCCCTTCCTTTCTTCTCTTTTGTCTCTCAACCGAAAGTGAAGGTGACCATTTGGTGCATTTTGATTATTTTCTTCCTTTTATTTTATTCTCTCGTTTAACCATACCTCTCTCTCTCTTCTTTTTCTTTTCATAGTGGTAGCCTTAAACTTTCACTTCATTTTCAAAGCCGAATAGCCCTTCTAGCCTTTGACACCTTGGCCAATCTTTCATCTCCATCTTTTAAGGGCTCATTCGATTTCTAAGTAGTGGTGGTAAAGTTCTTTTCTATGAAATTTTCTTGCTCTTTTCTCGTTGGTTTGTCAAACCAAAAGACTAATCTCAGATGTTTGTATATGGTCAATCTAAGCAAGGCTTTGATTCATAACTCTTCTTGGAAGCCAAGGTTTGGAGATATCTCAAAACTTCCGGATTTGACCAAGCAAGGTAAGGAGAATGCTATTCGCCAAAGGCCATATTATTTTGTTTTAGTGTTGGCGATTCTAACCATGGTGTTTTAGGAAGAGTTCAACAGAGATAAAAGGGAGTCTCCGGATTCAGATCTATTTCAAGAAGAGTATTTAGATAAGTTATATATGTGTTTTGTTTAGATTTTACGTATCGATTAACGGGTTTCGATTAAGTGACATTCGATGGATGCAAGTACTAGTGGAGGAGAGAAAGGGGTAGTTCCTACCCCTAGATTCAAGAAACGATCGATTACAGCAGTGCGTGATTAGCCACCGGGTTGTGGGCCAACATCGAAAAGGGATAAGCAAATCGCTGTGATCCCTGCAAGCAAAAGTGTTAGTATCGAAAGCGTGGTTTTCAGTATTATCAGGTGTGTAACCCCACACTTTTTCTCGATAGATTAATAGTATTAAATATGTGTTAACAAGATTACGATTAATCATGGATAAGGGTACCATTCATTGGTACAGTTCGTTCAGGTACGTTATATCTAACCCTTGTTTACAGTGGTTGCCATCATTGATATGAAAGCATGTGTGTGTTTTCGGTATGGGCTTAGGATAAGCATATAGCATGATACCTGTAATACTATGTATGTTGCATGGACACGAGGGTTATAATGAAAAGGGGAAGTGTTTCGGTGGTTTACCACATTATTCAGTGACTCATGTCACAATATTTTGATTCAGTGACGTTGTCACATTATCCGGTGGCTATGCCACGTATTAAGGGCGATGAGCAGTTGACTATAGTGACTGCCTTTGAGGGTGTGTAGCAGATGGAGGGTCAATTTAGTAATCCCTACGGTGTGATTGGCAGGTACGAGTGGTGTGTAGAGGTTGGATATCTAGGTGGGTTTGGGTTGCATCATTGTTTTATATACATGTGATTTAATATGCTATGACATGGGCCTATGGCCAAATATGATTTCGGATGGGCTTTGCCCAAAACGTTGTAAGTAAGGCTATAATCGATTGGGTCTTGGTGGTTGGCTGTTACACACTGAGTCTGTTGACTCACCCTTCGTGGGCTAACATTTTGCAGGTGATACATAGTGCAATGGACCGGGTCAGCAGGGACTATGTGGTGGCCATGCTCAGCAAAATTTCGGGCTTTCGAATAATGGAACTCTTTTCATTTTTCTTTAGTATGTTTTCTTTCGGGATTTATTTTTGGTTTTTAATATGTAATAAGGCCATTACTTAACTGCTTAATTTTGCGTGTTAAATTTTATTTCCATACAATAAACAACAAACAAGTAATTAAATATTTTTCTTAAAGAAACTTCAAATGTTTTGTCACCTACTCAACTTACGTTTTCAACCTAATGAGTTCTAGAATCCGGAAAATCTTTTAATTCTTGAAATATAAAGGGAGCGTTTTACTAAAATACAAACTTGTTTTTATTAAAATCGTCATATTTTATAACAAGATGAAATAAGATAAAGCTAAGTTTTCTTAAGGAACATGTCAGATCCGGCCGGGGCTTGTGGGCCGGGTTTGGAGTGTTTCAATGGATGTCTAAAGCATGCAAATTTTATATATTAAAATTTGATAATAATAAACCCCATTAATTGATGAGATCATTAAAAGACTAAATGGACTAAAGTAGACCATAATTGGTGAGATGGAACATCCTTAATAAAATCCCTCTATTAAAATATTAAGTCAATATGGCCTTCCAATTTTGCCCTCGTTAAGGCCTCGATCAAAACTATGTAGGTTCTGCCAAAGTGAAGTACTAGTATTTATCTTGGTTAAATGCGAAGAATAAACAAGTGATATTCGCTGGTTAAAAATTGGTTAATGACTTAACTAGGTTACTTTAATAGGATTCGAAACCTAGAGGCAATTAAGTTGGATATATCATAAGATGATTAGAACAAGAGTTGTTCACCAAATATTAGGAGTCACATATGATGTAATTAGCAAAGGTTGCTTACCTAGATAACCATAGTCTTGAGAGTAAAGCCAAAGCTGACTTAAGAGGAGGTGAAATATGGATCCTTAACCCACTAGAAATACTTTGGAGAAAGTTTTTTTGAAATTAATATATGAGGGTTATTAATTTTGAAATAAAAATAGTGGGATCATCATTTAATAAAGTCTTTTTAATGATTGACATAAACTTGGTAAATTTACTCACACGCATATTTAATTGTTGTAGATATATTATGGCTGCAAATACTAGCACACTTTCATTGCGATCGGTCCTTGAGAAGGACAAATTGAATGGTTTGAATTTTCTTGACTGGTTTCGTAACTTGAGGATTGTCCTCAAACAAGAATGAAAGTTGTATGTCATTGAACAACCACTTCCTAATAAACCACCTGCTAATGCCTCGAGAACTGATAGAGATGCTTACAAGAAGTATCTCGATGACATGGTAGATGTTGGATGTCTTATGCTTGCCACTATGAATCCTGAGCTTCAGAAGCAACATGAGGACATGGTTGCTTATGATATGATCGAGCACTTGAAAGAACTTTATCAGGGGCAAGCACGGCAAGAGGGGTTCGATATCTCTAAAGCCCTATTCCAATGTAAGTTGGCTGAAGGAAGCCCAGTAGGACCTCATGTCCTTAAGATGATTGGCTATATTGAAAGTCTATCTAAGCTTGGTTTTCCATTGGGCCAAGAGTTGGCCACTGATGTTATTTTGCAATCATTGCCAGATAGCTACAGCCAGTTTGTCCTTAATTTCAATATGAATGAAATTGACAAGATTCGCCATACCGCCAAGATGTTACGAATCAAGGTAACATGAAAAGGTTGGACCCAAGCCCATACCGATGGTCCGTAACAACAAGGGCAAGGGAAAGGCCAAAGTTCGACAAAGCCCAAAGGCAAAGGTAAGCCCAAGCCTGGCAAAGGAAAGGCTGCAATGAAACCTAAAGGTGGGGTGTCTAAGGAAAGAAACTGCTTTCACTGTGGTGTGACTGGACATTGGAAGCGAAACTGCTTATCTATCTTGAGGAAGTCAAGAAGGCCAAAACAAGTGGAACGTCTGCTTTAGGTATTTATGTTATTGATATTAATTTATCAACTACTACTTGGGTATTAGATACTGGTTGTGGTTCTCATATTTGTACTTCATGCAGGGACTACAAAGGAGTAGGACGTTGGCTAGAGGAGAAGTGGACTCATGAGTTGAAAATGGAGCAAAGGTTGTCAGATTAGTGTGGGAACATATACTTTATCTTTGCCTAGTGGACTTGATTTATTTTTAGAGGATTTTTATTTTGTGCCCAGTTTGACTAAAAACATTATTTCAGTTTCTTGTTTAGACAAAATTGGTTTTGAGATAATTATTAAGAATAATTGTTGTTCCTTTTATCTCAATAATGTTTTATATGGTTCGGCACAATTGATTAATGGGCTCTATATTTTAGATCAAATGAATCCTATTTACAACATAAATACTAAAAGATCTAAAATAAATGACTCAAATCAAACTTATCTTTGGCATTTTCATTTGGGCCACATAAGTGAGAGATGTATATCCATACTCCATAAAGATGGTTTCTTAGATTCATTTGTTTTTGAACAATTTGAAGTATGTGAATCTTGCTTATTGGGAAAAATGACTAAATCTCCTTTTACTGGTAAAAGTGAGTGAGCTACTGATTTATTGGGCCTAATACATTCTGATGTATGTGGACCAATTAATACACAGGCCAGAGGTGGAATTCAATACTTCATTACTTTTACTGATGATTTCAGTAGATATGGGTATGTTTATCTCATGCGCCATAAGTCTGAGTCCCTTGAAAAGTTTAAGGAATTCAAAAATGAAGTACAAAATCAATAGGCAAAACTATCAAGTCACTTCAATCTGATCGAGGTGGAGAGTATTTGAGCCTAGAGTTTGATGATCTATTGAAGGAATGTGGGATTGTCTCACAACTTACTCCTCATGCTACTCCTCAATGGAATGGAGTTTCTAAGAGAAGAAATCGAACTCTATTAGACATGGTTCGATCCATGATGAGTCATGTTGATCTACCGACTTCCTTTTGGGGACATGCACTTGAGACAGCTGCTTTCACACTAAATCGTGTTCCATCTAAATCGATTCAAAATACGCCATATAAGATGTGGATTGGGAAACGTCCCAGTATGTCTTTTATGAAAATTTGGGGTTGTGAAGCTTATTTTAAACGTCATACGTCTACTAAGCTTGAACCTAAATCTGAAAGGTGTATTTTTGTGGGGTATCCGAAAGAAACCAAAGGTTATTATTTCTTTAATCCCAATGAGAACAAAATGTTTTGCTCGAACTGGTGTCTTCCTAGAGAGAGAATTTATTTCTAGAAAAGGAAGTGGGAGAAAGATTGAACTTGAAGAAATTCAAGAATCACAAGATACCACTGAACTAGAGATAGAACAACAGCAAATTCCACAAGAAATTGAAGAACAAGTAACTGTTGTAGAAACACAACCACAAAAAGATCTTTAAGAGAACGCCATGCACCTGAGAGATATGGATTTCTCATTACAACGCATGGTGATGTTTTTCTTATTGATCAAGATGAGCCTAGGACTTATCAAGAAGTGGTGATGAGCCCAGACTCTGAGAAATGGCTTGAGGCCATGAGATCTGAGATGGATTCCATGTATGAAAATCAAGTATGGAATTTGATTGACCCATCCGAAAGGGGTTAAACCTATAGGGTGCAAGTGGGTTTTCAAAAAGAAAACCGACATGGATGGTAATGTACAAACATACAAGGGGCGATTAGTCGCTAAAGGTTTTCGCCAAATTCATGGTGTTGACTATGATGAAACCTTTTCTCCTGTAGCTATGTTTAAATCCATCAGGATCTTGCTTGCCATAGCTGCAGTTCATGATTATGAAATCTGGGAGATGGACGTCAAAATAGCTTTCCTTAATGGGAAACTTGAAGAAGATGTCTACATGACACAACCTGAAGGTTTTGTCAATCCAAAGGATGCTAGAAAGATTTGTAAGCTACAAAGATCCATTTATGGATTAAAAAAAGCTTCTCGAAGTTGGAATCTTCGTTTTAATGATGCAATCAAAGAGTTTGGTTTTATCAAAAATGAAGATGAACCATATGTTTATAAGAAAGTTAGTGGAAGCACTATCACATTCTTGGTACTGTATGTGGATGACATACTTATCATGGGAAATGGCATACCTACCTTGTAGTCTATTAAGACTTGGTTAGGAAGTTATTTTTCTATGAAGGACTTGGGCGAAGCTACTTACATCTTAGGAGTCAAGATCTATAGAGATAGATCAAGACGACTATTGGGTCTAAGGCAAAGTACATACATAGATAAAGTACTGAAAAGGTTCAGTACGGAAGAATTTAAAAGAGGATTTCTACCTATGAGACATGGTATTTCACTCTCGAAGGAAATGTGTCCTTCAACTCAACAAGAGAGAGAACGCATGAGTAAAATTCCATATGCTTCCGCTATTGGATCTATCATGCATGCCATGTTATGTACTCGCCCGATGTCTCGTATGCCTTAAGTATGACGAAAGCGTGTCCCAAGTAGATCCTGGTGAAGGTAACTGGACCACAGTCAAGAATATCCTTAAGTACTTAAGAAGAACTAAGGATACTTTCCTAATATATGGAGGTGAGGAAGAGTTAAGTGTAAAAGGTTACATTGATGCCAGCTTCCAAACTGTTAAGGACGATTCTCGATCACAATCAGGATTTGTGTTTTGCCTTAATGGTGGTGCTATGAGCTGGAAGAGTTCAAAGCAAAGTATAGTAGCCATTCTACAACAAAGGCCGAGTATATTGCAGCCAGTGAGGCAGCAAAAGAAGCGGTTAGGATCAAGAAGTTTATTATTGGACTAGGTGTTGTGCCTAGCATATCAGATGCTATAGAACTCCGATGTGATGACAATGAAGCCATTACACAAGCTAAAGAACCCAGATCTCACCAGCGATCCAAACATATACTTAGGCGCTATCATCTTATTCGAGAGATTATCGATCGAGGAGATGTAGAGATATACAGAGTACCTACAGATGATAACATTGCTGATCCCCTAACCAAGCCTTTGACACAGCAGAAGCATGATCGTCACACTAAGTCGCTTGGTATTAGATATATGAGTGATTGGTCTTAGTGCTAGTGGGAGATTGTAAGAGTATGCCCAAAGATCAATCATGAGATGTTTGTAATAACATACTTGATTTACCATGTTTATTAATATAAAGTGTTGTCATTATTATTTCAGTTTTTCCTTCTGTGTGTACAAATAAACTGTTTTATAATAATGTCCAAAGAATAATATGATTATTCTTAAAAGATCCTTAGTCAAGTATTATTGTTGACTAGGACAACAATAATGCATTAAGACTAACATGTAGTTGATTGATGATAAAGAGTCATCATTGATATGGAGTGTCAAAATCAATGCATGAATTTGTGTGTTAGAGAACAACATATTGGACCGACCCGCTATGAGTATGTTTCTTGGATTATTATGTAATTGTCACAACATTACTCATAGTGATTAATATGTATATGATCCTTAGACTTGAGATAATCATTATCCCAACATCGTGAGTCATATATTTTGATACTGATCAAACGTACACCATAATCGGTTGCTCTATAAAGGCCGATGTTGGATATACCACAATCTATGTAGAGGATATTGTTGATCAATATATGATAAGTCCTTCCACATAATGGGAGTAATATCTTAGGTTACTTGATTGAGTGAGACTAGAAATGCATGGCCATGCTCAAATAAGTTGACATGAGATGTCATACTAATTTGTATATCAAGTCTACTCAAGATATCAAGAAACATGGGATGGACTATACAAGTGTGTCTATTCCATGACTTGTATCCATTCCAGAGATAAAGGACTTAAGGATTAATGCATGAAAGTTTAATCACAAAAAGTTATGTCGAATCATGACTTCTTGTAACTTAGGTAGCAATGATGCATTGCTAGATGCCACTCATTGTTTGTGACATTAGAATCATTCTAGTATTACGCTAACGTTACAAGAACCTCTGAGTCACACCCTATAGTTGAATTGAACTAATAAAACATAGTTGGTATTGTGTTTGATTGCCACATGAATTAAATTAATTAAAGAATTAATTTAATTGGGTAATCAAATCTTGAATATATTATATGTACAAGGATGTTGTACACATAATGAGAATTAATATATGAATTTGATTCAGTATATAAATTTAAATAAATATAGTTTACCAAAATCCATGTTCTAATTAATGTAATTATAACTTTTTGGGTATTGTAATATCCGGGAATTAGGGCTTCTGCATTTTTGCTTAATTGCATGTGCTTGTATGCCTGTGTATATTATGAATGTGTTTTATGAATTTTGTGAACTTCAAAATATAGATAAATGCTTTAGAAATTATTTAATTTTAAGTTTCAAGAGGGAGCTAAGCCTAAGAGGTCTTAAGAAAATTAGTAGGGGAAATATGACACAAAAATGGGCTTGTTTAAGTGGCTTGGAGGCGCCACTTAGGGGCTCAAGATGTGACACCACAAGGTGGTGCAAGGGCCTAGGTTCGAGCAACGTGGGAAGTAAATGAAAGAGTTTTATTTTGCTACAGGAGTGAGCAGTAGTGGACGGCACTAAGGCACTAAAGGGATGAGTTTAATCTTTTTTAAAAAATTCGGCTAAGATAAGGGATAAATGATGGATTATTTTTATTAATTTTAAATGAAGTGATAAGAGGGGATGAGTGTGGCCGGCCTAGGGACTCCTTTGATGTGATTTTCGGCCAAGCATAGTAAGGGGGGATAACCGAATTTCATTAAGCATTCTAGCCTCCCTTTCGTTTACTCTTTTCTCTTCAAAGCTGTCACTTTTCTTTTTCTTTTAATTGTTCTAGCCGAAAGTTATCTTTGTTCTCCTCTGAATTCTCATTCTTTTCTTTTCCATACACGAATCACACCAAAAATGCCTCTCTTTCCCATTTGATAGCCATTACTGATTCTTCTTAGGTCCTATACTTTTCTTTTCTTTTCTTGTTAAAACCGAATCTTTCTAGTGATCATCCAAGAGCCGAAAGTTTAAACTCTTTGAACCGATTTCTCCTGCAAGCTCTCTCTGGCCGATTTCTTAAGGGTAAGATTAATTGTTATTCAATCTTCAATCTTTTCTTTTAGCCGAAATCTAGGAACTAATCCCCTTAATGTCTTTGGCCGAAACTATGAAGGATTCTTTCGGGATTTTGCTATAGTCGACCATAAGGAGGTTTCGGATTTCAATATGCAAGGTAAGTTATGTGATATTCGGCCAAGGGCTACTTATTGTGATTTAATGTTAGAATTGGATCTAACATGAGTTTATAGGTATTTCGACAGATACCACAACAAGGGACACTTTTCGGGATTTAGATCCACAAGGTAAGTGAACCATGATAGTCGGCCAAGGCCATAGTTAATATTGTAGATCGGTTTCTTAATTGTTCAAAAGCCGAAACTAACCAAGTCCAAAGAACTAGTGTTAGCCAATCGCAAGGAAGAAATATCAAGGATTTCGGATTTGATTAGTAATCAAATCGGTAGCAAGGTAAGATTTTGGTTACGTTAATCCTTCGGATTTGATTATTTAGCCAATGGCTTTTTACCAAGTACTTAAGGTTGGCGAATGTAGGAACTAAGGATCTAAAGCATTAGATCGGTTTTCGGATTTCAAAGAAAGCGTTAAGTGAACTGTGTGTAGCCCCACACTAAATCTTAATAGATTTACGGTAATATTTTAATATATATGTGAATGAAAGTATGTGAATGTCGTTAAAGGTACCAAACAATGGTACAGAACATCTAGGTATGTTATCTTTCATATTACGCCAATAAGTGAATATTGATAAGAATGTGAAATAAGGCATAAAGCATGATAATTGTTTGATTTGTAATGACATGGGGCATATGGGTGATATGAAAAGGGAAGTGATCCGTGGTTTATACCACAATATCTCGAATGTGGTGACTCATGTCACGTAATCAATGTGGTGACTTACGCCACAAAATATTATATGGTGGCTATGCCACGAATTTATAAGGGCGATGTGCAAGTCGTCTGCAGTGATCGCCGATGATGTGTAGTGGATGGAGGGTCGACTTAGTAGTCCCCACGGTGTGATGGTTGGTACGGTGATGTGTAGCGGATGGTAATATAGGTTTGGGTTCGGAATTGTATCATTCCTTATAATTTGCTATATGTATATGTATGATCCGATAAACTGAATCGTTGGGACTTTGTGTTGGTGGTTATACATCGAGTCTGCTTGACTCACCCGCTGTGGGATATTTTTCAGTGACACTCAAGAATGGACCGGCCTGGCAGGAGCTCGATGGTGGTCATGCTCACTTCGAGTTATTCTATATTCATTGTTTTTTTTAGTATTTGATTTATTCGGATTTGTTTTGATGTAATTATGGCCATTATTATTAACTGCTTTAAGTAAGTGTTTTAAATTGGTTTATTATGATAAGGTTGTTATTAAATTGAGACTAAATAAATTTTCTCAAAATGTAAACAAATATTTAAATGTTTTGACACATAAACAACACCGCTTCCAATCAACCCAACACAAATCGAATGTTCTTCAAAACCATCCATATTTTTCCAAATCAACAAACAAGATTTGAAAAGTTTTTACTCAAGGAACATACCACATCCGATCAAGGCTCGTGGGCCGAGTTTGGGGTGTCTCAGGTAATGTAATTATAATTTTCAGTTAAAACATTATTATATTTATTTTATTTTATAATTCATAAAAGACATATCGATTATAAAAGGGAATAAGTGATAAAAAACTGATTAAGAGAAACCCTAAGAATTTGCTTGAAAAGTCTAACAGCTGTCAAGAAAATTAAAAAAAACCTCTAAAATAGTTTTGGAGATTTCTGCCGTTCATAGTCAAACAGGGTGGATTACGTAGAGGCCGACATCGTAAAGGTTGCGGCTTGTTTCGATAGTATATCAGAACTCCTTTTGCTGATGCGTCACTGTCTACTCAGATTAAAATTTTGGTAATTTCGAAATCTTTATTTCACCTCGATTCGTTCTTCACACATGGATTCATAGTTTGGATCGCCGAGATTAATTTTATTTTACTGCGCCAGGGGGTGCCGGCATTCCAACAGTTCCAACGAAGTATGTGAGTACTCCAAGGATCATACCCAAGGGAGGCAAGCACTAAATTAATTCTAACCTAAGCATGAATAGATCTAATTAGTACTTTAATTGGATTATATTAATAAGAATCAAAAGAATGGTTTTTGGTAAACTATACTCAAGATAATCAGAAAGTAAAGAAATAACTAAAACACGAGAAATCAAAGAGTAAAATGTAACAAATATGGTCATGAGTAATTAGCTCGCTTCGGTAGTCATAACCAACTATCATTTTAGGTTTTCTTGTTCAACCAACTAGTCAATACCCCAGGAGGATCTTCCAATCTTCCACTGAAGTACTCAATCAATAAGAACTATTTTTCTCTCGAACTTAGAGTCCAGACCGGTTTAGGGATAAGGTGTTCACAGATAGGCCATACCAAATTTGGGTTAATTCCCACCTTAACGACTTCCTAAGGTTTTCATGCCTAGGGTTTAGGTTCTTCCTCTCCTGAACAGCCAATCCACTAAGAAACCCCTACAAAGCAGCTAATTAATCATACCTCCACTTGCTAATCCCCCACAGGAGGATTAGTTCCTCATAAATCTAATAAACAATATAAACTTGATAGAAAGAATAACAATTCAAGAGAATAGAGTTTAGAAGAAGTCTGATTTGTATTAGAATTTAAGTGTAAAATCCTCATAGAATTTGGTGGTATTTCACAAATTTGATCTCCCCATAAAAGAAAATAGCAAGAACTAAAATAAAATCTAAAACCTAAGAAAAGAGAAAAAACTAATGACTAGATATATAGAGGAAATTATACAATATGAAAGTTGTCTCTAACATATGTTAAATGAGCCTATTTATAGATTTTAGGGTGGTTGTTGTCTTTAACCCTAGGTCAGCTATCGTCCTCGTGCTTAACATTTGATCGTGTAGATCAAAACGCCCCTGGCTCGTAATTGTTTCTTATACAGAGGCGATGTCACGACACACCAAGTCTTGTGTCACGACATCGAGGGCAGTATGCTCATCTTTAGGATGTCTTCAGGGGTAGTCGCAACATCCTTAGGTTGTGTCGCGACATTAAAGGCAATCTTGGAACTCTTCTTTTCTGCTTCCTATTTTGTGGCATCCAATACTCTGTGTTGTAACATAGCGACTAGTATCGAGTTAGCATGCCTTCTAATCATCTCCTGCATGCTCAAAAAGTATATTAGCTCACCCTTAGGACTCATTCGGCCCCTAAGGTCAATAAAAGACTCAAATTACACACTTTATTGAACTTAACTGAACTTACAAAAATGTAATTAAAATTTAAGTAAAATGCTTATGTTCAAGCCCCTAAAGTGCAAAAAGTAGTTTAATATGCTAAACCGGATTACGACAAATCAACAGGGAACTAGTTTAATATGCTAAACCGGATTACGACAAATCAACAGGGAATCCATGTTAATGAAGACAAGGTTAAAGCCATTAAAGAATGGCCTACACCTAAGTCTTTAATTGAGGCGAGATCTTTCCATGGTCTAGCTAGTTTCCATGGTTTAGCAAGTTTGTGAAAGATTTCCCTTTATTGTTTCCCCATTAACTGAAATAATCAAGAAATTTATGGGTTTCAAGTAGGGTGAAGCCCAAGAAAAGTCTTTCCAAGCCTTAAAAGATAAGTTATGTTAAGCTCCAGTTCTTAAATTACCTAATTTTCTAACACCTTTGAATTTGAATATGATGCTTCAAGTATAAGAATTGGTGCGGTCTTAATGCAAGACAAGAGACCTATTGCATATTTTAGTGATAAATTGCATGGCGCACAACTTAACTACTCCACTTATGATAAGGAATTTCTTACTTTGGTTCGAGCTCTTCAAGTATGGAAACATTACTTGTTGCCTAGAGAGTTTGTCATACTTACTGATCATAAATCTCTTAAATGGTTTAAGGGACATGGTAAGTTGAGCAAACGACATGCTCATTGGGTAGAGTTTATTGAGACATTTCCATATATGTTATTAAGTACAAACATGGTAAGGATAATGTAGTTGTTGATGCTTTATCTCGTCGATATTATTTAATAACTACATTGAATGCTAAAGTCTTGGGGTTTGAACACATTAAGGATTTGTCTTTGAATGATTCTGATTTTTCATCTATTTATAGTACTTATCAGGATGGCGCCATTGAAAATTTTATGTTGTAGATGGTTCTTGTTTCAATTAAATAGGTTATGTGTGTCTCAATGTTCCATGCGGGAATTGTTGATTCGTGAGGCACATAGTGGAGGATTAATGGGACACTTTGGTGTTATCAAAACCTTGGATATTTTACAAGAACACTTTTTTTAAGGATGTGGAAAAAGTATGTTCTAAATGTATTTCTTGTAAACAAGAAAAATCAAAGGCAATGCCTCATGGACTTTATACTCCTTTATCAATTCCTTCTTCACCTTGGGTAGATTTATCCATGGATTTTATACTTGGTTTACCACGAACTAAACAGGTCGAGATAATACCTCGTTGTAATTGACAAGTTTTCAAAGATGGCTCATGTAACACCCCTAACCCATCTTGTTTCCAGATTAGGGTTATAGAGTATTACAATACAATTAGCAACATTTAACTTCAAACAGAAACAATTATTCAAATTAAATACCAACATTCAAAAACACATTTTATTTATAGCATAAATACACTTATAGGCCTTAAACTAAGCCTACTAGGCCCTAAAATAGTTTGGGAACATTCAAAGACCATTTTGAAACAAAACAAAAAAAAAATGGAAAAATTGAAAAATTTTGCAAACAGATGTCACACGACCGTGTGACATAGTGGCTTGAAAACATGGTCGTGTGGCCAACTGTGTAAAATTCAAGTATAGGACACAAGGCCGTGCATAAGTCATGTCACCAGGCCGTGTAACTCTCTGTGATCATGTGGTCCATCCTGCACTTAAAATTTAAATGACACACAACCGTGTGACAGCCTATGTCCCAAGTTGTGTGCTTTCCAAGAGACTCCTAATGCAAGTCAATTCAACCTCAATTACTTAGGCACAAAAAAAAAAACCATTTCCAAACACATTCATATGACTAATACACATTCAAACACACATGAAACATGTCAAATCATTCATCCTATGGGCCTAACCAATATGTCATCATTTGGCACCATAATTCATATACCAAAACAAATCATATTCAACATTACAAGATCAAATATTAAACATTCACCAAACAAAATAACAATTTCAATAACATTCCATTCTACCATAAGTTACCTACTTTCAAAAGGGCATGCATAACTGTCCAACACATATTTACCCCATCATTTACAAACCAACAACTAAGGACATTTAAACACAAATAAGCTTGGCACAAACTAAAAAAACCAAGGTGCCAAGATAGCATTCTAACCTTATTACATACCATTTATAACCATTAAAAAAATAACTGAAATCTACCAATGGATAGTGTGATTGTGCTCCGACAAGATTCCAACCGGTCGAGCTTTCCAACGATATACAAAACAAAGAAAACAACTACATAAGCAACTAGTGCTTAGTAAGCTCGTATAAAGGAAACTTAAACTTACCAAACATATTGTGTTTAAAACAACCAAGAATAATCTCCTTTCCTAAACACACCACTTCACAAAGTTAGCCAGCCAACTCATGGAGCATATCACATATGCATTCAATATATATTTCATCCATCATTTATTTAAATAATACCCTTTTCATTTCAAGTACATATATCAACATTTTCCATTTCATCTTTTAATAACATAAACCATTCTATATACATACATATTCAGATTAAAATTTAATCACCCGTTGAACCAAATAGAATCTCATCGGATACTCGGGAAATGCTTACACGAGCTGTGACTGTAACATGTAATCGTATATACTCACATGAGCTATGAAATGGGTCTGTTCACATGAGCTGTAGGTCATGATGCTAAGCTACATGATGCTGCTCACACAAGTTGTGGAGAACCCGCAACAAAAGTAGGACCTCAGCCATCGATAGGACATCCAAGACCAATGCTCGAAACCATAAAACCCCTAATGACATGTCATTCATATCCTAAGTATTCAAAAGGTTCAAACGGAACCATTGCACATATCCAATCCTTTTATTTACATTACATTATGCTATTCCAAATATGCTTCCATGAAATATGCATTTTCAAATAAAACATCCAATTTAATTAACATCATAATTTAATCCAATATCAAAACATCATACAACTAACAATCTAAATTATAAATAGCATAATATTTATTAACATTACATTCAAAACATTAATTAATAAGTTTAATACTTATACAAACTTACCTCGACTAAAACGATTGCAAAAACAGAGTCAACAACTAGTCTAAAATTTTAGCATTTCCTCGATTTAAATCTGATTGGTCCGTTTCTTGATCTAGATAATAATTTTCATTCAATTAAAACATTCTAGCACATAAATAAACAGTTTTATACAATTAAGCCCTTTCATCATCATTTTATAAAATTACCCCAATAATTTACCTTTCATGCAATTTAGTCCCTAAACCCGAAACTTGCAATTTTACCATTTTTAGCCACTAACCAAGCTAGCTGAATTTTTAAGTGTTTCTAAACAGCCTATATTTTTTGTCATTTTATAAAATCTATATGAACTTTTACTATTTTCATAAATAAGTCCCTAAACCTTAAAATTACCAAAAGATTACTAAACAAAATACTTATATCTAACTAGCAACCTTAATAATCCATCAACTAAGTTCAAAAACATACCCAATTCATTCATGGTAAGTCCCTATAATTTTAATAATTTTACAAATTGACACCTGGGTTAGCTAGATTAAACTAAAACGATAACAGAAACATAACAATCATTAAAAAACAGGATCAAAATCACTCACATGCATACAAAAGTGGTTGGTCGAACGCTTCTCACTATTGGCTATGGCTTTTCAACTTTGAAAACAAAAGAAAAAGGAAGAAGATGATGATAATTCTTTTATCATCTTTTTGTTTAATTTCAAATTTACCTAATTACAAAATTAACCTTTATAAACCATCAAAATCACTCCAAAAACCATGCCATAACTATCCATTACCTAAAGATATGGTATTTTTACCCATTAAGTCCATTAATTTAAGATTCCATAGCCATTTAATACTTTTAGCTAATAAACATCAATTTTTGTAACTTTTACAAGTTATTCATTTTTACTTAATTAACTATTTAAACCTTAAAATTTCTTAACAAAAATTTAGTATGAATTTAATAAATACTCATAAATATTAAATTAATAATATTTATTGAATCTATTTTTGGAATTGTGGTCCCGACATCACTGAAAACGGGCTGTTATAGCTCACTTCATTGCTTGTCACAAAACGGATGACGCTGCACACGCGACTAACTTGTTCTTCAAAGAGGTTACATGGTATACCTCACACCATTTTCTTTGATCGAGACATAAAGTTCCTAAGTCACTTTTGGAAATTATTATGGGGTAAGCTTGGAACTAAATTACTTTATTCTACTAATAACCCTCAAACCGCTGGCCAAACTGAGATGGCAATTGAGACTTAGGTGCTTTACTTAGAGCCATTGTGGGTAATAATCTTAAAATTGGGAGGAGGGTTTACCATTTGTTGAGTTTTCTTATAATAGATATAGTCATTCTACTACCGGTTACTCTCTTTTTGAAATTGTTTATGGTTTTAACCCACTTAGTATACTTGATCTTGTGCATTTGCTCGTTGATAAGGTTTCTAACTTACATGGAGAAAAGAAAGTTGATTTGGTAAGAATTATCCATGAGAGAGTGAAAAAAAATTGAAAAGACAAATTTTACCAATGTTACCAAAGCTAATAAGGGGCGCAAGCAAGTTGTGTTTAAACCTGGTGATTAGGTTTGGGTCCATATGCGAAAATAAATGTTTCCAAGTAAGCGAAGGACTAAGTTGGACCCACGAGGAGATGGACCTTTCCAAGTGCTTAAACATATCATTGACAATTCATATCACATTGATCTGCCTGGTGAGTATACTGTTAGTTTTTCTTTTGGTGTGGCTGATCTCTCTCCCTTTGATGCTCCAGATTTGAGGATGAATCTTATTGAGGAAAAGGGGAATGATGTGAACATCAAGGTCCATTTGGTTTATGTTTTTCATTTATCTTATCCCTAGATAATAATATTAAGTGATTTTAAAATGTTTTAAAACCTTTTCAACTATCAAAATTTTCTTAATGAAAATATATCATATGGACAAATGTTGATTCTTGATAGAGTGACATTTGGTTAAAGTGATCATTTTGTTAATGAGACATCACCTATCCATTCAGATTATTGGGATGGGTAACAAGTGTTGCATAAAAACCCAATTTGAGGTGCCTGTCCAGAATCTGAGAAGTGGCAATGCTAAATAATACTTCTCTAACCATTTTTAGGCTTTCATGACCCAAAATGAAATTCTTCATTAATCTTCTTACATTGACACACCAACACAAAATGAAGTAGTTAAACAATAAAACATATGTAACATCTTGAATTGGGGCCTATGCATTTGATGTATTTTTTGTGTATGCTTTGTTTAATATGCTAGTTTAGGGTGTGTGAGAGTCTAGGAAGGGCTTGGGGATAAGTAGAAGCCCTGGCCAAAATTCTCTTTTTAGGCACTTTAGTGGAAGAGCTAGCTGGAATAGGACCTAAAGGGTATTGTTTGTGCTTGGTTGACACAAGCAAGGTGTTGGTAAAGTGGCAAGGTGACGCCACAAAGGAGAAGAGAGAGAGCAGGTTCAAGCCATAAGAAGTTCATTTTGGGGATTATTTTTGGCATCAAGGAGAACCGAAGCAAAATTTGACTAGGACACTTCAGGATGGGAGAGTGGTGTAATATCTCGAGTTAAGGGCTATTTTATTTTGGCTTTGTTGCATGTGCATGGTGTGCTATGTTGTTATTTTGATGTTGTTGGGGCTTAGTTATAAGCTAGGTGTAAGCCTGAGTGGTAGGAAAAATTTCGTTTTTAGGCTTAGGTGGGAGGAGCTAAAGGAGCTGGGGTTTATAAATATCTTTAGGTGAATTTTAGTATAACAAATGAGCTGGTGGAGTGGCAAGCAAGGCGCCACTAAGAGCTTGGATTGGCGTCACTTGCGGGAGGAGGAGGTCCTGTGTTCAAGCTGAAGAGTGCTCCATTTTGGTTTCTATTTTGACGGCATGGAGGGAGGAGTTGTAGGCGCTCAAACTCGCTTGGACTAAGTCAAAAGTTCAAATGGTGGGTGGAGAGTGAAGTTAGGAGGGAGACTAGTTCAAACTAGTTTGAATGGGTGGCTTGGAGTGTTTGGGGAGTTGAGGCCAAATTTTTTGAGAGTTTTTGGGGGGAGTGGCCTGTTGGTAGGTGTAGTGGGGGAGTGATATGCCGAAATTCATTTGGCAATTTGGGGCATTTTCTTTTTCGGTCACTTTTGGTGTCAAGCAAAAGTTTTCTTTTCTTATTTTTCTTTTGGAAACCAAGGTCTAAAGCTTACCCTTGCTAAAATTTCTTTTGTTTTTCTTTTGATGTTCTTGGTAAACCAAACTAGTATTTTCCTTTCTCTTAAAGTTAGTGCCGAAACTTACATTCTCCATTTGCTTTCTCCATTGCTATTGAGCCGAAACTAGCTTCTCTCCCTCTCATACTCTCTTTTCTTCTCTCAATATCCTCTTGCCGAAACTCTATTCTCCAAAAACACCATCCTCCATTTTCTTTTTCTTTAAACCGAAAACACCCTCCCTCTTTTCATCTTGATTTCCTTTCTTTTCCAAAACCTCTTAGCCGAATCTTTCTTCAACCTTTGCCGATTTCTTTTCTCCTTTTGAACCACATTTCTTTTGCTTGGTACTTCAAAGACTCTAGCCGAACCTTCCTTTGTGTGAAGTCGAAACTTTTCTCCTTTTGTTAAGGGTGTTAGCCGAACCTTTTCTCTCCTGATAGTTTCTTTATTGCCGTATATCAGAGGAGGGTTGACCTTGTTGGATTCTTGTTTCAATCGGTCTAGTAAGAGGTAAGTGTTTGGCCGAATGGCCATTTCTCCCCTCTCTTGTGCTTTGTCGATTTTGGGTGTGTTTAAGGGCCGATTTCGGCATTTGTTGAAAGGAGATAACCTGTTGTTTTGGTAATCGATTTCATTATAGGGCCTTTGGATCTCGAAAGCAAGCAAGAGGAGTCTAAACGTTGGGTAAGTGGTGGTAAGAGATTGCTTTAATGGTTTTCTTTAGAGTTGTTAAGCCAAAGACTTATGAGACTAAATTGTTTGTGTTTTAGGGGGGAGGCCGATTATCAGAAGGAACCATTGTTGGTTTGGGTTTGGTAGGAAACCAAACCATTTGCGAAGGTAAGGGTTCAAACGCTAACCCCTTTGGTTTATCTATTCTGGCCGAATGGTTTTAAGTGATTAATCTTGTGTTTGGCCAATTTTAGGAGCAAGATAATCGAGGGATTTAGACCGGTTCTTTGGGATTGAGCGTGTGTTCTAATAGGTGTGTAAACTAACACACCTTCTTAACTGAGTAATATGATAATAACCTGATTGTGTAAGTGAAACAGTATGGTTGACTGATACAATACCCAATGAGGTATGGATACAAATTCGGGTAAGTCCGTTTCATTACGAAATCTGTGATGATATGTGATATCATGATTTATGGTGTATGTATTTTGAGATGTCATATTAAGCATGTGAGCATGATAGCATGATTGCACGACTTTGCATTAGCATGATATGTTATTGGGTGATATGAGAGGAGGGGGATATGATATCCGTGTCTTTGGGACACAAGAGGTTTGGCACCACCAGTGGTTTGGTACCACAGATTGATTATTGTGACTTTGGGTCACCAGAGGTTTGGCACCTCCGCGTCTCGTCCCAGTGGCTTAACACCACAGTGGGTTGGCCCCACGGTTGATTATACGGGATTGACGCTAGTGATTTGGTATCACACGATGGGTTGGCCCCATCATTTCAACCGTGACTGCGGTCACCAGTGATTTGGTAACACACTTGTGTCTTTGGGACACCAGAAGTTTGGCACCTCATAGCGACTCGTCCCTGTGGTTAACGCCACCGTGGGTTGGCCCTATTTCGAGATACGGGATTGTCGCCAGTGATTTGGTATCACACGTGGGTTGGCCCCACAGATAGATCTTTCGTGACTTTGGGTCACCAGTGGTTTGGCACCACACCTATGGATATCGTGACTTTGGGTCACCAGTGGTTTGGCACCACCAAAGGTTTGGTACCACACGGGTAGCAAAGGTGTTACGGATGGTTAGGATCGGTGCATTAATTGTATCGCTTTGTTATGATGTGTGTTAGCATGTTACATATATCGGGAGAGGATTTATGCATCGAGTCTTGTGACTCACCTTCTCTTTATCATTTCAGTGACACATAGATCGCGGACATGGAGCCGGATGGACTCATGGTGCCCATGCCATGGATAAATTCGAGTTGCATTGATTTAAACTTGATACTTTATTTGACCGGTTTTTTTCATTTGTTTTTTTGGATTGTAAAAGGCCTTTTAAACTTATGTTTTATTATTTATATGCGTGGATGGGATTTCAAATATGCCTTAATAATTTATTAGGTTAAAATTTGGCTAAAATTTGTAAAGATAAGGTTTTCAAACTACATGTTTATATGTTTTAAACTTTACCATCGAGTATCACACCGTAATTTAAGATAAGCGAAACTCAAATGTTCTCCAACTTGAATGCATTCTCGTACTAAGTCAAAAAAAATGTTTTTAAGCAACAACACGAATTACTTGAATTTCTAAACGAGATAAACTTGTTTTACTTACATAACTGATTAAGTTTTTTTTTAAAAATTTTCGGGTTTCTCAAATGCATCATCGATTTTAAACCAGTCAAGGTCAAGATTTTCTTCAAGTACAAAACTTAGCAAGATGATTTTATCAAACTTTTAAAACGGGAACCTAAACATCTCAAATACATTTTTCCCTGTAACATACCAGATTCGGTCGTGGTGTATTGACCGGGTTTGGGGTGTTACAAGTGGACTGAGTCAAATATTTTGAATGAGTGGCTGAGAGGAAAAAGTGGAGTTTGAAGCATTCAAATTAATTCAAATGAGTGTTCAGGAGTGAATTGAGGAGAAAAGAAAGGGAAGGGCATATGATCATAGTGTTGGCCAAATTTCAAACACTGGGTGTAGAGGGGGAATCAGTTTTGGATTGTTTAGGATATGCCGAATTTCAACATTGGTGATAGGCATTGCTTTTCTCAAAAGTGCATTTTCAGCTTTCGGAGTGGTAGGTGCCGAATTTTTGCCTTCTTATTAGTTGCCAAATCATTTAGCTTTATTCTTTTTTTTTCTTCTTTTTCACTTCTTTTCTCATCTATCAACTAGGGTGTTCTCCACTTTTCTTCTTATTACTTTCTTTGCTAGCCGAATTCCTTTCCCCTTGCATTTTCTTAAAGCACCATAACCGCATCCAAGGTAACTCCTATACCCTTTCTTGCCAAGCTGAAATCTATTTCTCATCTTTTCTCTCTTCTTTATTTGTTCTATCTCAAAGCCGAAACCCCTAAACTCCCACTCTCTTTTCCATTTTTTGCTAAAGCTGAATATTCCTTGTCTATTATTCTCTCCTCTAAATCTTCTCTATAGGCAAAATCTCCCTAGCCATTCTTTCCTATATTTTTTCTCTTTTGATTCTTCTAAAAGCCGAAACTCTGAAGCCTCCATTGAGGTTCTTTTATCTTCATTTTCGGTTCTTTCAACTTATTTTCTTTTACCATTAGTCATTGCCGAATCTCCTCTACTGCTGTGCCAGTACCGAATCCTCTTAGGTGCTATTGAATCCTCGGTGTTCAGGTAAGAGGTGATTTCTTCTATTTCTTTATCTCCCCTTTCGGTTTTTGGAAGATAAAGCCTAATGGCTAATTACTTTGGTGGAGGCCATTGTTTGGACTTATGGTTTTTTTTATTTTATCTTCTTATTTTCTTTGGGGGCGCCTATTCCAGGAATCTAAGTTAATCAAATCATCTGAATCTCAAGCCGAAGTCGTTAATCTCTGAACCCTATCTCTCTTTTCGGGATTTCAAGGTAAAGGGTTTTCTCTTTAGATATTTGTTTAGGTGCACTTATCATTATTCGCCCTTATCCCTGTGTTGATCCCTTATAGTACCTTCTGACAAGATCTTTTGATGGAATCCAATACCAATCAGGCAAAGGAGGGGGTTGGACCCGTAAACCCAGCCTCTAAGTTTAAGAAACGTACAGTGTCAGCAGTCTGAGATTAGCCACCGGGTTATGGATCGACTTCAGAACAGAGTCGTAGGTAGATTGCAGTCGTTTCTGCTATCGATAGTATTGATGTAGAAAGTATTATTTTGAGTGTTACCAGGTGTGTAAACCCTCACACACTTTATTTTAACTGTAATACTGATTGTATGGGCTGAAAGGCTGGAAAAGGATGTGTATACAGTCAAAATACCTTTGTGGGTAAGGCAAGGAGTACCGGGTACATATCTGTAATAATTTATTGCGAGTTTGGATGTATGTGATAATCTATTGCCTAGATAATAGCATGTTGCATTCATTATGACATATATGTTGTGCATGGGGTATGGATATGATGATAATGGGAAGTGTTGATTATAAGGTCACTTAGTGATCGGTGGCTCTGCCACATTTGATTATAAGGTCACTTAGTGATAGGTGGCTCTGCCACATTTGATTATAAGGTCACATGGTGATCGGTGGTTCTGCCACATTTGATTTTAAGGTCACATAGTGATTGGCATTATAACTGACAGCATGACTGTAAGACGGTGTAGCGGATGGACGGTTGATTGTAGAAATCCCTACGGCGTGATGGTTGGTACGGGATGGCATGTAGAGGATGAAAAATACTAGGTTGGGCCGGGCTTGATGCATTCATGTAGTTGTATGATATCTTGTATGAGTTGTATATGAGATTGTGGGCCGTGGGCTGTTTTGTGTGTTTTGATGGTTTTACACACTGAGTTTCTGTGACTCACCCTTTTTCTAACTTTTTAGGTAATTAGTAGATTGTGGATTTGGAAGCCGAGGCGGACTCGTAGAGGCCATAAAGTCTTTTCTTTTCGTAAACTTTTTACTGCTTTAATTTAATTTTAAATTGGGGATTTTTGATGTAATAAGGCCTTTCTGAATTAATATTTGGTTTTTATTTTATATTTATACCTGATGCAATGACTACTTAGTCACGAATTTAAAGATGACGTTTTAGAAATATTAGTTCGCAAAATCAACATTTTTTTTTAAAATTTCACTTAGTATAACAAATAATTGTTTATTTAAAATTTGGAATTTCTCCTAAACTAAAAATATAAACCTTGGTTTTTTTTAAGCCATCGCCTTAACTGGAAAGTTTTCAAAATTATGGTTTTTTTCCCAAAGACAAAGAAAAATCATTTAACTCAACCCTGTAACATACCGAATTCGATCGTAGCATTTAGGTCGGGTTTGGGGTGTTACAACATACATCTTCTTAAGATAGCAAAAGCTCTTTTCTTTGGATGAAAGTTTCTAAATAATTCTAGGTTGATGTTGTTTTGACAACTTTCTTTCTACTCAATCACATGTCTTCTTTCATACTAAATGGTGATAGCCCATATAATATTTTGTTCTATCCAAGCCATTATTCTAGTTTAATCAAGGGTTTTTAAAAGTACATGTTTTTTGGGGATGTTTGACCTCATGTCACTAAATTGGATTTGATAAACCATAATATATACATATTCCAATCCCAAATTTAGCATACTTTTTGATGATTTATCCCTTGAATTGTGGAATTTGGTGCTCCTAATCCTTTAATTTCATGTTTTATACTTGTGAGAGCACCGGAGGATGAAAGAATGAGAAACAGGCCAAAAATGGAGAAAATGGGCCAAAGTATGAAATCAACATAGCTTGGGCCCGAGACACATGGCCGTGCCACTTAGCACATCCGACCACGGGCTGGATTCGATTCACACGGCTGTGCCACATGGGCGTGTCCCTGCCTCAGCAAAGAAGAGTTTCATTCAGATTAGGGTACTTAGAGGAAAAGAAAGACATTCCAAAAGCCTATGTAAACACCCAAGAGGCCAAACTTTAAGGGGGTGTTCAGCTAGGCCAAGGAGCCAAGCCAGAGAGGCTGAATTGTGGGATTCACTCGAAGAAAGCCAGTTGATCCATCCCAAAAGCCAGAGTCATACTCAAGACTGAGGATCTCTCCTTCAATTGGTTTTAGGGTTTTTCTTATGTTTTGTTTTATATTTTCTTCTGAGATGTATTTTTTTATAATTATGAACTAAACCCCTCAAATACCTGAGGGGGATGAAACCTAAGATGGATCTTGTTATTATTTTCTGAACTATATGATAAATATTTGATTTGTTCTTAACTATGTGTTCTTAATTCTTGCTTTGATATTTCAGGATATTGAGTCGAAGTATTGATGTGCTTAGGCAGAGGAGGAATATTCCTTGTTTGAGAGTAGATCTAGCATAGTTAAGCGGAGTTGATCGCAACCCTAGAGATTGAATGATGAAAATATACCAGATTTGGGTCAAACCTAATATGGGTGTCCATAGGTCGAGTTAATACAATTCTAGGGGTTTTAATTAGAAAGAGATTTCAATTAATCAACCTAGTGTTAGATGTTAGTAGCCTCGAGAGAGATATTAATATAAATTAGGGAATCCTACGAATCAACTCAAGTGAATAAATCATCTGGTTCAGAGTTAGATAACAAGTGAAGTCTAGGTGGATTCTTCCTCGAGTATTGTCTTAAACAATTGGTTTTCCCACAAGTATTTCCCCAATTCCTTCTCTGTGTCTTAGCATCTTTATCTTAGTAGTTAGTTAATTTTAGATTAAACAACAATTCTCTTAATTCTTATGCTAAATAATAATAAGAAAGTTAGTATTAGTACTTTTGGTTCGCTTGGGTTTGACAATCCAGTCTTGCCACTAAACTATACTACTGTTCGATAGGTGCACTTGCCTCAATTGTGGTGATAGTTAGTTTCTAGGCTCGATCATTCATTATATAAATTTTAAGATTTTTTCCACCACCATCAAGTTTTTGGTGCCGTTGCCGGGGAACTAAAATATGAAGAACGCTCAATTTTATTACTTTAGCCATATTTTATTTTTGCAATTAAATTTTATTTTTACTTTTCTAATTTTTTTCTTTTTATCTGTTCCTACCAGGTACCTCTATTTTATGACTAGAAGGAACCCGACAGGACCTTTAATTTACGATAATGATATTAAGGTACTATTTATAGAAATCGTAGAGAAATAAGGCGAAGCTTAAATTACATAGAAGAAGAGCAAGAGAACGAAATTAATACTACCGAAGAGATGGCTGAGAATAACTCGCTACCTCAGGAGGTTGTAACATCCAAGATTTAGGGGCTCTGGATCTATCTTGTTTTTGTGTGTTTGGTATACTTTGTATGTTGTTTGAGGGTGTTTGGGGTCTCCAGGGAAGGCCCGAGGTTATGTCGGAACCTTGGCCGAAAATTTTCTATTTGGTCATTTTAGGGGGGAAACTGAATGGGGCAGGACTTAAGGTTTATTGTCTGTAGCTATTGACACAAGAACTAAGATGGTAAGGTGGCAAGGAGGCACCACTTAAGGAGTAGGTAAGTGACGCCTCAGGGGGAGCAGAGAGGGAGCAGGTTCAATTCGCGTCGTCAACAATGTGGATGTTTATTTTTGCTTATGCGCCAAAGAGCTTGGATGATCGATTTAGTTGGGAGCCTTGAAGAGTGGGGTGGACTTGGTCAAATATTTTTAAAAGGGTGGACAAGAGTAAAAATGGGGATTTGAAACTTTCAAACTATTTTGAATGGGAGGTTGTGAGTGAAGATAGGAGAGAATTAAGGGGTGAAGGTGGGAAAGGTTGTTAGCCGAAATTGTTGAAGGGGTGCTAGGTGGGTTAGGAATTCGGTCTAGGGGGGTTGGTGCCAAAAATTTTAAAGGGATAGCTTTATGTGGTGAGTTTTCTTTTTCGGCATTTGGGGTGTAATGCATTTCGGGCTATTTCGTTCTTTTCTTTGAGTAGCTGAAATTCCTAAGATCTATATTCATTCTTCTTTAGCCTAAACCGAAACCAATTCTATCTCCCCTCTTTTGCATTTTGGCAACTTGAGTTCTTTGCCTTACAATCAAAAACCGAATCAGGCCTCTCATCTTTTTAGTTGAAAAGTGTTCTCTTTGATAACCCTTTTGGCCAAATCTTCTATTTTCTCCTCCATTACATCTTCTTCATTTTCTTTTTTTTTTCTTGTTAGCATTTTCGTAACAAGTGAGTGTTGTTTCATTCCCTCTTGCTAAACCCTCATAGCTTTAATTCTTCTTTTGCTTCTTCCCTAATTTATTCCAAGCCGTAGTATCCCTATTGTTCGTAATCCTTTACCGAAACTTTTGTGCTTCAACTCTTTTTTTATCTTCTTGGTAAGCCGAACCTCCATAGCCAATTCTTTTCGTATTTTTCTCTTTGTTTCTTCATAAACCGAAACCTATCTTCTCTTCTTTCTTCCTGAGTTGTTCTTTATCTTCTTGATTTGCCGAACCCCTTTTTGTGTTCACATCTCTTGTCTGATTCTTGTTTTAGGAAAGTGACACCATTCATCCTATTAAGTGGTAAGCGCCAGTTTTTTCTCTATTCTCTCTTAATCTCTGTTTGACTGGTAACCGATGGGGTTAACCATGATCTATATTTATTTGGTGAATGTAGGAGGGGTCTCCATTCGTATTCTTTTTGCATCTAATCGGTGTTGAAGGATCTTAGGAGGGGCAATCGGTCAACCAGGGTAAGGGAGTTTACATCTTTTGTTAGGTCGAAAGGCCACTCCTTCTGACCATATCCAAGATGGCCGATTCTAATATGGAGTTGTGTAGGGATTCTAGTGGCTTACTAATCCAAGTGTAGTAGCCTCCAGGTTCTATCGACTTAGATAAGAAATCTTATATTATTCAAATCTTTAATTTCTCGCTTCGATGTCTTAACTACCAAGATCTTTGATGGAATCCAATACCAGTCAGGCAAGGGAGGGGGTTGGACCCGTAAACCCAGCCCTTAAGTTTAAAAAGCACGCGGTATCTACCGTTCGAGATTGGCTACCGAGTTGTGGGCCAGCTTATGAAAGGGATATACGATTCGCTGTGATCTCTGCAAGTGAGGACGTTAGCGAGATCGATAGTGTAGTCTTGCATGTTCACAAGTGTGTAATTACCACACTACTTCCTTCTTTGTTGTATTAATTGTGTATATGTTATGAAAGCCGAAAATCCTGGCAATGGTGATTGAGTACCCATGTTGGGTAAAACTGAAACATCGGGTTAGTGTATCTTGGTTAAACCTTACAATTTTGATAGCATGATTGTGTGTATGACATCGTATAACCTGTCTATTATACTATGTTGCATGTGCATGGGATATTGGGATGGTTATGATATGAAAGGGGAAGTGCTCATGGGTGACAGTGTCACACTAAATGATGGCTTGGTGCCACAGTATTGTATCAGTGATTTGATCACATGGTGATCGGTGGCTAGACCACGATATATTATCTTTGAGCAGTGTGTTTGTTAGCATGACGCCAAAGTGGAGTGTAGAGGATGGAGGGTTGATTGTAGAAATCCCCAGGTGTGTTGAAGTTAGACATACGGAGTGGAGTGTAAAGGATACAAAATTAGGCTGGGTTGGGTTTTCATATGGATATTTGGTTATACTATGTTAATTGGGCTTTGGCCAATGGTGCTTTGGGGCTAAAGTCCATTTGTGGAGTATGTGGACTAATTCACACTGAGTCTTGTGACTCACTGATAAACCATAAAAGTAACATATTTTAATCCCACATTTAGTATGCTTTTTGATGATTTAGCCCTTGATTTTATATAAAAGGTGCTCTTAATCCTTTCTTTTCATGCCTTATACTCAGGAGAGCACCTGGGATAAAAAGAACGTATAACAGGCTTAAAACAGAGTAATTAGGCCTTAGCAAGAAATTGACATGGCCTAGCCCAAAGCTCACACGACCGTGCCTCGCCGATTACCTAGAGCGCGGCCTCAACTCCTGTCACACACGGTCATGCATCACCCATTTACCAAACACGGATGTGTCAAGTGAATTACACGGCCGTGCCCAAAACGACAGAATCAAGGCACAGCCCAACCACGATTTACACGGGCGTTTGCCATGGTCGTGCCCCTACCGCAAGAATGAGCAATTTCACTCGGATTTGGATGGTTGAAGCCAAAGAAACATACTCCTAAGTCAAATTAAACTCCCTAATAGTAATTATACTTGAAAGAGGTACTTAGGAGCCAAATAAAGCATCTTAAAGGCCTATATAAACAACCCAAGGCAACTATTCCAGGGGACAGCTTTTTGGCAAAGGCTTTTTCCGAAGCTTTCATCTTTTAGGGAAATACTCGAAGATAGCCAATTGATCCATCTCAAGAAGCCGGAGTTCTACTCAAGATGGAGGATCTCCTCTTCAATTCCTTCTGGGGGTTTTAGGGATTTCTTATGTTTTGTTTTATCTTTTCTCTTGAGATGTTTTCCTACTTTGTTATGAACTAAACCCTTTAGATATCTGAAGGGGATGAAACCTATGATGGATTTTGTTATTTGATTTCTAAATTATATGATAAGTACTTAGTTTGTTCTTAATTATGTTGCTTAATTTAATCTGATGTGCTTAGGTGGAGGAGGAATAGACCCTGCCTAGGAGTAGATCTAGCATAATTGAGCGAAGTTGATCGGGCGCCTAGAGATAGGGTTACAAGATTTTGCTAGATTAGGGTGAAACCTAATATGGGAATCCATTGATCGATTTACTGCTTCCTTAGGGGATTATTATAAGAGAACGAGAGTTTCACTAATTAACCTAAGGTTAGACATTATTTGCCTTGAGAGAGGGTTTAATATAGGTTAAGGAGTCTCACAGATCAAGATAAGTAAAGAAATCATATGGTTTGGGGAATAAATAATAAGTGAAGTCATAGGTGGATTCTTCTTGAGGGTATCGTCTTTATCAACTGAGTTTTCCTAAAGTCTTTCTCCAATTCATTCTTTTGTCTTTGCATTTAGTTTAGTTTTTCATTAGATTAATAAGTCAATCACTCCATATTTCACACTAAATAATAGAAAGAAAGTGAGTAGTAGTACTTTTAGGTTCCTTTGGGTTCGATAAGATATTCTTGCCTAAACTATACTACTGTTCGATAGGTGCAGTTACCTCTATCGTTGTCATAGATAGTCTACAGGTTCGATCATTCTTTTATAAATATTAAAACCCGACTATTTGACATGATCAAGTTTTTGGCACGATTGCTGGGGAAAACTAAAATATTAAGAAAGCTCTATTTCTATTACTTTAGCCATTATTTTATTTTTTCCACAATTTACTTTTATTTTTAGCTTAGGTTAAATTTTTATTTATATTAAATTTATTTCTTTCCTAGCAGGTACATCTAGTTTATGACTAGAAGGAACCCGAGAGGACCTTTAGCGTACGAAAGTGACATTGAAGCTACCGCTCGTAGAAATCACAGAGAAATTAGACGAGCTATAGACTACCAAAGAGAAGAACAAGATAGATCCAATCCTACTGAAGAGATGGACGAAAACAATCCACCACCAAATGTGCAGGAACAAAATGCTCCAAGTACTTTGTATGATTATGCTAAACCTAATTTGACAGGAGCAAAATCTAGTATTGTTAGGCCTGCTATAGCTGCTAATAATTTTGAATTAAAGCCTAACACAATACAAATGATTCAACAGTTTGTTCAATTTGATGGTTTGCGTGATGAAGATCCAAATACTCATATATCTAATTTTTAGAATTCATGATACCTTCAAAATAAATGGCGTTTCGATGATGCCATACGCCTTTGGTTATTCCCTTTTCATTAAGGAATAAAGCGTAGTAGTGGTTGAATTCGTTACCACGAGGGTCAATCACCACATGGGATCAAATGACCAAAATTTCTTTTAAAATATTTTTGACCGGACAAAACGACTAAATTTAGGAATGACATATCTTCTTTTGTGCAGAATGACGCAGAAACATTATATGATGCATGGGAGAGATACAAGGACCTCCTAAGGAGATGCCCACACCATGGATTACCTTTGTGGCTTCAAGTCCAAACTTTTTACAATGGTGTGAATTCTCCAACTAGGCAAATGATTGATTCGTCAGCCGGTGGAACTTTGTATAATAAAACTCTTGAAGTAGCTTACGATTTTATTGAAGAGATGTCATTGAACACATATCAATGGCAAATTACAAGAGCCAAACTGACAAAATCAGCCGGAGTTTTTAACATAGATGCAGTGACAATGCTGTCAAAGCAGGTGGAGTTAATTAATAAAAAGCTTGATAATTTATGTTCTTCGTAGGTACACCCAGTCATGCAACGCGAAGCAAGTGGAAATGTGGAAAATTCTGAGTACCCACCCTACCAACCGGGCATAGACAACGAGCAGACAAACTATATAGGTAGCAATTTTAGATCTAATAATAATCCTTATAGTAACACTTATAATGCAGGTTGGAGAAACCACCCAAATTTTTCGTGGGAGGACAAGGAAATCAAGGAAATCAAAGGCAACAACCTCCTCCAAATTACCAAAATCAGCCCTATCCATAGGAAAAGACATCAACCCTTGAAGAGATGCTGACAAAATTCATGGCAGCTACAAATTCTCGTCTCCAAATGACGGAAGCAACACTTGATGAACAACAAATCTCACTCAAGGGAATCAATACTCAGGTGGGAGAGCTCCTTACGTTAATTGGAATACTTACTGAAATAGTATGTGAAATAGGAACGAAAATTTTTTCCAAAGACATAGAGCAAGTTGAACCACAAATAAAGATACCATAAAGAGCTAGTTGAACCACAAAGAAAGATACCACATGAGGTTATCAAGAAAAAAAGTGTAGAAGTTGAGAACGAAAATACATTGCCTAAAGAGAATAGAACACAAATTCCATATCAAGAAAAGTTGAAGAAAGAAAAACTGGATGCTCAATACGGTAAGTTCCTTAAACTCTTTAAACAAATACATATTAACTTACCTTTTATTGAAGCTATTTCCCAGATGCCAAAGTATGCAAAATTCTTAAAGGAACTTCTCACAAACAAAAGGAAGCTTGAGGAAGTATCAAAGGTGGAGCTTAATGAAGAGTGTTCAGCCTTTCTCCAAAATAAACTACCATGGAAGTTAAAAGATCCAGGGAGTTTCACTATTCCTTGCTTAATTGGTAGTTTAAACATCACGAAAGCATTAGCAGACCTAGGCGCTAGTATCAACTTAATACCTTACCGATTCTTTAAACAGCTAGATCTTGGGAACCAAAACCTAATAGGATGAGTATTCAATTAGCTAATAGATCTATTAAATATCCTAGAGGAGTTATTGAAGATGTCTTGGTAAAAATTGATAAACTTATTTTCCCTGTTGATTTCGTTGTGTTAGATATGAATGAGGACATCAATGTTCTTTTAATCTTAGTGCATCCTTTTTTAGCCACTGCTAGAGCTATTATTGATGTAGGTGATGGCAAACTAGCACTAAGGATAGGTGATGAAGAAATTATTTTCCAAATTTATGATACCATGCGATATTCTAAAGAGCAAGATGATTCATATTATTTTGTTGACACTACTGATCATATTATTAAAAATTCATTACAGGAAATCCTACAGGATGACACGATGGAACTGTGTCTGCCTCAAGGAAAGGGGAAAGAGGATGAAGATAATGAGATCAATTTGAATACATCATCATTTAGACAAATGAAAGAAGAAAACATTGAAGAAGATGACGTATTAAAATAGAAGCCCTCCATCGAAGAGCCGCTCAAATAGGAATTAAAATAGTTACCAAAACATTTAGAATACGCATTCCTTGGGGACAATTCTATGTTACCAGTAATCAACTCTTCAGAACTAGAACCTAAGGAAAAGGAGGAGCTAATAAAGGTACTAAGAGAACAGAAGAAAGCCATAGCTTGGAAAATTTCTGACATCAAGGGAATAAACCCCGCGTTTTGCACCCATAAAATTTTAATGGAAGAAGAATATAAACCGTGTGTGCAACCTCAGAGATGATTAAACCCTAACATGAAAGAAGTGGTCAATGCTGAGGTAATTAAAATTCTAGATGCCGAAATAATTTATCCTATTTCTGACAACACTTGGGTAAGTCCTGTGCAGGTAGTTCCAAAGAAAGGAGGAATGACGGTAGTGCCCAAAGAAAAGAATGAGTTAATTCCCACAAGAACGATTCTGAGTTGGAGAAGTCTCAGATAGACTATAGAAAGCTGAATGATGCCACCAGAAAATATCACTTTCCTCTACCCTTCATTGATCAAATGTTAGAAAGACTATCCGGGCATATGTACTATTACTTCTTGGACGGACTCTCCGGCTACTTCCAAATTCTCATAGCTTCAGAAAACCAAGAGAAAATGACATTTACATGCCCATATGGTACATTTGCTTATTGGAGAATGCCTTTTGGATTATGTAATGCTCCTGCCACTTTTCAGCGTTACATGTTGGCAATTTTTGACGAACTCGTAGAGGACATCATAGAGGTATTTATGGATGATTTCTCGGTATTCGGTAATTCTTTCCAGCTTTGTCTTAAAAATTTAGAACGAGTTCTAATTATATGTGAAGAAAGAAACCTTGTTTTGAATTGGGAAAAATGCCACTTTATGGTTAGAGAAGGGATTATTTTAGGACATAAGATTTCTAGAAAAGGGATTGAGGTAGATAAAGCAAAAGTTAAAACCATAGAAAAATTACCTCCTCCTAGTTCAGTTAAGGCTATTAGAAGCTTTTTAGGACATGCAAGTTTTTATAGAAGATTTATTAAAGATTTTTCTAAAATAGCTAAGCCTTTGACAAAATTACTAGAAAAGATGTTCCTTTTAATTTCAATCAGGAATGTTTAGATGCATTCAATGTCATTAAAGATAAATTAATAAATGCATCGATTATAATTGCACCTGATTGGAACTTACCCTTTGAACTAATGTGTGATGCAAGTGACTTTACAGTTAGGTGCAGTTTTGGGACAATGAAGAGACAAGCATTTTCAGCCAATTTACTAGGCTAGCAGAACATTAACACACGCACAAGAAAATTACACCACTATTGAGAAAGAATTGCTAGCTATAGTTTTTGCTTTTGACAAATTTAGACAATATCTAATATTGTCTAAAGTTGTCATTTACATTGACCATTCAGCTCTTCGTTATCATTTAAACAAACCTGATGCAAAACCTAGACTCATACGATGGATTTTACTCTTATAGGAATTTGACTTGGAAATATAGGATAAGAAGGGAGCTGAGAATCTTGCGGTAGATCACCTCTCAAGACTCAAAAATACACACACCAAAAAGCTTGATGAACATGAAATAAATGATTTGTTTCCAAAGAGCAACTCTTTTCTTTAACGCATTCTGAAGTACCATGGTTTGCAAATATTGCAAATTATTTAGCAGCTAACGTCTTGCCAAGAAAATTAACACATCACCAAAAGAAACGATTCTTTGCTGATGTAAAATTATTTTTGGCAAAATCCCTTTCTTTTTTGCATATGTGCAGATCAGGTAATTCGAAGATGCATTACAAAGACAGAAGCAAACAAAATCCTGGAACATTGTCATTTAGGACCATCAGGAGGACACTACAGTGGTATTAAGACAACACACAAATTACTCGAATCATGTTATTACTGGCCCACTTTATTTAAAGATGCCAACAGATATGTTACCTCATGTGATAAATGCCAAAGAACAGGTAATATTTCTAAACGTGATGAAATGCCTCAAACATATATGTTGTCATGTGAAATATTTGATATATGGGGTATTGATTTTATGGGACCATTCCCTAGCTCATTTGGAAATAAATACATCCTTGTAGCAGTTGATTACATGTCAAAATGGGTAGAAGTAGAAGCCTTACCTACCAATGATGCTAAGGTAGTAGTTAAATTTCTCAAGAAACTATTCTCCCGATCCGGGACACCTAGAGCTATCATTAGTGATAGGGATACTCATTTCTATAATACACAATTTGAAAAAGTTCTAAAGAAATATGGAGTATGCCACAAAACAACCACCCCATATCATCCTCAAACTTGTGGGCAAGTTGAGGTAGCAAACCGAGAGCTTAAGTGCATTTTAGAAAAAAATGGTTGAATCAAATAGGAAAGGTTGGGCAGTTAAAGTAGATGATGCTTTATGGGCCTACATAACAACATTCAAAACACCGCTAGGGACATCCCCATACAAGCTTGTATACGGCAAAAACTGTCATCTACCATTTGAGCTAGAACACAAAGCTTTTTGGGCAACAAAACTTTTGAATTCTGACCTCAAAATTGTAGGAAAGAGAAGAATGATGTAGATGAACGAGCTGGATGAATGGAGAATGGAAGCCTATAAGAACCCAAAACTATACAAGGAAGCAATAAAGTGACGCCACGATGCTCGTCTCAAGCTATCAAAATAATTCGAAGTAGGAGACCTGGTCCTACTATACAATTCATGGCTTAAACTATCCCGGGAAAATTGAAGTCAAGATGGTCAGGCCCATTCATGATCAAAACAATCTTTCCATACGGCACCATTGAGGTAACTCATCCCACAAAAGGCACATTCAAGGTAAATGGTCACCGACTTAAAATTTATAATGGTGTAGATTCTGGAGATATGAGAGAGGAGCTTCTGCTCCACGAACCCCCCTTTAGAATCAAAAACAGGGAAAGTCTAGCTTAAGACTATGAACAAGCGCTTCTCGGGAGACAACCCGAGTGCTAACACACTAACATTGACTTTGTCTTTCTAAAATTTTTCTAAAATGATCTAACAGAAATGCAGGATTGTTAACACAGCCTTGAACATGGGCATGCCAATGACCGTGTACAAGACAGGGGACACACCACGGGTGTGGCCGGATCCATGCACAAATAGGGAAAAATTCTTTTCAACAAACACGGGCTATGATATCAGACTCGCTCATTCCTTTCAACCGTGCGAGGTTACTGACTTGTCAAGCACGAGCTATAGACGGCCATGCCCCACAACCGTGTAAAGCTACTGACTTCTTAAGCACGAGTAGAACACAGTCGTGCCCACGACTGTGCGAACATACTAACTTATCGAGCACGGGATACACATGTCCATTTGACCCAACCATGTGAATCAACACACGGGAGTGGCAACTTCAACACGACCGTGGCAAATCCACCTGAACGCACTTAAAACCCAAAATCACGAAAAGCACGGGCAAATTCAAAATGACACGAGCGTGGCGATAGACCCTGTCCCAGCCCCTATATATAAATCTAACCGTCATCCCCCAATCTCAAACCCTAAAAATCTAAATTTCTAAAACCTTTCTCCCCCAATCTGGCTGCACAACGGTACTCTCCCCCCCAAAAAAAAACCTCCATTCACCATTTTCATCCTAAAAACCACCCACAAACCTCGCACACGCCCTGCGCCACAGTGTGCTCACAAACACCCCGCTTCTGCCACCGCCATGTTCGCAACGCAGCAATCGCACCACTGTCGTGCTCCACCCGTGCTCCCACCATGATCAATCCTTCTACACCATACCTGGTTCTCTTTTCTTGACTTAAATAGTTGATAATAACTTTACTTTCATATTTTATTAAGATTTAGCATGAATCATTATTTTTAGGAATCTTGCCTCAAAAATTTAAGCTCCATGAATTGGTTGTTATTTCATGAGCATGAGTAGGAATAAACTATTGCATTTTAAGGATTCACAAGGTTGATGCATTTCTTTGCTCACTAATGATTTGTGCTGATTAATGTTCTAAATTTTTAGATTTTTCATGACTTAATTTTGGCTATATTATTATTGAAAACCTATTTTATAGTTCATTACAAATTTCAGCCACCATGTCAACATCCCGAATTAAACGATCAGCCCCAAGCAAGAAAAGAAAAGGGCTAGGATCATCATCCACAAGCGCTTCTACAAGTTTCGACACCCATTCCTCAGATTCCCTCAAGCAACTCAGGAAAAATGATACAAAGCATTTTGGGATAGACCCCTCGGAACCGATAGATGCATTGATTGGGATGCCCTACAACAAGTCGAACTCGCTGGAGATGTTCGAGCTCTCATCTCAACGGAACCATGGGAGTAATTTTTTGCGATCGTAGAACCCACATACTTGGAACTCACTCTCGAGTTCTGTGCCACATTCACCCTATAGACAGCAATGACATAATTTGATGATGTCGGTACAATTCAATTCAGCCTAGGGGCACAGTACGTCGACTAAGCGTACCTTAATTCGGATCGGCACTTGGACTCTATACGCCAGAATTTATAGAAGAAAATCCACTTTTCGAGTTAAAAAGAGAACTCCACTGCACACCTACCTCATGTTGGCACAATTTACAACCCACTAAATGTGGCTACAACCCTAGTCGCTCCAAAGCAACTGCCCTTCTTTCAGCTCTAAGGTATCTTCATGCTATTCTCGCTCATACTATTACAGGTCACAAAGAAAGCACCAGCGTCATCAACAAACAAGATGTTTATTTCTTATCATGCATGTTCGAAGGACATGTTTTCGACGTGGCATATTTTATTGCATACGTAATGCAGCATCAAACTGATCAGCACAAGAAAGGAATCTTGTCAATGGGGCCTTACATCACGAGACTAGCCTGGCATTTCAATCTTCTCAACACTGACAATCAGATTGCCTCCCTCATACTGATAGGCAACATGTCACCTCAAGGCATCCAAACGATGCTCCACATGAAGATGATCAAGCATTGTCGAGGCACTGATCCCCCTCAATACAGACTAGCCACAAATGAGGAGGTGCTTGAGGATATTACTGATGATGTCCCACCAGTCCCAAGCCAGTAGCCATCCTATCCAGTAGCTTCAATGGCAGATATCTCTGCACGCCTCACACGCTCGAAAGCAAGATCGCACCCAGTAGTTCTTCGACATTGCTCGACGTTTTGATGGGATCGAGGCTACCATTCAGCAAATTTGCCATCACTTTCATATATCACCACCGACACCAACATAGGATCCAGTTGACGATGAGGACCTCGGAATCCTCATTTTCATATATCTGTCATTTACTTCCATTATTTTAAAACTTTTTATTTGATGTTGCGTTTAAATTTGAACTTTTACTAGAATTACATTTTTTTTCTTCTCATTTACCATTGGCTATCTAATTTCTTAAGAATCCCTAACTAATTATATACTAAAAGATAGTTAATAAAGTGGCTTTGCAAAATTACTCACCTCACACACACAAACTCCGGGATCATCCGATTTCAAGGAGTATTACTTTCCCCACTTCTCTTTTTGATTTTACATTTAATTATCATTATCTATCTTTGTACATTGAGGGCAATATACATCTTAATTGTGGGGGGTAAAAGTGCCTAACTTTTTGCATTATTCTCAAACCCTGAATTTAGTCTTGTTTTTAAGTAATTTTCTCATATTACTAATTAGGATGAAATTTCTAATGATTTATGATTTTTATTTGATATGTCTTTGAATAAGTCATAGTTAATTGTGCATTGATGATTAAATTTGAAGGATACTAGAGAATCGAGCATGATAAGTCTACTTTCTAAAAATTAAAATTGATAGGTTGTTGAACCAAATTTGAGTATCACCTTGAAGTTCAAAATTTATAAGGATTGATGTCAAAACACCCATAATTTTTATGAGATTTTGAGCCTTATAGAGCATATATTCTTTTTTGTGCTTACTTTATTAATTATGAGCGTGTCAACTTTGAACTGTTATTCTAGAACTTGCCTCATTTATGCATGTTGAGACCACATTAATGATTTGATATACTGAGATGATAAAGGCACCTAGGTTTTAACCCATTCACTCCACTAAAAAGCCTACCTACATAAATAACCCTTAGTGAACCCCGTTGAATCCTAACAACCTTTTTATTGATTCACCCGTTAATATTGCCCGAAACCCCTTTGTATTTGTTATCAACATTCTTTTGACTAACCCTCTATCGAGAATTGATTTGATCAGTTGCTGAATTAGGTTATTTCAACTATCATAGTTTCTTTATTATGTTTATTAAAAAAATCCAAGTTTATTCAATATTAGCAGTATATAAAATAGCTTAGAGTATTTAAACTCCAATTGTTGAAGAAAAAGCTCGTATTAAGGTATTATCAAATTTCAAGTGAGGGAAATACTCGTTATTATAGAGTAATTATCAATAGTAGGTATTATTGGCTTTCAATTGTTGTAAGTACTTATATTAGTTTGTTGTTTCTAGTTAGATAATTTGCCAAGTCAATCTCGATTCTAACCTTCTAATTCAGCCTGTATCCACACCTTTAACCTTAGCCCCGTTACAACCATGATAAAGACCTTTTGATTTGTGTATCATCATATATAGTGGTGGAGAGTTGAATTTCAGGCAAGCCTATGGGATTAACTTTTCAGGTTCGACTTAGAGTGCTTATTCTTGAACTTTAAACACTTCAAGTGATTTGAGTGAATCTTTTGTGAGGATGTCAATCCTTGTCGATTTTGAATTAAAGGTAATTACTTAGATAAGGGGCGACACCTATGTTTTCGTACTACAAAGGTATGACTTATCTTGATTGAATCTTTAGGGTTTTTTGAGTTAAATTATCCATGTATAAATTATCTATGAGTTATGATGAGACATTGTCAATAGGAATTATGAATTATGGAAAGTTTGTTTTAGGTGTAAGTTGAGAATTTTGCTTGAGGACAAGCAAAAGCTTAAGTGTGGAGGTATTTGATAAACCATAAAAGTAGCATATTTTAATCCCACATTTAGTATGCTTTTTGATGATTTAGCCCTTGATTTTATATAAAAGGTGCTCTTAATCCTTTCTTTTCATGTCTTATAGTCAGGAGAGCACCTAAGGATAAAAAGAATGTAAAACGAGCTTAAAACAGAGTAATTGGGATTAGCAAGAAATTGACACAGCCTGGCCCAAAGCTCGCACGACCGTACCTCGTCGATTACCTAGAGCACGGCCTCAACTCCTCACACACACGGCCGTGCATCACCCATTTACCACACACGGACGTGTCAAGTGAATTACATGGCTGTGCCCAAAATGACAGAATCAAGGCACGGCCCAACCACGATTTACACGGGCGTGTGCCATGGCCGTGCCCCTACTGTAGGGATAAGTAATTTCACTCAGATTTGGATGCTTGAAGAGAAAGAAACATACTCCTAAGTCTACTTAAACTCCCTAATAGTGATTCTACTTGAAACAGGTACTTAGGAGCCAAATAAAGCATCTCAAAGGCCTATATAAACAACCCAAGGCAGCTATTCTAGGGGACGGCTTTTTGGCAGAGGCTTTTGCCGAAGCTTTCATCTTTTAGGGAAATACTCGAAGATAGCCAGTTGATCCATCTCAAGTAGCCGAAGTTCTACTCAAGACGGAGGATCTCCTCTTCAATTCCTTCAACGGGTTTTAGGGATTTCTTATGTTTTGTTTTATCTTTTCTCTTGAGATGTTTTCCTACTTTGTTATGAACTAAACCCTTCAGATACCTGAAGGGGATGAAACCTATGATGGATTTTGTTATTTGATTTCTAAATTATATGATAAGTACTTAGTTTGTTCTTAATTATATTGCTTAATTTAATCTGATGTGCTTAGGTGGAGGAGGAATAGACCCTGCCTAAGAGTAGATCTAGCATAATTGAGCGGAGTTGATCGGGCGCCTAGAGATAAGGTTACAAGATTTTTCCGGATTAGGGTGAAACCTAATATGGAAATCCATTGATTGATTTACTGCTTCCTCAGGGGGTTAATATAAGAGAACAAGAGTTCCACTAATTAACCTAATGTTAGACGTTATTCGCCTCAAGAGAGGGTTTAACATAGGTTAGGGAGTCTCACGGATCAAGCTAAGTAAAGAAATCATATGGTTTGGGGAATAAATAATAAGTGAAATCATAGGTGGATTCTTCCTGAAGGTATCGTCTTTATCAACTGAGTTTTCCTAAATTCTTTCTCCAATTCATTCTTTTGTCTTTGCATTTAGTTTAGTTTTTCATTAGATTAATAAGTTAATCACTCCATATTTCACACTAAATAATAGAAAAAAAGTGAGTAGTAGTACATTTAGGTTCCTTTGGGTTCGATAAGATATTCTTGCCTAAACTATACTACTGTTCAATAGGTGCACTTGCCTCTATCGTTGTCATAGACAGTCTACAGGTTTGATCATTCTTTTATAAATATTAAAACTCAACTGTTTGACACAATCACTCACTCTTTTTGCTTAAACAATTGTAGGTAATTCTTAGCTCAATGGAATAGGCTGGAGGGAACTCGAGGTGGCCACGCATGGATTTTACTAGTAAACTTTATTTTATTTAGCATTTATCACTTTTGGGGATTTTTCTTTGATTTGTAATAAGGCCACTACAAAATTTGGAGATTTTCTTTCGGGTTTTAAATTTTGGACATATTAATTACAGACTGCTCAATGGGATGTTTTTAAAAAATTAAATTACAAACTAAAGTTTTCTTATAACCTGCCGAACAACGTTTCTTATAATAAACATTTTTATTAAAAACCTGATAATCGGATAATCGTTAAGTGATTTCAAATGTCACCTAATCACGAGGCTCGGCTAGGTAAATTTCTAAGTTAAATGAACAATGAGTTTTCAACTGAGCAACAAAACTTGGAATTTTATAATGACCTAGAATTCTTCTGAAACTCGTGAAACTTTCGAAACTTCTTCCTAGTGACATGCTAAATCCGATTCGTAGTATTTGGGCCGGGTTTGGGGTGTTACAATTTGGTGTCAGAGCCTGGTTTAAAAAGCTCGACCTTGGCTTTTGGGTTCAGAACATTTTTTGGATTTTGCTTTTAAGAAATATATATATATATATATATTTATAAGTGTGGCACTGGCACTCTCTCCTACCAAGTCTCGAGATAAGTTCATGATTACTAAATGATTTGCATATTTTATGTGAATATGTTGTTAGGGGATTAAGAAACTTTGCTGTAGAAATGAAAAACTCTAGGAATACATGTGCTTGTGGAAAACTACTTATAACACTATCTTCATAAAACTACTCGATTAATAAATAGTGGAAAGAAATACTAACGCATAAAATTTGTAATCAGAGTAAGACGGAGTAATAGAGGTAGAGGACGTGAACGTGTTACACGTGGCCATGGAAGAGGCTGAGGTGATGAGGTTGAACTCTCGGAAGCGAGTAATAAGCTTGAAGGCGAAGCGCCAGCATCACCTATGGCAGAAGTAGGGTCGCAAGACAAAACTGGTGGAGATGATGCCCTATCCCAAGCTATGTTGTGGGTATTGGAACGAGTGGCTGGGGCAAGCACCGAACAGCAACTCGAAAGTCCATCCCTGAGCGACTTCGAGCGAATGGAGCCAAAATGTTTAGAGGATCTCTAGAGTGGCTCCAAACGTGGCTGAGTATTGGCTAGAGGTAGTCGAGAGAATTATGGATGACTTGGACTGCATGGCAGAGGAGAAGCTGAAGGGCGTGGTGTCTCTACTTCGGGATGAGGCCTATTAGTGGTGGCTCACCGTGAGAGAGGGCACTCCGGTAGATCGAGTTGATTGGGATTTCTTTAAGATGACGTTCTAAGGGAAGCATGTTGGGGCCAGTTACGTGGATGCTCAGAGGAAAGCGTTCCTAAATTTAGTTCAAGGGGGTAAGTCAGTAGTTGAGTATGAGGCAGGATTTCTGCGGTTGAGTCGGTACGCCTGAGGGATAGTTGCAACCGACTATGAATGTTGTGTCTGGTTCGAAGATGGACTGCGTGATGAGCTGCGAGTGTTGATAGCTCCTCAACGAGAGAATGATTTTGCTATCCTGGTGGAAAGGACTAAAATAGCCGAGGAGGTGACGCGACTGAGAAGAAAAATAAGGACAAGGACAGATGCAAAAATAAGAGGTGTTATGGACCGTTAGGGTCATCTAGGGGTTTCCAGAAGAGGCCCAGGGTTGATGGGTCGGGTTGCGTTGCAACGCCAGCTGTTGTTTTTCGACAGTGTGCTCAGTGTGGGAGGTCACATGCAGGAGAGTGCTAGGGAAGGGATAGGGTATGCTTCAGGTGTGGGTCAAAGGATCATTTGATCAGGAATTGTCTGCTAGAAATGACTAGGACTCGGATGTTAGGTCAGGGGTATGTGTAGCCAGGAAGGGGTGGACAGGGACTCGTTATGGCCACTATGAGTTCCTAGTGATGTAACACCCCAAACCCGGCCCATACGTCATGACCGGATCTGGTTTGCTACGGGTTGAATGTTGAAAACTTTGCTTTAAAGGGGTTTTGAAAATCTTAGTTTATTTTAACCGACTAATCATTAATTATGACATTTTTGAAAGGAACCTTAACATTCGCGTTGAATGTTCTTGAAAAGCCCATTTTTATTTTACTTATAATTAATACTTTGAAAACATAAGCTTATAATTTGTAACATAAAAAAATATATAGATCGATAACCTAAGTTATGGAGGCCTTATTACAAAAATAATCCCAAAATTAAAACTCAATGAAAAATCAAAAACAGTTTATGAAAATAAAAGACTTGATAGCCCCTCGAGTCCCCTCAGCTCCCATGTTCACAATCTACTACTCATCTGGAAAGTTGGAAAAAATAAAAGGGTGAATCACCAAGACTCAGTGTGCAAATCCCAAAAACACATAAAATCCTTGAGGCCCACAAGAACATTATGGTCTTCGGCCTGGCAACAAATTATTTTCATGCAACATGGCCCATCCCAAACCTAAAAGTCCATCCTCTACACACCCTCGTACCAACCATCACACCGTGGGGATTTCTACAATCAACCCTCCATCCGCTACACACCATATCGATAGCTATGCTGCCTGTCATAAAGACCGATCACTATGTGACATATGTGGCAAAGCCACCTATCGCTATGCGACCTTAATAATATATCGATAGCTGTGCTGCCTGTCATAAAGACCGATCACCATGTGACCTATGTGGCAAAGCCATCGATCACTATGCGACCTTCTTCCCCTTCATCATATCAATCCCATCCCATGCATGCATACATACATGAATCAAATCATTATACTATCTAAAAAGATCACATACTTTCACATACTTTGATACACATAGAAGTTTCTATGATCACGCACTGCATCCATTGCCTACCCTTTTTTGGGTAACACATTGCTCATACAAACCTATTTCCGGCTTTTAGCCCATAACATATACATAGTACAATTTAACTAGTGTGATAGAGATCTGCGCATCTGATTACCGATAGGACAATACTTTCTATGTCGACACTATCAAAATCGATATGATGACTAACTGTCTAAGGTTTGTTCTGAAACTAGTCCACAACCCGGTGGCCAATCCCGTAATGCTGACACTGCGCGTTTCTTAAACTTTGGGGCTGGGACTACAAATCCAACCCCTTCCTTCGATTTGATGACATTCGAGTCCATGAATGACCTTAGTCAGAGGATACTATAATGATTGCTTAACGAGGCATTAGGTTAAGGCACAATAAGGAAAAGAAACCGATTGAACACTTAGGGAGAATCAAAACCCTTACCTTGAAATCCTGAAAAAGTAATATGGTTCGAAGGCTAACGATTTCTGGCTTAGAAACCTAGGTGATTAGATCTCCTTCAAACCCCAGAATGCCACCCAAAAAGAACATGAGATTAGTGAAAACGTCAAACTAAAGATGGCCTAACAACCACCTAGCCATTCGACTATGGTCTCAAAAATTGGAAGAAAAGAAAAAAAACAGAAAAAATTGACACTTACCTTAACATAGAGAATTCGACAACTCCTAGGGAATTTCAGCTTTTGAGAAGATCAAAAAGAAAAGATGATCTCAAGAGATCCATGAAGATTCGACTTTGATGAAGAAATCGGCAAAAGAGAAAAGAATAGAAAAGGGTATTCGGCTATGGAGATGAAAGTAGAGAAAACAATGGAAATTTTGGCTTTTGCATAAAAGTGGATTTGAGAGAATAAGATTAGGGGTTTCGGCTTTTCAATATCAATCGGCTATGGTATGAAAGTGGAGAGGAAAGTAGAATTAGGAGGTTTCGATTAAGGTAGAAAAGGAGAAAAAGAACCCTTAGTTGCCAAAATTAGGAGGGGAAAAAAAGAAGTGAAAGACAATTAAAAAGCTATGCCTCAGGAAAATAATGAGAATTCGGCAACCCCTTAGCCCTATATAGTCGTTTTCCCCTTTTGCACTCAGTGTTGGAATTTCGGCCACCATTGTGACCAGCAGATAAATCCTAAATTTCCTCCTTTATCTTTATCTGCCACTCATCCTCAATGTCATGGATAACACCACCTCTTCCTTCCTTTATCAGCATATTATCATCATTAAAAATTCCTAATTTCAAGCATCATTGCCATCCCCCTCTACCCATCTAATTGCCGAGAATTAACTAGATTAAATTAAAAAGAATTGGGCTTAATGCAACTTGAATTTGGGCCTCCTCAGCTGACACCACTTTTCTGCTCTCACTAAGTGGCGCCACTTTGCCACTGGGCCACAAGCCCATTTTGTATTTTAAAACACAGATAACCTTTTTTAAGCCTTAACTTATCATGCTTTCAACTAGATTGTCCAAACAGAAAATTTGATTAAGGCCTTGGCCCAACTTCGAGCCCACTTTGGACCCCTAAAACATTCTAACAAGCATAGTAAGCACAATCACACACATAGAACGCATAGGCCCATTAATTCAGGATGTTACAGGTGATGCCGTTTGGGTTGATAAATGCACCAACTGCGTTCATGGATATGATGAATCAGGTTTTTCAACCCTATCTAGATCGGCTCATTGTAGTGTTCATAGATGACATTCTGGTGTATTCCAAGACTGAAGAGGAACATGATTTGCATCTTCGGGTGGTTCTGCAGATTTTGAAGGATAAGCAGTTGTATGCCAAGTTTAGCAAGTGTGAGTTTTGGTTGAAGGAAGTTACATTTTTGGGTCATGTGGTATCTGCAGAAGGGATTAGGGTGGATCCTCGAAGATTGAGGCGGTGTTAGATTTGAAACCGCCTAAGTCTGTGGCTGAGATTTAGAGTTTCCCTAGTCTGGCTGGGTATTACCAAAGGTTTGTTGAAGGGTTCTCGTTAATTGTGGCACCTTTAACCAAGTTGTTAAGGAAAGGGGTACCTTTTATTTGGGCTGGCAAGCAACAGGAAAGTTTTGAGAAGCTAGAGAGGATTTTGACAGGTGAGTGTTGTTTCATTCCCTCTTGCTAAACCCTCATATCTTTAATTCTTCTTTTGCTTCTTCCCTCATTTATTCCAAGCCGTAGCATCCTTGTTGTTCATTACCGAAACTCTTGTGCTTCAACTCCTTCTTTATCTTCTTTGTAAGCTGAACCTCCAAAGCCAATTCTTTTTGTATTTTCTCTTTGTTTCATCATAAACCGAAACCTATCTTCTCTTCTTTCTTCCTGAGTTGTTCTTTATCTTCTTGATTTGCCGAATCCCTTTTTGTGTTCATATCTCTTGCCCGGATCTTATTTTAGGAAAATGCCACCATTCATTCCTCCTATCTCCCTTACAAATCAGTTCCTTCCTATTAAGTGGTAAGTGCTAGCTTCTTTCTCTATTCTCTCTTAATCTCCGTTTGATTGGTAACCGATGGGGTTAATTATGTTCTGTATTTCTTTGGCCAATGTAGGAGGGGTCTCCATTCGCATTCTTTTTTCATCTAATCGGTGTTGAAGGATCTTAGGAGGGGCAATCGGTCAACAAAGATAAGGGAGTTTACATATTTTGGTAGGCTGAAAGGCCACTCCTTATGGCCATATCCAAGATGGCCAATTCTAATATGGAGTTGTGTAGGGATTCCAGTGGCTTACTATTCCAAGTGTAGTAGCCTCCAGGTTCTATCAACTTAGGTAAGAAATCGTTATATTATTCAGCGTAAATCCTTAATTTCTCTGCTTCGATGTCTTAACTCGGTTTTCTAACCAAGATCTTTTGATGGAATCTAATACCAGTCAGGCAAGGAAGGGGGTTGGACCCATAAAACAAAGCCCCTAAGTTTAAAAAGTGTGCGGTGTCTGCCATTTGAGATTGGCCACCAGGTTGTGGGCCGACTTCTGAAAGGGATAAACAAATCACTGTGATCCCTGCAAGTGAGGACGTTAGCGAGATTGATAGTGTAGTCTTGTATGTTCACAGGTGTGTAATTACCACACTACTTCCTTCTTTGTTGTATTAATTGTGTATATGTTATGAAAGCCAAAAATCCTAGAAATGGTGATTGAGTACCCATGTTGGGTAAAACTAAAACATCAAGTTAGTGTATCTTGGTTAAACCTTACAATTTTGATAGCATGATTGTGTGTATGACATCATATAACCTATCTATTATACTATGTTGCATGTGCATGGGATATTGGGATGGTTATGATATGAAGGGGAAGTGCTTATAGGTAATAGTGTCACACTAAATGATGGCTTGGTGCCATAGTATCGTATCGGTGATTTTATCACATGGTGATCGGTGGCTAGACCAAGATATATTATCTTTGAGCAGTGTGTCTGTTAGCATGACTGCCAAAGTGGAGTGTAGAGGATGGAGGGTTGATTGTAGAAATCCCCAGGTGTGTTGAGGTTGGACATACGGAATGGCATGTAAAGGATGGAAAATGAGGCTTGGTTGGGTTTTCATATGGATATTTGGTTATACTATGTTAATTGGGCTTGACCAATGGTGCTTTAGGGCTAAGGCCCATTTGTGGAGTATGTGGACTAGCTGCACACTGAGTCTTGTGACTCACTCTTTTGTTTAAACAATTGCAGGTAATTCTTAGCTTAATGAACTAGGCTGGAGGAAACTCGAGGTGGCCACGCATGGATTTTACTAGTAAACTTTATTTTATTTAGCGTTTATCACTTTTGGGGATTTTTCTTTGATTTGTAATAAGGCCACTACAAAATTTGGAGATTTTCTTTCGGGTTTTAAGTTTTGGACATATTAATTACAGACTGCTCAACGGGATGTTTTAAAAAAATTAAATTACAAACTAAAGTTTTCTTATAACCTGCCAAACAACATTTCTTATAATAAAAACATTTTTATTAAAAACCTGATAATCAGATAATCGGTAAGTGATTTCAAATGTCACCTAATCACGAGGCTCGGCTAGGTAAATTTCTAAGTTAAATGAACAATGAGTTTTCAACTGAGCAACGGAACTTGAAATTTTATAATGACCTAGAATTCTTCTGAAACTCGTGAAACTTTCTAAACTTCTTCCTAGTGACATGCCGGATCCGTTCGTAGTATTTGGGCCAAGTTTGGGGTGCTACAGAGGTGACCGAAAGTCATGCTCATCGAACTATGTATGATTATGCTAAACCTAATTTAACAGGAACTGAGTCAAGTATTGTTACACCTGCTATTGCTACAAATAATTTTAAACTGAAACCGAACACAATTCAGATGATACAACAATTTGTTCAGTTTGATGGTTTGCAGGATGAAGATCCAAATAATCACTTGGCGAATTTCCTAGAATTTTACGATACTTTCAAAATTAATTACATTTCTAATAATACCATCCGTCTTCGGTTATTTCCCTTTTCTTTAAGGATAAAACTAAACAGTGGCTGAATTCTCTTCCACGAGGATCAATTAGTACATGAGAACAAATGATTGAAAATTTTTATTAAAATATTATTCGCCGGCCAAAATGACCAAATTAAGGAATGATATCTCTTCTTTTGTACAGATGGATTTAGAAACACTATACGATGTATGGGAGAGATACAAAGATCTATTGAAAATGTGCCCACACCATGGATTACCCTTGTGGCTATAGGTCCAAACTTTTTATAACGGTGTGAACCCTTCAACTAGGCAGTTGATTGTTTCAGCCTCCGGCGGAACCCTAAATAACAAAACACCTGAGGCATCCTACGAATTCATTGAAGAGATGTCACTGAATAACTATCAGTGGCAAGTCACGAGGATAAGGCCAACAAAAGCCGCCAGTGTTTTTAACCTCGATGTAGTAACCATGCTATCAAATCAAGTAGAACTTTTAACTAAGAAAATTAATGGCTTATGTGGTTCTTCGCAGGTACATCCAACTATACAGTACGATATGAATGGAGGAGGGATGAGCAATACATAATATCCACCTTACAACCCGAGCGTTGAAAATGAGCAAGTTCACTATATGGGTAACAATTTTAGATCTCAAAATAACCCTTACAGCAATACTTATAATCCAGGTTGGAGGAACCACCCCAATTTCTCATGGGGTGGTCAAGGAAATCAGAGACAACAACCCCTTCCAAACTCCCAACAAAAGCCCTACCACCAGGAAAAGAAGCCGAACCTTGAGGAAATGCTGAAAAAATTCATAGTGGCATCAAAAACATGTTTCCAAAACACCGAAACAACACTTAAAAATAAAAAAGCATTGATTCAAGGGATCAAGAACCAGTTAGGGCAACTTTCTAAGTTAATCTCTAAACGACCACAAGATAGCTTACCAAGTAACACTGAAACTAACCCAAAGGAGCAACTTCAAGCCATAATAGCTCATAACAGTGAAGGGTTAGTGGAATCTGAATCTGAGCCAAGGCAAGAACCTGTGGTAAGTGAAGGTAAAGTTGAGGAAATTCAAGAAAAACCAAAACTAGTAATTAAAGAGTACCAGCCTCGAATACCATACGCTAATGCGATGAAGAAAGACAACACAGATGAATGATTCAGTAAGTTTCTTAAACTTTTAAAGAAATTACATATTAACTTACCGTTTCTTGAAGCTCTTTCACAAATGCTAGATTCAAGGAAATTTTTAAAAGAGCTTTTGACAAATAAGTGAAAGTTAGACGAGGAGTCACATGTGGAAGTAAACGCAGTGTGCTCAGCAATGTTGCAAAATAAATTACCACGAAAATTAAAAGATCCACGGAGTTCTACAATTCCATTCTTAATTGGTAGTTTATCTGTTGATAGTGCTTTAGCTAATTTAGGGGCAAGCATCAATGTTATGCCTTATAAAATGTTTAAACAGCTAGGTCTAGGGAAACCCAAACAAACTGGGATAAGTATTCAATTAGCTGATAGGACTATTCGAATTCCTAGGTGTATAATTGAAGATGTACTTGTGAAAATTGAAAAATTCATATTCCTAGTAGACTTTGTCGTTTTAGACATGGATGAGGACAATACGGTCCCTTTGATCTTAGGAAGGCCCTTTTAGCAACTGTTAGATCTAAAATTGATCTTGGTACAGGAGAACTCACACTTCGTGTAGGTGACAAATCAATCAGTCTTTAAGCTCTCAACTCAGTTAGGACATCGAGTGATAAAGGTGAGAACGTAAACTCTATTGATAATCATTTGGTTCAACTTTATTTATAGGAAGCACCAAAAAATCACATAACTAAGCTAGATCTTAGACCTCGTACTAATAAAGAAGTAATTCAGAAGGAACGAAGGCTTCAGGTCAACGAACTAGACGTGTGGAAAGAGCATTTCAAGGAGAAATCAAAACCACACGAAGTGAAACCAAAGGAACCCCCAGACGAGCTTATAGGAACATCAATTCACTTCAAAATAGGATATCAGGTACTGTTAGATAAAATAGACCCTCGAATCGCCACTTTAGTCCTCAAGACAAATGAAGAGATCCCTTTTAAGGTACTTAATGTCTTCCCTTACAGAACAGTCGAGGAAAGTAATCCCATATTCGGTACTTTTAAGGTAAATGCCACTCGACTCAAACTATATAATGATATCATGAGAAAGGATTTCCAACTCTTCAAACCACCATGATTATGCGAATGAGAGGTAAGTCTTGCTTAAGACTTTAAACGAGCACTTCTCAAGAGGCAACCTCGAGCACTAAACCTACTAATTAGTTTAGTTTATTTCTTTTCATGTTTAGGTGCAGGTTTTCCATACCCACACGGCCTTACACACGGCTGTGGCCGTGGCCGTGTGGGCACCATAGGTAGGAACACAAGTGTTGGCTGCATCCCTATTTAAACCCCCTTCTTCCTTTCCTTTTCCCGTTATATTTCTTCTTTCATTTCCCATTATTTACTTTTATTCTTATTTTTATTTTTATTATTTTGTTCTTATTCTTCATGCCATTTACATTTAGCTTAGGATACAATAAAATCAGACTGGCTACTTTGAGGATTCAATTTTAAATGGATCAAGGCGCTCCCCTACGTTCACCTCTACTCAATCCTATTCGATTTCACTCAATTAACTCCATTCAAAATTTAGGAAGTTTCACTTCTCTCCCTCTCTTTTGATTTTTTTACTATATGATTATTATCTATCTTTGCACATCGAGGGCAATGTACATCTTAAGTGCGGGGGATGAATTTTATTTTGAAAAAGTTCCTAACTTTTTGCATTATTCTCAAATCCCTAAATGATATCTTGTCTTAAGTAATTTCCTCATATCACTAATTAGAATGAAACTTCTATTGATTTGTGATTTTTATTGATATGTTTTAGATTAAGTCATAGCTAATTGTGCATTGATGATTTAAACTCTAAGATACTAGAGAATCAAGCATGATAAGTATATTTTTCAGAATTAAAAATTTGCTAGGTTGTTGACCTAAATTTGAATATTACCTTAAAGTTTGAAATTTGCAAGGTTGTCATCAAAAACCATAATTTTTTGTGATTTTGAGCCTTTTAGAGCATATATTCTTTTCGTGCTCACTTCATTGATTATGAGTGTGTCAACATTGATTTGTTATTCTAGAACTTGCTTCTATTATACATGTCAAGACCACATCATTGATTTGATATACAGAGATGATAAAGGCACTAATGATTTAACCCACTTACTCCACTAAAAGCCTACCTTCACAATTAACCCCTAGTGAACCCCTTTGATCCTAACAACCCTTTTATTGATTCACCCACTAATATTAACCTAAAACCCATCTTGTATTTATTATACCATTTCTCTTGACTACCCTTCTATCGAGATTTGATTTGATCAGTTGCCTAATTATTTTATTTCAGTAGTTAAATTCATATTGTTTCATGTACTTATTTTGATTTGTTCTTAAAAAAAAATATCAAAGTATATTCATTATTAGTTCTATAATTAAGTGAGCTTATACATTTAAATTCAACATCTTGAAGAAGAAGCTCGCATTATTAGTTTCAAGTTTTCAATTGATGTAATTATTTAGGATTAGTTTATTTTTCTAGTGAGGTAAATTGTCAATTCAATCTCGATTCTAACCCTTTAATTTAGCCTTTATCCACACCTTTAACCCAAGCCCCATTAAACCCTTTAAAGACCTTTTGATTTGTGTATCATCTCATTTTATAGTGGTGGAGATTTGATTTCCATGTAAGCCTATGGTAATTACTTTTCATGTTTGACTGACGAGTGCTTTATTTTGAACCTTAAACACCTTGAATGATTTGAGTGAATCTTTAGTGAGGATGTCAATCCTTATCAGTTTTGAATCAAAGGTAATTATTTAGATAAGCGGAAACACCTATATTTTTCATGCTACAAACTTGTGACTTTGATTATTTGAATCTTCAGGACTCTTTTAGTTAAATTATCCATGTGTAAATTATCAATGAATTATGATGAGGCATTGTTGATGAAAATTACGAATGAGGGAAGTTAATTCTAATTGTGTGTTGAGATTTTTGCTTGAGGACAAACAAATGCTTAAGTGTGGGGGCATTTGATAAACCATAATAAATCATATTTTAATTCCATATTTAGCATACTTTTGGATGATTTATCCCCTGAATTGTGGAGTTTTGTGCTCCTAATGCTTTAATTTCATGTTTTATACTTAGAAGAGCACCGGAGGATGAAAAGAATGAGAAACGGGCCAAAAATGGATAAAATGGGCCAAAGTACAAAATCAACATAGCATGGGCCTCAGACACACGGTTGTGCCTCTTTAGCACATCCGACCACTGGCTAGATTCGATTCACACGGTCGTGCCACACGGGCGTGTCCCTGCCAGAGAAAGAAGAGTTTCATTCGGATTAGGGTACTTAGAGGCAAAGAAAGGCATTCCAAAAGCCTATATAAACACCCTAGATGCCAACCTTCAAGGGGGCATTCAGTTAGGCCAAGGAGCCAAGCCAGAGAGGCTGAATTGTTGGATTCACTCGAAGAAAGCCGTTGATCCATCCTAGAAGCTGGAGTCATACTCAAAACTGAGGATCTCTCCTTCAATTCCTTCAAGGGGTTTTAGGGTTTTTCTTATGTTTTGTTTTATATTTTCTTCTGAGATGTATTCTTTTTAATTATGAACTAAACCCCTCAAATACCTAAGGGGGATGAAACCTAAGACGGATCTTGTTATTGTTTTCTGAACTATATGATAAATATTTAATTTGTTCTTAACTATGTGTTCTTAATTCTTTCTTTGATATTTCAGGATATTGATTCAAGTATTGATGTGCTTAGGCAGAGGAGGAATATTCCATATTTGAGAGTAGATCTAGCATAGTTAAGCGGAGTTGATCGCAACCCCAAGATAGGATGACGAAAATATGCCGGATTAGGGTCAAACCTAATATGGGAGTCCATATATCGATTTAATGCAATTCTAGGGGTTTTAATTAGAAAGATATTTCAATTAATCAACCTAGGGTTAGATGTTAGTAGCCTCGAGAGAGGTATTAATATAAATTAGGGAATCCTACGGATCAAGTCAAGTGAATAAATCATCTAGTTCAGAGTTAGATAACAAGTGAAGTCTAGGTGGATTCTTCCTCGAGTATTGTTTAAATCAATTGGTTTTCCCACAAGTATTTCCCCAATTCCTTCTCTGTGTCTTAGCATCTTTAGCTTAGTAGTTAGTTAATTTTAGATTAAACAACAATTGTCTTAATTCTTAGGCTAAATAATAAGAAGAAAGTTAGTAATAGTACTATTGGTTCCCTTGGGTTCGACAATCCAGTCTTGCCATTAAACTATACTACTGTTTTATAGGTGCGCTTGCCTCAATCATGGTGATAGTTAGTTTCTAGGCTTGATCATTCATTATATAAATTTTAAGACTTTTTCCACCACCATCAGGATCCGAAGTCTTTGAAGTGTGTGTGTTTTTTGTATTATCACCTTTAAAGGGGTATAAGTGTTACAATCCTAATTTCAATAGGTATTTGGCGTCTACTAATGTCTTTTCAGAACATGTACCTTCATTTTTAGAAACGACATCTCCAATTGCTTTAAGATTAGGGGAGGATGATTAATGGTTAATGTAGCGTAACACATATCCAAACTATTCAATTCATAATCCACAAAATCTTGATCCTTTGACAAATACTTTTGTTTTTTTATCCAATGACTCCTATTTCAACAAAATTTCCAATTTCTCAAGTTTATTCCATATAAAGGGAAACCCATGATACATGTCTTATTCTAAATTTTTTATTATCAAATTTGACCCCAAGTGATCTTGTAATTTTCATCGCTTTACAAAAAGGTAAACACCAATGTTCTCATCCTCTTTTCAATTTTGTTTCATATAACCATTTGTCTCCTTAATATCACTCCTTAATTACATCTCTAAATTCTATTTCTATCCTTCAATCCATTAGAAAGGCCTTGAGATGAGTTGGCATGATGTGATGATAGAGAAAATAAAAACATTACATGAAAATAACACTTGGACTTGATTGATTTACTTGTTGGGAAAAAAGGCTATTGGATATAAATAGGTATTGACAGTTAAGTTTAACCTAGATGGCTCAATAGCTTCACTTAAAGCTCAAGTTGTTGTGCAAAGTCATACATGTAACAGTCCGATTTTGACCCTAGTTGAACAGTGGTTTCAGGACCACAAATTCGTGATACAAAAATATTTTAATAATATTATTATTTTCTGTGCCTATGATATATGATTAAGTATATGTGAAATTTCTGTGAATTAATTTGTCTGTATTTGTCTGTTTGTGTACCTAATTTGAGCAAAGGACTAAATCGTAAAGTGTGAAAGTAGCTTTCTATTTGATTAATGGCTAAATTGATGTGGCTTTTGAATGTGGAGTCCTTAAAAGGCAATAAGCCCATTATTTGAGTTAGTGGATAACAAAGGACAAGTATGTCCTTAATGTTTATATGTTTTATTTATTAATTCAAAAGGTTAATTTAGTAAATAAGATAATAATATGTTATAATGAAAATAAGGTATGAAAATAGACATTTGTTCATCTATTTTCTTGACCGAAAATATCAAAGGAAAGAAAGAAAAGAGTAAGCAAGTGTTCGATCATGGTATTGGCTTGATTCAAGGTTAGTTTTTGATCCGTTTTTGATAATTTCTATGTTTCTACAATCGTTGCTTCGTATACTATAAAACCCATGTCTTAATTTGAAGAATTGATGATGTTTATGAGATGTGCCATTGATGAAATGGCGAGCTTAGTGATGAGTATTGGTGTTAAATGAAAAATAAGTGTTTAATGAACATGCCTTGTTCTTGAATTTTTGGTGAATTTAGCTAATTAGGGCTAAATTGTGAAAATGAAATTTTGAAGGACTAATTTGTGAAATAAATGAAATGTATGGATTGATATGAGCATAGTATGTATTCGGCCAAGCATTGGTAAAAGCAAATTTGGAAAATTTTGTGATTTTGTGAAATAGGGACTAAATTGTCCAAATGTAATAATGTGAGGGTTAATTTGTAAATTATCCTAAATATGTGTTTTGGATAGAATTGAATGATTTGATGAATGAATTGGTTAAATCTATATATTTATAGATCAATAATTGAAGAAAACGAAATTAGATCAAGGAAAAAAGAAAATCATTGAATAGACACACGTTTCTATTAAATCGAACTCTAGATAAGTCGATATACAAATAAATATATTTGCATTGAACTATTTGTTTACATATGGAATTGGAATTGCTATGAATATCCATAGAGATGGAATGTATGTGAAATACGAGTTACGAATAAGTCGACCAATTGATAATGTCTGAGAAGTCCCGTTTGAACCTAGGGATAGATAGAATTGTATATGTCATGACATGGTGTCTGTTATGTGATATCATGTAAGACCACATCTGGGACATTGGCGTTGATTCGAGATTTCGTGTAAGACCACGTTTGGGACATTGGCATTGATTTGAGATTTCATGTAAGACCATGTCAGGACATTGGCATCTTATTAATTCATGTAAGACCCTGTTTGGGATAGTGGCATCGATATCTAATTACATGTAAGACCACGTCTGGGACGTTGGCATTGTACTATTATTTCGAGCACTTTGAGTATCTTATTTAATTTTGAAGGGTTCAACGGGAAAGATCTGGGAAATGAACGATTATGTGAGTTATATATCTGTTTCAGGTATGTTTGAAAAGTACACTACGTGTGTATGAAAGGTAAGTGTCTATATGAACGTACTAAGATGAATATGTGTATTGAAATGATGAGATCATATGTGAAGATATGCTGGAATGAGTTATGTGTATATATGATATTTGAGTTGAAGAATGTTGTAAGGTATGGCTAAGCATATGAGCCGAGGAATATGTGATGAACTTGCTATGAGAACTATAAATGTCATTGCATCAATATGGTTATGTGCATTTTTAAGCTAAGTTTATTTGTATATGGCTTACTAAGCTTTTGAAAGCTTACTCTATATGTGTTTGCTCTGTTTTATAGATCGTTAAAGCTACAAAGGCTCAGGGACCGTCGAGGATCGTTATCACACTATTCAAAATCATTTTGGTACTTTGAAAATATGTATTTAGCTAAATATGGCATGTATAAGCTAGTCATTTTGGTATAAGTTGGAGAAATGTAATGAACTATGTGATGTGGCTAGTTATATATTGGAATTATGTGTTTGTGAATATGGTATATAATGTTGGTTTTGGTATGATCCCATGACTATGAAATGGTCAAGTTTATGGTAAGTATATGGATGAAATTTGAGTATGCATGTTTGATCAAAGAAATGGTTATATGAAAGGTAAATGTGGATGAATCATGCTTGAACATATATGTGTTTTAATTGTGCAAATTGGCATGATCGAAAATGAAATTGAATGTGGAGATTTGTTGATTATTTAACATGTCTTTGGTTGTCAAATGTTCATGAAATGAATTGGTATGTTGCTTGTAATGTTGACCCTAGTGTGGGTGGCATTTGGCCTTGCAAATGCCCTATTTTGCATACATGGCTGTGGCACACGGGCGTGCCTGGTGGCTATGTGAATAAGTAAGTAGCTAGCCTAATTTTACACTTCTATGGCACACAAGCGTGTCTGGTGGCCGCGTGGATAAGTCAGTATACATGCTCTGTTTTGGCACGGCCAGGACACATGGGTGTGTCTGGTAGTCGTGGGAGGCACATGGCCTGCCCACACGGGAGTGTGATCTCTATAACTTTGGAATGTTTTTAAATTTATGAGAAATTCTATATGTGTTCGGTTTAGTCCCGACCCTATTCTAAAACATTATTAAGGTCTCGTTGACTTATAAAAAGGACATTTTGATTGTGATTGATGAATTGTAATATGAAATGCCTGTAAAAGTTTTTGATCTATCCAGTAACCCCTTTAACCATAATCTAATGACAGATACGGGTTAGGGGTGTTACATTTGATTGGTATCAGAGCTACGATTTAGCCGATTCTTAGACTAACGTAGCGTGTGAGAGTCTAGCTATACGTGCCATATATCTGAACTGTGATGGTGTGATAAATCTTGACGTGTGAAATGTGATTTACATATAGTAATGGATCCCGAAAGAGCCACAGTTGATGATGTCGAAAGCAATGCGCCTGCTCCTGCTTAAGGGATAGCGCCATCTGATTCGAGACTGGCTACGAGCGGTCAAGAGGGAGAAGCTAAACAAGCCTTCTTCCAGATGATGAGTGAGTGGTTCACTCAATTTGTGAGAAATAACCCGACTATTTCACAACCTCTGCCCCTGGTTAATCCCCTTCAAACTTCAATTGTGCCTCTAGTTATGTATCTGAATCTATTAAATAAGCCTCCGGTCGATAAAATTCGTAAATATAGGGCTGAAAAGTTTAGGGCTACTATTGATGATGATGCTAAAAAAGCCGAGTTTTGGTTAGAAAATACTATCCGAGTGTTTGATGAGATGTCTTTAACTTTGGAAGAAAGTATTAAATGTGTTGTATCTTCGTTGCAAGATGCAGCCTATCAGTGGTGGAAGGCTTTGGTTTCTGTGGTTCCAAAGGAAAGGGTCACTTGGGATTTCTTCTAGTTTGAGTTTTGAAAGAAATACATTAGTCAAAGATTCATCGATCAGAAATGAAAAAATTTTCTAGAATTGAAGCGGGGCTGCATGTCTGTCACTGAATATGAATGAGAGTTAGTGAGGCTAAGTCAGTATGCCCGAGAATGTGTATCATCTAAAGAAATAATGTGTAAGAGATTTGAAGATGACCTTAATGAAGATATTCGCTTGCTAGTTAGGATTTTGGAGATAAAAGAGTTTGTTGTGCTTGTTGACCGAGCGTGCAAAACTAAGGCATTCGGGAGAGATAAAAGAAAAGCTGAGTCTGAAGCCAGATGTAACAACCCGATTTAGAACCTAGTCGAAACAGTGGTTCGAGACCACGAATCCGAGGTCATAAAAATATTTTAATGATATTTTCTATGTGAATGATATGTGACATAGCCTGTGTGGAAATTCTGTGTGATGATTTGATCATTTTAGTGTCAAATTAAGAGAAATGACTTAATTGCGTAAATAATAAAAGCTATGTGCTGATTTATAAGTACCTAAGTGTGATTGTCTTTATAAAGTTAAGACCTTATGATGCAATTAGGCCATATTAAGTGATAGTGGGTGGCAATGGACTAGAATGACCTTAATGTTAAAATGTTTTATTTATTTATTTGAAGGTTAAATTAGTAAATGGCATAATTATAATATATATGTTATAATAAAACAAAGATGATGAATAAATGGGTGTGTTCATCTTCTTACACCATTTGCAAAAGAAAGAAAATAAAGGGTTTAAGGTGTTGAAACATTCGGCCACTTCAAGCTTCAATTAGTAAGTGCTTTATGCTCGATTTTTGATAATTTCTATGTTTTTGTGATCGTTGCTTTGTGCTCTAGCTAACCCATACTTAAATTTTAGAAAATGATGGTGATTTTGAGATATGCCATTGTTGAATATATGAGCTTTGTGATGATAGTTGGTGGAATATAAAAGTTTAATGTTGGGTTAACATAGTTTGTATTTGAAATTTTGGTGAAATTGAGTAATTTGAGCTAAATTGTGAAAAGGAGAAGTTGGAGGACTAAAATGTGAAATAAATGAAATGTGTGAACTTGTATGAGACTAAGGTGAATTCGGCCTAAGCATAGTGTAATGAAATTTTGATTATTTGATGAATTTGTGAGATAGGGACTAAAGTGTCAAAATGTAAAATGTGAGGGCTATTTTGTAAAATACCCTAAATATGTGTGTTTGGATTAAAATGAATGAATTGATGATTGAATGGATTGAATTTGAATGTGTATAGACCAAGAGAGGAGAGGTTCGGACCGAGATTGAGGCAAAGATAAAGTGCTCGATTAATTGACCATATCGATAGGTCGACGTTCGAGGTAAGTTCAGATATAATACATGTGTTTGAGATATGTTTATGTATATGAAAGTGAGTTACTATGTGCATGATTTTAATTTGATGGCACTAAGTGTGCGAAAATGAAATCGAGATAGGAATGATTGGCACTGTGTGTGCGATGTGATGAAAGCTTCGGTTTATTCTTTGTGTAATCGTGTATGCGATGTTATGAAAATTTTGGATTATTGCTGTGGGCCTTGTGTGTGATATCGAGATGAGTTGGTTAAAAGAATAGGCACTAAGCGTGCGATAATAATTATGCGTCGGATAAGTATGTGGCACTAAGTGTGCGATTAAATTAAAGAGTGATCGACAAATAATATCGAGTATTGAATAGCTTAGAGATTTAATAGCTTTGTGTGGTTAATGTACGTATTGAACCTTTGTGGTTGATGAGTAAAATTTAGTTTTGATTGAGGAAATGAGCATTGTGGTTATGGATGAGAAGGCATGAATATGAAATAATAGATCTAAGTGATTGTTTATTTATGCATTGAATTAATTTGATACGATATTTGTATTATATATCAAACTTACTAAGCTTTGGAAAGCTTACTGTGTGATTGTTTCTCTACCATGCAGTGTCGGTAAAGATAGCTCGAATCTAGGATCATCAGCTTCTTAATCACACTATCAGCATTCTGTTTTGGTACTTTTGAAAAAGATGTATTTAGTAAGAATATGGCATGTATAGGCTAGTAAATTGAATTATGTTTGAGATTGTAATTAGCCATGAGATGTGGCTAGATATATGATAGGTTTGGCATGAATGAATGTGATATGTGTGATGCACCTTTTGGCATGAATTGTGGATTATTAAATTTGCTATCAAGTGGTAACTTTGTGTTGATAAATGCTAATAGGGGTTAGTGAAATTGGGAATGAATTATGCTTATGATAGAATAAGTATTGGTATTGTATTTAGTATGAATAGAGTTGAATGCATGAGTTGAATGACAATATTGGTATGTTATGGTGATAATATGAGCATGAGATGTTGTGGTTGTATGGATTGTAGGTTGGACCCTTATGGGTGGTATTTTGACTTTGTAAAGTGGCCTATAATGTCACACGGGCGTGCCTAAGATCGTGTGTAAATTGGCAGAATGTGGCCTAAATTATACACAGTCTTGGCACAGGCGTGCCTTCAGGTCGTGGGAGAAATGGCAGTATAGGACCACGGACAGGACACACGGGGGTGTCTGAAAATCGTGGAGGACACACGGTCCCCTCCCATAGGTGTGTTCGGCAGCCATGTTGATTTAGGCAGTATACTACCATGGGGAGGACACACGGGAGTGTTAAGTAGCTCTGGGTGAGGCACGGCCTACTCCTATGGCTATGTGTCCCCTGCATTTTAGAAAAGTTTCAAATTTTTGTAAAATTTTATACGTGTTCCGGTTTAGTCCCAACTCGGTTTATAAGCATGCTTAGAGTCTCGATGACTCATTTAAGGGACACTATGATTGTATATGAATGTGTTTGATGATGATTGACTTTGTGTCGTGAATGCGATGTAAAATGATCCTATTGTTTGGTAATGCCTCTAAACCCTATTTTGGTGACGGTCTCGGGTTGAGGTGTTACCTTTTATTGGTATCAGAGCTACAATTTAGTCGATTCTCGGACTAACGTACCGTGTGTGAGTCTAGCTATAAATGCCATATTGTAAAATTACGATAGTGTGATAAAATCTGAGAGTTGAAATGTGTTTTAATATAGTAATGGATCCTAATCTAGTAGTTGCTGACGATGTAGAAAGTAATGCGCCTGCTCCCGCTCAAGGGACAGCGCCGGCCACATCAAGGCCAAATGATAGTAGTGAGGGAGGTAAGGCTAAGCAAGCCTTCTTCCGTATGATGAATGAATGGTTTTCAAAATTTGTTAGAAAAAATCCGACCGCTCCACAACCTCCACCCCTACAAGTACCTATTGTGCCACAAGTTTTAGATCCGATCAGATTGAATAAACCTCCTGTGGATAAATTCGCAAGTATGGGGCCAAAGAGTTTATGGCCACAATTGATGACAATGCTGAGCGAGCTGAGTTTTGGCTTGAAAATACAATCAGAGTATTTGATGAGATGTCGTTGAACCCTGAAGAGTGCATTAAGTGTGCAATTTCCTTGTTGAGAGACATGGCTTACAATTGGTGGAAAATGTTGATATCTGTAGTTTTAAAGAGAGAATAACCTGGGATTTCTTTTAAGTCGAGTTTAGAAAGAAGTATATTAGTCAGCACTTCATTGATCAGAAATGTAAAGAGTTTTAGAGTGAAATAGGTCGTTTATGCATTCTTGAGTACGAACAAGAATTTGTACGATTGAGTCAATATGCTAGAGAGTGTGTTTCTTCCGAAGCTACTATGTGCAAACATTTTATAGAGGGATTGGATGAAGACATTAAGTTGTTGGTTGGAATACTGGATATAAATGAATTTGTTTGTATTAGTTGAAAGAGCATGCAAAGCTGAGGAGCTCGGTAAAGAAAAGAATAAAGCTGATTCTGAGGCTCATGATGAAAGAGAGAGATTGATGAATAAGTTCTCTCAATCTTTAGGAAAGAGATATAAAGATACAAACAATCGTTCAAATGCCTCGTTTGGACATCCAAATAGAGATCGTTCGAGACAAAGTGCTGGTTTACGAATTCAAGCTTCGAATGAAACAAGTGTTGGTAGTGTTAAGAGTAACAAGCCAAAATGTAGACAATGTGGGAGACGACATGTGGGAGAGTGCTGGGGTAAGTATAACAATAGAGCATGCTATAAGTGTGGATCTCGAGATCATTTCATTCGAGAATGCACAAAGATAGTTGAAGAAGAAAATGTTCAAAACAAAAGACCAAGTAATGTGACGGCTAGAAGTAAACCACCCAGGAGCATCAGAAATGTGAATGAAAGCTAGAGGGGAACGACTGATACCAGTGTAAGGTTAGAAGCAAGAGTACCTGCCCGAGCCTATGTTATACGTGTACGAGAGGAAGCATCATCTCTAGACGTCATCACCGGTACTTTCACTTTATTTGATACTGATGTCATTGCAGTGATAGATCCAGGATCGACTCATTCTTATGTGTGTATGAATTTAGTATCGAATAAGACTCTACCTGTTGAGTCTACTGAATTTGTGATTAGAGTATCGAACCCCTTAGGTAAGTGTGTTTTAGTGGATAAGGTGTGCAATAATTGCCCGTTGATGTTTCGTGATTTATGTTTCCCAGTCAATTTAATGTTGCTACCATTTGATGAATTTGACATAATTCTAGGAATGGACTGGCTTACTTTGCATAATGCCATTATGAATTGTAAGAGAAAGAATGTTGAATTGAAGAGTCAGAATGGTGAGATAGTTAGAATTGAGTCTAGTGATATGAAAGGATTATCAGCTGTTGTATCTGTGATGAAAGCTATGAACTATGTGAGAAAGAACAGTGAAGCTTATTTGGCGTACGTGATAGATACAAGAGTGTTGGAAAGGAAAGTTGAATCTGTGCCTGTGATATGTGAGTTTCCAGATGTGTTTCTAGAAGAGTTATCGGGGTTACCTCTGATTAGAGAAGTTGAATTTGGCATTGAGTTAGTGCCGGAAACTGCTCCTATTTTAATAACTCCATATAGAATGGCCCCAACTGAATTGAAAGAGTTAAAATCTCAATTGCAAGAATTAACCGACAGATGATTTGCACGACCGAAGTGCTCTCTATTATTTGTAAAAAGAAAGATGGCATGATGAGAATGTGTATCGATTATCGGTTGAACAAAGTTTTTCACCTCGGATCGATGATTTGTTTGATCGGGAGCTCTGTATTATTTGTAAAAAGAAAGATGGCATGATGAGAATGTGTATCAATTGGCATGATGAGAATGTGTATGATTACGCGGTTGAACAAAGTGACTATAAAGAACAAATATCCGTTACCTCAGATCGATGATTTGTTTGATCAGCTGAAAGGAGCTACAGTGTTTTTTAAGATAGATCTGAGATAGGGCTACTATCAGTTGAGAGTTAAAGAATCCGATGCGCCAAAAACTACATTCAGAACGAGGTATTAACATTATGAATTCTTAGTGATGCCTTTTGGACTAACAAATGCCCTCGCAGTGTTTATGGATTTGATGAATAGAATATTCAGACCGTATTTGGATCACTTCGTGGTGGTGTTCATTGATGATATTTTGATTTATTTGAGTGATGAGATGCAACATGCCGAGCATTTGAGAATTGTGCTACAAACTTTGTGTGAGAAATAGTTGTATACAAAGTTTATCAAGTGTGAATTTTGGTTGCTTGAGGTCAGTTTTCTGGGGCATGTTGTATCCACTGCTGGGATACGAGTCGATCCACATAAAATCTCTGCTATTTTGGAATTAAAGCCTCCGAGTAATGTGTTTGAAATCCGTAGTTTTCTGGGACTAGCGGGATATTATAGAAGATTTGTGAAAGGCTTCTCAATGATTGTGACTCCTTTGACAAAGTTGTTACAGAGGGATGCTAGATTCGAGTGGTCAAAAAGATGTCAACGAGTTTTGAGCAGTTGAAGGTGTTGTTAATGAAGCACCGGTGTTGATTCAACTTTGAATCGTGCAAGGAGTTTATAGTTTATAGGGATGCATCGTTGAATGGTTTGGGCATTTCTTTGATGCAAGAAGGAAAAGTCATCGCTATGCTTCAAGACGCTTAAAAGCGCATGAAAAGAATTATCCAACGCATGATCTTGAATTGATTGCGATTGTATTTGCATTGAAGATTTGGCGTCACTATTTATTCAGTGAAAAATGTAATATTTATACTGATCATAAGAGTTTAAAGTATTTGATGACTCAAAAAATTTGAACTTGCGACAAAAAAGATGGTTAGAATTGTTGAAAGACTATGAACTTGTGATAGATTACCACCCAGGTAAAGCTAATGTTGTGGATGATGCTTTGATTCAGAAATCATTATATACCTTACGAGCTATGAGTAATCAGATGGATCTGTGTGATGATGATGCGGTTGAAGCTGAATTGAAAGCAAAACCGTTGTTTATACAGCGTATATGTGAGACTCAGAAGATTGATAATGAGTTGTTAGCAAAAAGAGTTCAACGTAATTCAAATATGAAATCAAAATTTCGAGTTGATAGTAATGATTGTTTAAGATTCAAAGATCGGATTTACATTATGAGAAATTCAGAGTTGATTCAAATGATTTTGACTGAAGCTCACAATGGTCATTTGACAGTACATCCGGGAGTACGAAAATGTATAATGATTTGAAACAGTTCAATTGGTGGAATAGTATGAAGAGAGATATTTTTGACTTTGTGTTGAGATGTTTAGTTTGTCAGCAAGTTAAGGCTGAACATTAAGTTTTGTCCGGTTTATTGCAACCGATTATGATTCCTGAGTGGAAATGGGAGAGGATCACGATGGACTTTGTGTCAGGTTTTCCCTTATCTTCGAGCAAGAAAGATGCGATCTAGGTGATAGTTGATAGATTGACGAAATCAGCTCATTTCATTTCGGTGAGAACCGATTATTCTTTAGATAAGTTAGGTGAATTGTATAACGATGAGATTGTGAGATTGCACCGAGTACCGATATCTATAGTGTCTGACAGAGATCCGAGATTTACCTCACGATTTTGGAAGAAATTACAAGATGCTTTAGGCACAAAATTGCATTTCAGTACTGCTTTTCATCCATAAACAGATGGTCAATTCGAGCGAATCATTTAGATTCTTGAAGGCATGCTGAGATGTTGCATACTTGAATTTGAAAGCACATGGGAAAGGCATTTATCGTTGATTGAGTTTGCGTATAACAATAGCTTTCAATCTAGAATTAAAATGGCACCATATGAGGCTCTTTACGGTCGAAAGTGTCGAACTCCATTGTATTGGACCGAGCTGAGTGAGAATAAGATTCATGGGGTTGATCTTATAAAAAGACTGAGCAGAAAGTGAAGGTAATTTGTGACAGTTTGAAAGCAGCCTCAGATCGTCAGAAGTCTTACAAATTTGAAACAAAAGGATATTGAATTTGAGGTTGGGGATAAAGTGTTTCTGAAAGTGTCTCCGTGGACAAAAATACTTCGATTTGACCAAAAGGGCAAGCTGAGTCTGGGATTCATTGGACCATATGAGATATCTGAACGAGTTGGACCGGTTGTTTATAGATTGAATTTTCCATCTGAATTGGAAACAATCCATAATGTGTTTCATATGTCAATGCTTCGACGATACAGATCAGATCCGTCTCATGTGATTGCTCCTTCTGAGGTTGAGATTTAGTCAGACTTGTCATATAGTGAAGAACCGATCTGAATTTTGGCACGAGAGACTAAAGAGTTGAGAAACAAAAGAATTTTCTTAGTAAAGGTATTGTGGCACAAACGCAGAATTGAAGAGGCTACGTGGGAGCCTGAGAACGTTATGAGAGAGAAACATCCACAACTCTTCACTGGTAAGATTTTCGGGGACGAAAATCCCTAAAGGGGGAGAGTTGTAATAGCCCGGTTTAGACCCTAGTCAGAATAGTGGTTCGAGACCATGAATCTGAGGTCTTAATATATTTTAATGATATTTTCTATGTGAATGATATGTGACATAGCCTGTGTGAAAATTCCGTGTGATGATTTTTTCGTTTTAGTGTCGAATTAAGAGAAAGGACTTAATTGCGTAAATAGTAAAAGCTATGTGCTGATTTATAAGTACCTAAGTGTGATTGTCTTTATAAAATGAAGACCTTATGATGCAATTGGGCCATATTAAGTGATAGTGGGTGGCAATGGACTAGAATGACCTTAATGTTAAAATGTTTTATTTATTTATTTGAAGGTTAAATTAGTAAATGGCATAATTAAAATATATATGTTATAATAAAACAAAGATGATGAATAAGTGGGTGTGTTCATCTTCTTCCACCATTTGCAAAAGAAAGAAAATAAAAGGTTTAAGGTGTTGAAACATTTGGCCACTTCAAGCTTCAATTAGTAAGTGCTTTATGCTCGTTTTTTGATAATTTCTATGTTTTTGTGATCGTTGCTTTGTGCTCTAGCTAACCCATGCTTAAATTTTAGAAAATGATGGTGATTTTGAGATATGCCATTGTTGAATATATGAGCTTTGTGATGATAGTTGGTGGAATATAAAAGTTTAATGTTGGGTTAACATAGTTTGTATTTGAAATTTTGGTGAAATTGAGTAATTTGAGCTAAATTGTGAAAATGAGAATTTGGAGGACTAAAATGTGAAATAAATGAAATGTATGAACTCCTATGAGACTAAGGAGAATTCGGCCTAAGCATAGTGTAATGAAATTTTGATTATTTGATGAATTTGTGAGATAGGGGCTAAAGTGTCAAAATGTGAAAATGTGAGGGCTATTTTATAAAATACCCTAAATATGTGTGTTTGGATTAAAATGAATGAATTGATGATTGAATGGATTGAATTTGAATGTGTATAGACCAAGAGAGGAGAGGTTCGGACCGAGATCGAGGCAAAGATAAAGTGCTCGATTAATCGACCGTATCGATAGTTCAACGTTTGAGGTAAGTTCGGATATAAAACATGTGTTTGAGATATGTTTATGTATATGAAAGTGATTTACTATGTGCATGATTTTAATTTGATGGCACTAAGTGTACGAAAATGAAATCGAGATAGGAATCATTGGCACTGTGTGTGCGATGTGATAAAAGCTTCGGTTTATTACTGTGGCATTGTGTGGTCGATGTTATGAAAGTTTTGGATTATTACTATGGCATTGCGTGTGCGATACCGAGATGAGTTGGTTAAAAGAATAGGCACTAAATGTGCGGTAATAATTATGCATCGGATAAGTATGTGGCACTAAGTGTGTGATTAAATTGAAGAGTGATCGACAAATAATATCGAGTATTGAATAGCTTGGAGATTTAATAGCTTTGTGTGGTTAAGGTACATATTGAACCTTTGTGGCTGATGAGTAAAATTTAGTTTTGATTGAGGAAATGAGCATTGTGGTTATGGATGAGAAGGCATGAATATGAAATAATAGATCTAAGTGATTGTTTATTTATGCATTGAATTAATTTGATCCGATATTTGTATTGTATATCAAACTTACTAAGCTTTGGAAAGCTTACTGTGTGATTGTTTCTCTGCCTTGCAGTGTCAATAAAGCTAGCTCGAATCTGGGATCGTCAGCTTCTTAATCACACTATCGGCATTCTGTTTTGGTACTTTTGAAAAAGATGTATTTAGTAAGAATATGGCATGTATAGGCTAGTAAATTGAATTATGTTTGAGATTGTAATTAGCCATGAGATGTGGCTAGATATATGATAGGTTTGGCATGAATGAATTTGATATGTGTGATGCACCTTTTGGCATGAATTGTGGATTGATAAATTTGCTATCAAGTGGTAACTTTGTGTTGATAAATGCTAATAGGGGTTAGTGAAATTGGGAATGAATTATGCTTGTGATAGAATAAGTATTGGTATTGTATTTAGTATGAATAGAGTTGAATGCATGAGTTGAATGACAATATTGGTATGTTATGGTGATAATATGAGCATGAGATGTTGTGGTTGTATGGCTTATAGGTTGGACCCTTGTGGGTGGTATTTTGACTTTGCAAAGTGGCCTATAATGTCACACGGTTGAGGCACACGGGCGTGCCTAAGACCATGTGTAAATTGGCAGAATGTAGATTAAAGTATACACGGTCTTGGCAAGGGTGTGCCTTCAGTTGTGGGAGAAATGGCAGTATAGGACCACGGACAGGACACATGGGGGTGTCTGGAAACCGTGGAGGACACATGGTCCCCTCCTACGGGCGTGTTCGATAGCCATGTTGATTTAGGCAGTATACTACCACGGGGAGGACACACGAGAATGTTAAGTGGTTGTGGGTGAGACATGGCCTACTCCCACGCCATGTGTCCCATGTATTTTAGAAAAGTTTCAAATTTTCGTGAAATTTTATATGTGTTCCAATTTAGTCCCGACTCGGTTTATAAGCATGCTTAGAGTCTGGATGACTCATTTAAGGGACACTATGATTGTATATGAATATGTTTGATGATGATTGAATTTGTGTCATGAATGCGAAGTAAAATGATCCTATTGTTCGGTAATGCCTCTAAACCCTATTTCGATGACGGTCTTGGGTTAGGGGTGTTACACCAGAGATGTGAGAAAGAGATTTTTGAGCAAATAATTTTAGTCTGCTTCAAGAAATTCAGAGATGAACAAAGTCGTTCGAGAGCTAATGTGGGACATTCTAGTAGAGATCGAGCTAGATCACATTCGAGTTCTAAAGCATCGGCAACTTCAGTGGTAAGTGCTGGAAATGTTCGATCCGAGAAACTTGAATATAAGCATTATGGAAACAGGCATCTGGGAAGTTGTAGATTAAATGATTGAGCTTGCTTCAGATGTTGATCATTAGATCATTTCATTCGCGATTGCCTAGAGTCTATTGAGCAAGAGACTGCCCAGAATCTGAGATCCGATAATGCTCCAGTGAGAGGTAGATCTTCCCGAAATGTAAGAAATATCAGTGGTAGTTAGAGAACTATGAGAGATACTGTTGCAAGATTCGAAGCTAGAGCACCTGCCAGAGCGTATGCTATTCGAGCACGGGAGGAAGCTTCATCTCTAGATGTTATAACGGGTACATTTACACTTTATGATACTTTTGTGATTGCATTGATAGACCCTAGTTTTACTTATTCGTATATATGCATGAAGTTAGTATCCAGTAAGACTTTGCCTGTAGAGTCTACTGAGTTTGTTATAAAAGTATCGAACCTCTTAGGTAAGAGTGTCTTAGTTGACAAAGTATGTAAGAACTGTTCGTTAATGTTTCGAGATATCTATTTTCTCTTGATCTGATGCTATTACTGTTTGATGAGTTTGATATAATTCTGGGTATGGACTTGTTGACATTACATGATCTTGGTGTGAACTATAAAAGAAAGACTATTGATTTGAGATGTCAGAATGATGAAATAGTTCGGGTTGAGTCTATTGATTTGACTGGGTTACCTACTGTGATATCTGTATTGAAAGCTCAAAGATATGTGAAAAAGGGATATGATGTATATTTTGCTTATGTGATTGATTCGAAAGTGTCAGAAAAGAGAATTGAATCAGTGCCAGTTGTTTGTGAGTTTTCTAATGTATTTCCTAAAGAATTGTCGGGATTACCTCTGATACGTGAAGTTGAATTTGGTATTGTTCTATTGCCTGGTACGACACCTATTTCAATAGCTCCGTATAGAATGGCACCACTAGAGTTGAAAGAGTTAAAGTCACAACTGCAAGAGTTTATTGACAGAGGGTTCGTCAGACCGAGTTTCTCACCTTGGGGTGCTCTCGTTCTGTTTGTGAAAAGGAAAGATGTCACAATGAGAATGTGAATTAATTATCATCAGTTGAATAAAGTGACCATAAAGAATAAATATTCATTGCCCAGGATTGACGATTTGTTCGATCAGCTAAAAGGAGCCACTGTATTTTCAAAGATATATCTGAGATCGGGTTACTACCAATTGAGAATGAAAGACTCAGACATTTGGAAAACTACTTTCAGAATGAGGTTCGAGCATTATGAGTTTTTAGTTATGCCTTTCGGATTAACGAATGCTCCTGTTGTCTTTATAGATCTGATGAATAGATTTTTTAGACTGTACCTAGATCGATTTGTTATTGTATTCATTGATGACATTTTGATTTATTCACGGGATGAAACTGAACATGCTAAATATCTAAGGATTGTGTTGCAAACTCTAAGAGAAAAGCAATTGTATGTGAAATTCATCAAATGTGAATTCTGGTTGCGTGAAGTTGATTTTCTGGGACATATTGTATTAGCCTCTGGAATAAGAGTTGATCTGAGTAAAGTTTCTACTATTCTGGAATGGAAGCCTCCGAAGAATGTGCCTGAAGTTCATAGCTTTCTGGGACTCGCTGGATATTATTGAGGATTCTTAAAAGGCTTTTCGATAATAGCTACCTCGTTGACTAGATTGCTTTAGAAAGATGTGAAATATGAATAGTTCGATAAATGTCAAAAAGCTTTAATCAGTTGAAAACTCTATTGACTGAAGCTCTAATTTTAGTACAGCCAGAATCGGGTAAAGAATTTGTGATATACAGTGATGCTTCATTAAATGGTCTGGGATGTGTTCTGATGCAAGAAGGCAAAGCCATAGCTTATTCCTCAAGACAACTAAAACTGCACGGAAAGAACTATCCGACACACGATGTTGAGTCAGCATCAATTGTATTCGCATTAAAGATTTGGCTTCATTATCTGTTCGATGAGAAATGTCATGTGTTTTCAGATCATAAAAGTCTGAAATATCTAATGACTCAGAAAGATTTGAATCTACGACAGAGAAGATGGTTAGAGCTATTGAAAGATTATGAACTTGTAATTGATTATCATCCGGTAAAGCAAATGTCGTTGCCGATGCACTAAGTAGGAAATCATTGTTTGCACTACGTGCATTGAATACTTAAGTAGATCTATCTGATGATAGTTCAATGATAGCTGAATTGAAAGCAAAACCGTTGTTTTTACAGCAGATGTGTGATGCTCAGAAAGTTGATAATGAAATAATAGCGAAATGAGCTCAGTGTGATTCGAACTCGATTCTGAATTTCGAGTTGATTTTAATGATTGCTTGAGGTTCCGAGATCGAATTTGTGTTCCTAGAAACTCAGAGTTGATTCAGTTGATTTTGAATGAAGCGCATAACAGTCGTCTATCTATTTATCTGGGTAGTACGAAGATGTATCATGATCTAAAGCAACACTATCGATGGTCTGGTATGAAACGAGATATCTCTGATTTTGTGTCAAAATGTTTAATCTGTCAACAAGTTAAAGCTGAACATCAGATTCCGTCTGGGTTGTTACAATCGATTCTAATTCCCAAGTTGAAATGGGATAGAGTAACGATGGATTTTGTTACTAGATTGCCTCTGACTCTTAAAAAGAAAGATGCGATTTGGGTAGTAGTTGATCGATTGACGAAATCCACCCATTTTATTCCGGTACAATCTGATTACTCACTTGATAAGTTAGTGAGCTTTACATTTCTGATATTGCAAGATTGCACGAGGTTCCGTTGTCTATTGTATCTGATAGAGATCTGAGGTTTACATTAAGGTTCTGGAAGAAATTACAAGCTTTAGGCACAAAATTGCATTTTAGTACCGCTTTTCATCTGCAAACAGACGGTTAGTCTGAATGGATTATTCAGATTCTCGAGGATATGTTGATATGATGTATTCTTGAGTTTAATGGTCTGTGGGAATAGTACTTACCACTGATTGAATTTAAATATAACAATAGTTTTCAGTCGAGCATTAAAATGGCACCCTATGAAGCTTTGTACGGACGTAAATGTCGAACACCTCTATATTGGACCGAGCTCAGTAAAAATAAGATACATGGGGTTGATTTGATAAAAGACACTGAACAGAAAGTGAAAATAATCCGAGACAGTCTGAAAGCAGTGTTTGATCGTCAGAAATCCTATGCATACTTGAAAAGAAAAGAGATTGAATTTGAAATAGGTAACAAAGTGTTTCTGAAAGTATCTCCATGGAAGAAAGTACTCCGATTTGGAAGTAAAGGCAAATTGAGTCTGAGGTTCATCAAACCGTATGAGATCATTGATCAAGTTGGAGCTGTTACTTATAGACTGCGGTTGCCATCTGAATTAGAAAAGATTCACAATGTATTCCATGTTTCAATGCTCTGTAGATACTGATCTAATCCGTCACATGTGATTCCTCCGTCTGAGATTGAAATTCGATCTGATAAGACCTATGAGGAAGAACCAATCCGTATCTTAGCTCGTGAAATGAAAGAGTTGAGAAACAAGAAAATTCTGTTAGTGAAAGTGTTATGGTATCGACACGGAATAGAAGAGGCTACGTAGGAGCCTAAAGATTTAATGAGACAGCAATATCTGAATCTGTTTAACGGTAAGATTTTCAGGGACGAAAATCCCTAAGAGGAGAGAATTGTAACAGTCTAATTTTGACCCTAGTCGGAACAGTGGTTTCGGGACCACAAATCCGTGATAGAAAAATATTTTAATATTATTATTATTTTTTGTGCCTATGATATGTGATTAAGTATATGTGAAATTTTTGTGAATTAATTTGTCTGTTTGTGTGCCTAATTTGAGCAAAGGACTAAATCACGTAAAGTGTAAAAGTAGTTGTCTATTTGATTAATGGCTAAATTGATGTGGCTTTTGAATGTGGAGTCCTTAAAAGTCAATATGCTTATTATTTGAGTTAGTGGATAATAAAGGACAAGTATGTCCTTAATGTTTATATGTTTTATTTATTAATTCAAAAGGTTAATTTAGAAAATAACATAATAATATGTTATAATGAAAATAAGGTATGAAAATAGACATTTGTTCTTCTATTTTCTTGACCGAAAATATCAAAGGAAAGAAAGAAAAGAGTAAGTAAGGGTTCGGCCATGGTTTTGGCTTGATTCAAAGTTAGTTTTTTGATCCGTTTTTTATAATTTCTACGTTTTTGCAATCGTTGCTTCGTATACTATCAAACCAATGTTTTAATTTGAAGAATTGATGATGTTTATGAGATGTGCCATTGATGAAATGGTGAGCTTGGTGATGAGTATTGGTGTTAAATGAAAAATATGTGTTTAATGAACATGTTTTGTTCTTGAATTTTTGGTGATTTAGCTAATTAGGGCTAAATTGTGAAAATGAAATTTTGAAGGACTAACTTGTGAAATAAATGAAATGTATGGATTGATATGAGCATAGTGTGTATTTGGCCAAGCATGGGTAAAAGCAAATTTGGTGAATTTTGTAATTTTGTGAAATAGGGACTAAATTGTCCAAATGTAATAATGTGAGGGTTAATTTGTAAATTATCCTAAATATGTGTTTTAGAAAGAATTGAATGATTTGATGAATGAATTGGTTAAATCTATATATGTATAGATCAAGAATCGAAGAAAACAAATTTAAATCGAGAAAAGTAAAAAATCATTGAATAGCCGCTACGTTTCTGTTAAATTGAACTCGAGGTAAGTCAATATACAAATAAATATATTTGCATTGAACTATCTATTTACATATGGAATTAGAATTGCTATGAATATCCATGATGGAATCTATGTGAAATACTAGTTACGAATAAGTCGACCAATTGATAATGTCTAAGAAGTCCCGTTTGAACCTAGGGATAGATAGGATTGTATATGTCATGACATAGGTCTCTGTTGTGTGATATCATGTAAGACCATGTTTGGGATGTTGGCGTTGATTCGAGATTTCGTGTACGAGCATGTCTGGGACGTTGGCATCGATATGAGATTTCGTGTAAGACCATGCCTGGGACATTAGCATCGTATTGATTCGTGTAAGACCCTGTCTGGGATAGTGGCATCGATATCTGATTACATGTAAGACCACGTTTGGGACATTGGCATTGTACAACAATTCTAAGCACTCTGAGTATCCTATTTAATTTCGAAGGGTTCAACGGGCAAAATCTGAGAAATGAACGATTATGTGAGTTGTATATTTGTTTCAGGTATGTTTGAAAAGTAAAATACGTGTGTATGAAAGGTAAGTGTCTATATGAACTTACTAAGATGAATATGTGTATTGAAATGATGAGATCATATGTGAAGATATGCTTGAATGAGTTATGTGTATATCTGATATTTGAGTTGAAGAATGTGGTAAGATATGGCTAAGCATATGAGCCAAGGAATATGTGATGAACTTGCTATGAGAACTATAAATGTCATTGTATCAATATGTTTATGTGCATTTTTAAGCTAAGTTTATTTGTATATGGCTTACTAAGCTTTTGAAAGCTTACTCTGTGTGTGTTTGCTCTGTTTTATAGATCGTTAAAGCTACGAAAGGCTCAGGGACCGTTGAGGATCATCATCACACTACTCAAAATCATTTTGGTACTTTGACAATATGTATTTAGCTAAATATGGCATGTATAAGCTAGTCATTTTGGTATAAGTTGGAGAAATGAAATTAGCTATGTGATGTGGCTAGTTAGATGTTGGTATTATGTAGTTGTGAATATGGTATATAATGTTGGTTTTGGTATGATCCCATGACTATAAATGGTCAAGTTTATGGTAAATATATGGATGAAATTTGAGTATGCATGTTTGATCAAAGAAATGGTTATATGAAAGGTAAATGTGGATGAATCATGCTTGAATATATATGTGCTTTAATAGTGCAAATTGGCATGATTGGAAATGAAATTGAATGTGGAGATTTGTTGATTATTTGACATGTCTTTGGTTGTCAAATGTTCATGAAATGAATTGGTATGTTGCTTGTAGGGTTGACCCTAGTGTGGGTGGCATTTTGGCCTTGCAAATGTCCTGTTTTGCATACATGGCTGTGGCACACGGGCGTGCCTAGTGGCCATGTGAATGTAGCTAGCCTAATTTTACACAGCCATGGCACTCGAGCGTGTCTAGTGGCCATGTGGATAAGTCAATATACATGCTCTATTTTGGAACGGCTAGGACACATGGGTGTGTCTGGTAGCCATGGGAGGCACACGGCCTGCCCACACGGGCATGTGATCTCTGTAACTTAGAAAAATTTTTAAATTTTTGAGAACTTCTATATGTGTTCGATTCAGTTCTGACCCTATTCTAAAGATGATTAAGGTCTCGTTGACCTATAAAAGGGACACTTTGGTTGTGATTGATGAATTGTAATATGAAATGTCTGTAAAAGTTTTTGATCTGTTCAGTAATGCCTTTAACCCTAATTCATCGACGGATATGGGTTAGGGGTGTTACAATACACAAACCTATGGTCTAGATTATTCAAAAACATTCTTTCATGTAACCAAACTATTTTACATTTATATATTTATTTCATTAATTGCTTCCTAGAGTTGGCCTCTACACCAATTAGATATCAATATTTATTTCCTTATGTTGGTATCAAGGAAGAAATCTATATGGAGAAACTATCTAAGTTTAATACTCAATGGGAAATGGAAAGGTTTTTCATTTGAAGAAAAATCTATGTATTGGTTAAAGTAGAGTTTACATGCATGGTTTGGCAATTTCAGCAAGGTCGTTCAAGAGTTTGGGCAGAAAATAGAATCTATGACCACTCAGTTTTCTACAAACAATCAGAAACTAGAATAATTCTCCTTATGCTGTATGTAGATTTTATTATTACTAAAGATGATGATGTGGGAATCACCATTCTCAAGTCTTTGTTGCACTTTAGATTTAGCATGAAAGACTTATGACAGTTAATGTACTTATTAGGAATAGAGTTAATAAAGAGCAATAAGATGATTTTATCTTAAAAGAAGTACGTTCTTGCTGCTTGCAGAGATGGGAATGTTAGCAACAAAACATTGTGGTACTCTAATGATCCCTTTGATGATTAAGGGATGTATAAGAGGATAATTGGGAAGTTAAATTATCTCACTATGACTAGTCTAGACATTTCATTTGCAATAAGTATTGTTAGCCAATTCATTCCTGCACCTACAATTAAAGATTAGGTACTATGTTAGCTCCTGAATGTGGCATATTATATAGTAATCACGGACATACTCATGTTGAGTGTTTTGCATATGCAAATTTAGTTGGACCTAAAAGTGATAGAAGACCTACTACTAGATCTTGCATTTTTTGTTAGCAAAAAGATTAATTTCATGGAGGAGCAAGAAGCAGAATGTTTTATCTTAGTCAAATGTAGAATAAAAGTACAGAGAAATTCTCAGCTTACGTGTGAGATCATGTTGATACAACATCTGCTAGATAAAATTAGGCTAGAGCATCCATTACCAACAAAACTTTGGAGCAATAATTAAGTCACTCTTATCATCACTTTTGTAACATCCTTAAATCGGGGCCTTTGCATTTTGTTTGTTTGCATGTAGAAGGTATGGATGTCATGCTAGTTTAAGCTTTTTGGGGTTTAGGCATGAACCTGGGTTAGGCCAAAGTTCCTTTGAAATTTACGATTTGGGCTTCTAAAAGAGGGGAGCTATTTAAGCTAGTGTTAAAGGTAGTTGATGGCAAGTTTTGACACAAGAAATCAAGTGGTAAAGTGGCAAGGGAGGCGCCACTTAGAGCAAAAGGGAGTGACGCCTCAGGTGAGTGGGGGAGCCTTGGTTCGAACTGCAAAAATCCCCTTTCTCTTGTTATTTTTGATGCCAAGACCAATAGAGATTGTGCTCAAGATGGACTCTGGTGGATGAGGTTTGAAGGGGCAACAGATGTGGATGGATAGAAGAGAGAAAAGTAAGGAGTTTGAAATATTCAAACTTGTTTGAATAGGTGGTCAGGAGAAAAGCAAGGAGAAAAAGAAGGGATTGTAGTGGGAAGGGTGTTAGCCGAATTTGAAAGAGTTGGGGGGAGTGGGACTTTCGGTTTCGTGTGTAGCTTAGATGGGTGGCCGAATGTGGTATGTAGGCATGGGGGAGGTGTGACATTCGGCTAGTTAGGGAGCACCAATAGATCTTTTTCTTTTATTTTCTTTTGTGCTGAAAGTGAACCACTCCCATATTTTCACATCTTGCATTTTTGTTCGTCTTCCTTTTCTCTCAAAATACCCAAAGCCGAATGCTCTCTTTGATCTCTTCTCCTTTTTCTGTTTTATTTTGTTGCTTGGCCGAACCTACTTTTCTCACCATTCACTATTTGTGTCCCAAATTCCTTGCCATTTTTTCTTGTAAGCCAGAAACTGCTGTAGCCATACCTCTGTCAAAATTCCATTCCCTATTTCCTTCACTCTTAAAAGCCATAGCCGAATCTCTTTTGCTTCTTTTGTTTATTTCTCCCTTTTGTCTCAAAGGCCGAATCATCACTCATCTCTTTTCTTCATCTTGTTATTCTCTACACAACTCCTTGTTAGCCGAAACCCCTTTGAATCTCATCACTTTAGTTTAAATCTGCTATCAATCACTAAAAGCAGAAGATTGCATTTTCTATTTTTTGAGCCGATTCATTTCAGGATTGGTAAGATCTCTGTCGTCTCTTCTTTGCAATATCTTCTCTTTCTCATCTTTATTCAAAATCGAATCACTTTCTCATTATCTGGATGGTTGATTCTTTCTTTTCACTCTTTAATCTTAAAAGCCGAATATTCTTGGTGGTGTTTGCTTTGCTGAATTTTCTTTTCTTCTGGGCTAGTGCCGAATTCTCTTAAGTACCAGAGGGATCTCTTGTGTTAAGGTTAGTAATGTTCTCTTGGATTGTTATCTTCTTCTCCGAGATTCTCACGCCAAAGTCGAATGGCTAGTTGGCCTAATGTGAGGGTTTGGCCGAATGTAGGTGGTGAAGGGGGTGTCACTTTTCAGTGGAGATACTCAAGATTTGCTTGACTTGTGGATTAAATTCAACGTTTCGGGGATTATCCATCTTGGTAAGGGTGTTCACTTTAAGTGTTGGGTTAATCTTTTAGTTTGGATTTCATTGCTTTGATTTGGTTAGTGACCAAGGTGTTTACATGGACTCGAAGGCTAGTCAAGCGGTAGGAGGGGTTGGATCAGTAAACCCAACCCCTAAGTTCAAGAAGCGGGCTATATCTGCGATTCGCGATTGGCCACCTGGGTGTGGACCAGCATCTGAATAGGAGAGTAGACAGATAGCGGTAGTGTCGATTAACGACAGTGTCGACATAGAAAGCAAAGCCTTGCAAGTAATCAGGTGTGTATCTCTTACACACTTCATATGCAATGTGTTAGTATGTTAATATCATGTATACTGTCAAGCCGGAATAACTGTGGATATGGATATAAAAGCAAGGACTCCGGGAAAGTCCAATTCTGAGGGCTAGTGTTAATTGCCTCTGTTAAATCTACATATGCCATGTTACATTATTTGTGAATGCTATGCATGATTATTTCTGAAAGGCATGTTCATCTAAGTGGGTATGATGAGAGGAGGAGGAAGATATGATAATTTGTTACTTTGGGTCACTAGTGGTTTGGTACCACATATGTTATCTTCTTGACTTGTCCTAGTGGTCTGGCACCACAGTAGGTTGGCCCAACATATAATATTAAAAGGGATTGTCACCAGTGGTTTGGTACCACATACATTATCTTCGTGACTTGTCCCAGTGGTCCGGCACCACAGTGGGTTGGCCCCACATATAATATTAAAAGGGATTGTCACTAGTGGTTTGGCACCACCAGTGGTTTGGTACCACACGAGGTAGAATCGGAGTTCGGATGGTTAGGTTTTGGGTTGCATAGCATGCATGTTTGCATATGAATGGGTGTATGAGCTTATCATCTTCGGGATGGGATTTATGCACTGAGTCTCGGTGACTCACCCCTTCCTTTACATTTTGCAGATAATCCCTAGTTCGCGGACATGGAGCCGAGATGGACTCGAGGTGGCCATGCTCAGCAGTTGTTTTCTTTATTAAATGGTTAAATTTCGATTTTACTTTGTTTTAAATTTTGAGCTTCCGGTTATGTAATAAGGCCATCTATATTTTGCTTTGGGTTTATTTATTTTGAAAAAATGCCTTGAATTTGTGACAAACATTAAAGCAAAGATAATAGAGAAAGAAACTATAAAATGAATGTTTTCACAATCTTAATAAATTTTGGGATTTTCCAAAACTTTTCCATCGGGTAAACAAGCAATCTTGCAGCAACGATGAGCTGACCTGATTTTCTTCAAAATGATTTTAACAAATTACTTAACTAAATTTCAGTTTCCAAAAAAAGAGACGTTTTCCTTGCAATTTAAGTCAGCAACTTGTTTTCAAAAAAAAAAAAATGATTCTTTTCCAGTGACATGCCAGAATCGGTCGTAGCGTTTTGACCGGGTTTGGGGTGCTACAATTGTGGTATCAGAGCTAGATTCAAAAAGCTCAGCTATGGGCCTGAGGCCCAAAATGTTTTTCAATTAAGGGTTTGTGAAATGATTTTGATAGAAAATGCATTCTTTGGGAAAAGCATGGCACCTAAGTCTTTGGCACCAATCCGCAACGGTATGTCCCCCAAACTTTTGATTGCATGGCTTAAATAATTGTGATATAGATGCTAGTAGTAGAAATCTACTTTAGAGACTGAAGTTCATAGGATTGTGTGAACTTGCAAGAACAACTACTATAAAAAAAAATTTCCATAAGACTGTTCTATAATAATCAGTGGAAGAAAGCTAACTCATAAAATTCCATAATCAGATTAATTCGTGAATGCTAGTCATGAGCACTCGAGGACGTGGTCGTAACACGCGTGGATGTGGTAGGGTAGGATGACTGTGTCTGAACCAATCGGATCTGGTCATGGGTTAGAGGATGAGGTACCGCCGCCGTCAACTATGAGGGCTGAGTTTCAGGATCAGACAGGTGGTGATGATGCGATGTCACAGGCAATGCTGTGGGTTCTAGAGAGAGTAGCTAGAATAGGTGGGGTACGGGGGCTCGAAAATCAGTGCCTGAATGACTCTGAGCCAATGGAGCAAAAGTATTTTGGGGTGCTTCTGGTGTGGCTCCCAACACAGTGGAGTATTGGCTTGAGGCGACGGAGCGTATTATGGGCGATTTAGACTTTACGGCCGAGGAGAAGTTGAAGGGGATAGTGTCTCTTCTTCGGGATGGATCTTATCAGTAGTGGCTCACGATCCGGGATGGTACGATAGCCAACGATCTCACTTGGGATTTCTTTAAGGCGGCATATCAGTATGTCGAGTCCAGTTATATCGATGCACAGCGTAAAACATTTTTAAGACTAGTCTAGGGGAGTAAGTCAGTATCTGAGTACGAGGCAGAATTCTTAAGGTTGAACCGTTATGCTCGTGGTATTGTAGCTACAGAACACGAGCGTTGTGTTAGGTTTGAGGACGGGCTGAGAGATTAGTTACGGTTGCTGATTGCTCCGCAACAAGAGAGGGAATTTTCTATTCTTGTAGAGAAGGCTAAGATAGTCGAGGGGGAATAGGAGTCGACGAGGAAGAATCTGGATAGAAATAGGAACAAGAGGAGTTTTGGGCCATCAGGGTCTGCTGGGAATTCTCAGAAGAGGGCTAGAATCGACAGACCGAGTCAGGCTACACGGTCTTCTTCTACTACTCAATGGCAATCACTGTATGCTCGATATGGGAAGTCCCATTGGGGAGAGTGTTGGACAGGTAACAGAGGGTGCTTTGAGTTTGGGTCGATGGATCACTGAGTAAGGGGTTGTCCGCGAAAGCTAGTTAGGATGCAGTCTGAGGGTCAGGGGTGTGCTCAGGTTAGAAATGATGGACAGCAAGCACAGAGGGGTCGAGGTTCAGTCAGAGGTCGTAATGGTAATGGGCGAGGTCGTGAAGCACCGGGCAGAGGTGCTGGGAATGCTGATGCAAGACAGCCTGGGTTGGTCTATGCTGCGAGGCGTCGAGAGGAGGGCGACGCACCGGATGTCATAATCGGTACATTTCTAATTTTTTGGTTACCGTATACTACTTTCATTGATGCTGGTTCGACGCACTCATATGTTACTAGTATTATATTGGGAACTTTGAACTTAGCCCATGAGTTTTCTTCTAGGAAGATGGCTGTAATTAGCCCTCTAGGTCACTCTGTGGAAGTAAATAAACTGTATAGGGATGTACCCCTAGAACTCTAAGGGGTAGTGTTTTTGTCTGATCTGATGGAACTACCATTCGGGGAGTTCGATTTGATCTTAGGGATGGATTGGCTAGTGAAGTATTAGGCAAGTTTGGACTGTGCAACTAAGTGTATGGTGTTGAGGTCTGTCGAGGGTGAAGAGGTGGTAATGATAAGTGATAGAAGAAATTACCTATCCAATATGGTATCCACTTTGAAGGCCGAGAAGATGGTGAGGAAAGGATGTGAGGCATTCATGGTTCATGTTTGTGCTTTGGAGGGCAAGGAGTTAACTGCGGGGGATGTCCGAACGGTGAAGGAATTTGTCGATGTGTTTCCAAAAGAGCTTAAGGGGTTGCCTCTAGATCGCAAAGTTGAGTTTAGTATAGATCTGTTCCCTGGAACCACGCCGGTGTCTATTGGCCCCTATAGGATAGAGCCAAAGGAGTTAGTGGAGTTGAAGGCACAGATTCAGGAGCTGTTGGATCGAGGTTTTATTCCGCTGAGTGTATCGCCTTGGGGAGTGCCTGTGCTTTTCATTAAGAAGAAAGATGGAACAATGCGGATGTGTATAGACTACCGTCAACTGAATAGGTTGACGATTAAGAATAAGTATCCGTTGCCAGAATAGACGACCTGTTTGATCAACTTAAGGGAGCATCAATTTTCTCTAAGATTGATTTAAGGTCGGGGTACCACTAGCTTAAGGTAAAGGAGGCTGATATCCATAAGACAGCGATTTCACACTCGTTATGGGAACTATTAGTTTTTTGGTAATGCCGTTTGGTTTGACCAACGCGCCAACAGCATTCATGGATATGATGAATCGGGTTTTCATCCATATTTGGATAGGTTCATTGTAGCATTTGTAGATGATATCCTAGTATACTCGAAGTCAGAGAAGGAGCATGATGAGCATCTACTGGTGGTTCTATAGATTTTAAGGGGGAAACAATTGTTCGCAAAGTTTAGTAAGTGCGAGTTCTGGCTGAAGGAAGTAACTTTCTTGGGTCATGTGGTGTCAGCTGAGGGGATTAGGGTGGACCCTCTAAAGATTGTGGCGACATTGGATTGGAAACCACCTAAGTCTGTGGCCGAGATTCGGAGTTTTTGGGATTAGCAGGGTATTATAGAAGGTTCGTGGAAGGGTTTTCTTTGATTACAGCGCCATTGACCAAGTTGTTAAGGAAAGGGGTTCCGTTTGTGTGGTCAGACAAGCAGCAAGAAAGTTTTTAGAAGCTAAAGAAGATTTTGACAGAATCTCCAATTTTGATTCAGCCTAAAGCGGGGAAAAAATTTACTATTTATTGTGATGCGTCGCATGCCGGATTAGGATGTTTGCTGATGCAAGAGGGGAAAGTAGTGGCATACGCTTCTCGTCAACTGAGACCTCACGAAGTGAACTATCCGACGCATGACTTGGAGTTGGCTGCTGTGGTGTTCGCCTTGAAGATTTGGAGACACTACTTGTATGGGCAGAAGTCCATCGTCTACATGGATCACAAAAGTTTGAAGTACCTCTTTACTCAGAAAGAGTTGAATTTGAGGCAGAAGAGGTGAATCGAGTTGTTAAAGGACTATGACTGCTCGATTGAGTATCATCCGGGGAAAGCCAATGTGGTGGCAGACGCGTTGAGCCATAAGGTGGAGTCAGACTTGAGAGCGATGTTTGCTCATCTTAGTCTGTATGATGACGGAAGTTTGCTAGCGGAACTGCAAGTGAAGCCAACATGGGTTAATCAGGTGAAGGAAAAGCAGTTGGTGGATGAAGTCTTAAGTGCTCGATGTTTACAAGTGCAGAATGGTTGGTTGGAGGGGTATAGTTTGAGCAGTGATGGGGTGCTATGTTTCCAAGGGAAGGTTTGCATGCCGAAGGATGTAGAGTTGAGGCAAAAGATTCTTCAGGAGGCCCATAGCAGTCCGTACACTATGCATCCTGGAGGTAGTAAGATCTACCGAGATTTGCGGGAGCAATTTTGGTGGCCAGGTCTGAAGCGGGAAGTAACAGAATTCGTGAGTAAGTGTCTAACGTGTTAGCAAGTCAAAGCTAAACATCAGTTACCTTGGGTCTGTTGCAGCCGATAAAGATTCCGCAGTGGAAGTGGGAAAGGATTACGATGGATTTCATCAGTGGGCTACCCCTCACGCCTTTGAAAAAGGATTCAGTTTGGGTGATTGTGGACCGTTTGACAAAATCGACTCATTTCATACCGGTTCGGGTTGATTACTCACTTCAAATGTTGGCTAGGTTGTATGTGGTGGAAATCGTGCGACTACATGGAGTGCCAGTGTCGATTATCTCAGATAGGGATCCTAGGTTCACATCAAGATTCTGGAAAGCATTACATCAAGCTTTGGATACTAGGTTGGATTTCAGTACGGCGTTTCATCCGCAGTCAGATGGGCAGTCAGAGATGGTAATTCAGATTCTAGAGGATATGTTGAGGGGCTGTGTTCTGGATTTCAGGGGTAGCTGGGAAGAATTTTTACCATTGGCGAAGTTCGCATACAACAATAGTTAGCAGGCAAGTATTCGGATGGAGCCGTATGAAACGTTGTATGGACGGAAGTGTCGCACTCTTACGTGTTGCACAGAGTTGGGTGAGTGTCGGTTGTTGGGTCCAGAGTTGGTTGCTAAAACAGAAGATAAGGTTAAGTTGATTCAAGCTCGGTTGAAGGAAGCTTCGGACAGGTAGAAGTCTTACGCCGATCTTAAGCGGAAGGATATAGAGTTTGCGGTGGGTGATAAAGTTTTCCTGAAGGTGTCACCGTGGAAGAAGGTGCTGAGATTTAGTCGAAAAGGCAAGCTGAGCCCTAGGTTTATCGGACCTTATAGGGTATTGAAGCGTGTGGGACCAGTAGCATATCAGCTCGAGTTACCAGCGGCGTTAAGTCAGATCCATGACGTGTTTCATGTTTCCATGCTTAGACGCTATCGTTCAGATCCATCTCATGTTGTGCCAATAGATGAAATTGAAGTGAGCCCAGATTTGTCTTTTGAGGAGGAGCCAATGCGGATCCTGGATCGGGATGTCAAAGTCTTGCGCAGGAAATCAGTTCATTTGGTGAAGGTGTTATGGTGGAATCACGGAACAGAAGAGGCCACGTAGGAGCCAGAAGATGTGATGCGACAGCAATACCCTCAACTCTTTTGATCAGCTAATTTCGAGGCTGAAATTATTTTTAAGGAGGTAGAACTGTAACATCCTTAAATCGGGGCCTTTGCATTTTATTTGTTTGCATGTAGAAGGTATAGATGTCATGCTAGTTTAAGCTATTTTGGGGTTTAGGCATGAACCTGGGTTAGGCCAAAGTTCCTTTGAAATTTGCGGTTTGGGCTCCTAAAAGAAAGGAGCTGTTTGAGCTAGGTGTTAAAGGTAGTTGATGGCAAGTTTTGACACAAAAAATCAAGTGGTAAAGTGGCAAGGGAGGCGCCACTTAGAGCACAAGGGAGTGACGCCTCAAGTGAGTGGGGGAGCCTTGGTTCGGGCTGCAAAAATCCCCTTTCTCTTGTTATTTTTAACGCCAAGACCAAGAGAGTTTGTGCTCAGGATGGACTCTGGTGGATGAGGTTTGAAGGGGTCAACAGATGTGGATGGATGGAAGAGAGAAAAGTAAGGAGTTTGAAATATTCAAACTTGTTTGAATAGGTGGTCAGGAGAAAAGCAAGGAGAAAAAGAAGGGATTGTAGTGGGAAGGGTGTTAGCCGAATTTGAAAGAGTTGGGGGGAGTGGGACTTTCGGTTTTGTGTGTAGCTTAGGTGGGTGGACGACTATGGTATGTAGGCTTGGGGGAGGTGTGACATTCGGCTAGTTAGGGAGCACCTAGAGATCTTTTTCTTTTATTTTCTTTTGTGCCAAAAGTGAACCACTCCTACATTTTCACATCTTGCATTTTTGTTCTTCTTCCTTTTCTCTCAAAATACCCAAAGTCGAATGCTCTCTTTGATCTCTTCTCCTTTTTCTGTTTTATTTTGTTGCTTGGCTGAACCTACTTTGCTCACCATTCACTATTTGTGTCCCAAATTCCTTGCCATTTTTTCTTGTAAGCCAGAAACCACTTTAGCCATACCTCTGTCGAAATTCCATTCCCCATTTCCTTCACTCTTAAAAGCCATAGTCGAATCTGTTTTGCTTCTTTTGTTTATTTCTCCATTTTTATCTCAAAGGCCAAACCATCACTCATCTCTTTTCTTCATATTGTTATTCTCTACACAACTCCTTGTTAGCCGAAACCCCTTTGAATCTCATCACTTTAGTTTAAATTTGCTATCAATCACTAAAAGCCAAAGATCACATTTTCTGTTGCTTTAAGCCGATTCATTGCAGGATTGGTAAGATCTCTGTCGTCTCTTCTTTGCAATATCTTCTCTTTCTCATCTTTATTCAAAATCGAATCACATTCTCATTATCTAGATGGTTGATTCTTTCTTTTCACTCTTTAATCTTAGAAGCCAAATATTCTTGGTGGTGTTTGCTTTGCTGAATTTTTTTCTCTTCTGGGCTAGTGCCGAATTCTCTTAAGTGCCAGAGGGATCTCTTGTGTTAAGGTTAGTAATGTTCTCTTGAATCGTTATCTTCTTCTCTGGGATTCTCACGCCAAAGCCGAATGGCTAGTTGGCCTAATGTGAGGGTTTGGCCGAATGTAGGTGGTGAAGGGGGTGTCATTTTTTAGTGGAGATACTCGGGATTCGCTTGACTTGTGGAACAAGTTTAATGTTTCGGGGATTATCTATCTTGGTAAGGGTGTTCACTTTAAGTGTTGGGTTAATCTTTTAGTTTGGATTTCATTACTTTGATTTGGTTAGTGACCAAGGTGTTTTCATGGACTCGAAGGCTAGTCAAGCGGTGGGAGGGGTTGGATCGGTAAACCCAGCCCCTAAGTTTAAGAAGCAGGCTGTATCTGTGGTTCGCGATTGGCCATCTGGGTGTGGACCAGCATCTAAACAGGAGAGTAGATAGATAGCGGTAGTGTCGATTAACAACAGTGTCGACAGAAAAAGCGTAGTCTTATGAGCAATCAGGTGTGTATCTTTTACACACTTCATATGCAATGTGTTAGTATGTTAATATCATGTATAATGTCAAAAGCTGGAATAACTGTGGATATGGATATAAAAGCGAGGACTCCGGGTAAGTCCAATTCTGAGGGCTAGTGTTAATTGCTTCTGTTAAATCTGCATATGCCATGTTACATTACCTGTGAATGCTAAGCATGATTATTTCTGAAAGGCATGTTCATCTAAGTGGGTATGATGAGAGGAGGAGGAAGATATGATAATTTGTGACTTTGGGTCACCAGTGGTTTGGTACCACATATGTTGTCTTCATGACTTGTCCCAGTAGTCTGGCACCACAGTGGGTTGGCCCAACATATAATATTAAAAGGGATTGTCACCAGTGGTTTGGTACCACATATTTCATCTTCGTGACTTTTCCCAATGGTCTGACACTCACAGTGGCTTGGCCTCACATATAATATTAAAAGGGATTATCACCAGTGGTTTGGCGCCACCAGTGGTTTGGCACCACATATGTTAATTTGTAACTTTGGGTCACTAGTGGTTTGGCACCACAAGTGGTTTGGTACCACACAGGGTAGAATCGGGAGTTCGGATGGTTAGGTTTTGGGTTGCATGGCATGCATGTTTGCATATGAATGGGTGTATGAGCTTATCATCTTCGGGATGGGGATATATGCACTGAGTCTCGGTGACTCATCCCTTCCTTTACATTTTACAGATAATCCCTAGTTCGCGGACATGGAGCCGGATGGACTCGAGGTGGCCATGCTTAGCAGTTGTTTTCCTTATTAAATGGTTAAATTTCGATTTTACTTTGTTTTAAAATTTGGGCTTCCGGTTATGTAATAAGGCCATCTATATTTTTCTTTGGGTTTATTGATTTTGACAAATGCCTTGAATTTGTGACAAACATTAAAGCAAAGATAACAAGGAAAGAAACTATAAAATGAATGTTTTCACAATCTTAATAAATTTCGGGATTTTCCAAAACTTTACCATCGGGTAAACAAGCGATCTTGCAGCAACGATGAGCTGATCTGATTTTCTTCAAAACAAACATGAAAATGATTTTAACAAATTACTTAACTAAATTTTGGTTTCTATAAAAAGAGACGTTTTCCTTGCAATTTAAGTCAGCAACTTGTTTTTAAAAAAAAAAAAAACGATTCTTTTCGGTGATTCGATGTCGGATTCGACCGTCAGTAGCATTTTGACCAACCATAAAAGAAGGTTGTTACAACTTCATTTGTAAAAAGATTCTAGACAACTCATTATCCACTGGCTATGTAAAGATAGGATAATAACTTGAAAATTTGTTCACAAAGCATTGAATGACAACCAAGTTGACTATCTTTGTAACAAGCTAGGCATGATCAAAATTTATGCTAGAACTTGAAAGGAAGTGTTAGAGATTATAAAATCTAATTCTTAGGCATAAATTATGCACATGAAACCAAGATTAATTTTAGGGTAGAATTTGATTTGATTTTAATTTATTTCTTTTCTCCTTTGGACTTTGTAAATATGTATATATATATATATATATATATATATGGGCTTGCCATAAAATGAATATACTACAATTTTTCTACATCTTTTCAATTTCTCTGTCCTTCCTATTGATTTCACTATTTTTATAATAAATTTTGTTTGGCCTATTATATCAATAATATAAGTACATTCGGTTCATATATTAAGCTTATAACCAAGCTTTCACAAAACCTTTAACCTATTTTTGACTAAATTAATTTTGGTGGTTGATTAATTAAACAAATTAATTCGATTTTAATCAAAATTTGCACTCCACTTTTACTTTTAATTAGTTGAATAATTTATTTTAAATTATCAAAATTAATTTGGATTTTTTTAATTAATTAGTTATTTAAATCATTAGATTTGGTTGGTAATCCAAATCAAGAGAGAAAGCTTGAAAAACTTGGGCCACGCATTGACCTATCACCCTAGCCCAACTCGACAAACAAGGGGTAAATTAGGGGTTTCCTCCCCCCAAGGAAGCCACCAGTCACTATTTTGTTGTATAGTTGTACTATAATTCTTCCAGTTTGATTAATTTATAACTCTAAATCTTGATTTTTTTTTTCTCTATAAATATACATGCAAGCCAAAAATTTCATATGCACTAATATGATAAACCGTAAAAGTAACATATTTTTGGCCCACATTTAGTTTGCTTTTGAATGATTTAGCCCTTGATTTATGTAAAAAGGTGCTTTTAATCCTTTCTTTTCATGTTTATACTCAGGAAAGCACCCGAGGATGAAAAGAACAAGAAATGGGCTTAAAACAGGCTAATTTGGGCCAAAAGGAAATTGACACGGCCTATACTTCAAGCCACACGGTCATGCCTTGTCAATTTACTTCACAGGGCCTCAACCACGATTCACACGGTCGTGCCTCAACCAATAGAATTGAAACACGGCCTAAAGTCAATTTACACGGGCGTGTGCCATGGCCGTGCCCCTATCGTGGAAAAGATAAATTTCACTTGGATTTGGATACTATGAGGCAAAGAAACACTTTCCAAAACTTATTCAAACACCGAGTAGGAAGTATTCTTGAATTAGGACACTTAGGGGCTAAGTAAAGCATTCCAAAAGTCTATATAAACACCCTCAATGTATCCTGAAAAAGGGGGCAGTTAGCTAGGCCAATGAGTCAAGCCAAAGGTCAGATTTGTGAGAATTACTCAAAGATAGCCAGTTGATCCATCTCAAGGAGCCGAAATTCTACTCAAGACGATGGATTTCTCCTTCAATTCCTTCAGGGTTTTTAGGGATTTCTTATGTTTTGTTTTACCTTTTCTCTTGAGATGTTTTCTTTATTCGTTATGAACTAAACCCTTTAGATACCTGATGAGGATGAAACCTAGATAAATCTTGTTATTGTTTTCTGAATTATATGATAAATACTTAGTTTGTTCTTAATTATGCATGCTTAATCCAAATCTGATGTGCTTAGGTGGAGGAGGAATAGACCCTGCTTAAAAGTAGATATGGCATAATTAAGCGGAGTTGATCGCACGCCTAGAGATAGGGTGACGAAATTTTGCTGGATTAGGGTGAACCTAATATGGGAGTCCATAGATCGATTTACTGCTATTCTAGGGGTTATTATTCGAGAAAGAGATTTCCATTAATTAACCTAGGGTTAGACGTTATTTGTCTCGAGAGAGGGTTTAATATATGTTAGGGAGTCTTACAGATCAAACTAAGTGAATAAATCGTATGGTTCAGTGTTAAATAACAAGTGAAGTCTAGGTGGATTCTTCCTGAGGGTATCGTCGTGATCAACTAAGTTTCTCTTCAAGTTATTTCCCAATTCATTCTTTTTGTCTTTGCATCTTTTGCTTAGTAATAGTTAATTTAGATTAGATTAAAGCAACTTCACTTATTTTAGGCTAAATAATAAAAAGAAAGTTAGTATTAGTACTTTTAGTTCCTTTGGATTCGACAACCTGGTCTTGCCTAAGCTATACTACTGTTCGATAGGTACACTTGCCTTTAATCATTGTCAGAGTTAGTTTCCAGGTTCGATCATTCTCTTTATAAATTTTAAAACTCGACAAAACAACGATCAAGTTTTTGGCGCCGTTGTCGAGGAACTAAAATATTAAGAAAGCTCTATTTTTATTACTTTAGCCACTATCTTTATTTTTATTTTTATTTTTTAGGTTAAATTTTAATTTTGCTATTTTTATTTCTTCCTTGTCCTAGTAGGAACCTCTAGTTTATGACTAGAAGGAACCCGAGAGGACCCCTAGTATATGATAGTGATACTGAAGCTACCGCGCATAAGAATCGCAAAGAAATCAGGCGAGCCCTAAATTACACAGAGGAAGACCAAGATGGTAGATTCAATCCTACTGAAGGGATGGACGAGAATAACCCACAACCACATGATGTGGGAGAAAATAATGCTCTACTCACTATGTTTGATTATGCTAAACCGCATTTAACAGGAGCAGAATCGAGTATTGTTAGGCCTACTATAGCTGCTAATAATTTTGAATTAAAACCTAACACAATACAAATGATTCAACAATTTGCTCAATTTGATGGTTTGCAGGATGAAGACCCAAACACTCATATAGCTAATTTCTTAGAGTTTTGTGATACCTTCAAAATAAATGGCGTTTGATGATGCCATACATCTTCGGTTATTTCCCTTTTCATTAGGAATAAAGCCAAACAGTGGTTAAACTCGGTACCATGAGGGTTAATCATTACATGGGAGCAGATGACCAAAAATTTTTTATTAAAATATTTCCCATAGGCCAAAACAACCAAATTACGGAATGATATCTCTTCTTTTGTGCAGATGGATTTAGAAACATCATACGACGCATGGGAGAGATACAAGGATCTCTTGAGAAGGTGTCCACACCATGGTCTACCCTTGTGGCTACAAGTCCAAACTTTCAATAATGGTGTAAACCTCTCAACGAGGCAACTAATCGATTCATCCGCCAGTGGAACCCTGAACAACAAAACTTCTAAAGTAGCCTACGAGTTCATTGAAGAGATGTCACTAAATAACTATCAGTGGCAAGTTACAAGGACAAAATCGACAAAATCAACCGGAGTTTACAACCTCGATGCAGTAACCATGCTATCAACACAGGTAGAGATGATGAATAAAAAGCTTGATAGTTTGTGTTCTTCACAGGTACATCCAGTCATGCAGTGCAACGCGAGTAGAACTGTGGCAAATCCTGAGTACCCTCCCTACCAACTGGACGCAGAGAGTGAACAGATGAACTATATAGGTAATAATTTCAGATCCAATAATAATCCTTATAGTAATAACTATAATCAGGTTGGAGGAACCGCCCAAATTTTTCATGGGGAGGCCAAGGAAATCAAGGAAATCAAAGACAACAACCTTCTCAAAATTTCCAAAATCAGCCTTATCCGCAAGAGAAAAAGCCAAACCTCGAAGAGATGCTGACAAAATTCATGGCAGACACAGAAAACCGTTTCCAAGATACTGAGAGAGCACTTGAAGATCAACAAGCGTTAGTTGAAAAAATTACAGAGTCATTCAGGGAGCTCACTAAGTCGATTGGACTACTTACTAAAATGTTCTGTGAAATACGGGCAGAGACTTTTTCTAAAGAAACAAAATAGGTAAAAGCAGTTACACTAAGAAGTGGAAAGGAATTAGTTGAACCAAAGAAACAAATCCCACATGAAGATAACAAAGCAAGAGATGAGGGAGTTGAGGATGTAAATCTAGTACGTAAAGAAAGTAAACTACCAATCCCATATCCAGCAAAGTTAAAGAAGGAATGATTAGTTTCCCAATAAGGTAAGTTTCTTGAACTTTTTAAACAAATCCATATTAACTTACCTTTTGTTGAAGCTATTTCACAGATGCCGAAGTATGCAAAATTCTTAAAGGAACTCCTGACGAATAAAAGGAAGCTTGAAGAAGTATCGATGGTGGAACTTAATGAAGAATGCTCAACCATTCTCCAAAACAAGTTACCAACCAAATTAAAAGACCCAGGAAGTTTTACTATTCCTTGTTTAATTGGTACCTTAATTATTAAGAAAGCATTAGCTGATATAGGTGCCAGCATTAATTGAATGCTTTACAGAATGTTTAAACAATTAGATCTTGGAGAACCAAAACCCACTAGGATGAGTATTCAGTTAGCTGATAGATCCATTAAATATCCTAGAGGAGTTATCGAAGATGTCTTGGTGAAAATTGATAAATTTATTTTCCCTGTTGATTTTGTTATGTTAGACATGGATGAAGACATTAATGTTCCCTTAATTTTAGGGCGTCCTTTTTTAGCCACTGCTAGGGCTGTTATTGATGTAGGTGATGGTAAACTTACATTAAAGATAGGTGATGAAGAAATTATTTTTCAAATTTATGATGCAATGCGATATTCTAAAGAGCAAGATGATTCTTGTTATTTTGTTGATACTACTGATCATATCATTCAAAATTCATTATAGGAAATCCTATATGATGACACGATAGAACTGTGCCTGAATCAAGAAGAGGGAAAGAAGATGAAGGTGATGAGATGAATTTGAATACATCGTAATTCAGACAAATGAAAGAAGAAAGCATTGAAAATAATGAAAGAAGAAAGCATTGCAAACAATGACGAAATAAAACAGAAATCCTCCATTGATGAGCCACCCAGTCTAGAATTGAAATAGTTGCCAAAACACTTAGAATATGCATTCCTTGGGGACAATTCTATGCTACCGGTAATTATCTCTTCAGAACTAGAACCCAAGGAAAAAGAGGAGTTGATAAAGATACTAAGAGAACATAAAAAAGGCATAGCTTGGAAAATCTTTAACATCAAGGGTATGAGCCCCTCGTTCTGCACCCACAAAATTTTAATGGAAGAAGAATACAAATCGTGTGTGCAGCCCCAAAGATGGCTAAACCCCGACACAAAAGAAGTGGTCAAAGCCGAGGTAATTAAACTTCTAGACACAGGAATAATTTATCCTATTTCTGACAGCACTTGGGTAAGTCCTGTGCAGGTAGTTCCAAAGAAAGGAGGTATGATGGTGGTGCCCAATGAAAAGAATGAATTAATCCCAACAAGAACAGTTACAGGTTAGAGAGTCTGTATAGACTATAGAAAGCTCAACGATGCCACCAAAAAGATCACTTCCCTCTACCCTTCATAGATCAAATGTTAGAAAGACTATCTTGGCATATGTACTACTGCTTCTTGGACGGACTCTCCGGCTACTTCCAAATCCCCATAGCTCCTGAAGATCAAGAGAAGACAACATTTACATGCCCATATGGTATGTTTGCTTATCGTATAATGCCTTTTGGATTATGTAATGCTTCTGCTACTTTTCAGCGTTGCATGTTGGCAATCTTTGATGAACTCGTGGAAGACATCATGGAGGTATTCATGGATGATTTCTCGGTATTCGATAATTCTTTCCATCTTTGCCTTAAAAATTTAAAATGACTTCTAATATGATGTGAGGAAACAAACCTTGTTTTGAATTGGGAAAAATATCACTTTATGGTTAGAGAAGGGATTGTATTAGGACATAACATTTCTAGTAAAGGGATTGAGGTAAATAAAGCAAAGGTTGAAACCATAGAAAAATTACCTCCCCTTAGTTCAGTTAAGGCTATTAGAAGCTTTTTAGGACATGCAGGGTTCTATAGAAGATTTATTAAAGATTTTTCTAAAATAGCTAAGCCTTTGACAAAATTAGTAGAAAAAGATGTTCCTTTCAATTTCAATCAGGAATGTTTAAATGAATTTAATGTCCTTAAGGCTAAAGTAATAAATACTCCTATTATAATTGCACCTGATTAGAACTTACCCTTTGAATTAATGTGTGATGCAAGTGATTTTGCAGTAGGTGCAGTTTTGGGACAACAAAGAGACAAGCATTTTCAACCAATTTACTATGCTAGCAAAACAGTAACACTCACACAAGAAAACTACACCACCACAGAGAAAGAATTGCTAGCTGTAGTTTTTTCTTTTGACAAATTTAGTATCTAATATTGTCTAAAGTTGTTGTTTACACTGACCATTCAACTCTTCATTATCTCTTAAACAAACCTGATGCAAAACCTCGACTCATACGATGGATTTTAGTGTTACAGGAATTTGACTTGGAAATACAAGATAAGAAGGGAGCTGAGAATCTTGCAGCAGATCACCTCTCTAGACTTGAGAATCCACATATTAGAGAGCTCAATAAAAATGAGATAAATGATTCATTCCCTGAAGAACAACTCTTTTCTATAACACATTCTGAGGTACCATGGTTTGCAAATATTGCGAATTATTTAGCAGCTAACGTCTTGCCAACAAGACTAACACATCACCAAAAGAAGCGATTCTTTGCTGATGTGAAAAACTATTTTTGGGAAGATTCTGTTCCTTCCCGCATATGTGCAGATCAGGTAATTCGAAGATGCGTTACAAAGACAAAAGCAAGCAAAATCCTTGAACATTACCATTCAGGACCCTCAGGAGGACACTACAGTGGCATTAAGATAGCACACAAAATACTTGAATCAGGTTTTTATTGGCCCACTCTATTTAAAGATGCCAACAAGTATGTTACCTCGTGTGATAAATGCCAAAGAACAGGTAATATTTCTAAACGTAATGAAATGCCTCAAACATATATGTTATCATGTGAATTATTTGATGTATGGGGTATTGATTTTTTAGGATCATTCCCTAGTTCATTTGGAAATAAATACATCCTAGTGGCAGTTGATTACATGTCAAAATGGGTAGAAGCGAAAGCTTTACCTACCAATGATGCTAGGGTAGTAGTTAAATTTCTCAAGAAACTGTTTTCTCATTTTGGGACACCAAGAGCTATCATTAGTGATACGGGTACTCATACTCAATTTGAAAAAGTTCTAAAGAAATATGGAGTACACCACAGGACAACTACCCATATCACCCTCAAACCAGTGGGCAAGTTGAAGTAACAAACCGAGAACTTAAGCGCATCCTAGAAAAAAATGGTTGAATCGAATAGAAAAGATTGGGCATTAAAAGTAGATGATGCCTTATGGGCATATAAAATATCTTTTAAAACACCTCTAGGGACATCCCCATACAAACTTGTATACGGGAAAAGTTTTCATCTACCAATTGAGCTAGAACACAAAGCTTTTTAGGCCATAAATTTTTTAAAATTTGATCTTAAAACTGTAGGAAAGAAAAGAATGATGCAGATAAACGAGCTAGACAAATGGGGAGCTGAGGCCTACGAGAACTCGAAACTATACAAAGAGGCAACAAAGTGACGCCACGATTCTCCTCTAAAGAAGTTGAAACAATTCGAAATAGGGACTTGGTCCTACTATACAACTCAAGGCTCAAATTATTTCCTGGGAAGCTAAAATCAAGATGGTCAGGCCCATTCATGATCAAAACAATTTTTCCATATGGCACAATCGAGGTAACTCACCCCACTAAGGGCACATTTAAGGTAAATGGTCACCGACTCAATTTATAATGGTGCAGATTTTGGAGATATGAGAGAGGAGCTTCTGCTCCATGAACCTTCTGTTAGAATCGAAAATAGGGAAAGTCTAGCTTAAGACTATAAACAAGCGCTTCTCGGGAGGCAACCCGAGCACTAACTTCCCTAACATCATACTTTTAACTGCTCAGCATCTAACTAATCTAATAAAATGCAGGTTTTAGACCACACGACCTTATGCATGGGCGTGCCTGTGGCCGTGTGGAAGCCAGAAGACAAACCACAGGCGGGCCAATAGCCGTGCACGACAAAGAAGAATTTTTTCCCAACACGGCCTGCGATAAAAAACCACGCCCGTGCCGACTACCAGTGCAAGGTTACTGACTTATCGAGCACGAGCAAGACACGCCTGTGCCTGACGACCGTGTGAAGAGACTGACTTGCCATACACAGGCTACACATGTCCGTGTTACCTCACCGTGCCAACATACTGACTTACCGAACATGGGTGAAACACGCCCATTCTATATGACCGTGTGAATAAGAACACGGGTGTGCCACAAATACCCATGGCCGTGATCAAACATCTAAAAGTGCCTAAAATTTTAAATCGCGAAAAACACGGGCTCTTTAAAACAAAGCACGGGCGTGGCACTAGCCAGTGTCCCCTCCCCTATTTAACCAAATGAAACCGTCACTCTCCTAAAACGTACCCTAAAAAAAATTTTCAACATTCTTCCTCCCAAAATCCGGCCATACCCATATTCCTCACCCTCCCAAAACCTCCTTAACTCTCATTTTCCATAAAAAAACACACTACAAACCACCCCACGCCTGCACCACTGTCGTGCTGCCGAACTCCATGCCCCTGCCACCACCGTGTTCGTACTACAAACTCACGCCACCACCGTGTTCATCCCGTGTCCGGCAGAAACCACCACCATCACCCCTGGTTCCTTCCATTATTTCACTTTCTTAACTAAAGTTTGCTAAATTTCATATTATTTTGTTTTATTTTTTTAGTTTTAAGTATGATTTTTCTCATGTTTATTACAACATTGTGATAGTGCTATTAGTTAATTGCTTGTTATTTTTATAGTTTTAAGTGTGATTTTTTTCATGTTTATTTCAATATTTCATTCATGAATATCATATATATTTATGACATCATAGTGATGGTGCTATTAATTAATTCTCATATATGCTATTACAAATTCCCATTTTGAATGGTTGCTTATTCGAATATCTTGAACCTAGATTACATTTTGGTACAAACTTTTTTTTCAGGCACCATGTCATCATCACGACCAAAATGATCCACAGCTACCCCAAGCAAGAGAAGAAAGGGGCCCGGTGTAACATCCCAAACCCGACCCACAAGCCATGGCCGGATCTGACATGCTCCTTGAGTAAAACATAGTTAAACCTAGTTATGTCTTCTTGAAAAACTTGGTGGTTTGAAGAAAGTAGATTTGGATTTTTCTCAAGTTGAAAATCGAGTTGTAATTTATTTTTGTATTAAAACGTTATCTTCATATTTTTAGAAATTACAAGTTTAAGAAATATCGAATTTTAGAGCTCATTGTTATTGACTTGGAAACCATAGATATTTGAGAGCCAAAACAAGTGATGTTGTTTTACGAAAAGTGTTTAACCATTTTGTTCGATATTGTTCGCATCATAATAGAAAACTTAGAACACATAAATAAACAGTTAAGTGATAATGGCCTTATTACATCAAAATATAACCCAAAATAAATCAAAATAAACTTGATAAGGAAAACTGAAAAACTGAGCAGTGCATGGCCACCTCTATGTTCCTGCCGACCCAGTCCATTTACTGAGTGCCATCTGTAAAATGTTAGCCCACGAAGGGTGAGTCTACAGACTCAGTGTGTAACAACCATCACAGATTCCCAAAACAATCAAGGCATATTAAATCACATAAAACAATTGTAAACCCTGATGCAACCCAAACCACCTAGATCCAACCTCTACACATCACTCGTACCTACCGATCACACTGTGAGGATTACTAAATCGACCCTCCATCCGCTACACACCATCGAAGGCAGTCGCTGCAGTCAACTGCACATTGCCCTTATGATTGTGGCATTGCCACCAGATAGTGTGACAAAGTCACCAGATTCATAATATGTGACATAAGTCACCAGATAATGTGGTAGAAACCACCAGATCACTTCCCCTTTAACATAATCACCCATATGCCCATGCAACATTCAAAGCATACAATTATCATGCAATTTACCTCACCCCAAAATCATAACAGAATTCCACATATTTTCACATCAATGTTATTCAACATTATTAACGAGTAGTAAGGGTAACGTACATGAACACACTGTACCATTGAATGGTACCTTTAGCCACATTCATTCATTGCCTTATTATCATGTACATAACAATATTATTATTCGGAATTTAGAGTGGGTTACACACCCGACTATTCGTAGATCTAAGCGAAATCCTGAAACATTTGCTTTCCCCCTTCCTACAATCGGCCCACACTTGTTAGTAACCAAAAGCCTACTCGGCTCTACTAGAAATCCCGAAAGATACATCGCATGAAGATAATACTTTACCTTATTGCAAATTTGGTTACCAACCAAATCTCAAAACTACTTGATATTCTCTCCTTGCAATCGGCCAAACACTAGTACACTCAAACGGTTAGCTTTCGATTTTTGAATGAATAAGAAATAGATCCGAAACACTAAAACACTTACCTAGATCGCTTAGCCAAATCCCGAAGATCTGTCGAAACCCCCCTAAGACACCATAGTTAGAATCGACATATCCTTAGAACAAATAAAAGTGGCCCTTGGCGAATGGTATGCCTTGCTTACCTTGGATCTTAAATCCCAAAAGATCACCTTCCAACTATCGGCTATAAGAATCCGAAAGATCTCCTTCATGGTTCGGCCAAAAGAAAATAGGAATTAGAGTCTTTGACTTTCGGCTAAACAAAGGAAAAGAAAAGAACTCAACTAATTGTTAACCCATCAAATCGTTTGAACACCTTTGCTTGGAACACGAGAGATTACGCCACAATGTAAGGTTGATTGGCTTTGAGAAAATAATAAAAAAAGAATCGGTTCAACAAGGAGTAAGATGAAATCGGTTATGGAAAGTAAAATATGGAATGGAGAAGAAAGAAAAAGAGATGTTTGGGACCTTAAGAATTTCGGCAATGGTGGAAAATGATGATAGAGGAGTTTCGGCCCTAGCAAACTAAAAGAGAAAGGAGGGAGATGAGTAAAAAGAAATTCAGAAATTTTGGCACTAATCCCCCACACATGACCGAATAAAACCCTCCCCAAAGTCCTATTGCCGGCCAACTCTTCTTCTCTCCACTCAATCCCCCTTTTCACTCCTACTTAGCCAATCTTTAAGCTTTTGACCCAATCTACACTTCATCCATGAAGTGTCCTTGTGCCAATCCATCACTTTGCATCTCTTTGCTAAAAATAAAAGCTCCAAAATGCTTCCCTTCTCGCTCGAACCTAGGCCCTTTACACTCTCTATGGCGTCACCTTACAAGGCCCTAAGTGGCGCCTCTTTGCCACCTTACCAACTTAATTCTTGTGTCCTAAGCCACACAATAAACTCCTTAAGGCCTATCTCCTTAGTTCCCTTTTTAGGCTTAAAATCAATTATTTTCTAAGGCTTCTACCTACAACCCAAGGTTCCCAAGCCCCAAAACACATTCAAAACACACTCAAGCATGCTACCACATACATTTAAATAAAAATGCATAACCCCAAATCCGGATATTACAGTTTTACCCCCTTAAAATAATTTTGACCTCGAAATTACCTGGCTAAAATAAGTGAGGGTATTGCTGTCGCATTGCTTCCTCTGGCTCCCATGAAGCTTCCTCTAATCCACGATTATGCCATAACACTTTGACTAGAGGGACTGATTTCCTTCGTAGCATCTTCACATCCCGTTCCAAAATCTGAATCGGCTCCTCTTCATAAGACAGATCTGGCCTCAGCTCCACCTCCTCAATCGGTATTACATAAGATGGATCCGATCGGTAACGACGTAGCATTTAAATGTGGAACACATCGTGCATCTACTTCAACTCCGAAGGCAACTCTAACTGATACGCTACTGGTCCAACCCACTTCAAAATCTGATAAGGTCCTATAAACCTGGGACTCAACTTTCCATTGCAACCAAATCTCATCACCTTCTTCCACGGAAAAACTTTTAAAAATACCTGATCACCCACGACAAACTCTATCTCCTTCCGCTTAAGATTTGCATATGACTTTTGCCTATTGGATGTCTCCTTCAACCTTGTCTGAATTACCTTAACCTTTTCTTCAGATTTTGCCACAACCTCTGGACCCAAAACATGATGTTCTCCCAATTCCGTCCAACACGTAGGAGTATGACACCTCCTTCCATACAACGCTTCGTACGGTGCCATCTAAATACTTGCTTGATAGTTATTATTATATGCGAATTCCGCTAAAGGCAAGAACTCCTCCCAGCTTCCTCTGAAGTCTATCACGCAACCCCTCAACATATCCTCAAGTACTTGAATTACTCGTTCAGATTGGTCGTCTGACTACGGATGAAATGCTGTACTGAAGTCCAACCTGGTGCCCAAAGCTTGATGTAGTGCTTTCCAAAACTGAGACGTAAACCTCAGATCCCTATCCGAGATAATCGACACCGGCACTCTATGTAGCCTCACGATTTCTGCTACATACAACTTTGCCAATCTCTACAAGGAATAGTCAACCAGCACTGGTATGAAATATGCAGACTTGGTCAACCGATCTACTATCACCCATACCGAGTCCTTCTTAGTAGGCGTAAGGGGAAGCCCACTAACGAAGTCTATGGTAATTCTCTCCCACTTCCATTACGGAATCTTTATCGACTGTAGCAACCCTGACGGTACTTGGTGTTCAGCTTTGACTTGCTGGCACGTTAAGCACTTCCCTACAAATTCTGTAACTTCTCGCTTAAGACCAAGCCACCAAAACTGATCCTGTAGATCCCTATATAACTTACTTCCTCCAGGATGCATAGCATAAGGGCTACTATGCGATTCCTGAAGAATTTTCTGCCTTAATTCCTTATCCTTTGGCATACAGACCTTGCCCCAAAAACACAGCACTCCATCATCGTTTACACCATAGTCCTCCAACTCCCCGTTTCGTACTTGAGCAGCTTAGTACTGAGTTCACTATCTATCAATTATTTCTCCTTCACCTGACTTAGCCACGTCGACTTCACGTGTAATTCTACTAACAAACTTCCATCATCATAAAGGCTAAGATGTGCAACCATCGCCCTTAGGTCCGACACCACTTTTCGACTAAGGGCATCTGCCACCACATTCGCCTTGCCCGGGTGATACTCTATTGAGAAATCATAGTCTTTCAACAACTCCACCCACCTTCGCTGTCTCAAATTTAGCTCCTTCTAAGTCAGCAGATACTTCAAACTCTTGTGGTCTGTGTAGATCACCGACCTTTCCCCATACAAGTAGTGCCTCCACACTTTTAGAGTGAATACCATCGCCGCCAACTCCAGATCATGTGTCAAATAGTTAACCTCATGTGGCCTCAACTGCCGAGACGCATAAGCGACCACTTTCCCTTTTGCATAAGGACACATCCCAATCCTGTATGGGAAGCATCACAATACACCACGAAGTCTTCCAACTGAATCAAAACTGGAGCTTCTGTCAATACTCTCTTAAGCTTCTCAAAACTTTCCTGCTGCTTATCCGACCATACAAAAGGTACCTCCTTCCTTAACAACTTCATCAGAGGTGCTGCTATTGTCGAGAACCCTTCAACAAATCTCCTGTAGTAGCCTACTAACCCCAAGAAACTACGAACCTCAGCCATAGACTTAGGTGGTTTCCAATCTACTACTGCCTCAATCTTCCGAGGATCCACCCTTATTCCTTCCACAGACACCACATGCCCTAAGAACGTAACTTCCTTCAGCCAAAATTCACACTTGCTGAACTTGGCATATAGCTTCTTTTCCCTTAACACTTGCAACACCACCCGGAGATGCTCATCATGTTCTTCCTCGACTTGGAATACACTAGGATGTTGTCTATAAACACAACGACGAATCAATCCAAGTAGGGTTGGAAAATTTGGTTCATCATATCCATGAACGCGGCTGGGGCATTCGTCAATCCAAACGGCATTACTAAGAACTCATAATGCCCTTACCTTGTCCAGAAAGTTGTCTTATGGATATCTGCTTCCTTCACCTTAAGCTGATGATATCCAGACCATAGATCTATCTTCGAAAATACCGCGGCCCCCTTAAGCTGATCGAACAAGTCATCTATCCTTGGAAATTGATACTTGTTCTTGATGGTCAGCTTATTCAACTGTCGATAATCTATGCACATACGCATAGTCCCGTCCTTCTTCTTCACAAATAGAACCGGTGCTCCCCATGGAGACACACTAGGTCGGATAAACCCACGATCAAGTAACTCTTGGATCTGGGCTTTAAGCTCTACTAACTCCTTCGGTACCATTCGGTAGGGAGCCATTAACACAGGAGCTGTACCCGACAGTAAATCAATTCCGAACTCCACCTCCTTGTCTAGAGGTAACCTAGGTAGCTCCTCCGGAAAGACATCTACGAATTCTCTTACTGTCCTAACTTCACTAACTCCCTCTTCTTTGGCATCTAAAATAATAACGAAGGCCAAAAATGCCTTGCACCCTTTTCGCACCATCTTATCAGCCTTTAATGCGGAGACTACGTTAGCCAAATAATTTCTTCTTTCTCCTATCATAATTATTTCCTCATCCTCCAGAGTCCTCAGCTCCATTCGCTTAGCTGCGTAATCCAATTTAGCACGATGTTCCACTAGCCAATCCATGCCTAGAATGAGATCAAATTCTCCGAAAGGTAGTTCCATTAAGTTGGCAGGAAATACCACTCCCTAAATCTCTAGAGGCACACTCCGGAATATCTTATTCACCACTACCATTTGGCCTAATGGGCTTACTATAGTCATTTCCCTAACAGATAGTTCAGATGCTATACCTAGTGTTTTAGCTACTCTACATGCAACATGTGAATGGGTCGAGCCAACATCAATTAAAGTAAAGTAAGGCTTGTCAGCTATAAGGAACGTACCGGTTATGACGTCCGGTGCACTACCATCCTCATTCCGACGAACCGTATACACTAGACCCGGTTGTCTCACCTCTGTGTTACCAACACCTCTGCTCGGTGTTCCTCGACCTCTTCCAGAACCATTACCCCTGCCAACAGGACCACGACCCTACGGTGGCTGCTGTCTACCTCTTCCAGCCTGATTAAGACCCTGACTCATGGGTCGGCTCCCGTCAGTTTTCATGGGACAGTCTCTAATCATGTGATCCTTGGACCCACACTTAAAACATCCTCCTATCTTCTTCCAACACTCTCTTATGTGCATCTTTCCACACCGAGCACAAGTACAGTACTGTCCTCCCGTAACAACCTGTTGACCTCGCGACCCATCAGTTCTAGGTCTTTTTGAACATTCCCAGATGACCTTGATGTTCTAAAACCTCTCTTCTGCCTATTCCTATCCGAATTCTGTCTCACAGATTCCTTAACCCTTTCGGCTACTTTAGCCTTCTCCACCAACACGACAAACTCCCACTCCTGCTGTAGAGCTATCAGCAGTCTTAGGTCATCCCTTAGTCCGTCCTCAAATTGGACACATCGTTCATGCTCCGTAGCCATGATACCTCGAGCATATCGGCTCAACCTTAAGAATTCTACCTCGAACTCTGCTACGATCTTATTCCCCTGAACCAGCCTCAGAAACGCCTTCCTTTATACATCAATATAGCTAGTCCCAATTCTTCTGATACGCCACCTTAAAATACTTCCAAGTGAGATCATCACCGCAAAGACCATCCCAAATCGTGAGCCACCACTGGTATGACTCATCACGGAGGAGCGACACCACCCCTTTCAATTTCTCCTCGGCAGTCAGGTCCAAATCATCCATAATTCGCTCCGTCGCCTCCAACCAATACTCAACCGTATTGGGCGCCACACTAGATATACCTCGAAACACCTTAGCTCCGTTAGCTCAGAGTCGCTCGGGTATAAATTTCCAAGCTCCCATACCTCCACCTGCTCCAGCCACCCTTTCAAGAACACGCAGCATCACTGCGATACTGCATCATCCCCCATCTGATCCTGATATTCTATACCAGCAGCTGGTGGTGGTGGCATCTCATTCTCGGACCCTTGACCAGACCTAACGGGTTTCGATACGATCATTCTACCTCTACCACGGCCACGCACATTACTACCACGTCCTCTAGAACTTATTCTTTCGAGTTGCGTTTATCTGATTAAGAATTTTATGAATCATTATTTCTTTCCACTGATTTATCGTGAACATTCTTATGATTAATAGTTCTAAAAAGTAGTTCTTTCGAATTCATACACACACTATAGTCTCAAGTTCATTCATTCAATCATCAACATTCATGAACTCGCGTTCATTGCAAAAAAGTGTTGTGGTTGTCATTGTTGTTGTTTTCCACTACCTGGGGTATTTTCATAATTTTATCCTCAGAGGTATTTTTGTAATTTTTTTCAAAATAGGGTCCTTGGTGATTTTGTGAAATAGGGATGTTCTGGTAATTTTGTAATCCCTGGGGGTACTTTGGTAATTTTGGAAATTTAGGGGTATTTCAGTAATTTTGGAAATTCGAGGGTATTTCAGTAATTTTCCAAATCAAGGTATCTTGAAATTTTAAAAAATAAGGGTTTTTGGTATTTTTACAAAAAATAGGAATATTTTAATAAAATTTGAGGGTAGTATGGCAATTTTATAAACTGAGGGTATTTTAGTAATTTTACAAACTAGGGGTATTTCAAAAATTTCTTTTCAAAATAGTTTTTACAAGTCAAAGGGTAATTTGGTGATTTTAAAACTAATGTTTTTATAAAACAGTGTAGCTAATCCCTTTCGGTTTTAATTCTTGAATTTAGCTTTGTGGTAAGTCCTATTGGTTAGGGTGAACCGTCACTACGCACTGTGTAGGATTCAAGTGGAGAGGAGGTGAGTCACTAGGACTTCTTAAATACCAAGCTCCCCCTGAATCCAATCCTTGACATGCACACAATGATTGCCACACCTTAACTCAAAGAACTCACTCACGTGTTTGTTTGATTAGACTTTAAATTTTATGAAATTCTGTGTTGGAGTAAGCTAATCCTAGGGTTCAATAGCTCCTAATCCACTAATCTACGTCCCCGTAATACCCACATACAAATCACATAGTAGTTAGGGGTACTTACCTGGTGGACTTCGGGCCGGAGACTCAGGTGCCATGCCAGAAAACCTGCTCATTCTTTTGTAAAGCTCAATTTCAAAATAGAAAAGCGTTTTGGCTCCAAAAGTCCTCAAGGTCGAGTTTTGAACCTGGCTCTGATACCAAACTGAAACACCCCAAACCCGGCCCACAAGCCCTAACCGGATCTGGCATGCTCCTTGTGTAAAACATAGTTAAACCTAATTATGTCTTCTTGAAAAACTTGGTGGTTTGAAGAAAGTAGATTTGGATTTTTCTCAAGTTGAAAACTGAGTTGTAATTTATTTTTGTATTAAAACGTTATCTTCATATTTTTAGAAATTACAAGTTTAAGAAATACCGAATTTTAGAGCTTATTGTTATTGACTTGGAAACCATAGATATTTGAGAGTCAAAACAAGTGATGTTGTTTTACGAAAAGTGTTTAACCATTTTGTTCGATATTGTTCGCATCATAATAGAAAACATAGAACGTATAAATAAACATTTAAGTGATAATGGCCTTATTACATCAAAACATAACCCAAAATAAATCAAAATAAACTTGATAAGAAAAACCGAAAATTGAGCGAAGGCATGGCCACCTCTAAGTTCCTGCCGACCCGGTCATTTACTGAGTGCCATCTGCAAAATGTTAGCCCACGAAGGGTGAGTCCATAGACTCAGTGTGTAACAACCATCACAGATTCCCAAAACAATCAAGGCATATTAAATCACATAAAATAATTGTAAACCATGATGCAACCCAAACCACCTAGATCCAACCTTTACACATCACCCGTACCTACCGATCACACCGTAGGGATTACTAAATAAACCCTCCATCCGCTACACACCATCGAAGGCAGTCACTGCAGTCAACTGCACATCGCCCTTATGATTGTGGCATTGCCACCAGATAGTGTGACAAAGTCACCAGATTCATAATATGTGACATAAGCCACCAGATAATGTGGTAGAAACCACAAGATCATTGCCCCTTTAACATAATCACCCATGTGCCCATGCAACATTCAAAACATACAATTATCATGCACTTTACCTTACCCCAAAATCATAACAGAATTCCACATATTTTCACATCAATGTTATTCAACATTATTAACGAGTAGTAAGGGGTAACGTACCTGAACACACTGTACCATTGAATGGTACCTTTAGCCACATTCATTCATTGCCTTATTATCATGTACATAACAATATTATTATTATTCGGGAATTTAGGGTGGGTTACACACCTGACTATTCATAGATCTAAGCCAAATCCCGAAACGTTTGCTTTCCCCCTTCCTACAATCGACCCACACTTGTTAGTAACCAAAAGCCTATTCGGCTCAACTAGAAATCCCAAAGGATACATCGCATGAAGATAATACTTTACCTTATTGCCGATTTGGTTACCAACCAAATCCCAAAACTACTTGATATTCCCTCCTTGCAATCGGCCAAACACTAGTACACTCAAACGGTTAGCTTTTAATTTTTGAATGAATAAGAAACAGATCCGAAACACTAAAACCCTTACCTAGATCGCTTAGCCAAATCCCGAAGATCTGTCGAAACCCCCCCTAAGGCACCATAGTTAGAATCGGCATATCCTTAGAACAAATAAAAGTGGCCCTTGGCCGAATGGTTTGCCTTGCTTACCTTGGATCTTAAATCCCGAAAAGATCACCTTCCAACTGTCGACTATAAGAATCCCGAAAGATCTCCTTCATGGTTCGGCCAAAAGAAAAATAGGAATTAGAGTCTTTGACTTTCGGCTAAAAAAAAGAAAAAGAAAAGAACTCAACTAATTGTTAACCCTTACCAAAATCGTTTGAACACCTTTGCTTGGAACACAGAGAGATTCGGACACAATAGAAGGTTGATTGGCTTTGAGAAAATAATAAAAAAAGAATCGGTTCAACAAGGAGTAAGATGAAATCAGTTATGGAAAGTAAAATATGGAATGGAGAAGAAAGAAAAAGAGATGTTTGGGAGAAAAAGAGATGTTTGGGACCTTAAGAATTTTGGCAATGGTGGAAAAGGATGATAGAGGAGTTTCGGCCTTAGCAGAATAAAAGAGAAAGGAGGGAGATGAGTAAAAAATAATTCAAAAATTTCGGCACTACTCCCCCACACATGACCGAATAAACCCCTCCCCAAAGTCCTACTTCCGGCCAACTCTTCTTCTCTCCACTCAATCCCCCTTTTTACTCCTACTTAGCCGAATCTTTAAGCTTTTGTCCCAATCTACACTTCATCCATGAAGTGTCCTTGTGCTTAATCCATCACTGCATCTCCTTGCTGAAAAATAAAAGCTCCAAAATGCTTCCCTTGCTGCTCGAACCTAGGCCCCTTTACACTCCCTATGGCGTCACCTTACAAGGCCCTAAGTGGCGCCTCTTTGCCACCTTACCAACTTAATTCTTGTGTCCTAAGCCACACAATAAACTCCTTAAGGCCTACCTCCCTTAGTTCCCCTTTTTAGGCATAAAATCAATTATTTTTCTAAGGCTTCTACCTACAACCCAAGGTTCTTGAAGCCCCAAAACACATTCAAAACACACTCAAGCATGCTACCACATACATTTAAATAAAAATGCATAACCCTAAATCTTAGATATTACTCTCGGATCATCCTCAAAAAGTGCTTCTTCTGAGCTACGACACCAATTCCTTCGATTTTCTCATGAAGCTCAGGAAGAGCATTACAAGGCAATCTGGGATAGACCCCTCGACACCGGTAGGTGCATCGATTGGGATGCGCGCTGGAGCAAGTTAGGCTCACAATCGATATTCGAGCCCTTATCTCGATCGAACCGTGGGAGAAATTTTTCTCTATCATCGAGCCCACATATTTGGAACTCACACTCTAGTTTTGCACCACCTTCACCTTACAGACAGTGATGACCCAATATGACGACCCGAGTATAGTCCAATTCCAGCTAGGAGGCACCGTACGTCGGCTAAACGTACCGCAATTCGGTACAGCACTCAGACTCTACATGGAGGAGTTTATAGTAGAAAATCCACTCTCCGGATTAGACCGTCAGCTCCACTGCACTCCCCTTAACTGCTGGCCCAGCTTAGCCCCTACCATAGGTGTCTACAACCCCAGTCGCTCTAAGGCGATAGCTCTCGTCCCACCTCTAAGATATATCCACGCCATCCTAGCCCACACCATCACAGGTCGATGTGAGAGTACCGGTATTGTGAATAAGCACGATGTCTACTACCTATCGTGCATGGCAGAAGGACACATTTTTGACCTCACATACTTCATTGCCTGTGCAATTCAGCACCAAATGGAGTCGCATAGGAAAGGAATTTTATCGATGGGACCATACATTACTCGATTAGCTTGCCACTTTGGCCTCCTCCACATCGAGGCTCAGATTTCTTCGCTCACATTGATCGGCCAGATGGTGCCTCAGGGCATCCAGACAATGCTTCACATGAGGATGATCAAACATCATCGTGGGACCGAACCCCCTCAGTACTGACTAGATACAGAAGAGAAGGTGCCAGAGGACATTACTGATGATGTCCCACCAGTCCTGAGCCAGTGGCCATACCATCCAGCAGCCTCGATGGAAGATATCTCTGCCTGCCTCACCCAGTTCAAGCAATACTGTACTCAGCAGTTCACGGACACCGCTCAACATTTTGATGGTATCGAGACCACACACCAGCAAATATGCCATCACTTCCATATATCATCACTGATTTTACTGTAGGACCCGGTCAATGATGAGGACATTTGAGTCCCTTTGATTATCAACATTTTATTTTCTTCTATTTTCTATATTTGTCGTAATTTGAAACTTTTCTCCATTGCAAACTTTTATCATGATTATCATTGCCTATCTAATCTTCGAGTATGCCTAACATTTATTTATTTACACCTCTAAAATATCTAACTGATGACTTCGTAGTTCCAATAACACACTCGACATACACGAACAAATCACTAGGAGTAATTCACTACTACATAAGTCATCTTCCACCATGATCTCGGCCAACTCCCGGAGTCATCCAAAATTCAGGAAGTGTCACTTCTCCCCTTCTCTTTTGATTACATTATTAGTTATCCATCTTTGTACATTGAGGGAAATGTACATCTTAAGTGTGGGGGGATTAAGTGCCTAACACTTTGCATTATTCGTAAATAATAATGCCTAACTTTTTTGTATGATTCTAAAAATCCTGAATTTAATCTTGTTTTTAAGTATTTTTCTCATATTATTAATTAGGGTGAAATTTTTGATGATTTATGATTTTTATTGATATGTTTTGGACTAAGTCATTGATAATTGTGCATAGATGATTTAAACTTTAAGATACTAGAGAATCAAGCATGATAAGTCTATTTTTCAAGAATAAAAAATTTTCTAGGTTGTCTAACTGAATTTGAATATTGCCTTGATGTTTGAAACTTACAGGATTGATGTCAAATACCCATAATTTTTGTGAGATTTTGCCTTATAGAGCATATATTCTTTTTCATGCTCACTTTATTGATTATGAGTGTGTCAACTTTGAATTGTTATTCTAGAACTTGCCTCGATTATACATGTTGAGACCACATCTATGACTTGATATACAGAGATGATAAAGGCACCTAGGTTTTAACCCATTCACACCACTAAAAAGCTTACCCACATAATTAACCCCTAGTGAACCCCTTTAAATCCTAACAACCCTTTTTATTGATTTACCTGCTAATATTAACCCAAAACCCTTTTTATTTGTTATCACCATTCTTTTGACTACCCTTCTATCGAGAATTGATTTGATCAGTTACCTAATTAGTTTATTTCAGTAGATAAAGCTCTTTCTTTATTATGTATTTACTTAGTTTGTTCTTAAAAAAAAAAAAATAAAAAAATATCTCAAAGTATATTCAGTATTAGTAGTATAAGAAGTGAGCTTGTACATTTAAATTTCAATTATCAAAGAAAAAGCTCGTATTATTAGTTTCAAAGTTTCAATTCATGTAATCATTTATTTCTAGTTCATTATTTTTTGTTAGGTAAGTTTGTCAGGTCAATCTCGATTCTAACCCTTCTAATTCAGCCTTTATCCATACCTTTAACCCAAGCCCCGTTACAACCCTGATTAAAGACCTTTTATTTGTGTATCATCTCATATTACAGTGGTGGAGATTTGATTTTCAGGCAAGCCTATGGGATTAACTTTTCAGGTTCGACTGTTGAGTGCTTAATTGTGAACCTTAAACACCTTTGAGTGATTTGAGTGAATCTTTAGTGAGAATGTCAATCTTTGTCGGTTTTGAATCAAAGGCAATTATTTAAAAGAGGGAGACACCTATGTTTTTCATGCTACAAATATGAGACTTAGAATTGTTTGAATCTTTATGAGTCTTTGAGATAAATTATCCATGTATGAATTATCTATGAATTATGATGAGACATGTTGATAGGAATTATGAATTGTGGAAAGTTCGTTTTAATTGTAAGGTGAGAATTTTGCTTGAGGAGAAGCAAAAGCTTAAGTGTGGGGGTATTTGATAAACCGTAAAAGTAACATATTTTAGGCTCACATTTAGTATGCTTTTGGATGATTTAGCCCTTTATTTATGTTAAAAGATGCTTTTAATCCTTTCTTTTCATGTTTATACTTAGGAAAGCACTCGAGGATGAAAAGAACAAGAAACGGGCTTAAAACGGGCCAATTTGGGCCAAAGAGGAAATCGACACGGCCTGGACTTCAAGCCACACGACCGTGCCTCATCCATTTACTTCACACAGTCTCAACCACGATTCACATGGCCGTGCCTCAATCAACAGAATCGAAACACGGCCTGAAGTTGATTTACTCAGGCATGTGCCATGGTCGTGCCCCTATCGTGGAAAAGAGAAATTTCACTCAGATTTGAATACTTTGAGGCAAAGAAACACTTTCCAAAGCTTATTCAAACATCGAGTAGGAAGTATTATTGAATTAGGACACTTAGGGGCCAAGTAAAGCATTCCAAAAGTCTATATAAACACCCTAAGTGTATCCTAAAAAGAGGGCGGTTAGTTAGGCCAAGGAGCTGAGCTAGAAGGTTAAATTTGTGGGAATTACTCGAAGATAGCCAGTTTATCCATCTCAAGGAGCCGAAATTCTACTCAAGACGACATATTTCTCCTTCAATTCCTTCAAGGGGTTTTAGGGATTTCTTATGTTTTGTTTTATCTTTTCTCTTGAGATGTTTTCTTTATTCGTTATGAACTAAACCCTTCAGATACCTGGCGGGGAAGAAACCTAGATGAATCTTGTTATTGTTTTTTGAATTATATGATAAATATTTAGTTTATTCTTATTTGTGCGTGCTTAATCCAAATCTGATGTGCTTAGGTGGAGGAGGAATAGACCCTGCTTAAGAGTAGATTTGGCATAATTAAGCGGAGTTGATCGCACGCCTAGAGATACGGTGACGAGATTTTGCCGGATTAGGGTGAAACCTAATATGGGAGTCCATAGATCGATTTACTGCTATTCTAGGGGGTTATTATTCGAGAAAGAGATTTTCATTAATTAACCTAGGGTTAGACGTTATTTGCCTCGAGAGAGGGTTTAATATATGTTAGGGAGTCTTACGGATCAAACTAAGTGAATAAATCGTAGGTTCAATGTTAAATAACAAGTGAAGTCTAGGTAGATTCTTCTTGAGGGTATTGTCGTGATCAATTGAGTTTCCTTCAAGTTATTTCCCAATTCATTCTTTTTGTCTTTGCATCTTTAGCTTAGTAATAGTTAATTTAGATTAGATTAAAGAAACTTCACTTATTTTAGGCTAAATAATAAAAAGAAAGTTAGTATTAGTACTTTTAGTTCCTTTGGGTTCGACAATTCGGTCTTGCCTAAGCTATACTACTATTCAATAGGTGCACTTGCCTTTAATCATTGTTAGAGTTAGTTTCTAGGTTCGATCATTCTCTTTATAAATTTTAAAACTCAACAAAACAACTATCAAAATACTAGGGGCATCAAGGGAAGCCTCAAAAAAATGATGAAGCTCATGCATATGACGAAGTTAAAGGATGCTGAATTGAACTTCTACTTAAATAGGCTTTTCAACCTAAAAGAGTTGAAACCTAGTACCCGCCTTTAAGCCTCTCAAGGAAACTATGATGGGAGAAAAGACCCAATGGACCACCTAGTCCAATACAATAGTTACATGCACATCTTGGGCACGAAAAATGACCTGAAATGCAAAATGTTCTCCATGAACTTGAGAATATGCTAGGATATGAAATTCCACATTACCAGCAGGGTCAATGTATGATTTTAGAGATCTAACATGCAAATTTATGAGTATTTTTCAATAAAAAAAGTGGGTGAGATAGAAAGATAACGAGAGCTTGAAAGTTTACAGTCATCGTTAACACAACCAATATTGGCATCAAAGGCCTAAAGATGAGTAGGTCATCCAAGATTTTATAGCAAAGGTAGATGATGAACATTTGAAGTATGCTTTGATGAAACACAAATTAGAAAAGCTATATTAGCTCTATGAAAAGGCGCATCGATATGAGAAAATAAAAATAAATTGATAATAGAAAGAGATTTTATTGTAAAATAGAAGGAGAGATTACCAATCATATAAACAGGCATTTAGAGGTAAACACGAGGAGACAACCATTTAAGCTTTATCCCCCACCTCAATTGACTTTCCAAGGGAAAAGTGTCAAGATTTGTAGAAGGCATGAAGGTGATGTGCCTTGTAACAAATTCTACTATTACACTCCCTCAATTCCTTGTGAGCACACATTTTGAACTAGGTCACTAGAGGGGAAATTGTTGAGTTATATCAGCATCCAAAGATCAAAAACAATAAAATTTGTATTTGAAAGATGAAAAATAGAAGCAAAATAGACGTTGGTTGAGAGAAAAATTGACAGCTCTCATTACTTTAATAAGAAATATTACAATGTACATAAGTAGCTTCTTTTCATTGGAAGAAAACAAAACATTGCTTGTGCTAGTATCCAAGCTATAAAATTAGCTTAATGATAACCTAAGAGGCTACTAAACTAGCTAAGTACATGATTAATCCTTAGCAAAACAAAAAAAAATACATTCAAACTAAATATAAGTCACATGTTACAAAATTTTTTAACAACCAAAATACGCATTGGACATTTGCTTGCTGCTGCATTATTGCCAACTTTCAACACTCTTCATTGGCTACAAAGCAACAGACTCCAATTCTTTTCCACAAGTACTAAAACCTTGCATTAGCTAAGGGCTTGGTTAGAATGTCAGCAAGCTGAACCTCCGAACTGCAATGAGTCAAATTTACTTCTTTTGATAGTTTTGCCTCCCTTACAAAGTGATACTTGATCTTGAAGTGTTTCGTCTTGCCATGAAATACAAGATTTTTGGCAATAGCAACAGTTGACTGGTTGTCCACCTTGATCTCTATTGCTTCCTCTTAATTAACATTCAAGTCACTCAAATTTTTTCTAAGCCAAATGGCTTGATTAACAACAGTAGTAGCTGCAATGTACTCTGCCTCTACAGTGGATTGAGCTACTGTTTGTTGTTTCTTAGAACTCCAACAAAAGACCCCTAAACCTAAAGTGAAAAAATAGCCCGATATGCTCTTCATGTCATCAATTGATCCTGCCCAGTCACTATCTAAATAGCCAACCAGTTTCAACTCCTCAGCCTTTTGGAAACACGAAAATATACACACTTTTTCATGCCCTTTTTAACTCAAATTCATGCAATTTCGATAAAATTCTTGCCAAAAAATATTTAATTATTATAAAATAATTAAATTGTACTTAAATTATTAATATGTTGAATTTTACTTAATTTTCTAATTAATTTTGATCATTTTCGACAGATTCGCACAAAGGGAAAAAAACGGCTTAGCAAACACTACTAGAAGCACAAAATTGAGAAGCAATTTTGAAGCATCAATGCAAATTAATTTTTCAGCCTAAGATGGTCCAATTATGTGTATTAATTCATAATATAATTAATTTTAATTTTAATCCAATTTAATTTGGGTTAAATAAATTATTATTAATTAATTATGAAAAGTGGCCCAATTGAGCTAAACCGAGAAAACCGATTCAACCAAGCACTGGGCAGCCCAAGACAGTCCCACATGCTGACCCAATCAGCTTGCTAGGATGATTATTTAACATGAAAAATGGCCCTTGAAGACTCCTTCAAATTGCATTCAAACCCCTTCACTATTTATGTCTTCCTAGATTTGCCCCTACCTTAAAATAGCAAGTTTGAATTCTTCAAACTTGCAACATGTGTGGCCAGCCATCGGGGGACTCTATGACTATTGATTTTTTCTAATTTTAGCAGCCATATAAACCTATAAATACCCCCTTTTTTACTCACTTCAAACACATCTCAACCCTTATCATCTATTGACTTCTCTCTCATTTTTCTCTCTTCATTCTCTTCCATTTTTCTTCATTTTCCTTTCCCTATTCCCTTGCCAATTTTACCTCTTGAAAAAGAGTCAATCAACCATCATTTGGAGCAGCATTCAAGTGTTCATAAAAGCCTTGGTTCGACAAGAACAAGCGGAGAAGGAGGAGTGGAGCAAACTAGTCAAGTCGCGGAGAAAATACCGAATTTGATTCTTGTTCTGTATCCTTTTAATTTTGTTGTTGTTATGATGAACATGTCTATGAATATTTGTGATGTTGAATTGTTTAATTTAATTAATATAGCTTGAATTTAATTTGTGTTAGGTTGATTTCATTTTGTCTACCTGAGTTATTAAAATTGTGTTCGTATTGTTATAGGCCTCGGTAAGATGTTTAATTAAGTAAAACCATGACTAAGTTATTCCTGCATTACAATTGTAAGGTAACTAATGAATTAATTATTTAAACAGATTGAAATTGTAATTAATTGACACAATACTTATTCAGTGCATGTTTAATCATCTAAGGTAGCTGAGGGTTAAATTAGCAACGATATCTAATGATACATTAGCCTTACATAACTTACAAGATTATTGTGATTAAACTGTTTCAAGGTAGAAATACATTGTTACCTCACATAATCTTTTATGTACTTATGAGATTGAATTAATTTTTTGAATTGGTATAGAGATATCTACAAGAGATTATTTTAATTTCATAAGTATGTATGTGCATTAACACATTTGCTGATTAAAATTTGTTTAATCGGTTGAATTGGCATAGAGATATAGTCAAGAGATACATGAATTTTTGGTAAGTAAGCATGTTCATAAGTTAGCAAATTATGGAGTTTCTGTGAATTTATTCGTAACAACATAAACATGAGTTTAATACTTCTAAGTTAAGAAATGTAATTAATCTAACACAATTATGTCATCTTGATTAAAATTGTAACAGCCCATTTTTGGTCAAATCAGAATAGTAGTTTTGAGACCACAAATATGAGGTCAAAATATTTATTTCATTATTATTTTATTTTTTATAGCATGATTGAATGATGGTGTAAAAATTTCGTTCAGAAATTTTATCGTTTGGTTGGTCAATTTGATAAAAAGGACTAAATCGCGTAAAGTGTAAAAGTACTGTTCTATTAGTTAAAGGTATCAGATAGCTATGAAACTTAAAAGTGGAGGTTCTTATGTTGTAATTGATGTGTATCTAACTAACTACGATCACAATAAAGGGAAGCACACCTATCGTTTAATAGTATAGTTATGGTAGGACCGGTAATATCGTATCCACAAGGACCAAGAGTACTAGTAATTACTATCTTTTTATTACCTAGCCTAAGAATTGGAGTGATTTCTTTTAAAACTAAAACTTAATTAAAAACACGACAGATAATAAATTGTGAAAATAATTTTATACAACTTATATGATAAAGGCAATACCCAAGGAAGAATCCACCTAGACTTCACTTAGTACTTTTGATTCATACGATTTATTCACTTGACTTAATCCGTAGAAATCCCTGATTTATGTTAATATCTCTTTCAAGACTAAAAAAAACTAGCTCTAGGTTGATTAATTGAAATCTCTTTCTAATAAAAACCCCAATTGTCGCACTAACTTGATCTATGGATTCCCTTATTAAAATTGACTTTAATCCGGCATATTTTTGTCGCCCTATTTCTAGGGTTACAATTAACTCCGCTTAATTGTGTTGATCTACTCTTAAACAAGGACTTTTTCTCCATTGAATAAACACATTTGACTTGAATCAATAACCTAAATTATCAAAACAAGAATAAACACTCACAATTAATAATAAGAACAAGTATTTATCATATAAATCAAATAATAATAAGATCCATCTTAGGTTTCATCCCCTTAGGTATCTAAGGGATTTAGTTCATACTGATAGAGGGAAACATCTTAAAATAAGGAAAACAACAAAACATAAGAAAACCCAAAAACTTCAAGAGAAATTAATAGGAGATCTTCAGTCTTGATGGAGATCCTTCTTCCGAGCTACTCCCGATGGCTATCTTCGAGTATTTTCTACCTTCTATTCAGTGTCCCCGTTTAGGTTGCCCTTTTCTAAATAGAATTAAACTTTCAGTATTAGTCCATTTTTCTAGTTAGGTAAATTGTCAATTTGATCTCGATTCTAACTCTCTAATTTAGCCTTTATCCACACCTTTAACCCAAGCCCTATCACAACCCTTTTAAAGACCTTTTGATTTGTTTATCATCTTATTTTATAGTGGTGGAGATTTGATTTTCATGCAAGCCTGTCCAGCCTGTGTTGATTTCTGAGGTAGGCCCATGTTGTCCATTTTTGGCCCATTAGTCATCCTTTTCGACTCCCTAAGCTCTCCTGAGTGAAAAACATGAAATTAAAGGATTAGGAGCATCGAATTCATCAAATTTAATGAAAATTCATCCAAAAACAAGTCAAGCATAGGGTTAAAATATGTATAAATTGAGGTTTATCAAATATCCCCACACTTAAGCCTTTGCTTGTCCTCAAGCAAAATCCTCCACTCACAATTAAAATTTAACTTCCTAAATTCATAATTTTCATTAAAAATGTCTCATCATAATTCATAGATAATTTATACATTGATAATTTAACTAAAAGAGTCCTAAAGATTCAAACAGTCTAAGTCACAAATTTTTTATAGCACAAAAACATAGGTGTTTCCTCTTATCTAAATAATTACCCTTGATTCAAAATCAACAAGAATTAACATCCTGACTAAAGATTCACTCAAATCACTCAAAAGTGTTTAAGGTTCAAATAAAGCACTCAAAAGTCAAACATGAAAAGTTATTACCATAGGCTTGCATGAAAATCAAATCTCCACCACTATAAAATAAGATGATACACAAATCAAAAGGTCTTTAAAAGGGTTGTAATGGGGCTTGGGTTAAAGGTGTGGATAAAGGCTAAATTAGAGAGTTAGAATCGAGATCAAATTGACAATTTACCTAACTAGAAAAATGGACTAATACTGAAAAAATTACAATAAACATGAAAAATGTGAAATTAATCCCTTATGCTCAAAATAAATAAACAAAAAACTAATAATGAATGAATTTCCAACTTTTTTTTAAGAATAAGAACATACAATAATAAGAAAGAACTTAACAACTGAAATAGAGAATATAGTTAGGTAGCTGCTCAAATCAAATCTCGACAAAAAGGGTTAAAACAAGAGGGGAAATTCTCAATGAATCAAAAATAATGGGTCTTAGGTTAATATTAAGGGTGAATTAAGAAACGGTTTAATTGGATTAAAGGGGTTCACTAGGGGTTAATTATGAAGGTAGGCTTTTTATGGAGTAAGTGGGTTAAAACCTAGGTGCCTTTATCATCTCAGTATATCAAATCAAAAGTGTGGTCTCGACATGTATAATCAAAGCAAGTTCTAGAATAACAAATCAATGTTCACACACTCATAACCAACAAAAAAGTGAGCAAGAAAAGAATATGCTCTAAAAGGCTCAAAATCTCACAAAAATTATGGTTTTTGATGTCAACCTTGCAAATTTCAAAATTTAAAATAATATTTAAATTTAGGGAAACAACCTAATAATTTTTTTTTAATTCTGAAAATAAACTTATCATGCTTGATTCACTAATATCTAAAAGTTTAAGCCATCAATGCACAATTACCTATGATTTAATCCAAAACATATCAATGAAAATCATAAATCAAAAGAAGTTTCATTCTACTCAATAATATGAGAAAATTTACTTAAGAACAAGACAAAATTCAAGGGTTTTCTGGTAATGAAATCAATAACCTCCCCACATTTAAGAGGTAAATTGTCCTCAATGTACAAAAGATAAATAATGACAATATTGTAAGAAAGTCATAAGAGAGGGAAAGAGGCGAAACTTCCTGAATTTTGGATGAAGTCAAAGAAAAGAAACAGTGTAAAGTTGGGTAGAGGTAGGGGAGGGTACTCCGGTGGTGTGGTCGTTCCTTAATACAAAATAGCCAGAGAAAAAAAGAAATCAAAATATACTAATATAAATTAAAGACAAGAAAGATAAAGGGAAAGAAATTAAAAATAAAGATAAAAGAAAAAGAAAAAAATGAATGGACTTAAAGGTCCTTGTCTTGCTGAGGAAATGAAGCGGCCAGCATAACCTTATGTAGAGTGGTTGCGCACGGGAAGACCGCGCCAGGATCGTTTTACTTTTTTTGACACGAGGATGGTGGCCTTGGTCTTGCCTCTAGTATTAGTCATTGTGTATGGTGGCAAGGATGGTGGTTGTTGAGGTGGCGGTGTAAAGAAGGAAAATGGGAAAGGGAAAGGGAAACAAAAGGAGAAAGATAATGGGAAAGGAAAAGGGAAAAAGGGGGTGTTCGGGCTGAAGAAGAAGCAGAAAGTGGAGTAAGTGGAGTAAAGAGGCGGTGGCCAGTGGTGGGAAGGGAGGAAAGCTATGGTGGCTAAGGTTGGGGGGGAAGGGATTTGGGTAAGAAGGTGAATAGTGGGGTGGTTTAAATATAGATTGGGACACATGGTCGTGGCACACACCCATGTGCCTTATGCGTGTTAGGTCACACGGCCATATTGCATGGCCGTGGGATGCTTCATTCGTTTCTCCCACACGTGTAAAAGTTCGCACGCCTGTGTTAATTCATCAGTGTCGACCACGGCCTATAGGCACGGGCATGTCCCATGTCTGAATGAATTATTCAATTTTAACCACAACTTCTGGGCACGGGCATGTCGCACCCATGTCATTTACTCAGTATCAACCACGGCTACATCACACGGTCGTGGCACTTTATCGCAACTCGAGTTTTTGAGTCAGTTTCAACCACGACCACATCGTACGGCCGCCGTGTTTTATCGTAGCATGTGTGTTGGGGAAAGTTTTTCTTCCTTGGCCCGCACGATCTCCACCACGCCCATGTACCTACCCGTGGTGGCCACACGGCCACGGCCACGCCCGTGTGAAAGGCCGTGTAGGTATGGAAACTTGCGCCTACTTGGTTAGTTTTTAGTTAGATACTTAAAAATTAAAAAATAAGGAGATTAGTGAGGTTAGTGCTCAGGTTGCCTCCCGAGAAGCGCTTGTTTAAAGTCTTAAGCTATACTTACCATGTTTTCATCTCTATACGAAGGTTTACGAAGTTGAAGCTCCTCTCTCATATCCCTAAAATCTTCACCATTATATATTTTAAGTCGTTGACTATTTACCTTGAATGTAACATAAGTCGGATGAGTTACCTTAATAGTGCCATAGGGAAAAATGGTTTTGATTACGAATGGACCTGACCATCTTGATTTCAGCTTTCCATGAAATAATTTGAGCTTCCAATTGTATAGTAAAAAGATCTCCAACTTCAAATTGCTTTGGTTGCTTCAAGCGAGCATCATGGCGTCACTTTGTTGCTTCTTTGTATAAACGTGATTCTTGTAGGCATTACCTCGCCACACATCTAGCTTGTTCAACTGCATCAATCTTTTCTCACCTGCAAGTTTAAGATCATAGTTTAAGAATTTTATAGCCCAAAATGCTTTGTGCTCTAATTCAAATGGTAGATGACAACTTTTCCTGTAGACAAGTATGTATGGGGATGTTCCTATGGGAGTTTTAAAATCTATTCCATAGGCCCATAAAGCATTGTCTACTTTTAATGCCCAGTCCTTCCTGTTTGATTCTACAATTTTTTCTAGAATATGTTTAAGCTCTTGATTGGATACTTCAACTTTTCCACTGGTTTGAGGGTGATTAGGGGAAGCTGTTCTGTGGTGTACTCCATATTTCTTTAAGATTTTATCAAATTGAGTATTACAAAAATGAGTACCCCTATCACTAAAAATTTCTCTAGGTGTTCCAAATCGAGAGAAGAGTTTCTTAAGAAATCTCACTACCACTCTAACATCATTAGTAGGCAAAGCTTGAGCTTCCACCCATTTTGACATATAATCTGTAACAGCCCTATCCCGTGTCCAATCACCGGATTAGGGTTAAAGGTGTTACCAGACAGATCAAAAATATTTACAGAATTAATCGTTCAACCATTCATCAATATCAATCATAATGTCCCTTAAGTAGGTCATCGAGACCTTAAGCATGCTTATAAACCGAGTCGGGACTAAATCAAAACACATAAGTAATTTCATAAAAATTTGAAAATTTTCTAACATACAGGGGACACACGGCTGTGGGTAGGCCGTGCCTCACCCACGGATACATGACACCCCCGTGCGACCTCCCCGTGGTAGTATTCTGCCAAAATCAACACGGTCACCAAGCACGCCTATGTGCTAAGGCCGTGTACTAATAGATCACATACTGTAATTTCTCACACGGCCATCAAGCACACCCGTGTTGAGGTCGTGTGCAATTTAAGCCACGTTCTACCAATTTACCCGCAGTCTTAGGCACACCCATGTGCCTCAATCGTGTGACATTATACGCCATTTTACAAGGCCAATATGCCACCCACTTAGGGTATTCCTACAAGCAATATATACCAAAACATAATATGCATTTATGGCAACCAAAACATATCAAATGGTTCACTTCATCCATACATTCAATACCAATTCCATCCATACCAAATTACAAACTAAATCCTACATCATTTCAAACATGTATCATCCATTTGCTTAACCAGAACTTAACCATTTCATATGCATCAAAACATATTAAATATATGCTTCATAACTCATTCATTCAAACATTTATCAACTCAAAAGCTCTCCAATACACATGGCCATCTTCACTTCATAAACATATACACCTATCTAGCCTATACATGCCATAATTAGCCATATACATTTTCAAAAGGGTATCAAAATAAGTTTTTGTGGTGTGATGACGATCCTTGACAATCCCGAGCCTTCAGTAGCTTCGACGACCTATAAAATAGAGAAAAACACACACACACACAGAGTAAGCTTTCCAAGAGCTTAGTAAGTCATATACAAATAAACTTGGTATGGAAAGCATGTATCAATCACTTGGCAAACTTTCACATATTTGTTTTGGTTCATACACTTTTAACCATATTAGCCATTTTCACCATTCAAGAATCATATGAACACATAGCTCATCTAGCCAAAACAATTCTTATCATATCACAAATTCCATGTACTTATCACCATAGTAAGATCACTTAGATACTTACCTTACATACACAAATAGTGTATAGACAACGTACCTGAATCGAACTTAATATCATATAATTGTTCATAGCTCGGATTTGACATTCATATCATAGTCTTGCCCGTTGAACCCATAAGAATATAGTAGGATGATCAGCAAGCTCGGAATAGTCGTACAATGCCAACGTCCCAGACGAGGTCTTACATGTACTCAGATATCGATGCCTCTGTCCCAGACAGGGTCATATACAAATTAATAAGATGCCGATGACCCAGACATGGTCTTACTCGTAAAGCTCCTATCGATGCCTATGTCCCAGATGAGGTCTTTTACATATAATTCATATCGATGCCTATGTCCCAGACAAGGTCTTACACGAAATTTCAAATCAATGCCAACATTTCGAACGTGGTCTTACATGATAAAACAGGACAGATATCTATGTCATGACATAGCTAATCCTATCTATTCCTAGGTTTGTACGGGACTTCTCGGCTTTATTACTATATCAAACTTATTTTGGAATTCATGCATTTAGCATCTCATACTCTTTCATTTTCATCAATAGACATATGAATACATATATTCAATTCAATACAGATAAGTTTATTTGCATAGTGACTTACCTCAGATTCGGTTTATCGGAATGAAAATGGCTACTCATTAACTTTCGCTTTCCCGTGATATAAATCTGTTTTCCTCGGTTCTTGATCTAAACATATTCAGAATTAACCTTTTATTCACTATTCCATTCAATTCAATCCATACACATGTATTTTGGGCTATTTACAATTTAACCCTCATATTTGTACTCTTTATCAATTTAGTCCATTTTTCTCAAAACATCAAATTCACAAAATCCATACATACACATGCTTAGCCGAATACATATACATCACATATAAGCCCACATTTTTCATCAAACTTGCAATTTAGTCCCTCAATTTACCACTTTCATAATTTAGCCCTATTTAGCTAAATTCATCAAAACTTTAAGAACATAACATGTTCATTTAGCTCAAATCTTTCATATATCATCCTCAAACATCACAAAGCTTGTAAAATCTTCAATGGCATATTTCACATACATCATCAAAACACAAAATTGAAACATGGGTTGGATAGCACTCAAAGCAACGATTATAAAAACGTAGAAATTATCAAAAACCGATTAAAACATACCTTGAATTTAACTATATAAGTGCCGAAACCTACAAGGGTTTTCTTCCTTTCTTTCTTAGCTAAATTCGGCTAACAAGGATGATAACTATCATCTTTTCTTTGTTTGTTTTATTATAATCATATTATTATTCCATTTACTAAAATACCTTTTCACTTAATATAAGAAAACATATATATAACAAGGGCACATTTGACCTTTATCCATCCACTATCTAAATAGTGGTCTTATTGCCTCATAAGGCCTTCTCTTTTAAAAGCTATAACACCTTGATACTTAACAAATGTCCTGCAACTTTCTCATCCAATGCATTTCAGTCCTTTTGTCAAATTAAACACGCAAACAGACAAATTCGCTTACAAAAATTTACCACATGCTAATTCAAATATCAACGGCACAGAAAATAATATTAAAATATTATACAGACTCAGGTTCGTGGTCCTGAAACTACTATTCTAACTAGGGTATAAATCAGACTGTTACAATTCTCCCCCCTTAGGGATTTTCGTCCCCGAAAACCTTACCGTTAAACAGAGTTGGATATTGTTGTCTCATTGAATCTTCAGGCTCCTACGTAGCCTCTTCTAATCTGTGTCGATTCCACAATACTTTCACTAATGGAATTTTCTTGTTTCTTAACTTTTTCACTTTACAAGCTAAGATATGGATCGGTTCCTCTTTGTATGTCATATCAGATCAGATTTCAATTTTGATGGGGCAATCACATGTGATGGATTAGACCAATATTTACGGAGCACCGAAACATGAAATACATTGTGAATCTTTTCTAGTTCAGAAGGTAACTTCAATCTATATGCAATAGGCCCCACACATTCAATGATCTCATACGGTCCAATGAATCTTAGACTTAACTTGCCTTTACATCCGAATCGAAGCACTTTCTTCCACAGAGACACTTTTAGAAATACTTTGTCGCCAATCTTAAATTTATATCTTTTCGTTTTAAGTCTGCATAGGACTTCTGACGATCAGATGCTGTTTTCAAACAATTTCGAATCATTTTCACTTTATATTCAATATCTTTTATCAAATCGACCCCGTATAACTTATTCTCGCTATGTTCAGCCCAATACAGAGGTGTACGACATTTACGTCTGTACAAAGCTTTATATGGTGCCATTTTAATGCTCGTCTAAAAACTATTGTTATACGCAAATTCAATCAACGGCAGGTATTGTTCCCACGAACCATTAAACTCTAATATATAGCATCTTAACATATCCTCTAGAATCTGAATGATCCGCTCGGATTGACCATCTGTTTGCGGATGAAAAGCTGTACTAAAATGCAATTTCATGCCTAAAGCTTCTTGCAACTTCTTCCATAATCATGGTATGAATCTCGGATCCCTATCTGACACAATAGATAGTGGTACCCCATGCAATCTCACAATCTTGAAAATATAAAGCTCAGCTAATCTTTCAAGTGAGTAGTCAGATCTTACTGGAATAAAATGGGTTGATTTAGTTAATCGGTCAACTACGACCCATATCGCATCCTTCTTTCTCGGAGTCGAGGCAACCCAGAAACAAAGTCCATAGTTACTCTATCCCATTCCATTCAAGAATCAGAATCAACTGTAACTACCCAGATGGAACTTGATGTTCTGCTTTCACTTGCTGACAAACTAAACATTTTGAAACAAAGTCAGAAATGTCTCGTTTCATGCCAGACCACCAATAGTGTTGCTTCAAATCATGATACATCTTTGTACTTCCTAGATGGACAGATAGGTGACTGTTATGTGCTTCACCCAAAATCAATTGAATTAACTCCTGATTTCTTGGAACACAGATTTGATCTCGGAATCTTAAACAATCATCAACAACTCAAAATTCAGATTCAGAATTCAATTCACACTGAGCTCATTTCAACAACAATTCATTATCAACCTTCTGAGCATCACATATTTGTTGTAAAAATAACGGTTTTGCTCTCAATTCAACTATCACAGAACTATCATCAGACAAATCTACCTGAGCATTCAAAGCACGTAGTGCAAACAATGGCTTTCTACTCAACGCATTAGCAACCACGTTTGCTTTACCCGGATGATAATCTATCACAAACTCGTAATCTTTTAACAGTTCTAACCATCTTCTTTGATGCAGGTTCAAATCTTTCTGGGTCATTAGATATTTCAGACTTTTATGATCTGAAAACACATGACATTTCTCACCGTACAAATAATGACGCCAAATTTTAAGTGCAAACACAATCACAGTGAGCTCAAGGTCGTGTGTCGGATAATTCTTTTCATGAGGCTTTAATTGTCTCGAAGCATAAGCTACCACTTTGCCATCTTGCATCAAAACACATCCCAGACCGTTTAACAAAGCATCACTGTAAAAAAAAAATTCTTTACCCTATTCTGACTGTACTAACACTAGAGCTTCTGTTAACAGAGTTTTCAATTGGTTAAAACTTTTCTGACATTTATCCGACCATTCAAATCTGACACCTTTCTGAGTAATCTAGTCAACGTAGTAGCTATAGTCGAGAAGCCTTTAACAAATCTATGATAATAACCAGCTAAACCCAGAAAACTACGAACTTCAGACATGTTCTTTGGATGTTTCCAATTCAGAATAGAAGAAATCTTGCTTGGATCAACACGAATCCTAGAAGCTGACACAATATGCCCTAGAAAATTAACCTCATTCAACCAGAATTCACATTTATCAAATTTTACATACAATTGCTTTTCTCTCAAAGCTTGCAACACAATTTTCAAATGTTCTGCATGCTCATTCTCATCACGTTAGTAAATCAAAATGTCATCAATGAATACAACAACAAATTGATCCAGATACGGTCTAAAAATTCTATTCATCAAGTCCATAAAAATAGTAGGAGCATTGGTTAGTCCGAATGGCATAACTAAAAACTCATAATGCTCATACCTTATTTTAAAAGTAGTTTTCGGAATATCTGAATCTTTAACTCTCAATTGGTAGTATCCCGATCTCAAATCAATCTTAGAAAACACAGTAGCTCCTTTTAACTGATCAAACAAATCATCAATTCTGGGTAATGGATATTTGTTCTTTATAATCACCTTATTCAACTAACGGTAATCGATACACATTCTCATTGTGCCATCTTTCTTTTTCACAAACAGAACAGGAGCTTCCCAAGGTGAAAAACTCGATCTATTAAACCCTCTATCAGTCAATTCTTGTAGATGTGACTTTAACTCTTTCAACTCTATTGGTGCCATTCTATACGGAGCTATCGAAATAGGTGTCGTACTAGGCAATAATTCAATATCAAATTCAACTACACGAATTGGAGGTAAACCCGATAACTCTTCAGGGAACACATCAGAAAAATCACAAACAATGGGTACTGATTCAACTTTCTTCTCGGATGCTTTTGAATCGATCACATAAGCAAAATATGATTCATACCCCTTTTTCACATAACTCAGAGTTTTCAAAACAGATATGACAGCAGGCAATCCATTTAAATCACTAGACTCAATCCGTACAGTCTCATCATTCGAACCTCATAAATCTATAGTCTTTCTTTTACAGATTACAACAGCATCATGCATGAACAACCAATCCATACCCAGAATAATATCGAATTCATCAAATGACAATAGCATCGGATCAGCAAGAAAATAGATATCTCAAAACATTAACGGACAGTTCTTGCATACTTTGTTAACCATGACACTTTTACCTAAGGGGTTCGATACTTTTATAGCAAATTCAGTAGACTCTACATGCAAAGTCTTACCATATACTAAATTCATGCATATGTATGAATGCGTAGAACCAGGGTCTATTAAAGCCATCACAGAAGCATCATAAAGAGTAAAAGTACCCGTTATAACATCAGGTGATGAAGCTTCTTCACGAGCTCGGATAGCATATGCTCGGGCAGCGCCTAGCTTCGAGATCTTACCACGTTGTCTCTCGTGCACCTCGGCTACCACTAACATTTCTTGTATTCTTTGAAGGTCTACCTCTCGCAGGTGCATTATCAGATCTCGGATTCTGAACAGTCTCTAGTTTGACAGGCTCAGGGCAATCACGGATAAAATGATCAAGCGATCCACATCTGAAGCAAGCTCTGTCATTTAATCTACAGCTTCCCGGATGTCTTTTTCCACAATGTTTACATTCGATTCTCTCAGGTCGAACATTACCAATACTAGCCACTGAAGTTGCTGGGTTTTTGGAACTCATTTGTGATCTAGCTCTATTTCTGTTTAAATGTCCCGTATTTTCTCTGGAACGACTTTCATCATCTCTGTGTCTCTTCGAAGCAGACTTAAATGATTTATTCTAAAATCTCTTTCTTGTATCTCGAGCTTCAGACTCAGCTCTTCTTTTATCTTTCCTGAGTGCCTCAGCTTTGCATGCTCGGTCAACGAGTATTACGAACTCTTTTATTTCTAAAATCCCAACTAGAAAATGAATATCTTCATTCAGACCATCTTCGAATCTTTTGCACATTATAGCTTCGAAAGATATACACTCTCGGGCATATTGACTTACTCGCATGAACTCTCGTTCATATTCGATGACAGTTATTTAGCCCTGTTTAATTCCAGAAATCCCTTTCATTTCTGATCAACGAATCTCTCACTGATATATTTCTTCCTAAACTCAGTCTGAAAGAAATCCCATGTGACTCGTTCTCTCAGAACAACGGAAATTAAGGTTTTCCACCATTGAGAAGCTGCATCTCGAAGCAATGATACCACGCACTTAATACTTTCTTCCGGAGTCAGAGACATTTCATCAAGTACCCGGATCGTGTTTTCAACCAGAACTCAGCTTTTTCAACATCATCAACATTAGTAGCTCAAAATTCTTCAGCCCCTATACTTACGAATCTTGTCAATCGGAGGCTTAATTAACAGATTCAGATACATAACCGGTGGCACAACTGTAGTCTAAGGGGGATTAACCAGGGCTGGAGGTTGTGAAACAGTCGGGTTATTTCTCATGAATTGAGTGAACCACTCACTCATCATCTAGAAGAAAGCTTGTTTAGCTTCTCCCTCATGACCGCTCATAGCCGGTCTCAAATCAGAGGGCACTGTCCCTTACGCGGGAGTAGGCGTATTACTTTCTACGTCATCAGCTACGGCTCTTTCAAGATCCATTGCTATACAGAAATCACATTTACACGTCAGGATTCATCACACTATTACAGTTAAAATATATGGCATGTATAGCTAGACTCTGACACACTACGTTAGTCCGAGAATCGACTAAACTGTAGCTCTGATACCAATAAAATGTAACACCCTTATCCCGTGTTTGATCATCGGATTAGGGTTAAAGGCATTACAAGATAGATCAAAAACATTTACAGAATTAATCGTTCAACCATTCATCAATATCAATCATAATGTCCATTAAGTAGGTCATCGGGACCTTAAGCATGCTTATAAAATGAGTCGGGACTAAATCAAAACACATAACTAATTTCATAAAAATTTGAAACTTTTCTAACATACAGAGGACACACAGCCGTGGGGGTAGGCCGTGCCTCACCCACGGCTACATGACACCCCTGTGCGACCTCCTTGTGGTAGTATTCTGCCAAACTCAACACGGTCACCAAGCACGCCCGTGTGCTAATGGCGTGTAATAATAGATCATATACTGCCATTTCTCACACGGCCATCAAGCACTCCCGTGTCGAGGCCGTGTGCAATTTAAGCCACATTTTGCCAATTTACCCACGGTCTTAGGCACGCCCGTGTCCCTCAACCGTGTGACATTATATGCAATTTTACAAGGCCAATAAGCCACCCACTTAGGGTCTTCCTACAAGCAATATATACCAAAACATAATATGCATATATGGCAACCAAAACATATTAAATGGTTCACTTCATCCATACATTCAATACCAATTTCATTCATACCAAATTACAAACTAAATCCTACATCATTTCAAACATGTATCATCCATTTGCTTAACCAGAACTTAACCATTTCATATGCATCAAAACATATTAAATATATGCTTCATAACTCATTCATTCGAACATTTATCAACTCAAAAGCTTGCCAATACAAATGGCCATGCTCACTTCATAAGCATATACACCTATCTTGCCTATACATGCCATAATTAACCATATACATTTTCAAAAGGGTTCCAAAATAAGTTTTTGTAGTGTGATGACAATCCTTGACAACCCGAGCCTTCAGTAGCTTTGATGACCTATAAAATAGAGAAAAACACACACACAGAGTAAGCTTTCCAAAAGCTTAGTAAGTCATATACAAATAAACTTGGTATGGAACGCATGTATCAATCACTTGGGAAACTTTCACATATTTATTTTGGTTCATACACTTTTAACCACATTAGCCATTTTCACCATTCAAGAATCATATGAATACATAGCTCATCTAGCCAAAATAATTCTTATCATATCACAAATTCCATGTACTTATCGCCATAGTAAAATCACTTAGATACTTACCTTACATACACAAATAGTGTATAGACAACGTGCTTAAATCGAACTTAATATCAGATAATTGTTCATAGCTCAGATTTGACAATCATATCATAGTATTGCCCGTTGAACCCATAGGAATCTAGTAGGATGATCAGAAAGCTCAGAATAGTCGTACAATGCCAACGTCCCAGATGAGGTCTTACATGTACTCAGATATCGATGCCTCTGTCCCAGACAGGGTCATTTACGAATTAATAAGATGCCGATTTCCTAGATGTGGTCTTATCGTAAAGCTCCTATCGATGCCTACGTCCCAGACGAGGTCTTTTACATATAATTCATATTGATGCCTACGTCCTAGACGAGGTCTTACATGAAATTTCAAATCAACGCCAACATCCCAGGCCGTGGTCTTACATGATAAAACAGAACAGATACTTATGTCATGACATAGCTAATCCTATCTATTCCTAGGTTCGTATGGGACTTCTTGGCTTTATTACTATATCAAACTTATTTCAGAATTCACGCACTTAGCATCTCATACTCATTCATTTTCACCGATAGACATATGAATACATATATCCATTTCAATACATGTAACATCCTAGATTAGGGGTTATGTGTTTGTGCATAATTCATGAGTAGTAGGTTTTGGCAGTGTTTGGAAGTGAATTAAGGGTTTCTAGAATCCTAGGATGGAAGAGAAAGCTTTAGACAATTGTTGGTTTTTAAGTTAAAAACAAGAAGTGATGTGGAAAAGTGGCAAGGGGCGCCACCTAAGGTGCAAGGGTTATGGCATCAAGTGAAGTACTTTGAGGGAATAGGTTCGAATCCTATTGTGTGCATTTTTTCTTAATTTTATGAAATAGCATGTTTACTGTGATATGTGGTGTGCATTTTTAGAACCTTGGAAATGTAAAGAAATGTATGGAAATGTATGAAAATGTAAGGAAATGTATGGAAATGTAAGGAAATGTATGGAAATGTATGGAAATGAATGGAAATGTATGGAAATGTAAGGAAATGTATGGAAATGTAAGGAAATGTATGGAAAGGTATGGAAATGTATGGAAATGTAAGGAAATGTATGGAAATGTATGGAAATGTAAGGAAATGTATGGAAATGTAAGGAAATGTAGGGAAATGTAAGGAAATGTAGGGAAATGTCCTAGAAATGTAAGGAGATGCTTTAGAAATGATAAGTTTAAAGGAGGGAAACGAACATTTTTGGAAACTTGGAAATGTAAGGAAATGTCTTAGAAATGATAAGTTTTAAGGCAAGGTGGCCTTAACAAAATTAATAGAAGAAATTTGACACAAAATGGGCTTGGAAAAGTGACAAGGAGGCACCACTTAAAGCCCAAGAATGACGCCACCAAAGATGTGTGCAAGCTTAGGTTCGAGTAGCAAGGAGAGCTTTTTTGAGAATGTTTTTGCGTCTGAATTGGGATTGCGGCCCAATTCATTATTAAACCGAAACTAATCATAGGGAGGCACCACTTAGGTGGATAATTTGGGCCTCGTATGGCCACAAGGAGTCCAATAGAATAAGTTTAAATTCGGCTCATCAAAGGAAGGGGTGGATGGCATCTAGCTAAGACTTTAAGTGATTTTATTTAATTACTTAAAGAGGAAGCAATGGACGGCAATAGAGACTCTTAAGGAAGAGTTTAATTCTCCTTAAAACTCGACTAAATAGGTGGATAAATGATGATTTATTTTAGATTATTTTCAAAGAGATAATTGAGGGATTATTCTTTAATTTTTAATTAAAGAGATAAAGCTATCAAAATAGAAGAGTGATGGCCAAGTAAGGGATTCCAAGTTAGTAATTTCGGCTATAAAAGGAAAAGCGGGCCATTCATTCTTTCTTCTAACTCTCTCTCTGCCGAATTCTCTCTAGCAAATATCTCATTTCTTCATTGTTTTGCCAAGCCGAAAATACACCTTGTGTAGCCGAAACTTCATTGCCAAATTGCTCAAACTCTTTTCTCTTCTTCTTTCATAATCTTCCAAAAGTCGAAAGTTTGCTAAAATCAAGGCCATAGCCGAATAGTTTTGAGACTTCAAACAAAGGGTTGTCGATTTCTGTATTAAGGGTAAGAACTAGTTATCATTGGATTTTCATCCTTTTTCTTTTAAGATTTGCCGAAATCTAGGACTAACCCCATTAATATCTTGTTACCGAAACTTTGAAGAGATCTTTCGGGATTTACTAAGTGTCGACTACAAGGAAGAAGAAATTCTTTTCCCGAAGGTACACCATAGGCCACGTGTTCCATAGTTATTCGGTGAGTTTCGGGATTTAAAATCCACAAGGTAAGTATCTATAGCATTCGGGCAAGGCCTATATTGATACTAAGATCTATTTCTTTCATGTTAAAAAGCCAAAACTAACCTATGTAGAGATCCAGTGTTTGGCCGAATACAAGGAGGAGTATAGCAAAGTTTTCGGGATTTGAGTGATAAGCAAATCGGCATCAAGGTAAGTTTTAGTGTACAAATCCTACTAGGATTTGATTTTTTGGCCGAATGGGTTTTCATTAAAACTTTAATATGGGCCGAATGTAGGGAGTTAAAGATCTAAGATCGAATTCGGATTTCAAGTGAAATCGTTAAGCGAATCAAAAATTACCCTACCCTAAGTTTTAATATGTTCATGGCTATGTTTTAAATTAAATGTGCATGTTTATAAGAATGTGAATATGGCTAAGGTACCATACTATGGTACAAAGTACTAAGGTACGTTTCCTACTCCTACTAGGATTATGAATATATGTTATTTTTAACATGTGAAAAGTGATGAGAATGTGAATTAAAGCATGATATGCATGATATGTATGATATGGGGCATATGGGATATTATGAGAATGGGGAAGTGAACGTGGTGACCTAAGACCACGATATCTGGATGTGGTGACCTAAGACCACGATATCTGAATGTGGTGACCTAAGACCATGATATCTGAATGTGGTGACCTAAGACCACGACATTTGAATGTGGTGACCTAAGACCACAAATTTTATAAGGGCGATAAGCACGACATTGCTGATCGCCTTCGATGGTGTGTAGCGGATGGAGGGTTAACTTAGTAGTCCCCACGGTGTATGCGAGGATGGTACGGTGGTGTGTAGCGGATGGCATATAGGTTTGGGTTTGGGTTGCATCATATTGTTTAAATGCTTTATGAACATGAATGATATTGTATGCCCTAAATATTAAATTTTAGTATTGGTTACACATTGAGTCATTGACTCACCCCGTTGTGGGATTACTTTTCAGGTGACGACCAGTGATGGACCGGGCCGGCAGATGATTAGTGGAGGCCATGTGAAGTTCAGATTTCTTTCATTTGGACTATTTTACTTTAAGTATTTTGAATTTAAATTTTGGGAATTATTTGATGTAATAAGGCCTTAGTAGGAATATTTTATTCTGTCTTTATTTGTTAAGCTTACAAACCTTATTTTATTAAAAGATTAAGTAAAATATTTTTTTTAAAAACAAAGCCCAAACATTTTGTCACCTAAAGTAAAGGATTTTTTAACAATGAATTAAACTTGTTTTCAACTCAAGCCCAACCCAAAACGATCTTTCTTCCAAATCACACAAGTCTTTTCCTAAGTAAGAAAAGAATTTGAAACGGTTTACACCGGGGAACATACCAGATCTGGTCAAGGCTCGTGGGCCGGGTTTGGGGTGTTTTAATTTGGTATCAGAGCCCAGTTTTAAACTCTCGGCCTTGGGTTTAAGGCCCAAAATGCTTTCCAAAGTAAGCCTAAAAGGAATTTTCTAAAAAATTTTCAAGTTTTTCTGGCATGGCCCACTAAGTCTCCTACCATGATCCACCGTAAGTACTTGACTTCAAGTGATTTGAATATGTGAAATGTATGGGATTTTATGGCAACGTAGATTAGTGAACTAGGATTTGTTGAACCCTAGGACTAGTCTACTCAAAAACACAAGTTCATAAGACTTAAGGACCATTAGACAAACACATGATTAAGTCGTAGAGCTAGGTGTGGCAATCATTGCGCATGTCTAGGAGTGGATTCAGAAGAGCTTGGTATTTAAGCAGTCCTAGAGACTCACCTCCTCTTTACTCGAATCCTTCCTGGTGCGTAGCCTTGGTTCACCCTAACTAAGAGGACTCAGCCACAGGCTAAACCCAATAACTAAAACCCGAAAGGGACTAGCCGTATTTTATGGAAACCTTAGTTTTAAAAGTCAACAAACTGCCATTTTGGAAATTTTGAAAATTATTATTTTGGAAAAAATTTCTAAGAATTTTTAATTTTTAAATTACCTAAATACCCTTAGTGGTAAAATTACCGAAATGCCCTTGATTTTTCAAAATTACTATACTATCCCCGATTTCAATAACAATTTCTGATTTTGCACAAGTATTAAAAAAATTTACAAAATATCAAAGATACCCTGATTTGGAAAATTTACGAAAACATCCCTGATTTGCAAAATGACCAAATTACCCCTAACCTATACAAATGACCAAAATACCCTCAATAAGGAAAATCAACAAAGTGCCCTCAAATTAGAAATCTTTAAAAATACCTTTGTTTTGAAAGTCACCAGAACCATATTTTATGAAAAATTACCGAAATGACCTCGCTTGTAAAATTACAAAAATACCCCTAGTGCATAAAATTATCATTACACCCTTGATTTTTTTCCAGCAAGAATTTTAATTTTGTAAAATATCAACAATCTCTATTTTGCAACATTTTCAATTACCCTAATTTGAAAAAAAAATTACCAAAATGCCCCTATAAGATAAAATTACAGAAATACCCCTGGGTAGTGGAAAAACAACAACAATGAAAACTACAACATTTCTCTGAATGAACGAAATTTCATAATTGATTGATGGATGTAAAGATCGTGTGCATGTATGAATCGAAAGAACCACTTCTAAAAATTCTTTTCCTAAAACTTCTTCGAGGTTAATTAGTGAAACAAATTTTTTTAATGCATAAAACTTCTTAATCGATTAAATCATGACGTTAGAAATGAGTTCTAAGGGACATGAACTTAGAGATTGTGCCCGGAAAGTATGATGGTTCTATTAAGATCGTGGTCTTGCAGATAAGCATAGTGCGGTGAGAAGGATTGTATGATCATTAGTAAGTAATTTCGAGGACGAAATTATTTTTAAGGCGGGTAGAACTGTAACATCCTAGATTAGGGGTTATGCGTTTGTGCATAATTCATGAGTAGTAGGTTTTGGCAGTGTTTGGAAGTGAATTAAGGGTTTTGAAAATCCTAGGATGGAAGAAAGCTTTGGACAATTATTGGTTTTAAGTTAAAAATAAGAAGTGATGTGGAAAAGTGGCAAGGGATGCCACCTAAGGTGCAAGGGTTATGGCATCAAGTGAAGTATTTTGAGGAAGAGGTTCAATCCCATTGTGTGCATTTTGCTTAATTTTATGAAATAGCATGTTTATTGTGATATGTGGTGTGCATTTTAGAACCTTGGAAATGTAAGGAAATGTATGGAAATGTATGGAAATGTAAGGAAATGTATGGAAATGTGAAATGAATGAAATGTATGAAATGTAAGGAAATGTATGGAAATGTAAGGAAATGTATGGAAATGTATGGAAATGTAAGGAAATGTATGGAAATGTATGGAAATGTAAGGAAATGTATGGAAATGTAAGGAAATGTAGGGAAATGTAAGGAAATGTAGAGAAATGTCTTGGAAATGTAAGGAGATGCTTTAGAAATGATAAGTTTAAAAGAGGGAAATGAACATTTTTGGAAACTTGGAAATGTAAGAAAATGTCTTAGAAATGATAAGTTCTAAGGCAAGGTGGCCTTAAGAAAATTAATAGAAGAAATTTGACACAAAAACGGGCTTGGAAAAGTGACAAGGAGGCACCACTTAAAGCCCAATAAATGACGCCACCAACATGTGTGCAAGCTTAGGTTCGAGCAAAGAAGGAGAGCATTTTTAGAGTGTTTTTGTCTGAATTGGGCTTATGCCCAATTCGTTATTAAAGCTAAACTAATCATAGGGAGGCGCCACTTAGGTGGATAATTTGGGCCTCGTATGGCCACAAGGAGTCCAATAGAATAAGCTTAAATTCGGCTCATCAAGGGAAGGGGTGGACGGCATCTAGCTAAGACTTTAAGTGATTTTATTTAATTACTTAAAGAGGAAGCAATGGATCGGCAATAGGGACTCTTAAGGGAAGAGTTTAATTCCCTTAAAACTTCGGCTAAATGGGTGGATAAATGATGATTTATTTTAGATTATTTTCAAAGAGATAATTGAGGGATTATTCTTTAATTTTTAATTAAAGAGATAAAGCTATCAAAATAGAAGAGTGATGGCCAAGTAAGGGATTCCAAGTTAGTAATTTCGGCTATAAAAGGAAAAGAGGGCCATTCATTCTTTCTTCTAACTCTCTCTCTGCCGAATTCTCTCTAGCAAATATCTCCTTTCTTCATTATTTTGCCAAGCCGAAAATACACCTTGTGTAGCCGAAACTTCATTACCAAATTGCTCAAACTCTTTTCTCTTCTTCTTTCATAATCTTCCAAAAGCCGAAAGTTTGCTAAAATCAAGGCCATAGCCGAATAGTTTTGAGACTTCAAACAAAGGGTTATCGACTTCTGTATTAAGGGTAAGAACTAGTTATCATTTGATTTTCATCCTTTTCTTTTAAGATTTGCCAAAATCTAGGACTAACCCCATTAATATCTTGTTGCCAAAACATTGAAGAGATCTTTCGGGATTTACTAAGTGTCGACTACAAGGAAGAAGAAATTCTTTTCCCGAAGGTACACCATAGGCCACGTGTTCCCTAGTTATTCGATGAGTTTCAGGATTTAAAATCCACAAGGTAAGTATCTATAGCATTCGGCCAAGGCCTGTATTGATACTAAGATCTATTTCTTACATGTTAAAAAGTCAAAACTAACCTATGTAGAGATCCAGTGTTTGGCCGAATACAAGGAGGAGTATAGCAAAGTTTTCGGGATTTGAGTGATAAGAAAATCGGCATCAAGGTAAGTTTTAGTGTACAAATCCTACTAGGATTTGATTTTGTGGCCGAATGGGTTTTCATTAAAACTTTAATATGGGCCGAATGTAGGGAGTTAAAGATCTAAGATCATAATTTGAGATTTCAAGTGAAATCGTTAAGCGAATCAGGTGTGTACCCTACCCTAAGTTTTAATATGTTCATGGCTATGTTTTAAATTAAATGTGCATGTTTATAAGAATGTGAATATGGCTAAGGTACCATACTATGGTACAAAGTACTAAGGTACGTTTCCTACTCCTACTAGGATTATGAATATATGTTATTTTTAACATGTGAAAAGTGATGAGAATGTGAATTAAAGCATGATATGCATGATATGTATGATATGGGGCATATGGGATATTATGAGAAAGGGGAAGTGAACGTGGTGACCTAAGACCACGATATCTGAATGTGGTGACCTAAGACCACGATATCTGAATGTGGTGACCTAAGACCACGATATTTGAATGTGGTGACCTAAGACCATGAATTTTATAAGGGCGATGAGCACGTCAACCTGCATGACGCCTTGATGGTGTGTAGCGGATGGAGGTTGACTTAGTAGTCCCCACGGTGTGCGAGGGATGGTATGGGTGGTGTGTAGCGGATGGCATATAGGTTTGGGTTCGGTTGCATCATATTGTTTAAATGCTTTATGAACATGAATGATATTATATGCCTGAAATATTAAATTTTAGTGTTGGTTTCACATTGAGTCGTTGACTCACCCGTTGTGGGATTACTTTTCGGTGACGACCGGATGGACCAAATTACGATGATTAGTGGAGGCCATGTGAAGTTTAGATTTCTTTTATTTGGACTATTTTACTTTAAGTATTTTGAATTTAAATTTTGGGAATTATTTGATGTAATAAGGCCTTAGTAGGAATATTTTATTCTGTCTTTATTTGTCAATCTTACAAACCTTATTTTATTAAAAGATTAAGTAAAATATATTTTTTTAAAAACAAAGCCCAAACGTTTTCTCACCTAAAGTAAAGGATTTTTAACAATGAATTAAACTTGTTTTCAACTCAAGCCCATCCCAAAACGATCTTTCTTCCAAATCACACAAATCTTTTCCTAAGTAAGAAAAAAATTTGAAACGGTTTACACCGAGGAACATACCAGATCCGGTCAAGGCTCGTGGGCCGGGTTTAGGGTGTTTCAATACAGATAAGTTTATTTGCATATTGACTTACCTTAGATTCAGTTTATCAGAATGAAAACGGCTACTCGTTAACTTTCGCTTTCCCGCGATCTAAATTCGTTTTCCTTGATTCTTGATCTAAACATATTCAGAATTAACCTTTTATTCACTATTCCATTCAATTTAATCCATACACATGTATTTTGGGCTATTTACAATTTAACCCTCATATTTGCACACTTTATCAATTTAGTCCACTTTTCTCAAAACATCAAATTCACAAAATCCATACATACACATGCTTAGCCGAATATATATACATCACATATAAGCCCAAAACTTGCAATTTTGTCCCTCAATTTACCATTTTCACAATTTAACCCTATTTAGCTAAATTCATCAAAACTTCAAGAACATAACATGTTCATTTAGCTTAAATCTTTCATATATCATCATCAAACATCACAAAGCTTGTAAAATCATCAATGGCATATTTCATATACATCATCAAAACACAAAATTGAAACATGGGTTGGATAGCTCTCGAAGCAACGATTACAAAAATGTAGAAATTATCAAAAACCGATTAAAACATACCTTGAATTTAACTAGATGAGTGCCGAAACCTACAAGGGTTTTCTTCCTTTCTTTCTTAGCTAAATTCGGCTAACAAGGATGATAACTATCATCTTTTCTTTGTTTGTTTTATTATAATCATATTATTATTCCATTTACTAAAATACCTTTTCACTTAATATAAGAAAACATATATATAACAAGGGCACATTTGACCTTTATCCATCCACTATCTAAATAGTGGTCTTATTGCCTCATAAGGCCTTCTCTTTTAAAAGCCATAACATCTTGATACTTAACAATGTCCTGTAACTTTCTCATCCAATGCATTTTAGTCCTTTTGTCAAATTAAACATGCAAACAGACAAATTCGCTTACGAAAATTTATCACATGCTAATTCACATATTAACGCACAAAAAATAATATTAAAATATTAAACAGACTCCATTTGTGGTCCCGAAACCACTGTTTCGACTAGGATATAAACTAGACTGTTACATAATCAACCGCTACTAGGATGTATTTATTCCCAAATGAGCTAGGGAATGAACTCATAAAATCAATACCCCATACATCAAATATTTCACATGATAGCATATATGTTTGAGTAATTTCATCGCGTTTGGAGATATTACCTATTCTCTGACATCCATCACAAGAAGTAACATACCTGTTAGCGTCTTTGAACAGGGTGGGCCAATAAAAACCTAATTCAAGCATTTTATGTGTTATCCTAGTCCCACTGTAATGTCCTCCTGTTGGTCTTGAATGGCAATGTTCTAGAATTTTGCTTGCTTCTACCTTTGTAACACATCTCTGAATTACTTGATCTGCACATACACGAAAAAGAAAAGGGTCCTCCCAGAAATAGTTTTTCACATCAGCAAAGAATCGTTTCTTTTGATGATGTGTCAAACCTTTTGGTAGCATGTTAGCAGCTAAGTAATTCGTAATATCCATAAACCAAGGTACCTCAAAGTCAGATATAGCCAAGAGTTGTTCCTCAGGAAACGAGTCATTTATCTCATTCTCATCGAGTTCTTTGATATGTGGATTTTCAAGCCTAGAAAGATGGTCTGCTGCAAGATTTTTAGCTCCTTTCTTATCATGAATTTCCAAATCAAATTCCTGTAAGAGTAAGATCCATCTTATGAGTCGAGGTTTTGCATCAAATTTAGTTAATAGATAATGAAGAGCTGAATGGTCAGTGTAGATGACAACTTTAGATAATATCAAATATTGTCTAAATTTATCAAATGCAAAAACCACAGCTAGTAATTCTTTTTCTGTGGTGGTGTAATTTTCTTGTGCGGTCGTTATTGTCTTTCTAGCATAATAAATTGGCTGAAAATGCTTGTCTCTTCGCTGTCCCAAAACTGCACCTACTATAAAATCACTCGCATCACACATTAGTTCAATGGGTAAATTCCAAACAGGTGCAATTATAAATGGAGCATTTATTAATTTATTTTTGAGGATATTAAATGCATCTAAACATTCTTGATCAAAATTGAAAGGCACATCTTTTTCTATTAATTTCGTTAAAGGCTTAGCTATTTTAGAAAAATCTTTAATAAATCTTCTATAAAATCCAACATGCTCTAAAAAGCTTCTAATAGCCTTAACTGAACTAGGAGGAGTTAATTTTTCTATGGTTTCAATTTTCTCTTTATCAACCTCAATCCCTTTACTAGAAAATTTGTGACCTAACATAATCCTTTCTTGAACCATAAAGTGGCACTTTTCAATTAAGCAGAAGGTTTGTTTCATTACATCTCATTAGAACTTGTTTTAAATTTTTAAGGAAAAGATGGAAAGAGTTACCAAATACCGAAAATTCATCCATAAATACCTCCATAATATCTTCCATAAGTTCATCAGAGATGGCTAGTGATAAACCATAAAAGTAACATATTTTAATCCTACATTTAGTATGCTTTTGGATGAATTATCCTTGATTTATGTAAAAAGGTGCTCTTAGTCCTTTCTTTTCATGTCTTATACTCAGGAAAGCACCTAAGGATAAAAAAAAAGTAAAACAGGCTTAAAATGGACTAAATTGGGCCAACCCAAGAATTCGACACGGCCTGGCCCAAAGCCTACATGACTGTACCTCGTTGCTTACCTTGAGCACGGCCTCAACTCCGTCACACACGGCCGTGCATCATCCATTTACCACACACGGACGTGCCTGGTGATCTACACGGCCGTGCCCAAAATGATAGAATCGAGACACGGCCCAACCACGATTTACATGGCCTTATGCCATGGCCGTGCCCCTACCACGGGAGTGAGCAATTTCACTCGAAATTGGATGCTTGAAGCCAAAGAAACATACTCCTAAGTCTACTTAAACACCCTAATAGTAATTATACTTGAAAGAGGTACTTAGGAGCCAAGTAAAGCATCTCAAAAGCCTATATAAACAACCCAAGGCAGACATTGAGAATACAGTTTTTGGTAGAGGCTTTTGCCGAAGCTTTCATCTTTTAGGGAATCACTTGAAGATAGCCAGTTGATCCATCTCAAGAAGTCGAAGTTCTATTCAAGACGGAGAATCTCTCCTTCAATTCCTTTAGGGAGTTCTAGGGATTTCTTATGTTTTGTTTTATCTTTTCTCTTGAGATGTTTTCTTATTTAGTTATGAACTAAACCCTTCAGATACCTGAAGGGGATGAAACCTATGATGGGTTTTGTTATTTGATTTCTAAATTATATGATAAGTACTTAGTTTGTTTTTAATTATGTTGCTTAATTTAATCTGATGTGCTTAGGTGGAGGAGGAATAGACCCTACTTGAGAGTAGATCTACCATAATTGAGCGGAGTTGATCGGGCGCTTAGAGATAGGGTTACGAGATTTTGTCGGATTAGGGTGAAACCCAATATGTGAATCCATTGATCGACTTACTGCTTCCTTAGAGGGTTATTATAAGAGAACGAGAGTTCCACTAATTAGCCTAAGATTAGATGTTATTCGCCTCGATAGAGGGTTAAATATAGGTTAGGGAGTCTCACGGATCAAGCTAAGTAAAGAAATCATATGGTTTGGGAAATAAATGATAAGTGAAGTCATAGGTGGATTCTTCTTGAGGGTATCATCTTCATCAACTGAGTTTTCCTAAAGTCTTTCTCCAATTCATTCTTTTGTCTTAGCATTTAGTTTAGTTTTTCATTAGATTAATAAACCAATCACTCCATATTTCAGGCTAAATAATAGAAAGAAAGTGGGTAGTAGTACTTTTAGGTTCCCTTGGGTTCGATAAGATATTCTTGCCTAAACTATACTATTTTTTGATAGGTTCACTTGCCTCTATCGTTGTCATAGTTAGTCTACAGGTTCGATTATTCTTTTTATAAATATTAAAACTCGACTGTTTGACACGATCAAGTTTTTTATTCCGTTGTCGGGGAACATCTAAAATATTAAGAAAGCTCTATTTCTATTACTTTAGCCATTATTCTATTATTATTTTATTTTTACTAATTCTCTTTCTTTCTTTCTTGACTTGCGAGGTACCTCTAGCTTATGACTAGAAGAAACTCGAGAGGACCTCTAGAATATGAAAGTGACATTAAAGCTACCGCTCGCAAGAATCGCAGAGAAACTAGACGAGCTCTAGACTACTAAAGAGAAGAACAACAAGAAAGATCCAATCCTACTAAAGAGATGGACGAAAACAATCCCCCGCCAAATGTACAAGAATAGAATGCTCCATGTACTATGTATGATTATGCTAAACCTAATTTGGCGAAGCGTAATCTAGTATTGTCGGCTCTGCTATAGTCGCTAATAATTTTGAATTAAAGCCTAACACAATACAAATGATTCAATAGTTTGTTCAATTTGATGGTTTGCAAGATGAAGATCCAAATACTCATATATATAATTTTTTAGAATTTTGTGATTCCTTCAAAATAAATGGCATTTCTGATGATGCCAAACGTCTTGATTATTCCCTTTTTCATTAAGGAATAAAGTAAAGCAGTGGTTGAACTCGTTACCATGAGGGTCAATCACCACATGGGATCAAATGATCAAAAATTTCTTTTAAAATATTTTCCATCAGCCAAAACGGCCAAATTTAGGAATGACATATCTTCTTTTGTGCAGAATGATGCAGAAACATTATATGATGCATGGGAGAGATACAAGGACCTCCTGAGAAGATGTCCACACCACGGATTACCTTTGTGGCTTCAAGTCCAAGCTTTTTACAATGGTGTGAATTCTCCAATAGGCAAATGATTGATTCATCAGCTGGTGGAACTTTGAACAACAAAACTCCTGAAGCAGCTTATGATTTTATTGAAGAGATGTCATTGAACACCTATCAATGGCAAATTAAAAGAGCCAAACTGACAAAATCAACCGGAGTTTTCAACATAGATGCAGTAACAATGCTGTCAACACAGGTGGAGATGATGAATAAAAAGCTTGATAACTTATGTTCTTCGCAGGTACACCCAGTCATGCAATGCGAAGCGAGTGGAAATGTGGTGAATTCTGAGAACCCACCCTACCAATCAGGCGCAGACAATGAGCAGACAAACTCTATAGGTAACAATTTCAGATCTAATAACAATCCTTATAGTAACACTTATAATGCAGGTTGGAAGAACCACCCAAATTTTTCGTGGGGAGGACAAGGAAATCAAGGAAATCAAAGGCAACAACCTCCTATAAATTACCAAAATCAGCCTTATCCACAGGAAAAGAAATCAAACCTTGAAGAGATGTCGACAAAATTCATGGCGCCTCTGATTCTCGCTCCAAAAAATCAAGCAACACTTGATGAACAACAAAAATCGATCAAGGGATCGAGAATCAAGTTGGAGAACTTACTAGGGCAGTGGGACATCTCACAAAGCTAATTTCTGAACGTCAACAAGGACATCTACCAAGCAACACAGAAATAAACCCATAAGAGCATATCCAAGCCATCACAGCTCAAGAGGGTACAAAGGTAGACGAGCCCACCTCAGTACAGGAAACCAATGAAGAAAAAGATAAAATAGAGGTAGCAAAAGAGAGGCCAAAATTGGTAATCAAAGAATGCGAACCTCGCATACCTTATCCCGAAGCAATGAAAAAAGATGATTCAGAGGAACAATTCGGTAAGTTTCTAAAAATTTTAAAGAAATTACATATTAACTTACCTCTTCTTGAAGCTCTTTTTCAAATGCCCGACTCAAGGAGATTTTTAAGAGAGCTCTTGATGAACAAATGCAAAATAGATGAAGAGTACCATGTAGAACTCAACGCTACATGCTCAGCAATGCTACAGAACAGACTACCAAAGAAACTAAAAGATCTGGGGAGTTTTATGATTCCATGTTTAATTGGTAGTTTAACTATTGATAATGCGTTAGCTGATTTAGGGCAAGTATAAATGTCATGCCTTATGCAATCGCTTAAACGACTAGGTCTAGGAAACCCAAACAAACTAGGATGAGTATTCAACTAGTGATAAAACTGTTAGAATTCTTAGGGCATTATTGAAGATGTTTTAGTAAAATCGATAAATTTGTTTTCCCAAGAGATTTTGTTGTTTTAGACATGGATGAGGAAAATTCAACCCTTTAATTTTAGGAAGACCTTTTCTTGCAATCGCCAAGGCAAAAATTGATGTTGCCATAAGAGAACTCATACTGTAGGAGAAGAATCACCAATCTTCAAGCTCTTGACTCAAATAAAACAATGTAAGATGAAGGTAAGAAAGTCATTTCAATAGATAACCAAATTGTACAACCTTCATCGCAGGAAACATCACAATGCATCAAACCTGAGCCAACTCATAGCCCCCAAGTCCTCATAGAATAATCACACCAGAAACAAAACCGTAAGATTGACAATTTAGAATAGCAGAAGATACACACCAAAGAAAAGCCAGATCCACACGAAGTAAAACCAAAGGAACCACCAAAAGAGCTCATATGGACATCAAATCAGTTTAAAATAGGAGACCAATTGCTGTTAGACAAATTCGATCCTCACATCACTTCAACAGACCTAAAGAAAAAGGGAGAAATACTCCTTAAGGTACACGATATCTTCCAACACAAAATAGTCGAGGTAAGAAGTCCAATATTCGGTAATTTCAAAGTAAACGCTTCTCGACCTAAACTTTGTCATGAAAATAAAACTGTCAGCAAGAGGGAAAACATTCAAACCTTTAAACCTCCCTAAAATTTTCAAAGACAAGAACAGTCTAGCTTAAGACTATAAACGAGTGCTTCTCAGGAGGCAACCCGAGCACTAATAGTATTTACTTTCAAATTTATTTTCTTTTCTATCCTTCTTTCTTCTCTCAACATTTAAAATAACACAAAAATGCAGATTTCCAGGCCACACGGCCTTACACACGGCCGTGCTCGTGGCCATGTGGACCACCGAACCACCACACTAACCGAGCAAAGCCGTACAAGTCAGTCCACCCACCCCCCAACGTCACGGATCCAACCACCCACACCACAGGCACCGACAAAATAGCACGGCCATGCCTCACGACCGTGCTAAGATACTGACTTATTGAGCACGGGCAAACCACGCCCGTGTATTCCATCCGTGCTTACATGTTGGCCTTTTAGGAATGGGCGTGCCAATCGACAAACGAGCGTGGAAGAATAACACACTCCATAACACGGCCGTGCGATGCGGCCGTGTGAATTGACATACCCTCGGTACACGGGCGTGGGAACGTGCCAGATTTGAAATCTTATTTAAATACCCACAGCCCTTCCCCTTTTTCCCATCTTCTTTCTTCCTTCTCTTTCTTTCAAATTTTTCTCTCTGTTCATAGAAAAGGTCCAAGACTTTTGAGCAACACAAAAATCATGCCGAAGAAATGTAAGAAGGTAAGCATCGTCTCCTCAGAGGAGACCTCAACATGAGTTCATGCCGGCAGCTTCAGCTAATTGACATGCCAAGGGTCTCCAAAACCTTTTCGGTTCTATTTTTCTTTTCTCTTCTCCTTTATTTTCCTTAGCTATACTTTTCTTCTACTTAATTTAATTTATTTCATATTAGTTTCTTGGTTTTAGGTTCTAAAGGCTGCTAGGGAATCATGCCACTTCCACAATCACCAACACTCCGCAGCCTTAGAAATCATACCTACCTCACGAACCATCTGCTAATAAGGACTCCTTAGTCCATTAGTATTTTCTTTAAATTTTAGTTTTCTTCTTAGTCTCCTTCTCTTTATTTTCTTAATCTTCAATTATATTATTAGTATATTATTATTTCTCTAGATCTCTTGGCTATATCTTCCCAGGCTACCCAATTTCTTCATCTAGCAAATTGCTTTTCAGTAGCCACACCACCAGGCCCATAGAAAACACCATCACCGTGACCAAAGACGCTAGGAATCATCCAAAATTCAGGAAGTGTCACTCTACCCCTTCTCTTTTGATTTATCCCATTACTGTTGTGCATTGAGGGCAATGTACATCTTAAGTGTAGGGGGATAAAAGTGCCTAACTTTTCGCATAATTCTCAAATTAATGCCTAATTTTTCATTGTTCTCAAAACCCTGAATTTAGTCTTGATCTTAAGTACTTTTCTCATATTATTAATTAGGGTGAAATTTCTAATGATTTATGATTTTTATTGATATGTCTTTGAATAAGTCATAGTTAATTGTGCATTAATGATTAAATTTGAAGAATACTAGAGAATCGAGCATGATAAGTCTACTTTCTAAAAATTAAAATTGATAGGCTGTTGAACCGAATTTGAGTATCACCTTGAAGTTCAAAATTTATAAGGATTGATGTTAAAAAACACCCATAATTTATGTGATAATTTGAGCTTTATAGAGCATGTACCCTTTTTCATGCTCACTTTATTGATTATGAGCGTGTCAACTTTGAATTGTTATTCTAGATCTTGCCTCATTTATGCATTCGAGACCACATTAATGATTTGATATACTGAGATGATAAAGGCACCTAGGTTTTAACCCATTCGCTCCACTAAAAAGCCTACCTACATAAATAACCCCTAGTGAACCCATTTGATCCTAACAACCCTTTTTATTGAATTACCTGTTTGATATTGACCCAAAACCCTTTGTATTTGTTATCAACATTTTTTTACTATCCCTCTATCGAGAATTGATTTGATGGATTCTTTGAATTAGGTTATTTCAATTATCAAAGTTCATTCTATTATGTTTTTAGTTTGTTCTTAAAAAATCCAAGTTTATTCAATATTAGTAGTATACAAAAGAGCTTAGAGCATTTAAACTACAATTGTTGAAGAAAAAACTCGTATTAAAGTATTATCAAATTTAAAGTGAGAGAAATACTCGTTATTATAGAGTAATTATCAATAGTAGGTATTATTGGCTTTTAATTGATGTAAGTACTTATATTTGTTCATTGTTTCTTGTTAGGTAATTTGTCAAGTCAATCTTGATTCTAACCTTCTAATTCAGCCTATATCCACACCTTTAACCCTAGCTCCGTTACAACCCTAATAAAGACCTTTTGATTTGTGTATCATCTCATATACAGTGGTAGAGATTTGATTTTCAAGCAAGCCTATGGGATTAACTTTTCATGTTTGACTCTTGAGTGCCTTATTGTGAACCTTAAGCACCTTTGAGTGATTTGAGTGAATCTTTAGTGAGGATGTCAATCCTTGTCAGTTTTGAATTAAAGGTAATTACTTAGATAAGGGGAGACACCTATGTTTTCGTACTACTACAAAGGTATGACTTATCTTAATTAAATCTTTAGGGTTCTTCGAATTGAATTATCCATGTATAAATTATCTATGAATTATGATGAGACTTTGTCGATAGGAATTATGAATTATGGAAAGTTCGTTTTAATTATAAGTTGAGAATTTTGCTTGAGGACAAGCAAAAGCTTAAGTGTGGGGGGTATTTGATAAACCATAAAAGTAACATATTTTAATCCCACATTTAGTATTCTTTTGGATGAATTATCCTTGATTTATGTAAAAAGGTGCTCTTAATCCTTTCTTTTCATGTCTTATACTCAGGAAAGCACCTAAGGATAAAAAAATGTAAAACGGGCTTAAAATGAACCAAATTGGGCCAACCCAAGAATTCGACAAGGCCTGGCCCAAAGCCTACACAACCGTGCCTCGCCGCTTACCTAGAGCACGGCCTTAACTCTGTCACACACGGCTGTGCATCATCCATTTACCACACGCAGACGTGCCTGGTGATCTACAATATCGTTCCCAAAATGACAAAATTGAGACATGATCCAACCACGATTTACATTGTAACATCCTTAAAATGGGGTCTCTACATTTTGCATGTGTTTGTATGTGACAATCTGCTTACTGTGCTAGTTTAGCATGTTTTGGGGGCCTAGGCATGGCCTCGGGTTAGGCCTGAGTCATGGCTAAAATTTTTGTTTTGGCACTTAGGAATAGGGAGCTAGGAGGGGTAGGGGTTAAAAGGTATTCTTGGTGTGTTGTGACACAAAGAATCTAGTGGCAAAATGGCAGAAGAGGCACCACTAGGGTACCAGGAAGGTGACGTCATATGCAGGGAAGGAGTGCTCAGGTTCGAGCAGCAGAAATCTCATTTTCTACTTATTATTTTGACACCAAACTGAGGAAGTGGAGTGCTCAGGATGGACTCTGGAGGATAAGAATAGAAGGAGTCAAAAAGATTAAGGTGAGGAAAGTTAGGAGCTTGAATCTTATCTAACTCATTTGAAGGTGTTGGCTGAAATTTGGACTGTGGGGAGGAAGAGTGCAATCAGTTTTGGGTTCTTTGGTTGGTGGCCGAATGTGCTTTGGGGATTAGTTATATAGGCTAGCTTTTGGGAGGCTTCCTCTTTTCTTTGTTGTGTTTGCCGAACCACTCTTGTTGTCTCAATAAAAAGTCGAAAGCAACTCTTTTCACTTCATCTTTTCTTTCTTTCAAACCTCCTTGTGTCGAAAGTTCTTTCTTTCTTGCCGAATCCTTGCTTTTCTATTTTCATTTTATTCCTCCATCTTTACTCTCTTCAAAAGTGAAATACTCTGTCCCTCAATTTCTCTCCTCTTGCATTTTCTCCTCTTTGCCGAATCTATCACTTTCTTTTGGGCCATAGCCGAATCCCTTGGTAAGTATAACTTCTTATTCTTCTTTTCTCGATTGATTTGTTTAATGCTGAATTTCACTTGCCATTCTCTTTTTCTATTTCTCCAATTCGTTATTGATCGGGATCTTAAACTCTTTCTTGTTCTATATCAATGAGGTAGCCGAAATCCACAAATGTCATTAGGACGTGCCGAACTTTGATGATTGGTGGCTGAATCTGTCAGTAAGGTAAGGGGGTAAGTGTTTTACGATTTCAACATCTCCTGTTATGATTAATACTGAAGGCTTTAATCCAAAGATAATGGTACTTGGCCGATTGTAGGAAGGGGTGACGCCAACGTGTAGGTTCTCGGGTTTCGTTTGGATCGTGGTTTCATCTAGATCTTCTAGATCTTTGGGATTTGTTGACTAAGGTAAGGAAATGATAATCTCTTTTGATTTCTAGGATTCATGCTAAAGCCGAATGGCTTTGGATTCCTAATGATATGTCTAACCGATTGTAGGAATGAGGTGGATCTCCGGGATTTGTTGGCTTGCGATTTAAGCCTAAAGGCTCGAGTGTAATCGATTTTGGTAAGGGTTTTATGGTGCGTTATTTCATCCTTCGGGATTGCTTGATGAGCCAAATGACCTTTCGGTTACTAACAAGGTTTTGGCTGAATACAGGAAGGGAGGAAGTAAATGTTTCGGGATTTTCGGGTTCTATTGGTTTGAGAATAGATCGTAGTTTCAGGATTTTGCTAGATTCGCAAATAGTCGGTGTGTAACGCTTAAACACTTCGTTAGTATGATATGTTATTGTGTTAACTGTTGTAGCCATTAAAATCAGTAGTCATGTCTTGTGAGCATGAGCATGGACTACAGGTAAGTCCCCTAATTATGGATCTCGTTATATGCTATCATGTCATTGTTCAATGTTATACCATGTGTTATTTGCATCATCAGGTGTTATTATGTCACGATTGTTATGGACATGATGGTGGGATTGTTGAGAGGAGGGGGAAGAATTATTTGGGCTGTCACCAGTGGTTTTGACCACACGATGGGTTGGCCCCATCTTTGATATTATAATTTGTGACTAAGTCCCAGTCGTTTTGACGACCAGTGGTTTTGACCACATATGAATATTGTGACTTGTCCCAGTGGTTTGGTACCACGGTGGGTTGACCCCACATGTTGATTATGGGATTGTCATCAGTGGTTTTGACCACACGGTGGGTTGGCCCCACCATATGATTTGTGACTACGGTCACCAGTGGTTTTGACCACCAGTGGTTTTGACCACACGGGTAGATAAAGGAGATCGGATGGTTAGGTTATGGGTTGCATGAGTTGCATGTTATACTAATGATTTGTGTAAATGCTTGTACTATCGGGTTGGGGATTTATACACTGAGTCTCGGTGACTCACCTCTTCCCTTATATTTTGAAGATGAGGCGTAGATTGCGGATATGGAGCCGGAGAAGACTCGAGGTGGCCATGCATGCTAGTTTCGAGTTTTGATTTTAAATTACTATTTTAGTTTTATTTATTTCCTTCAATTTGGTTTTGGTTTTGTAGTAAGGCCGCTAAGTATTAATTTGGGTTTTTATTTCTAGATTATATTTTAATTATTTTATGCATATATTTTATAACTTGAATTACTTTATTAACCGAAATCAAATTGAAGTTTACAAAATTATACTCTATATCGGGTTTTTTTTCAACGTTACCATCGGGTGACAATATTCACAAGGTAATAACAAAGTTAATAAAGAGGATTTCAAACCTAAATTTTCAAACCATCTAGTAACAACAAACGAATTTTCAAGCATGAGTTCTCTGGATTTTTTTTTAAGCGACACAAAAATGTTTTTAACATCACCATGTGTAGAGCTTCTCTAAAAGAACGATAAAAAAATTTTCAATAAAATTTTACCGGAACTGGTTTATTCAATCATTTTCACCCCGTAACATGCCATATTCGGTCGTGGTGTATTGACCGGGTTTGGGGTGTTACAATTTTAGTATCAGAGCCAGGTTCAAAAGCTTGACTGTGGGCCCGAGGCCCAAAGTGTTTAAAAGTGGGGTATTGAAAAGTTTTGTGGGAAATGTACATGGTTTGAACAGTATGGCACCGAGTCTTCGGCACCAATCCGCCCAGGTAAGTATCCCTAACCCTTGTGTGATTTGAATGTGGAAGAAATGGGTATTTTGGGATCGTAGATTAGTAGGTTAGGAGTTATTGAACCCTAGGAATAGCCTACTCCAACGCAAAATTACATAAGACTTAAATATCAACTAAACAAACCTCGTGAGTACGCCGCTAAGATTAAGGGTGTGGCAACCGTTGTGCGCATGTCTAGGAATGGATTAGGGGAGCCTGTATTTAAGCAGTCCTAGTGACTCACCTCCTCTTCACTCGAATCCTACCTGGTGCGTAGTGACAATTCACCCTAACTGAGACAACTTATTCACATGCTAAATTCAATAAAACCCGAAAGGGACCAACCACCTTATTTTGTACAACCCTAAAATTAAACCATGGTTTCAAAATTACCAATGTACCCTTGATTTGGAAAATGACCAAAATACCCCTAGTCTGTAAATTGACCAAATTACCCCTAATTTGTAAAAATTACCGAAATACCCTTGGTATGAAAAATTACCTAAGTACCCCCGAAATGAAAATTTCTAAAATACCCTTATTTCGTAAAATCACCTGGAACCATATTTTGGAAATTTACGAAAATATCTCTGGTTTATGAAATTACCAAAATACCCCCGATTTCTAGAAATTTTGAAATACCTATGATTTGTAAAGATTTCCAAATTAACCCTGATTTATTACTGAAATACCCCGATAGGTTAAATTACGAAAATACCCCCGAGTAGTGAAATGATGAGAATACCCATACAAGTGGAGTGAGGGTGGAGGATGTTATTGATGAGTGAATGTGATTCACTGAATAAGGGTAGAAGACTTGAAACGAAAACTTTGTAATGATCAAAAGAACCACTACTAAACTTCTTTACGTAAAACTTATTTGTGGGTAATCAGTGGAACAAAAGCTAATTCATAAAACTTCTTAAAGCAGATTAAATCGCGAGCATAGTCATAAGTTCTAGGGGCGTGGTTGTAATGTGCGAGGCGTGGTAGAAGCGTAATGACCGTATCAGAACCCGTTAGGTCTGGTCAAGGGTTAGAGAACGAGATACCACCACCACCACTAGCTGCTGGGGTTGAGTACCAGGATCAGACGGGGGACGATGCAATGTCGCAGACGATGCTGCGAGTGCTTGAGAGAGTGGCTGGAGCAGGTGGAGGTACGGGAGCTCAGAAATCTATATCTGTGTAACTCCGAACCAATGGAACTGAGGTATTCTGAGGATATCTGGTGTGGCGCCCAACACGGTTGAGTATTGGTTGGAGGCGACGGAACGAATCATGGATGATTTAGATCTGACGGTGGAGGAAAAACTGAAAGGGGTAGTGTCGCTTCTCCGAGATGAGTCATACCAGTGGTGGCTCACGGTTCGGGATGGTGCTGCAGCAGATGATCTCACTTGGGATTATTTCAAGGCGACTTATCAAAAGAAGTATGTTGGGACCAGTTATATTGATGCACAGAGGAAGGTGTTTCTGAGGCTAGTTTAGGGGAATAAGTCCGTATCAGAGTACGAGGCAGAATTTTTAAGGTTGAGCCGGTATGTACGAGGCATCGTGGCTACAGAGCATGAGCGATGTGTTAGGTTCGAGGACGGATTGAGGGATGATCTGAGATTGCTGATTGCTCCACAGTAGGAGAGAGAGTTTGCGGTTTTAGTGGAAAAGGCCAAAGTTATGGAGGAAGTGAAACAGTCGGTAAGACAGAATCAGGATAAGGGATGGAATAAAAGGAATTTCAGATCATCTGGGTCTACGGGAAATCAATAGAAATAGGGTAGATATAGTGGGCTGAATCAAGCTGCTAGGCCTACTACTACTAATACTCAGTGGCCGCCACGGTGTGCTCGGTGTGGGAAGTCTCACACGGAGAATGTTGGACTGGAAATAGAGGATGTTTTGAGTGTGGATCGATGGAGCACCAAGTGAGGGATTGTCCACGGAGGTCAGCTAGGTTGCAGTCTAGGGATCAGAATCGTACTCAGAACAGGAGGGATGGTCAGTAGCCACAGAGGGGCCGTGGTGCAGCCAGGGGAGGTAATGGCTCTGGTAGAGGCCATGGAGCACTGAGCAGAGGTGCAAGAGGTACAGAGGCGAGACAGCTTGGATTGGTCTACGCAGCGAGGCGTTGAGAGGAGGGCGATGCACTGGACGTCATAACCGGTATGTTCTTAATCTTTGGACTACCTTATAATGCTTTGATAGATGTGGGTTCGACGCACTCATACGTAGCTAGTAGCATAGTGGAAATTATGAACTTAAACTCTGAGATTACTTCTAGGAAGATGACAGTGATAAGCCCTCTAGGTCACTCTGTAGAAGTAAGTAAACTATATAGGGAAGTACCCCTAGAACTTCAAAGGGTCGTATTTTTGGCCAATTTGATGGAACTGCATTTGGGGAGTTCGATCTGATTTTCAGGATGGATTGGCTGGTGAAGTACCAGGCCAGTTTAGATTGCGCGGCTAAACGCCTAGTGTTGAGGACAATAGAAGGTGAGGAGGTGGTGATGATAGGTAATAGGAGAGATTACTTATCCAATGTGGTCTATGCACTGAAGGCGGAGAAAATGGTAAGGAAGGGTTGTGAGGCATTCATGGTGCATGTTTGTGCTTTGGAAGCCAAGGATGCAGCTATTGAGAGTGTCTGAACTGTAGGGGAATTTAATGATGTATTCTAGAGGAACTTTCGGTCTGCCTCCAGATCGCGAAGTTGAATTTAGAATAGACCTGTTACTCGAAACTGCGCCAGTGTCTATTGCCCCGTATAGAATGGTGCCAAAAGAAATTGGTAGAGCTGAAGGCTCAAATTCAGGAATTGTTGGATCGAGGTTTCATCCGACCGAGTATATCTCCTTGAGGAGCGCCAGTGCTCTTTGTTAAGAAGAAAGACGGTACAATGCGGATGTGTATAGACTACCGCCAAGTGAAAAAGTTAACGATAAAAAATAAGTATCCATTGTCCAGGATTGAAGACTTGTTTGATCAGCTAAAAGGGGCATCGATTTTCTCGAAGATAGATCTAAGGTCAGGGTATCATCAGCTTAAGGTGAAAGAGGCTGATGTCCACAAGATGGCGTTTCGCACTCGTTATAGACACTACGAGTTTCTGGTAATGCCATTTGGGTTGACTAACGCACTGGCGACATTTATGGACTTGATGAATCGGGTGTTCCAGCAGTACTTAGACCAATTTGTCGTGGTATTTATAGACGACATATTGGTGTACTCAAAGACCGAGGAGGATCAGGATGCACACTTGCGGGTAGTTTTGCAAATTCTAAGGGAAAACTAGTTATTTGCCAAGTTTAGTAAGTGCGAGTTCTAGCTTAGGGAGATGACTTTCTCAGGTCACGTAGTGTCAGCTGAAGGGATTAGAGTGGACCCTCGCAAGATTGAGGCAGTGTTGGACTGGAAACCTCCTAGGTCGGTTGTAGAAATTCAGAGTTTTCTAGGTCTAGCAGGGTATTACCGAGATTTGTGGAAGGGTTTTCTCTAATCGCGACGCCGTTGACCAAGTTGTTGAGGAAGGGAGTTCCATTTGTGTGGTCGAAGAAACGACAGGAAAGTTTCGACAAGTTGAGGAAGATTCTGACGAAAGCTCCAGTTCTGGTTTAGCCTGAGGCAGGAAAGGTATTCACGGTCTACTATGATGCATCACATACTGGCTTGGGATGTGTGCTGATGCAAGAAGGGAAAGTAATGGCATATGCGTCTCAACAGCTGAGACCGCATGAGGGTAACTACCCGACTCATGACTTGTAGTTGGCTGTAGTGGTTTTTGCCTTCAAGATATAGAGGCACTATTTGTATGGGGAAAAGTCGATAGTTTACACGGATCACAAGAGTCTGAAGTACCTCTTGACTCAGAAGGATTTAAATTTGAGGCAGCGAAGGTGGATCGAGTTGTTGAAGGACTACGACTGCTCGATTGAGTACCATCCGGGTAAGGCTAACGTAATGGCTGATACGTTGAGCCGTAAGGTGGTAGCGAACTTACAAGCGGTGTTTTCTCATCTTAGCCTGTATGACGATGGGAGTCTTTTGGCAGAATTACGGGTTAAGCCGACTTGGGTAAAGTAGATTAAAGAGAAACAGTTAGTGGATGAGGGTTTGAATGCTCGGAGGTTGCCAGTACAGAATAGTGGGTTGGAAGGTTACAGCTTGACCAACGATGGAGTGTTGTGTTTCCAAGGGAGAGCTTGTATGCCGAAGGACATCGAGTTGAGGCAAAAGATTCTTCAGGATGCACATGGCAACCCATACGCTATGCATCCTGGAGGTAGCAAGATGTACCGAGATTTACGAGAGTAGTTTTGATGGCCAGATCTGAATCGGGAAGTGACTGAGTTTGTGGTTAAGTGTCTGACGTGTAACACCCCAAACCCGGTCAATACACCACGACCGAATCTGGTATGTTACAGGGAAAAAGGTTTTTAAGAGGTTTAGGTTTGAGTTTAAATGTTTGAGGAAACCACTCCGCTAAAGTTTTGTATTAGAAGAAAAACTTGAATAGGTTAGATTGAAATCCGATGATGTATTTGAAAACCCGGGAAAATTTGAAATACTTACTCTGATGGGTAGACAAAACAGGTTTATCTCGTTAAGATGTTTGAGTTGTTTATTATTGTTACAAAAACATTCTGTCTTAGTAGAAAATCGTGTTTAAGTTAGAAAACATTTTAGTTCTTCTTTATTCCAAGTCTTAGTGTGATACCCGATGGTATAGTTTAAAATGTCGCTTTTGTAGTTTTGAAATCGTTATCTTTCCAAATTTTAGCACATTTTAACCGAGTTAATTCGTTAAGGCATACTAAACATTTACTTTAAGCATAAATAAGCAAACCATAATTTTAAAAGGCCTTTTACATTTAAAATAAAACCACATAGAAATAAATAACTAATGTACCAAATTTTATAAAGTCCGAGCAAATCCTTTATTTGCATGGCATGAGCACCTCGAGTCCATCCGGCTCCATGTCCGCGTCTATGTGTCACCTAAAAAGTCAAAGGAGAGAGTGAGTCGCAAGACTCAGGTGTATAATTCCTCTCCCAGGTATAACATGCCAACACACATATCATAAGAATAATGCAAGCAATGCACCGATCCTAGCCAACCATATCGCCTTTTCTACCCGTGTGGTACCAAACCACCGGTGGTGCCAAACCACCGGTGACCCAAAGTCACGATATCCATACTGTGGTACCAAACCACTGGTGACCCGAAGTCACGAATAATCCAATGATGGGGCCAACCCATCGTGTGATACCAAATCACTAGCGACAATCCCATATCTCATAAGTGGGGCCAACCCACGGTGGTGTCAAACCACAGGGACGAGTCGCAATGAGGTGCCAAACCTCTGGTGTCCCAAAGACACAATGTGATACCAAATCACTGGTGACCGTAGTCACAAATCCGATGATGGGGCCAACCCATCGTGTGATACCAAATCACTGGCGTCAATCCCAGATAGTCAATCGTGGGGCCAACCCAATCGTGGTACTAAGCCACTGACGAGGCGAGGTGCCAAACCTCCGTGACCCAAAGTCACAAAATATCATTGTGGTACCAAACCAACCGGAGGTGCCAAACCTCGGTGTCCCAAAGACACAAAGTGTCCCAAAGACACGGATATCATACTCCCCTCCTCTCATATCACCCAATCACATATCATACTAGATGCAAAATCGTGCAATCATACTATCATGCTCACATGCTTAATATGGCATCTCAAAGTATCAAAAATCATGATATCATCATCATCACATAACTCATAATGAAACGGACTTACCCGAATCCGTATCCATACCTCAATGGGTATCGAAATAATCAATCACACTGTTTCATTTACACAAATAGGTTATCACATTATTAAGTTAAGATAGTGTGTTGATTTACACACCTGAAATAGCGAAGATTAACTCCTAAGAACCGATCTAAGCCCCTTGATCGTCTCGATAACCCCGATCCTACAATCGGCCAACAATGGATTAGTCACTATACCATTCGGCCAAAAATAGGTAACCCAAGGGGTTGCGTTAGCCTTACCTTAGACTCGATTTGGTTTCCTACCAAATTCGAACCCAACAATGGTTCCTTTAGAAATCGGCTTCACCCTAGAAAGAAAGTGGTTAATTCTTTGGAACCATATACTTAATCGAAAACTAAACAAATCAACCACGAGCAATCATCTCACCATCACTTACCGATTGTAACAGAGTAAAGCCTTTCCTTGCTTGATTTGAACCCAAGGGACCCTATACTGAAAAATGATTACCAACAAGAAGTTAACACCTTTTAACCGAATCAAATCAGCCCTTAACATACCAAAAATCGATAAAATACCAGAGAAAAGGGAAATGGCCATTCGGCCTAGTACTTACCCTCTTAGTAGACCAATTGTACAAGACTCCAATCAAGGGAAATAGGTTCGGCAACACCCTTGATCAAGAAAAGAAGAGCTTTAAAGAAAAACAAAGAAGAAAAACGGCAAGGGTTGTAGTAAGGTACGGCTAATAGGTTTTGAAAAAGAAAGGAAAATAAAGAAAAGATGAATGGATGAATAGAGGGGGTGCTTTCGGTTTTGTGTGAAAGAAAAGAGAGTAAATGAGAGGAAATGGGTGGATATTCGGCCAATGAGTTCTTGAAAAAGAATAGGAAATGGAGAAGAAAGTTTTGGAGAGACTTTCGGCTAACAAAGTTTCGAAAGAGAAAAGAGTTGAAAAGGGATACTAGGGTCGGCTTTGTTCAAATGAAAAAAATAAAAGAGAAAAGCAAGGTAGAATTTCTGCAGTGATGGTGCTTGGGGTTTCGGTTTACACAAATGACAAAAAAAGAAGAATGCAAAAGAACACTCGGCTCACCAAGATGTAGAAAGAGTGCAACGTTGGCAAATAAGGTTGCTTTGTGTTTCGGTTTCAAGGAGCAAAAATGGAAGGTTCTTTTTCGGCTTAGGCTATTTGCAAGTGAAGAGAGTTTTTTGTTAGCTTTTGACTAAACTAAAAATTGGCTTAACCAAAGAGAACTTGTGACCGAAAAACACACATGCCAAAGGCAATTTCGGCACCCTCCAAACACCAACCGGCCACACATTCCCTCCCCTTAAACTCTCACCAAATCCGGCCAAACTCCCCCCATTTACTCCCAAACCACCAATTCAAATACCATGACCAAGTCTCCCTCCTACATTTGCTCTCCACCCACCGTTTGAAAGAGTTGACAAGGTCCAAGCTAGAGTTCAAACTTCCCACAACTCTTCCCTTCATGCCGTCAAAATGGGAGTCAAAATGGGCATTTTGCAACTCGAACACAGGACCTCTCCCCCCTTTCATTTAACGCCAAGCACATGCTCCTAGTGGCGCCTTGCTTGCCACTCTGCCAACTCAATTCTTGTGTTAAAAATTCACCTGAATTAATTATAAACCCCAGCTCCTTCAGCTCTTATCCCTTAAAGCCCAAAAACAAAAACTTTCCCACCTACTCAGGCACACTCCTAGCCTACAACTAAGCCCCAAAACCACACAAACAACAACATGGCACACCATAGACATGCAAACAATGCCAAAAATAAAATAGCCCTTAACCCGGGATATTACATAACGTGTCAGCAGGTCAAAGCTGAACATCAATTTTCGTCAGGTTTGCTTTAGCTGGTGAAGATTCCTCAGTGGAAGTGGGAAAAAATCACTATGGACTTTGTCAGTGGGCTACCCCTTACGCCTAGCAAGAAGGACTTAGTCTGGGTGGTTGTGGATCGTTTGACTAAATTGGCTTATTTCATACCGGTGAGGGTTGATTATTCACTCCAGAAGTTAGCCAAGTTGTATGTGGCCGAGATAGTAAGGTTGCATGGAGTGTCAGTGTCAATTATCTCGGATAGGGATCCCAGGTTCACGTTGAGGTTCTGGAGAGCTTTGCATCAGGCTTTGGGTACAAGGTTGGATTTCAGCACAACTTTTCACCCACAATCTGATGGACAATCTGAGAGGGTGATTCAAATTTTAGAAGACATGTTAAGGGGCTGTGTTTTGAATTTTAGTGGTAGTTGGGAGGAGTATCTACCATTGGCAGAGTTCGCTTATAACAATAGTTATCAAACGAGTATCCAGATGGCACCATATGAGGCACTATATGGACGGAAATGTCATACTCCTACGTGTTGGACAGAATTGTGTGAATGGCAAATATTAGGTCCGGAGTTGGTGGCAGAAACTGAGGATAAGGTTAAGGTGATTCGGGCTTGTCTTAAGGAAGCGTCGGGCAAGCAGAAGTTTTATGTCGATCTTAAGCGCAGGGATATAGAGTATGCAGTGGGTGATAAGGTTTTTCTGAAGGTATTGCCATGGAAGAAAGTGTTGAGATTTGGGCAAAAAGGGAAGCTAAGCCCTAGGTTTATCGGGCCGTATACGGTATTGAAGCGAGTGGGGCCAGTAGCTTATCAACTCGAGCTACCGGCAGAGTTAAGACAGATTCATGACGTCTTCCATGTTTTGATGCTTAGGCGCTATCGATCAGATCTGTCACACGTTGTGCCAGTTGTGGAGATTGAGGTGAGCTCAAACTTATCTGTCGAGGAAGAACCGGTATAGATTTTGGCTCGGGATGTCAAGGTCTTGCGTAGAAAGTCAGTTCCCTTAGTGAAAGTGTTATGGCGGAACCATGGTACGGAGGAGGCCACGTGGGAACTATAGGATGTGATACGACAGCAACACCCCCAACACTTCTGACAAGGTAATTTCAAGGCCAAAATTATTTTTAAGGGGGATAGAACTGTAACATCCTTAAAATGGGGTCTCTGCATTTTGCATGTGTTTGTATGTGACAATATGCTTACTGTGCTAGTTTAGCATGTTTTGGGGACCTAGGCATGACCTTGGGTTAGGCCTGAGTCATGGCTAAAATTTTTGTTTTGGCACTTAGGAATAGGGAGCTAGCAGAGGTAGGGGTTAAACGGTATTCTTGGTGTGTTGTGACACAAAGAATCTAGTGGTAAAATGGCAAAAGAGGCGCCACTAGGGTACCAAGAAGGTGACGTCATATGCAGGGAAGGAGTGCTCAGGTTCGAGCAGCAAAAATCTCGTTTTCTTCTTATTATTTTGATGCCAAGCTGAGGAAGTGGAGTGCTCAGGATAGACTCTAGAGGATAAGGATAGAAGGAGTCAAATAGATGAAGGTGAGGAAAGTTAGGAGCTTGAATCTTATCTAACTCATTTGAAGGTGTTGGCTAAAAGTTGGACTGTGGGGAGGAGGAGTGCAATCGATTTTGGGTTCTTTGGTTGGTGGCCGAATGTGCTTTGGGGATTAGCTATATCGGCTAGCTTTGGGGAGGCTTCCTCTTTTCTTTGTTGTGTTGGCCGAACCACTCTTGTTGTCTCAGTAAAAAGCCGAAAGCAACTCTTTTCACTTTATCTTTTCTTTCTTTCAAACCTCCTTGTGCCAAAAGTTCTTTCTTTCTTTTTACTGAATCCTTGCTTTTCTATTTTCATTTTCTTCCTCTATCTTTACTCTCTTCAAAAGGCGAATACTCTGTCCCTCAGTTTCTCTCCTCTTGCGTTTTCTCCTCTTTGCCGAAACTATCACTTTCTTTTGGCTCATAGTCGAATCTCCTGGTAAGTATAACTTTTTATTCTTCTTTTCTCGCTTGATTTGGTTAATGCCAGATCTCACTTGCCATTCTCTTTTTTTATTTCTTCAATTTGTTATTGATCGGGATTTTAAACTCTTTCTTCTTCTATATTAATGAGGTAGCCGAAATCCCTAAATGTCATTAGGGTGTGTCAAACTTTGGTGATTGGTGGCCGAATCTGTCAGTAAGGTAAGGGGGTAAGTGTTTTGCAGTTTCTACATCTCCTGTTGTGATTAATATTGAAGGCTTTAATCCAAAGATAATGGTACTTGGCCGATTGTAGGAAGGGGTGATGCCAACGTATAGGTTTTCGGGTTTCGTTTAGATCGTGGTTTGGATCTAGATCTTCTAGATCTTTAGGATTTGTCGACTAAGGTAAGGGAATGATAATCTCTTTTGATTTCTAGGATTCATGCTAAAGCCGAATGGCATTGGATTCTTAATGATATGTCTAACAGATTGTAGGAAGGATGTGGATCTCCGGGATTTGTTGGCTTGCGATTTAAGCCTAAAGGCTAGGGTGTAATCGATCTTGGTAAGGGTTTTATGGTGCGTTATTTCATCCTTCAGGATTGCTTGATGAGCCAAATGGGCTCTCAATTACTAACAAGGTTTTGGCCGAATACAGGAAGGGAGGAAGTAAACATTTCAGGATTTTCGGGTTCTATTTGTTTGAGAATAGATCGTAGTTTTGGGATTTTGCTAGATTCGCAAATAGTCAGGTGTGTAACGCTTACACACTTCGTTAGTATGATATGTTATTGTGTTAACTGTTGTAGCCATTAAAATCGATAGTCATGCTTTGTGAGCATGAGCATGGACTCCGGGTAAGTCCCCTGATTATGGATCTCGCTATATGCTATCATGTCATTGTTCAATGTTATGCCATGTGTTATTTGCATCATCATGTGTTATTATGTCACGATTGTTATGGATATGATGGTGGGATTGTTGAAAGGAGGGGGGAAGAATTATTTGGGCTGTCACCAGTGGTTTTGACCACACGACGGGTTGGCCCTGTCTTTGATATTATAATTTGTGACTAAGTCCTAGTGGTTTTGACCACCAGTGGTTTTGACCACATATGAATATTGTGACTCGTCCCAGTGGTTTGGTACCACAGTGGGTTGGCCCCACATGTTGATTATGGGATTGTCATCAGTGGTTTTGACCATACGGTGGGTTGGCCCCACCATATGATTTGTGACTATGGTCACTAGTGGTTTTGACCACACTTATATGATTTGTGACTATGGTCACCAGTGGTTTTGACCACCAGTGGTTTTGACCACCTGGGGCAGATAAAGGAGATCGGATGGTTAGGTTATGGGTTGCATGATTTGCATGTTATACTGATGATTTGTGTAAGTGCTTGTACTATCGGGTTGGGGATTTATACACTGAGTCTTGGTGACTCACCCCTTCCCTTATATTTTGTAGATGAGGCGTAGATTGCGAATATGGAGCCGGGGAGGACTCGAGGTGGCCATGCATGCTAGTTTCGGTTTTGATTTTAAATTACTATTTCGGTTTTATTTATTTCCTTCAATTTGGTTTTGGTGTTGTAATAAGGCCGCTAAGCATTAATTTGGGTTTTTATTTCTAGATTATATTTTAATTATTTTATGCATATGTTTTATAACTTGAATTACTTTATTAACTGGAATCAAATCGAAGTTTACAAAATTATACTCTATATCGGGTTTTTTTTCAACGTTACCATCGGGTGACATTATTCACAAGGTAATGACAAAGTTAATAAAGAGGATTTCAAACCTAAATTTTCAAACCATCTAGTAACAATAAACGGACTTTCAAGCATGAGTTCTGTGGATTTTTTAAGCAACTTAAAAACGTTTTTAACATCACCATGTGTAGAGCTTCTCTAAAAGAACAATAAAAGAGTTTTCAATAAAATTTTACCGGAACTGGTTTATTCAATCATTTTCACCCCGTAACATGCCAGATTCGATCGTGGTGATTGACCGGGTTTGGGGTGTTACATACACAGGCGTGTGCCATGGTCGTGCCCCTACCGCGGGAATGAGCAATTTCACTCGGAATTAGATGCTTGAAGCTAAAGAAACATACTCCTAAGTCTACTTAAACACCGTAATAGTAATTCTACTTGAAAGAGGTACTTAGGAGCCAAGTAAAGCATCTTAAAAGCCTATATAAGCAACCCAAGGCAGACATTGAGAAGACGGTTTTTGGTAGAGGCTTTTGCCGAAGCTTTCATCTTTTAGTGAATCACTTGAAGATAGCCAGTTGATCCATCTCAAGAAGCCAGTGTTCTATTCAAGATGGAGGATCTCTCCTTCAATTCCTTCAGGGAGTTCTAGGGATTTCTTATGTTTTGTTTTATTTTTTCTCTTGGGATGTTTTCTTATTTAGTTATGAACTAAACCCTTCAGATACCTGAAGGGGATGAAACCTATGATGGATTTTGTTATTTGATTTCTAAATTATATGATAAGTACTTAGTTTGTTCTTAATTATGTTGCTTAATTTAATCTGATGTGCTTAGGTGGAGGAGGAATAGACCCTGCCTAAGAGTAGATCTACCATAATTGAGCGGAGTTGATCGGGCGCCTAGAGATAGGGTTACTAGATTTTGCTAGGATTAGAGTGGAACCTAATATGAAAATCCATTGATTGATTTACTGCTTCCTTAGGGGGTTATTATAGGAGAACAAGAGTTCCACTAATTAACCTAAAGTTAGACGTTATTCACCTCGAGAGAGTGTTTAATATAGGTTAGGAAGTCTCACGGATCAAGCTAAGTAAAGAAATCATATGGTTTGGGAAATAAATGATAAGTGAAGTCATAGATGGATTCTTCTTGAGGGTATCGTCTTCATCAACTAAGTTTTCCTAAAGTCTTTCTCCAATTCATTCTTTTGTCTTCGCATTTTGTTTAGTTTTTCATTAGATTAATAAACCAATCACTCCATATTTCAGGCTAAATAATAGAAAGAAAGTGAGTAGTAGTACTTTTAGGTTCCCTTGGGTTCGATAAGATATTCTTGCCTAAACTATACTACTGTTTGATAGGTGCACTTACCTCTATCATTGTCATAGTTAGTCTACAGGTTCGATCATTCTTTTTATAAATATTAAAACTCGACTGTTTGACACGATCAACTAGCATGCAACGCTGAAAAGTAGCAGGAGCATTACATAATCCAAAAGACATTCTATGATAAGCAAACGTACCATATGGAGATGTAAAAGTTATCTTTTCTTGATCCTTGGAAGCTATTGGGATTTGGAAGTAGGCAGAGAGTCCGTCTAGGAAGCAATAGTACATATCCCCAGATAATATTTCTAACATCTGATCAATGAAGGGTAAGGGAAAGTGATCTTTTCTTGTGGCATCGTTCAACTTCCTATAGTCAGTCAGACTCTCCAACCTGTGACTGTTCTTGTTGGAATTAATTCATTCCTTTCGTTGGCTACAATAATCATGCCTTCCTTCTTTGGAACAACCTGCACAGGACTTGCCCAAGTACTATCAAAATACGATAAACAACTCCAGCATCTAGAAGTTTAATTACCTTTGCTTTAACAACTTCCTTCAAGTTGGGATTTAAATGTATTTGAGGCTGCACACATGGTTTATATTCATCTTCCATTAAAATTTTGTGGGTGCAAAACGATGGACTTATTCCTTTAATATCAGAATTCTTCCAAGCTATGGCTCTTTTATGCTCCTTTAGTACCTGTGGTAACTCGCCTTTCTCATTGGGTTCCAATTCTGATGAAATAATTACTGGTAATGTAGAATTATCTCCAAGAAATGCATACTCTAAGTGATTTGGTAACTGTTTCAATTCCAATTTGGGAGGTTCTTCAATAGAAAGTTTTTGTTTTAGCTCGTTGTCTATTTCAATGCCCTCATACTTCTTTTGTCTTGGGGAAGAAGTATTAGAATTTAACTCACTTTTTTATCTCCCCCATCTCAATGGTATCATCATCTACCTCCTCACCTTGGGCTAGACACATTCCCAACGTGTCTTTATGTATGATTTCCTGAAAAGAATCTCGAATAGAATGATCAATAGTGTCGATAAAATAACAGGAATCATCTTGCTCTCTAGAGTATCGAATAGCATCATAAATTTTAAAAATAATTTCCTCATGACATATCCTTAGCACAAGTTTACCATCACCCATGTCAATAACAGCCCTAGCAATAGCTAAAAATGGGCATCCTAAAATTAAAGGAACTTCAACATCCTCATCCATGTCAAGCACAAAAAAATCAATAGGGAATATGAATTTATCAACCTTTAGCAAAACATCTTCAATAATTCCCCTAAGATATTTAATAGTTCTATCAGCTAATTGAATACTCATCCTAGTAGGTTTTGGTTCCCCAAGACCAAGCTGCTTGAACATTTTATAAGGCATTAAATTAATGCTAGAACCTAAGTCAGCTAATGATTTCTCAATATCTAAGTTACCAATTAAACAGGAAATAGTGAAACTTCCTAGATCTTTCAATTTGGTTGGTAACATATTTTGGAGAATAGCTGAACATTCCTCGCTAAGCTCTACGGTTGATAGCTCTTCAAACTTCCTTTTATTTGTTAAAAGCTCTTTTAAGAATTTTGTGTACGTAGGCATCTGCGAAATAACTTCAACAAAAGGTAAGTTAATATTAATTGTTTAAAAAGTTCAAGAAATTTACCGAATTGTGCGCCATGCAATCTTTCTTCAACTTTGCTTGATATGGGATTGGTGGTTTGTGTTCTTTAAGAATAGAAGTTGCATTCTCATTTACTTCATCATCCTTTTTCTAATCAGTTTCTTGTGGCATCTTCTTTTCAACTTCCACCAACTACTTCCCACTTCTTAGTGTGACTACCTTTACATGCTATTTTGGGTTGGGTTCGGTGTTACTAAGTAAACTACCTGGTTGCCTTTCAAAAACTATCTTAACCAGCTGTCCAATTTGATTCTTAAGCCATTGAATTGATGGTTGATGATTTTTTAATGCCATCTTAGTATTCTAAAAATGAGTCTCTGATACCGAAATAAACTTTTCTAGCATATCTTCAAGGCTCGATTTTCTCTCTTACTTATAGGGTGATTGGAAACCTGAAGGGGGTTGTTGTCTTTGATTTCCTTAATCACCCCATGAAAAATTAGGATGGTTCCTCCAACCTGGATTGTAAGTATTACTATAAGGGTTATTTTGAGGTCTAGAATTGTTACCCATATAGTTTATCTGTTCGTTTTCTATGCCAGGGTTGTAGGATGGATATTCTGTTGTGTTAGTTCCTCCTCCATTCATATCGCATTGCATCACTGAGTGTACCTGCGAAGAACCACACAAACCATCAATTTTCTTACTTAAAAGCTCTACCTGGTTTGATAGCATGGTCACTACGGCGAGATCAAAAACACTGGCTGCCTTCGTTGGCTTTGTCCTCATAACTTGCCACTGATAATTATTTAGTGACATCTCTTCAATGAATTTGTAAGTAGCCATAGGTATTTTGTTGTTTAGTGTACCGACGGTGGTTGCATCAATCAACTACCTAGTTGAAGGGTTCACACTATAACACCCCAAACTCGGCCCAAACGCTACGACTAGATCTGCCATGCTACTGGTCAAATGTTAAAGTTTAAATTCTCTGGTTACATTGAAAAACATGGATTTGGGAAAAAGTAATTTTTTGGGAGCACTATGTGTTGGAAACTTTCTTTGTTGGGTTTAAAGATCTCAGTTTTTTTTATTCCGATATCCATTAAATAAGTGTTCTTTTTTTATGAAAATCGTTGTTTTGCATTAAGCGTGTTTGAAACTCCCATTTTTAGTACTTCTTATGATTAAGCCCTTAAAATATAAATTTATAATCCATAATCATTAACCACTAGAAACCGAAAATTTATGCTAAGAGGCCTTATTACATGCTAACGAAAACAAACCCAAAATTTAAAATTAAAGAAAAACCAAAATAAGTTTACTTAAATAAAAGACTTTATGGCCCCTCGAGTCCGACTCGGCTCCCGTATCCACGATCTACTACTCATCTTGAAGGTTAAGAAAAATAAAGGGTGAGTCACCAAGACTCGGTGTGTAAATCCCTAAACCACATAAATGACTCGAGGCCTACAATCGCATACTGGGCCTCAGCCCACACATAATGACAAGAACAAGTACATGCGATATGACCCAACCCAACCTAAAATTCCATCCTCTACACGCCAACCTTTACCAGCCATCACACCGCGGGGATTTCTACAATCAACCCACCAACCACTACACACCATTTTGATAGCCATGTTGCTAGTTATAATGCTGATCACTATGTGACCTTAAAATCAAATGTGGCAAACCCACCGATTACCATGTGACCTTATAATCAAATGTGGCAGAGCCACCGATCACTAAGTGACCTATTGAGCATGCTCTTGCCCTTCATCATATTAACCCCATCCCATGCATACATACATACAAAAGCAAGAACAATATACCATCTACAATATAACAGGTTATCACATACATCGATACACATAGAAAATTTGCTATGTTTTCGTACCTGGCATCCCTTGCCTAACCCCTACGGGTTATTCGACTGTCCATACAGCCTTTTTCGGCTTTTTAGCCCATAACATGTATGATACAGAAAAACTAATGTGATAAAGATCTACACACCTAATTACAGACAAGATGATACTTTCTATGTCGACACTGTCAGTAGCCGATACGACTACTAACTGCCTATGGTTTTGTTCTATACCCGGTCCACAACCCGGTGGCCAATCTTTGATAGTAGACACCGAACGCTTCTTAAACTTAGCGGTTGGGTTTACGGGTCCAATCCCCTCCTTCGCATGATCGACATTTGATTCCATCAAAAGACCTTATTAGTCGCTACCATCATAACATATGGTTGTTAATCCATAACATAGGGTTAAGATCACGAATACGATAAACGAACCTAATGAAAATCTAAAGAGAACCTTTACCTCAAAATCCCGAAAGAGATAGAGTTCAGAGACTAGGGGTTTCTAGCTTTTGCGATCTAGATGATCCGATCTACTTTGATTCCCAAAATGTCGCCCCAAGATAAGGACATAAGAACAGTCAAAACGTTACTCAAAAGATAACCTTGCCACCTCAATTAGCCTTTCGGCTTTGGCCTCCAAAAACTGAAAATGAAAGGTGAAATATGAAGGAAATCGTCACTTACCTTATCATAAAGGATTCAGCAATTCCTAGAAGGTTTCAGATTTTGTGAAAAAAGCAATTAAGAGAAGAAAAAGAATATGAAGAAGTGATAGGAATGGTATGGAGACAAAGAGAATTTCAGGAAGACTAGGGTGGGTTCGGCTTTAGCAGAATAATGAGAAAAGAGAATGAAAAAACTTAAAATGCCAAAAAATGTGAGGAGGACCCTCACCTGACTATTCCCAATTTCGGCACCTATCAACCCCAAAAGCCAAAATTTGCAGAAAAACAACAAGCACTGAGTCCTATGGCTAAAGAAAATTTGGCACCCCCTAGCATAAACCAAAATCGATGCCTCCTCCCTCAAAGAGTTGGAAATTCTGCCACTACCTTGCTCCCTAGATAAGTCCTAGATTTTCTCCCTTATCCTTATATGATCACTCATCCACAAGTGGCATGAATAAAACCACCTCTTATTCCCTTTATCAGCCACATTATCCAACTCACACAACTCCTTATTTTTAAGCATCCCAGCCGACTCTAACACCACCCCTTTCTAACGCCAAAAATTAATTAAATAAAGTGACCTTGCTGTGACTCGAACCTCCTCCCTACCTCCCTTGTGGCGTCACCTCACTGTGCTCCAAGAGGCGCCTCCCTGCCTCTTCATCACATCAATTATTGTGTCAAAAACACAAATAATATCATTTATGCCCTAACCCAGCTGGCTCTCCACTAATGTGCCTAACAACAAATTTTTGCTAAGGCCTTGGCCCAACTCTGAGCCCATTCTGGACTCTAACTAGCATATTAAGCACAACAACACATCAAATGCAAAGCCCCACAAATTCAGGATGTTATAGTTCTACCTCCCTTAAAGAAATTTTGGCCTCGAAATTACCTGGTCAGAACAGATGCGGGTATTGCTGCCGCATTGCTTCCTCTGGTTCCCAAGTAGCCTCCTCAGAACCGTGATTCCACCACAGAACCTTAACCAACAGAACCATTTTCCTTCGCAATACTTTGACATCATGATCCAGAATTTCCAATGGTTCCTCCTCAAAGGATAGATCAGGTCTTACTTCGATTTCCTCCACAGGCACCACATGAGATGGATCTCAACGATAGCGTCTTAACATATAGACATGAAATACATCGTGAATCTGGCTTAATTCTGAAGGTAGCTCAAGCTGATAGGCTACCAGTCCCACCTATTTTATCACCCGGTAAGGTCTGATGAATCTGGGACTTAATTTACCTTTCCATCCAAACCTCAGCATTTTCTTCCATGGCGACACCTTTAAGAACACCCTGTCACCTACTGTGAACTCTATGTCCTTACGCTTCAAATCAGCTTAGGACTTCTGTCTATATGACGCTTCCTTTAATTGAGCCCGAATTAACTCAACCGTCTCCTCTGTCTTGGTAACCAATTCTGGCCCCAAAATCTGACGTTTCCCTAACTCCGTCCAATAGGTAGGAGTACAACACCTTCGCTCGTACAATGCTTCATAGGGCGCCATTTGAATACTAGACTGCTAGCGGTTTTTGTAAGCAAACTCTGCCAATGGTAAAAACTCTTCCCAACTACCCCTGAAATCAATGACACAACCTCTCAACATGTCCTCTAAGATCTAAATTACCCGCTCAAACTGACCATCGGTCTAAGGATGAAACGTTGTACTAAAATCTAATTTTATACCCAACGCTTGATGCAACGCCTTCCAAAATCGTGACGTGAACCTCGAGTCCCTGTCCGATATGATTGATACAGGTACTCCATGTAGCCTCACTACCTCCGCTATATATAACCTAGCCAACTTCTGCAGAGAGTAATCAACACGTACAGGTATGAAATGAGCAGACTTCATCAAGCGATCAACAATCACTAAAACCGGATCTTTCTTAGTAAGCGTGAGAGGTAGCCCACTAACAAAGTCCATTGTGATTCTTTCCCATTTCCATTGTGGAATCTACACCGGCTGCAACAACCCTGATGGTAACTGATGCTCGCTTTTACCTACTGACAGGTCAAACACTTACTCATAAACTCGGTCACCTCTCGCTTTAGGCCCGGCCACCAGAACTGTTCTCGCAAATCCTGATACATCTTACTCCCTCTAGGGTGCATAGCGTATGGACTACCATGTGCTTCTAGCAAAATCTTACGCCTCAACTCAGGATCTTTCGACATGCAAATTCTTCCTCGAAAACATAATAGCCCTTCCTCATTCACATCGAATTCTGTTGATCCATCACTTGATCCTACCTAAAACTTCTCCTTTAGCAACTCATCGGTCTGCTGCTTATCCTTAACTTGACTGACCTAAGAGGGTTTCACTTGAAGTTCAGCTAATAAACTCCCATCATCGTATAAACTAAGGTGAGTAAACATTGTCCTCAAGTCAGAGATTACTTTACGACTTAGAGCATCCGCCACCACATTAGCTTTACCCGAATGATACTCGTTCGAGCAGTCATAGTCTTTTAACAACTCGATCCACCTCCTTTGCCTTAGATTCAACTCCTTCTGGGTCAAAAGGTATTTTAAGCTCTTATGATCGGTATAAATGAAAGATTTCTCCCCGTACAGATAATGTCTCCAGATCTTCAAGGCAAAAACCACTGCCGCCAATTCCAAATCATGGGTGGGATAATTTGATTCGTGCGGTTTTAACTGCCAAAACGCATGCGCAGCAACCTTTCCACCTTGCATCAATACGTGTCTTAGCCCCGTGTGTGAAGCATCACAGTAAATCACGAACTCTTTTCCAGCCTCCTACTGAATCAACACCGGAGCCTCCGTTAATATCCTTTTTAACCTCTCGAAACTTTCTTGCTGCTTATCAGACCAAGCAAATGAAACCCTTTTTGCAAGCAACCTAGTCAACAGTGCCGCAATCAACAAAAACCCTTCAACAAACCTTCTGTAATACCCTGCCAGACTAAGAAGACTCCAGATTTCTGGTACAGACTTAGGCGGCTTCCAATCCAACACCGCTTCAATTTTCTGAGGGTCAACCCTAATCTCTTTTGCCGACACAATGTGGCCTAGAAAAGTAACTTCCCTTAGGCAAAATTCGCACTTACTGAATTTGGCATACACCTGCTTCTCCCCTAGAATCTGTAAAACCACTCGAAGGTGTGAATCATGCTCCTCCTCTGATCTTGAAAAAACCAGGATGTCATCTATAAATACCACGACAAATCGATCCAAGTAGGGTTGGAACACTCAGTTCATCATGTCCATAAATGCTGCTGGCGCATTGGTCAATCCAAATGGCATCACCATGAATTCGTTGTGACCATGGCGAGTCCTAAAAGCCGTCTTATAAATATCTGCCTCCTTAACCTTAAGCTGATGGTACCTTGACCTCAGATCTATCTTTGAAAAGACTGAATCCCCCTTCAACTGATCGAACAAGTCATCGATCCTCGGCAATGGGCATTTGTTCTTGACTGTCAACTTATTCAACTGGTGATAGTCAATGCACATATGCATTGATCCATCCTTCTTCTTAACGAATAACACCGACGCTCCCCAATGTGACATACTTGCTTAAATAAACCCTTTATCTAGCAACTCTTGTATCTGCACTTTTAACTCTAACAACTCATTCGGTGCCATTCTGTATGGGGTGATAGATACTGGCGCTATTCTCGAAAAAAGATTAATACCAAACTCCACTTCACGGTCCAGAGGTAGTCCCGAAAGCTCTTTTAGGAAAACATCAAGAAATTCCTTCACCATCCTAACATCCCCGACAGTTAGTTCATTGGCTTCTAGAGCCCAAATAAACATTAAAATTACCTCGCATCCTTTCCTCACCATCCTTTATGCTCTTAGGGCGGTCACCATATTCGACAAACAGTTTCCCCTTTCACCCATCACCAACACTTTGCCACCCTCGAGAGTTTTAAACACCATACGCTTGGCTGCACAATCTACATTAGCTTGATACCTCACCAGCCAATCCATGCCTAAGATTAAATCAAACTCCCCGAATGGTAATTCCATCAGATCAGTCACGAAAACTATTCCATGAACTTCTAAAGGTACCTCCCGATAAAGCTTATTTACCACCACAGAGTGTCCTAACGGCCTAATAATAGTCATCTCCCTAGAGGAAATCTCAAAATCTATGATTAAAGTTCCATACACCCTACTAGCAACATATGAATGCATCGACACAATATCAATCAATGCAGTGTAAGGCAAGCCAAAAATTAAAAATGTACCAGTTATGACATCCGATGCGTCGGCCTCCTCTCGACGTTTGGCAGCACAGACTAACCCCAACTGTCTCACCTCAGTGTTTCCTGCCCCTCGCCTTGGTGCTCCACGGCCCCGACCGAAATCGTTACCACCCCTGGCTGGACCACGACCTCCTTGTGGCTGCTGACCTCCTCTACCCGGACTGAGCATTCCCCTGACTTGCGGGCCCTACACCACCCCGTGGCTGTGGACAGTCTCTAATCTGATGGTCCATAGATCCACACCTGAAACACTTTCTATTGCTCGACCAACACTCACCTGAATGGAATTTACCATATCGAGCAAACCTTTGTGCCCGACTAGCAGCTGGTCTCTCACCCCGATTCGACCCATCTGACCTAGGTCTTTTCTGAGTACGCCCAGCTGCCCCTGACGATCCAAAATTCCTTTTACTTCCACCCCTATCTCTATCCCAATTTAGTTTTTTTGTCTGCTTCACCTCTTCAGCTATCTTAGCTTTTTCCACAAGGACAACAAATTCCCTTTCCCGCTGTGGGGCTATCAATACATACAGATCATCCCTCAGACCGTCTTCATATCGAGCACAACATTCATGGTCTGTGGCCACTATCTCTCGGGCATAACGGCTAAGGCGTAAGAATTCTGCTTCATACGCAGCCACCGACCTACTTCCCTGAACCAGATTCAGAAATGCCCTACGCTGCGCATCCACATAACTCGACCCGATGTATTTACTCTGAAATGCCATTCTGAAGAAATCCTAGGTGATACGATCAGCCACCGTACCATCCTTAATCGTAAGCCACCATTAATATGCTTCATCCCACAGGAGGGATACAACCCCTTTCAATTTTTCCTCTTCTGTGAAATCAAGATCATCCATTATGAGCTCAATCGCCTCCAACCAATACTTAGCTGTACTCGGGGCTATACCAAAAATTCCCCTAAACATTTCTGCCCCATTGGCTCTAAGTCACTCCGACACAGATTTTTGAGCTCCCATACCCATTCCTGCCCTAGCAACTCTCTTTAAAACCCATAACATCGCTTTGAGATACCACATCATCTTCACCGTCGGTCTTGAAATTCGCCTCCGTGGTGGTGGGATGGCATCTCATCTCGACCCATGGCGGATCCTCATCGGTTACGACACGACCATCCCGCTTCTACCACTACGCCACGCTTGTAAGCGTCCTCGTCCTCTTGTACTCATTCTATCGATTCGCTTTTATCTGATTAGAAGTTTTATGGATTAATAATTTCTTTCACTGATTAATAACGAACAATCTTATGGAAAGTAGTTTCAATAGTAGTTCTTTCGAATTTGAAATTATACCTACAAGGTTTAGTCTCAAGTTTGTATCTCTTGGTTCTAGGAACCACATACATTCAACATCCATATGCATCCCAAGCAGAGTATCACATAAATGCATCAAACATACGAGTAACATCCATAAACTCACTTTCATCACACAAGAGTATTTTCGTCATTTCACCATCCAGTGGTATTTTCGTAATTCCACCCTATAGGGGTATTTTTGTAATCTCACAAAATAGGGTATCTTGGTGATTTTACAAAATAGGGGTATTTTGGTATTTTCATAAAGCAGGGGTATTTTGGTAGTTTTGCAAACTAGGGGTATTTCAGTAATTTTCACAAACATAGGGTATGTTGGTAATTTTCACAAACTTAGGGTATTTCGGTAATTTTCACAAATCGGGGTATTCTGGGTAATTTACAAAACTAGGGGGATATTAGTCATTTTACAAAGATAGGGTATTAGGTCCTTTTCAGGTTTTAGTTATGAACTTTGGCCCGTTAACAAGTCCTCGCCGCTAAGGTGAACAGACACTACACACCAGGTAGGATTCTAGCGAAGAGGAGGTGGGCCACTATGATCGCTTAAATACCAAGCTCTCCCTAAATCCAATCCTAGACATGCGTATGCCTGCTACCACACCCTAACCCAGCAACTTGTTCATGGAAATGTTTAGTTAGATTAAGTCTTATGAATTTGAAGAGTTATTTAAACTGGGCCTAAGGTCCATTAACTCCTAAAATGCTAGTCTACGTCCCCATAAAGCCCATCAAACCCAACATGCATACCTTATCAAGAGTTAGAATACTTACCTGCGTGGATTAGGTGCCGTTAGACTCGAAGGCCATATCTCAACCCAAAGTATTTTTCTTAAATTCTCATCAATCTATAAAACACTACTGAACCCATTTCATAGCCCAAGCTTTGCAACTGGGATCTGATACCAAAAATGTAACACCTCAAACCCGGCCCAAACACTATGACCAGATCTGGCATGCTATAGGTCGAATGTTAAAGTTCAAATCCTCTGGTTACTTTGAAAAACATGGATTTGGGAAAAAGTAATTTTTTAGTAGCACTATGTGTTGTAAACTTGCTTTGGTGGGTTCGAAGATCTCAATTTGTTTTATTCCGATATCCGTTAAATAAGTGTTTTTTTATGAAAACCGTTGTTTTGTGTTAAGCGTGTTTGAAACTCCCATTTTTAGTACTTCTTATGATTAAGTCCTTAAAATATAAATTTATAATCCATAATCATTAACCACTAGAAACCAAAAATTTAAGCTAAGAGGCCTTATTACATGCTAACAAAAACAAACCCAAAATTTAAAACTAAAGAAAATCTGGAAATAAGTTTACTTAAATAAAAGACTTTATGGCCCCTCGAGCCTGCCTCGGCTCTCTTATCCACGATCTACTGCTCATCTAAAAGGTTAAGAAAAATAAATGGTGAGTCACCAAGACTAAGTGTGCAAATCCTTGAACCACATAAATGACTCGAGGCCCATAATCACATACTGGGCCTCAGCCCACACATAATGACAGCAGAACAAGTACATGCGATATGACCCAACCCAACCTAAAATTCCATCCTCCACACGCCAACCCTTACCAGCCATCACACCTGGGGATTTCTACAATCAACCCACCAATCGCTACACGCCATTTCGATAGCCATGCTGCTAGTTATAATGCCGATCACTAGGTGACCTTAAAATCAAATGTGACAGAGCCACCGATCACCATGTGACCTTATAATCAAATGTGGCAGAGCCACCGATCACTAAGTGACCTATAGAGCATGCTCTTGCCCCTCATCCTATTAACCCCATCCCATGCATGCATACATACAAAAGCAAGAACAATATACCATCTACAAGATAATAGGTTATCACATACATCGATACACATAGAGAATTTGTTATATTTTCATACCTGGCATCCCATACCTAACCCCTACAGGTTATTCGACTGTCCATACAGCCTTTTCCAACTTTTCAGCCCATAACATGTATGATACAGAAAAACTAATGTGATAAAGATCTACACACCTCATTACAGACAAGATGATACTTTCTATGTCAACACTATCAGTAGCTGATACGACTACTAACTGCCTACGATTTTGTTTTGTAGCCGGTCCACAACCTAGTGGCCAATCTCTGACGGCAGACACTGAACGCTTCTTAAACTTAGGGGTTGGGTTTATGGGTCCAATCCCCTCCTTCGCCTGATCGACATTTGATTCCATCAAAAGACCTTATCAGTCGCTACCATCATAACATATGGTTGTTAATCCATAACATAGGGTTAAGATCACGAATACGATAAACGAACCTAACGATAATCTAAAGAGAACCCTTACCTCGAAATCTCGAAAGAGATAGAGTTTAGAGACTAGGGGTTTCTAGCTTTTGTGATCTAGATGATTCGATCTACTTCGATTCCCAAAATGTCACCCCAAGATGAGGTCATAAGAACAGTCAAAACGTTACTCAAAAGATAACCTTACCACCTCAATTAGCCTTTCAGCTTTGGCCTCCAAAAATCAAAAATAGAAGGTGAAATATGAAGGAAATCATCACTTACCTTATCACAAAGGATTCAGCAATTCCTAAAAGGTTTCAGCTTTTGTGAAAATAGCAATTGAGAGAAGAAGAAGAATATGAAGAAGTGATAGGAATGGTATGGAGACAAAGAGAATTTCGACGAGACTAGGGTGGGTTTGGCTTTAGCAAAATAATGAGAAAAGAGAATGAAAGAACTTAAAATGCCGAAAATGTGAGGAGGACCCTCACTTGACTATTCCCAATTTCGGCACCTATCAACCCCAAAAGCCGAAATTTGTAGATAAATTACAAGCACTAAGTCTTATGGCTAAAGAAAATTCGGCACCCCTAGCACAAACCAAAACCAATGCCTCCTCCCTCAAATAGTTGGAAATTCGACCACTACCTTGCTCCTTAGGTAAGTCCTAGATTTTCTCCTTACCCTTATCTGATCACTCATCCATAAGTGGCATGAATAACACCACCTCTTCTTCCTTTTATCAACCATATTATCTAACTCACACAACTCCCTATTTTAAGCATCTCAGCTGACTCCAACACCACCCCCATCTGACGCCACAAATTAATTAAATAAAATGAGCTTGCCGTGGCTCGAACCTCCTCCCTACCTCCCTTGTGGCGTCACCTCACTGTGCTCCAAGAGGCGCCTTCCCCTTCTTTATCACATCAATTCATGTGTCAAAAACACAAATAATATCTTTTAAGCCCTAACTCAGCTGGCTTTCCACTAATGTGCCAAACAACAAATTTTTGCTAAGGCCTCGGCCCAACTCTGAGCCCATTCTGGACCTAGCATATTAAGCACAACAACACATCACAGCACATCAAATACAAAGCCCCACAAATTTAGGATGTTACACACACCATTATAAAAGGTTTGAACCTATAGCCATAAGGGTAACCCATAGTGTGGGCACCTTCTCAGTAGATCCTTGTATCTCTCCCATGCATCGTAAAGAGTTTCTAAATCCATCTATACAAAATAAGAGATATCATTCCTCAACTTAGCCATTTCAGCCGGCAAAAAATATTTAAGTAAAAATTTCACGGTCATTTGTTCCCACGTAGTGATTGATCCTCATGGTAACGATTTCAACCACTGTTTGGCTTTGTTCCTCAACAAAAAAGGAAACAACCGAAGGCGAATGGCATCGTCAGAAATGCCATTAATTTTGAAAGCATCGCAAAATTCCAGAAAATTTGCTAAATGAGTATTTGGGTCTTCGTCCTATAGACCATCAAACTGAACAAATTGTTGAATCATCTGAATGGTGTTAGGTTTCAGTTCAAAATTATTTGCAGCAACAGCAGGTCTAACAATACTTGATTTAGTTCCTGTTAAATTAGGCTTAGTATAATCATACATAGTACGAGGAGCAGGACTTTCGGCAACCACCAGAGGTAGCGGATTATTATCAGCCATCTCCTCGGTAGTATTGGGTTCATATTCTAGCTCTTCTTCTATGTATTGCAGACTTCGCCTTATTTCTCTTCTATTTCTACAAGCTTTACTTTCAAACTCACTACCGTAAAGTAATGGTCCTAATGGGTTTCTTCTAGTTATAAACTAGAGTTACCTGCCAGAAGCAAATAAAAGGAAAAATTAGTAAAGAAAATAAAAAAATAAATAAATTGCAAATAAAGTAAAAATGGATAAAGTAATAAAAATTTAATGTTCCTAATATCTTAGTCCCCGACAATGGCGCCAAAAACTTGATGTGTCTCTAACTAACTATGATCATAATAAAGGTAATGTAACACCCCTAACCCGTGTCCGTCTTCAGATTAGGGTTATGAGGCATTACCAAACCCAACTTAGATTATCGCAGTCGTTTAAAATCATGTTTGTACATTTCAAACCATTGAGTCATCGAATATATGCCATTCAAATATTTAATACATGTTCTAGCATTTATCATTCACATTATAAATATAATTTGCCTATTAAGACATAAAAATCCTTAGAACTCTATTGTATATTCGTTCACATATGTGACATCAATACACTATAGTATAATCGAACATGTTCATTGTAACACCCTAAAAATCCGAGTATTATTATATTGCATGAATTGGTGTTTAGATTTTTTTTAAGTGCTTATTGAAGTCCTAAAGAGAAGTATAGCATAATTTGGATAAGGAATAAAATTTATTAATTAAGAAATTATTGAAGAGAAGCAAATGTCATTAAGACTTAAGTTAAATTAAGTGTTAATGAGTGTCATAAGTTGAGTATATGGCATGGTGGAGTTGGCGCATAGGTTTTAGCAAGAGGAAGAGGTTGAATCCTTGTTTAGCTTTTAGGTAAATTTTGTTTTAATTTTTATGCACATCCATAGCAAGTGTCGGCCAAGGACAATTAAGGTAAGAGTTGACCATATTATTTTTGGTTAGTGTATCAAAGGATTATGGAAATAGAAAATATATGGCATGGAATCAAATACATAAGGAAAGATAGGGGAACATAAGGCACATATCAAGGGAAATTTTGGAAACAAATCATGGCCAATTGACCATGTGTTGGACGGCAATTTGGTAAAGGGAGGGAGCCTAATTTTTGAGTTAGTTTGGCTAAGAATTTCTTTCCTCTCTTTGGTCATTTCTTGCACTTTGTGCAGAATTTTTATTTCCTCTCCTTTCAACTTTCATCTTGGCCGAATTTTGCAATTGGTAAAGCCAAAGTCTTTTGACCATTTGGTCACTTTTATTCATCTTGTGAATTTTCTTTTGTATTTCTCCTTGTGCGAAATCAACCATACCAAAACCATTCTCTTTCTTTTCTTTTTGCCATGGCGAATGCACTAACTCCTAAAATCCATCTTTTTCTTCTCTTCTCTTTGAAATCAAACTACCTCATCACCATCTCTTTTTCATATTTTAATTCTTTCAATCAAAGTTTCTCCATCAAACACTCTCTTGGCCAAATGCTAGAGTGCCATAACCGAATTTATTTTCTCTTTTCTTTGGTAGCATAGCTGAATTCTCCAACTCTCACAAACACCTCTCTCAACCCTTTCTTTTCAATCGTGGAAATAGGTAAGGAATTCTTTTTCATTTTTGATTTATTATTAGTGTCATGGCCGAATATCATTGGTATTATGAGGGCCTTTTTTGATCGATATAACGTTCATTCTAATAACGTTTCTTTCGTTATTATTTAGTGCAATAACGGAAGATCGGAACTTAAGTGATCGGAGAATCGTAGAAAGCGTTGGAAGCGTTTTATTGTGGTAAGGAAATCCCATTCTTTAAAGCCTTTAATCTTGTTTGATATTATTTTAGATCTAACTAATATCCCTTTGGATTTTGAAGACTTTCAAAATAGGGAAGAAAAGGCGGTGGTTAGTCACGTTAAGAGGGCGAATCCAGTAAATCTCCCATTCAAACAAAGAGCGGTTTGGCGATCGGGATTTTCCATAGGGTTGCGGACCATCTTCCAAGGAAGACCATTATTTGAAGTGGTACGAACTTTCGAGCCATTATCGTTGGTGGATTCTCGTGAACGAATCAATAAATGAGGAGAAGTGAAAATCGAAGTGATTCAAAATCAAGAGGGTAAGATTTTGGATCTATTATCGATTAAGAAAATTTTTACTGAAATAGTAATCTAACGGATCGAAATATGTTTAGGTCTTGAGAGCGAGAAGGATTAGTACTCACGGTATCGAGGTGTGTAACTTCACACTATTTCTCGGTTGGATGTCAATTTCGATATGGAAGTAAAAATCGTAAAAGCGACTAGATCGGTAAAAGCGTAAAAATTGATATTTTGGCGAAAATACGTAAAAATGACTAAATCACGAAAATTACAAAAATGCCCTCGAGAAATTACTTGTTATTATGTAAATTGTATGTTTCGATAAATTGGGCCAAAATACTCTAGTTCGATAAATTGGGCCAAAATATTCTAGTTCGATAAATTGGGCCAAAATACTCTAGTTCGATAAATTGGGCCAAAATACTCTAGTTCGATAAATTGGGCCGAAATACTCTAGTTCGATAAATTGGGCCAAAATACTCTAGTTCGATAAATTGGGACAAATTACTCTAGTTCGATAAAGTGGGTTAAAATACTATAGTTTGATAAATGGGCCAAAGTCCACTAAACTGCTAAATGAGCAAATTGCTAAATTATTTTATGGGCCAATGAAATGTTTAATGATAAACCCACCATTGTTATGAATTAAATAAAAGAAATTATTATATGATTATATTTTGTTATATACGCACGATTGCATGGGGTGGGGTATATGAAGAGAAGAATGGCCAGTTGCCAAAAATCTAGTTCGGTGGCCTTGCCACAATTTTGGCTTATTGCCTCTAGTTCGGTGGCTCTGCCACAATTATGGCTTATTGCCTCTAGTTCGGTGGCCTTGCCACAAATAATCAAATGGCTTATTGCCTCTAGTTCGGTGGCTCTGCCACAAATATGGCTTACTGCCTCTAGTTCGGTGGCTTTGCCACAATCATAAAAAGGCTTAATGCCTACGATTGGTGTGTTGGCGGGGTGGGTTGACTTGATCCCCACAGGTGTGATGGTTGGTACGGGGGTGTTAGCGGATGGATATTAGGTTTGGTTGGGAAATTCATTTTACATGCATCTTTAAATTATTTTATTTTATAATATATTGAATTCTGTAATTGGGCTCAAGCCCAGCACAATATCTTGATGATCTGGCCCAATAATGGTGGTAAGTGAGTTACACACTGAGTTCTAAGTAACTCACCCCCTTTTAATTTTTCCATCTCAGGTAATGGAAATTGATGTGGACTTGGTAGGGATGACTTCGTGGAGGCCATACTGCAAAATATGGGTTATTTAAACTCTGAACTTTTTAATAATTATTTTTACTATTTTGGGATGTTGTAATAATGGCCTCTATAAATAATTTATGGATTTTATGTGTGTTTGCTTTTAAACTATACTTTGGATTTTTTTTAAATATGGGTTATGATTATATGATGTTTTATAAAAATAAATTTGGGCTTTCAAGTATGTGAAATTCATTTATAAAATTTATTATTGTTAACTCTTTAATAAATTACCTAAAGGTTTTTGATAATAAAATAATGTTTTTCAATGATGTTTTCTAATATTTATCAAATTCAAATACTCTTCTATTTTATTAAAATCTGAAAATTTATATTGTAGTTTTCAACTTATTGCAAAATTTAAAATAGTTCGATTCATGTAACAAACCAAATCTAGTCTCAATGCATAGATCGGGTTTGGGGTGTTACATTTAGTGGTATCGAGCCGGTTTCAAAAACTTCGGTGTGGTTTGGGTTAAATAAATAATTTACATATGAAATTGTACAATTATATTTTAAAGATCGTTATGGCACCACAAGCATCCAAGCAACAAGTCAAGTAAGTATTTACTACTTAATGATTACTATGATATGATCATAGGAACACTCTAGAACTTCTAGTTTTAGATGTGAAAAGCGTAGAGATTGAGACTATAGGACATGTTGTGAAAAACAACTTTATATCTCAAATCTCATAAAATATCATTAATAAACACCGAAACAAATTTTACGATCCATAAAACTTGTAATCGGATAAAAAAACGAACAAGCTATCATGAGCACTAGAGGGCGTGGTCGTGGGCCTTGGTAGACGTGGCCGTGGTAGAGGCCGAGGTGCTCTGTTGAAGCACCAAATCATATCTTTAAGTAGGCGCTTTGCGTCAATTGAAAGTGAGGCGGGATCACGTGATCACATGGAAGAAGATAATGCATTGACTCAAGCAATGCTGCGAGTCTTGGAAAGGGTCATTGGAGCTAGAATTGGGCCAACAACTCGTGGGTCAATCTCGGGCGACTTAAGTCAAATAATGTAGAAATTTTAGAGGAGTCTCGGTGTAGCTCGAATGTAGTGAATCTTGGCTCAAGTCGTGGAGCGGATTATGGATGGTATGGAATGCACGTGAGCAAAAGCGAGAGGAGCTATATCCTTATTGAGAGATGAGGCGTGTCGGTGGTGGCTCATTTGTTAGAAAACCTTGAAGTCGCAGCGATTAATTGGGAATTCTTTAAAGTCGCATTCCAAGGAAAATCGTTAGAGCGAGTTATGTAGGCGCTCGAAGGAAGGAATTTCGAATCTTGTCCAAGGAAGTAAGACCGTGGCGACATATGAAGTGAGTTTTACGTCTAAGCCGCTATGCGGGACAATTGTAGCAACAGATCGTGAATGTTGTGTACGTTTGAAGATGGACTTAATGATGAGTGAGGGTTACGATTGCTCATGACAAGTTAGAAATTTTTCCACTCTGGTGGAGAAGGCCAAAATAGCGAAGAGGCTAAGAATTGAGCAGTAGAACCGAGAAAGATTACGAAACAAGAGAGACACATGATGCGGTTCTTCAAAGAGATTTGGAAGAAACCTCGGAATGATGAATCGATTCAAGGTAGAACCCGATAGCAAATAATCGGTCGAGATTGCACCGAGTGTGGGAAAAGACATTTTGTAGAATGTTGGAGGAAAGCGGCGCATGCTACAAATGCGGTTCAATGGATCATCGATACAAAAATTGTCCTCGGCGTTTGGATCGACTCAAGAAGTCCGTAATAATGATGCCTGACCGGCCGAGGTAATCGGCAGACCACCGAGGGTCGTGGACTAGGTCGTGGTGGTAATGGGGCTGGTCGTGGTCAAGGTACACCGGTCGAGGCAATGGTCAGGAGAAATGCAGGTGCAAGATAGCCACCGGTCTATGCGGTTAGGCGCCATGAGGACGGCAATGCACCGAGATGTGATAACCGATGCGTTCTTCATTTTGATGTACTGTTATTGCCTTAATAGATATTGGCTCTACCCATTCATATGTAGCTAGTGCCATATCTGAAACACAATTTAGAATCTGAAATTACCGATAGTGAGATAACGATAATTAGTCCTTTAGGGCGTTCGGTGATGTTAATAAAATATTTAAAGGCGTGCCCTTGAAAATCCAAGAGGAGGTATTCTTAGCAAACTTGATGGAGCTACCTTTCGTGAGTTCGATCTCATTCGGGCATGGATTGGTGGTCAAACATCGGGCGCAATTGGATTGTCTTTGAAAAGCGAATGTCGATAAGAACCTCGGATGATAAGGAAGTCATAATGATTGGTGGCGAAGGAACTATCTGGCAAATGTGGTATCTGCATTAAAGGCAGAGAAGTTGGTGCGGAAAGGATATGGTGCATTCCTAGCTTTTATCTGTGCTTTGGATGCCAAAGAGTTATCGGTGAATGATGTGAGGACGGTGAAAGAATTTCCCGATGTATTTCCCAAAGAACTTCTGGTATACCTCGGATCGGAAGTGGAATTTGGCATTGAGCTTTTGCAGGGCGACAGCTCCAGTGTCCATTGCTCCTTATAGAATGACACCGAAGGAGTTGGCTGAGCTCAAAGCTCAAATTCAAGAATTGTTGGATCGGGGATTTATTCGACCAAGTGTGTCTCCGTGGGGAGCACCAGTTTTGTTCGTCAAGAAGAAGGATGGATCGATGCGTATGTGCATTGACTACAGACAGTTGAATAAATTGACGATCAAGAATCGGTATCCTCTGCCAGAATTGGCGACTGTTTGATCAATTAAAAGGAGCTTGATTTTCTCCAAAATTGATTTAAGGTCGGGTTATCACCACTCAAGGTGAAAGAAACGGACATCTATAAGGCGACATTTCGGACACGTTACGGACACTATGAGTTTGTAGTGATGCCGTTTGGACTAACCAATGCACCATTGCATTTATGGACATGATGAATCGAGTCTTTCAACCATATTTAGACCGGTTTGTGGTAGTGTTCATAGATGATATATTGGTTTATTCGAGAAATGAGGAGGAACATGACCGACATTTGCGAATAGTATTGCAACTCTTGCGTGATAAGCAATTGTATGCCAAATTTAGTAAATCGAATTTTGGCTAAAGGAAGTGACTTTCCTTGGTCATGTAGTATCGGTAGAAGGAATAAGGGTGGATCCTCGAAAAATTGAGGCTATTACGGATTGGAAACCACCAACATCGGTGGTGAAATTGAGTTTCTTGGGTTTGGTGGATACTATAGGCGTTTTGTTGAGGGTTTTTCGTTAATTCTTGCACCTAACTAAAGCTATTGCGAAAGGGAGCTCCGTATATTTGGATTTGGCAACAAGAAAGTTTGAGAAATTGAAGAAAATCTGAAAGCTCGGTTTTGATTCATTTGGAGGTGGAAAAGAATTCCTTGTTTATTGTGATCGTCTCACAGGGTGCAGGTTGTGTGTTGATGCAAAATGGAAAGGTGGTGGCCTATGCTTCTCGTCAATTGAGACCACACGAAGTAAACTACCCTACTCATGATTTGGAGTTAGTCTGCGTTGTCTTTGCTCTAAAGATTTAGAGGCACTATCTCTATGGTGAGAAGTCAATAATCTACACGGATCACAAGAGTCTTAAATACCTCCTTACCCAAAAGGAGTTAAATTTGAGACAAAAAAGATGGGTAGAATTATTAAAAGATTATGATTTCTCAATCTAATACCATCCGGGAAAGGCTAACATGGTAGCTGACGCGTTAAGTCGTAAGACGATGTCGATTTGAGAGCATTGTTTGCCCATTTGAGTCTGTACGAGGATGGTAGTTTGTTAGCAGAACTTCAGGTGAAGCCTCTGTGGCTGGGACAAATTAAGGAAAAACAGACATCAAATGAGAAGTTGGGACCTTTACTTCGACAAGTTGAAAATAGTGAAATTGAGGATTTTGGAATAAACAAGGAGGGTGTGTTGTGCTTTGAGGAAGAGTATGTATGCCTAAGGATTGGATCTGAGGCAAATGATTCTCTGGGAGGCATAGTAGCCCTTATGCTATGCATCCGGAGGAAATAAGATGTATCGATATCTCCGTGAGCAGTATTGGTGGCGGGGTTGAGCGTGAGATTACTGAGTTTGTGGGAAAATGCTTGACTTGTCAACAAGTGAAGCGAAACATCAATTACCGTCGGATTGTTACAACCGATAAAGATTCCTCTTTGGAAATGGGAGCGGGTAACTATGGATTTTGTTAGTGGGTTACCTTTAACACCTACTAAGAAAAATTACGTGTGGGTAATTGTTGATCGGTTGACTAAGACCGCTCATTTCCGCCTGCTGTTACGTCGGATTATTCATTACTGAAGTTGGCGAAATTATGCGTATCCAAAATTGTGAGGTTGCATGGGGTACTGTATCTATTATATCGGATAGGGACCTAGGTTTACATCACGATTCGAAAGCTCGCATGAAGCCTTGGGAACAAAGTTGAATTTGATCGGCTTTTCATCCTCATCGATGGTCGATCGGAGAGAGTAATCCGGATATTGGAAGATATGTTAAGGGGATGTGTAATCGACTTGAGGGTAGTTGGGAAGATTATCTACCCTTTGGCGAAATTCGCGTATAACAACGACTATCGATCTAGCATTGAGATGGCACCTTACGAGGCATTGTATGGTCGTAAGTGTCGTTCTCCTATTTGTTGGGTGAGTTGGGCGAAAAGACGGATGTTAGGTCTGAGATGATATCGAGAGCGAGAGGATAAGGTAAAAGTTATTGAGCACGGTTGAAAGAAGCCTCGAGATGAGCGAAGTCGTATCACGGACTGAAGCGAAGAGATATCGAGTATGATGTGGGAGATCAGGTTTTCTTGAAGGTATCTCCTTGGAAAAAGATCTTCAGATTCGGAAGGAAGGGCAAGCTAAGTCCTAGATACATTGGACCTTATCGTGTGTTGAAACGTGTTGGTCCAGTGCCTTATCAGATTGAGTTACCTCCGGAATTGGATCAAATCCATAATGTTTTCATGTTTCCATGTTGAGGCGTTATAGATCGGATCCTTCGCACATTATACCGGTAGAAGAATTGGGCTGAATTGATTTATCTTCGAAGAAGAACCGATGGAAATCTTAGGCCGAGATGTCAAGGTGCTAAGAAAGAAAACCGTGCCGTTGGTCAAAATACTATGGCGTAACCATGGAGTGGAGGAAGCTACGTGGGAGCCTGAGGATGCAATTCGGCAACAATACCCTCGCCTCTTTCAACTAGGTAAATTCGAGGACGAAATTTTTTTTAGGAGGGTAGAGTTGTAACACCCTAAAAATCCGAGTATTATTATATAGCATGAATTGGTGTTTAGATTTTTTTTAAGTGCTTATTGAAGTCCTAAAGAGGAGTATAGCATAATTTGGATAAGGAATAAAAATTTATTAATTAAGAAATTATTGAAGAGAAGCAAATGTCATTAAGACTTAAGTTAAATTAAGTGTTAATGAGTGTCATAAGTTGAGTATATGGCATGGTGGAGTTGGCGCATGGGTTTTAGCAAGAGGAAGAGGTTGAATCCCTTGTTTAGCTTTTAGGTAAATTTTGTTTTAATTTTTATGCACATCCATAGCAAGTGTCGGCCAAGGACAATTAAGGTAAGAGTTGACCATATTATTTTTGGTTAGTGTATCAAAGGATTATGGAAATAGAAAATATATGGCATGGAATCAAATACTTAAGGAAAGATAGGGGGAACATAAGGCACATATCAAGGGGAAATTTTGGAAACAAATCATGGCCAATTGACCATGTGTTGGACGGCAATTTGGTAAAGGAGGGAGCCTAATTTTTGAGTTAGTTTGGCTAAGAATTTCTTTCCTCTCTTTGGTCATTTCTTGCACTTTGTGCAGAATTTTATTCCTCTCCTTTCAACTTTCATCTTGGCGAATTTTGCAATTGGTAAAGCCAAAGTCTTTTGACCATTTGGTCACTTTTATTCATCTTGTGAATTTTCTTTTGTATTTCTCCATGTGCGAAATCAACCATACCAAAACCATTCTCTTTCTTTTCTTTTTGCCATGGCGAATGCACTAACTCCTAAAAATCCATCTTTTCTTCTCTTCTCTTTGAAATCAAACTACCTCATCACCATCTCTTTTCATATTTTAATTCTTTCAATCAAAGTTTCTCCATCAAACACTCTCTTGGCGAATGCTAGAGTGCCATAACCAATTTATTTTCTCTTTTCTTTGGTTGCATAGCAATTCTCCAACTCTCACAAACACCTCTCTCAACCCTTTCTTTTCAATCGTGGAAATAGGTAAGGAATTCTTTTCATTTTCGATTTATTATTAGTGTCATGGCGAATATCATTGGTATTATGAGGGCCTTTTGGATCGATATAACGTTCATTCTAATAACGTTTCTTTCGTTATTATTTAGTGCAATAACGAAGATCGGAACTTAAGTGATCGGAGAATCGTAGAAGCGTTGGAAGCGTTTTATTGTGGTAAGGAAATCCCATTCTTTAAAGCCTTTAATCTTGTTTGATATTATTTTAGATCTAACTAATATCCCTTTGGATTTTGAAGACTTTCAAAATAGGGAAGAAAAGGGCGGTGGTTAGTCACGTTAAGAGGCGGATCCGTAAATCCCCATTCAAACAAAGAGCGGTTTGGCGATCAGGATTTTCCACCGGGTTGCGGACCATCTTAGAAGGAAGTCCATTATTTGAAGTGGTACGAACTTAGAGCCATTATCGTTGGTGGATTCTCGTGAATGAATCAATAAGCGAGGAGAAGCGAAAATCGAAGTGATTCAAAATCAAGAGGGTAAGATTTTGGATCTATTATCGATTAAGAAAATTTTCTGAAATAGTAATCTAACGGATCGAAATATGTTTAGGTCTTGAGGAACGAGAAGGATTAGTACTCACGGTATCGAGGTGTGTAACTTCACACTATTTCTCGGTTGGATGTCAATTTCGGTATGGAAGTAAAATCGTAAAAGCGACTAGATCGGTAAAAGCGTAAAAATTGATATTTTGGCGAAAATACGTAAAAACGACTAAATCGCGAAAATTACGAAAATGCCTCGAGAAATTACTTGTTATTATGTAAATTGTATGTTTCGATAAATTGGGCCAAAATACTCTAGTTCGATAAATTGGGCCAAAATATTCTAGTTCGATAAATTGGGCCAAAATACTCTAGTTCGATAAATTGGTAAAATACTCTAGTTCGATAAATTGGGCGAAATACTCTAGTTCGATAAATTGGGCCAAAATACTCTAGTTCGATAAATTGGGACAAATTACTCTAGTTCGATAAAGTGGGTTAAAATACTCTAGTTTGATAAATGGGCCAAAGTCCACTAAAGCGCTAAATGAGCAAATTGCTAAATTATTTTATGGGCCAATGAAATGTTTAATGATAAACCCACCATTGTTATGAATTAAATAAAAGAAATTATTATATGATTATATTTTGTTATATCGCATGCGATTGCATGGGGTGGGGTATATGAAGAGAAGAATGGCCGTTGCCAAAAATCTAGTTTGGTGGCCTTGCCACAATTTTGGCTTATTGCCTCTAGTTCGGTGGCTCTGCCACAATTATAACTTATTGCCTCTAGTTCGTGGGCCTTGCCACAAATAATCAAATGGATTATTGCCTCTAGTTCGGTGGCTCGCCACAAATATGGCTTCTTGCCTCTAGTTCGGTGGCTTTGCCACAATCATAAAAAGGCTTAATGCCTACGATTGGTGTGTTGGCGGGGTGGGTTGACTTGATCCCCAGGTGTGATGGTTGATGCAGGGGTGTTAGCGGATGGATATTAGGTTTGGTTGGGAAATTCATTTTACATGCATCTTTAAATTATTTTATTTTATAATATATTGAATTACGTAATTGGGCTCAAGCCCGGCACAATATCTTGATGATCGGCCCAATAATGGTGGTAAGTGAGTTACACACTTGAGTTCTAAGTAACTCACCCCTTTTAATTTTCCATCTCGGGTAATGGAAATTGATGTGGACTTGGGCGAGGATGACTTCGTGGAGGCCATCTTGCAAAATATGAGTTATTTAAACTCGAACTTTTTAATAATTATTTTTACTATTTTGGGATGTTGTAATAATGGCCTCTATAAATAATTTATGGATTTTATGTACATTTGCTTTTAAACTATACTTTGGATTTTTTTAAATATGGGTTATGATTATATGATGTTTTATAAAAATAAATTTGGGCTTTCAAGTATATGAAATTCATTTATAAAATTTATTATTGTTAACTCTTTAATAAATTACCTAAAGGTTTTGATAATAAAATAATATTTTTCAAGCTGATATTTTCTAATATTTGTCAAATTCAAATACTCTTCTATTTTTATTAAAATCGAAAATTTATATTGTAGTTTTCAACTTATTGCAAAATTTAAAATAGTTCGATTCATGTAACAAACCAAATCTAGTCTCAACGCATAGACCGGGTTTGGGGTGTTACATTCATGATACTAATGCAATATCGCATACCTCTCAAAGACAAAGCCATAATCAACCATGATTAACAAATTTTCGTAAGCATATTATTGACAATATTTGGGAATAAGACGAATCATATAATCATGAAACATGCATTAAAACTTTACTCATCTTTCAAGAACAATGTACATACAAACATTAAACATAATATATATATATATCCAAATTGTGTCAATACATCTATTTTATTAGTTGAACATCAACTAAACATTTCATACTTGTGCACATATATAAGTTACACCTAAATAAGCATAATTCAGATGTCAATATATAATAACTTCCAAATGAGACCAAATTTCATTTAACTTGAAACTTATTTCCACATAACCGACTATACAAGTTCTCATCTATCAAATTTCTAATTCATCACATAGCACAAATCAAGTTTTACCTATTTTTGCATTCATTCAACTTAAAGCCACATGAACTAATAATATACATAAATATCATTATAACTTATCAAACACATTGACCACATATTCGGACCATATATTCGGACTTCATATTATAATCAAATCATTGACCACATATTCGGACCTCAATAAAAATAAGACTCCAAAGATCAATCCAATATACATATACATAAACATTTCCAAAGTCATCACCAAACCATAATTCAATATCTCAACATATATGCCATGATATATATATACTTCCAATCTAAGCCTAGAGCATGACTAAAACACATAACCATTAAAAATTGTACAAGCCATTCTATCAAAACACATAAGTAAAGCTTAACCCAAAAGTATTAGCCATTTTCGCAAGGCTATACTTATATTCAAGACTAAAATACCATTGGTTTACAACTTAGACTAGCTTATACATGCCTTTCAAACCAAAAACTAAGTTTATGAGTACCAAAAGAGTTGATAGTGTGGTTGACTTCTTCGATGATCCTTTGAGCCCGTAGCTTAACCAAAGTCTATAAAACAAACAATGAACACAAACAAAGTAAGCTCACTAGCTTAGTAAGTCTTAAACAAATTCAATAAAGCTTCAGTCACCCAAGCATTTTTATAATACAATTCAAGACATTTGAAATATAAAGTCTAACTTATAAATTCACCATAGCTGAATTTCATTGTTTCATTTAGCCTAACAACTTTCATTTTTTTCCAACCAAAGCACACTAGTCATAAAATATACCAACACATATATAAGTATAGATGTACTTGCATAACCCTTTTCAATCTCTAGTATACTTCCAAGTAATAAATGTATAATTCACATACTTCCTCATATTATTTGCTTATTAACATCATATACAACATATAAGTATGAAATCGCATACCTCAAGGCCAAACCAATAATGATTCATTTTTCAAAAGCATAACTTTCTCGATTCATTTAATAACTTTATTGTTACATATTCTGGCTCTAAGTTTCAGCTCATCGGTAAAGAACCTGCTAGGCATTAGCCTGAATCACACACACCAGCACTAGGCCTACTGGACTCAAGGTCCGAAAATCAAAACACCAACATTAAGCCTGCTAGGCAATAAGCCTGAAATATGTCACCGGCACGAGGCCTGCTAGGCATAAAGCCCGATACAAATCACCGGCACAAGGCCTGCTAGGCTCGAAGCCCGAATCTCATCATGGTTAATCCTTCAATTCACATTTCATAATGCTAACTTCCCAACCATCCATATATCATATATGACATTCACATATCAAACCAAATACATTTATTCACATCACATTAAATAAAATTACAATCAATACAATTTAGTACTCTTGCATTCGGCTAATTCATGGATTCATGCTAAAAATATTCAAATTTCTTCATTCATCAGATTCATAAATAATTCTTTAACATATTCACTTAAGGACTTACCTCGACTGTCGACGGACCGTGTAAACTGTCTATTCGATAACTTTCGTCTTTCCCCGGTCCAAATCTATTTTTCTTTGTTCTTGATCTAAACACATTAAAATTTAGCTCATTCAAGTACATTTCATCTCAATTTAGTCCCTAAGTACATAAATAGGCAAATTACCATTTTACCCCTACTATTTTATATTTTTACAATTTAGTCTTATTTGAATAAAACACAAAATACACAAAATTTCTCAATACCACTCAAGGGATGAATACTCCTAGGGACTATACAAGTCCATTTCTTTTATTTATTTCCCAAATAAGCCCCTCTAAAAATTTATTTTTACAAAGTAGCCCTAAATACTTAATTTCACCAAAACTTTCAATACAAAACATACTAATCTTTAACATATCTTTAATCTAAAATCATCAAACATCAAAAACCACATGAACACATCAATGGTCGAACATCAAACATGCTTAGTTTTAAAAATTCAAACATGGGTCAGCTACTGTTCGAAGCAACGATCTCAAAAACGTAAAAATTTACAAGATCTGACTAAGAATTTACCATGAATTTGGCTTGAATGTTTCCAAAAATTCAAAGAAACTAGCTTCCCTTTTCTTTCTCAATATTCGACCAAGAGAGATGAATGAACATATTCATTTTTTTATGTTTTAATTAACATATAATATGGTTTTAACATATTTACTATTTTAACCTTATATCATAAAATTATATAATATAAAACTTAAGGTTAATCATGTCATATACCACCAACCAACTTAAAATGGGTTATTTACCCATTTAACACCTCATATTAAGAAGCCATCATCATTCTAGCTCTTTACACTATAGCATGTAACTTTTACACTTTACGCGATTTAATCCTTTTTGTTAAATTGAACACACAAACGATTAAATTTCTCTAAGAAACTTTCACACTCATTAATTCACATATAACAAACACAAATTATAATATTTAAATATTTCTCAGACTCGAATTCGTGGTCCCAAAACCACCGTTCTGATTAGGGTCAAATTCGGTCTGTTACAACTTTCCCCCCTTAAGGATTTTCGTCCCCGAAAATCTTACCGTTAAACAAAGTCAGATATTGTTACCTTATTGAATCCTTAGGCTCCCACGTAGCCTCTTCAACTCCGTGCCTATTCCATAGTACTTTCACCAATGGAATCCTCTTGTTTCTCAGCTCTTTTATTTCCCGAGCTAAGATACAGATTGGTTCTTCATCATATGTCATATCGAATCAAATTTCAACCTCTAACAGAGTGATCACATGTGACGGATCTGATCTGTACTTACGAAGCATCAAAATGTGAAATATGTCATGTATCTTTTCTAATTTAGAGGGTAACTTCAATCTATAAGCAACAGGCCCAATACATTTGATGATTTCATATGGTCCGATGAATCTCGGGCTCAATTTGCCTGTTCGACTAAATCGGAGTACTTTCTTCCACGGAGAAACTTTCAAGAATACTCGATCTCCGGCCTGAAATTCAATGTCTTTACATTTTAAATCAGCGTAAGACTTTTGACGATCTTATGCAGCTTTCAAACTATCTCGATTATAGCCACTTTACATTACGTCTCTTTAATCAAATCGACCAGTATATCTTGAGCTCATGAGCTCACCGATATAATGGTATTCACACTTGCGACCATACAAAGCTTCGTAGGGCGCCATTTTGATACTAGATTGAAAGCTATTATTGTAAGCAAAATTCAATCAGAGGTATGTATCGTTCCCACGTACCTTCAAACTCGAGAACACAACATCTCAACATGTCCTCAAGTATCTGAATAGTTTGTTCAGACTGACCGTCTGTCTGTGGATGAAAGGCTGTGCTAAAGTAGAGTTGAGTACCCAAAGCATCTTGAAACTTCTTCCAAAATCGTGATGTGAATCTCGGGTCTCTGTCTGAAACAATGGAACTCGGCACACCATGCAATCTCACAATTTGTGACACATACAATTCAGCAAGTTTATCGAGTGAATAGTCTGTACAAATTGGCACAAAGTGAGCTGATTTAGTCAGTCTATCCACAATAACCCAGACTGCGTCCTTCTTGCTCGGTGTTGTAGGCAAATCAAATACAAAATCCATAGTGATTCTATCCCATTTCCATTAAGGTATCATAATCGACTGAAGTAACCCTGAAGGCACTTGATGCTCAGCTTTTACTTGCTGACAAATTAAACACTTTGAAACAAATTCAGATATATCTCATTTCATGCTAGACCACCAATAGAACTATTTCAAATCATTATACATTTTAGTGCTACCCGGATGTACCGATAGGTGACTACTATGGGCCTCATTTAATAACATCTGAATCAATTCCACATTCCTCGGAACACATATTCGGCCTTTGAATTTCAAACAATCATTTGCGTCAATTTGAAACTCTGACTCTGTATCATTTTCACACTGAATTCGTTTAGCAATCATATCTTTGTCAATTTTCTATGCATCACTAATTTACTGAATAAACAACGGTCTAGCCTTCAACTCGGCTATGATCGAACCATCACCAATCATTACCATATGTGCGTTCAACGTACAAAGAGCAAACAATGATTTTTGGCTTAAGGCATCTGCAACAACATTAGCTTTCTCCGGATGGTAGTCAATCACTAATTCGTAGTCTTTTAACAATTCCAACCATCTACGTTGTCTTAAATTTAGGTCCTTCTGAGTCATTAAATATTTCAAACTTTTGTGATCTGAATAAACATGACACTTTTCACCAAATAAGTAATGATGCCAAATTTTCAATGCGAAAATAATGGCTGCTAATTCCAAATCGTGAGTCGAGTAATTTCTTTCGTGAGGCTTCAATTGTCTTGAAGCGTAGGCTATAACTTTGCCTTCCTGCATCAAAACGCAACCCAAGCCATTCAAAGAATCATCACTATAAATAATAAATTCTTTACCCGATTCAGGCTGAGCTAACACTAGAGCTTCGGTCAAAAGGGCTTTCAACTGATCGAAACTTTTTAGACACTTTTCTACCATTTGAACTTAACATATTTCTATAGCAACTTTGTCAAAGGTGTAGCTATCATGGAAAAGCCTTTGACGAATCGTCTGTAGTATCCCGCAAGTCCCAAAAATCTCTAAATTTTGAAGACATTCTTTGGTGGTTTCCAATCAAGTATAGCCGATATTTTGTTCAGATCAACCCGAATACCTGAAACTGAAACAACATGACCCAAAAAGCTGACTTCCTTCATCCAGAACTCACACTTACTAAACTTTGCATACAAGTGCTAATTTCATAAAGTCTGTAACACTAATCTCAAGTACTCAACGTGTTCGGTTTCATCTTTAGAGTAGATCAATATATCATCAATAAACACTACTACAAACTGATCCAAAAACTATCTGAAAACCCGATTCATTAAATCCATAAATACAGCAGGTGCATTAGTAAGTCCAAAAGGCATAACCAGAAACTCAAAGTGGCCGTACCTCGTCCGGAATGCAGTCTTTGGCACATCAGAATCTCTGACTCGTAATTGATAGTAACCCGATCTCAAATCTATTTTCGAAAACACTAAAGCTCCTTTCAACTGATCAAATAAATCATCAATCTGAGGTAACGGGTATTTATTCTTTATAGTCACCTTATTCAGCTGCCGATAATCAATACACATTCGCATAGTTCCATCTTTCTTTTTCACAAATAGAACTGGCGCACCCCAAGGAGAAAAACTCGATCGTCAAAACCCCATCTATCAACTCTTGCAAATGTGCTTTCAACTCTTTCAACTCAGTAGGTGCCATCCGATATGGAGCTATCGAAATCAGAGTCATCCCCGGTACTAATTCAATGTCGAACTCAATCTCTCGTATTGGCGGCAAACCTGATAGTTCATCAGGGAAAACCTCAGGGTATTCACACACAACTGGCATAGACTCAATCTGCTTTTCAGACACTATTATCCAGCACATAATCCAGGTAAGCTTCAATCCTTTTCTCACATATTTACGGGCTAACATTGAGGATATTACTGTAGGTAACCCATTTAAATCACTAGATTCAACTCGGATGGTTTCACCGTTCTAACATCTCAATTCAATGATCTTTCTTTTGCAATTCACCATTGCATTGTGCAAAGTTAACCAATCCATTACTAAAATCATATCAAACTCGTCAAAGGGTAACAACATTAAATCAACCGAAAAGCACAAATCCCAAATCATCAATGGGCAACCTTTACACACTTTATCAACAAGTACAGATCTACCCAAAAGATTGGACACACGAATTACAAACTCAGTAGACTCGACAGGTAAAGTCTTACTGGTTACTAGAGTTTCACACACATATGATTGAGTCGAACCAGGATCAATCAATGTAATCACAGTAGTATCATAAAGTGTGAAAGTACCGATAATAACATCTGGGGAAGAAGCATCCTCTCTGGCTCGTATAGCATAAGCTCTAGCTGGAGCTCTAGCCTCTGATCAAACTGTAGTGTCCTTCATCCCTCTCTGACTGCCACCTACATTGCCTGAATGTTTGGGTGGTCTGCCCTTTGTTGACATGTTGCTCAATTTAGTATTCTGAGCCGTATTTTGCTCGGCTAGCATCGGACACTCTCAAGTGAAATGATCTGACCATCCACATTTAAAACAAGACTGATCATGGAATCTACAACTCCTAGAATGCCATTTTCCATAATGCTTGCACTCAATCCGATCCTGTTGAACATTGCCAACACTAGCCATTGAAGTGGCTCGAGAACTCACTGGAGGTCGATCTCATCTAGACAGGTCAGGAGTAGTCTAATGCCGGTTAAAGTCATCTCTGAGCTTCTTAGATATTGAATGGAAAGTTTTACTCAACGATCTTTTATGAGTGTCTCTAGCTTCTGTCTCAGCCTTTCTTTTCTCTTTTCCTAGCTCTTCAACTTTGCAAGCTCGCTCGACCGATTCTACAAACTCTTTAATCTCAAGAATGCCCACAAGTAACTTTATGTCTTCATTCAGACCGTCTTCAAATCTTCTGCACATAATGGCTTCTGAAGAAACACACTTTCTAGCATATCTGTTGAGTCTGACAAATTTCTGCTCATATTCTGTAACGGTCATTTGCCCCTGATTCAGTTTAAGAAATTCTTTATGTTTTTTGATCAATGAATATCTGGCTGATATATTTCTTTCGGAACTCAATCTGGAAGAAGTCCCAAGTTACTTTTTCTTTCGGAACTACTGATACTAGTGTTTTCCACCAATGGTAGGCAGAGTCTCGAAGTAGAGATATAGCACACTTTAGGCATTCCTCTTAAGTACAGGATAACTCATCAAGTACCCGAATGGTATTATAAAGCCACATCTCGGCTCGCTCAGCGTCATCATCATCATTAGCTTTAAATCTTTCGACCCCATATTTTCTGATTTTATGAACAGGAGGCCTACTAGATCTCATCGGATCTATCATCGAGGGTGCTGAAGGTATCGGGGTTGGATTATTCGGGGGTGAAGGTTGTTGTACAGTCGGATTATTCTGAACAAACTGAGTAAACCATTCATTCATTACCTAGAAGAAGGCTTGTTTAGCCTCCCCCCATGGCTACCCAAACCGGTCGAGAGTCTACTGGCGCTGATCCGCATGCACGATTAGGAGCTACACTCTCTACATCATCAGCTATGGCTCTGTCAGGATCGGAATCCATTTACTATATAAAACATAGTTCGAATGTTAGAAGTCACCACACTATCAAATATACATTAAATGCATGTATAACTAGACTCTCACGTTCTACGGTAGTCCTAGAATTGACTAAATCGTAAGCTTTGATACCAATCAAATGTAACACGCCTAACACGTGTCCGTCGTTAGATTAGGGTTATGAGGCATTACCAAGCCCAAATCAGATTATCGCAGTCATTTAAAATCATGTTTGTACATTTCAAACCATTGAGTCATCGAATATATGTCATTCAAATATTTAATACATGTTCTAGCATTTATCATTCACATTATAAATATAATTTGCCCATTAAGGCATACAAATCCTTAGAACTCTATTGTATATTCATTCACATATGTGACATCAATACACTATAGTATAACTGAGCATGTTCATGATACTAATGTAATATGTGCATACCTCTCAAAGACAAAGCCATAATCAATCATGATTAACAAATTTTCGTAAGCATATTATTGACAACATTTGGGAATAAGCCGAATCATATAATCATGAAACATAGATTAAAACTCTATTCATCTTTCAAGAACAATGTACATACATTAAAAATAATATATATATATATATATCCAAATTGTGTCAATACATCTATTTTATTAGATGAACATCAACAACATTTCATACTTGTGCACATATATAAGTTACACCTAAATAAGTATAATTCAGTTGTCAATATATAATAACTTCCTAATGAGACCAAATTTCTTATAACTTGAAACTTATTTCCATATAACCGAATATACAAGTTCCCATCTATCAAATTTCTAATTCATCACATAGCACAAATCAAGTTTTTCCGATTTTTGCATTCATTGAACTCAAAGCCACATGAACTAATTATATACATAAATATCATTATAACTTATCAAACACATGAGCCATCTAACTAGCCGAATACCTAATTATAATCAAATCATTAACCATATATTCGGACCTCAATAAAAATAAGACTCCAAAGTTCAATCCAATATACATATACATAAACATTTCCAAAGTCATCACCAAACCATAATTCAATATCTCAACATATATGCCATGATATATATATACTTCCAATCTAAGCCTAGAACATGACTAAAACACAGAACCATTAACAATTGTACAAGCCATTATATCAAAACACATAAGTAAAGCTTAACCCAAAAGTATTAGCCATTTTATCAAGGCTATACTTATATACAATACTAAAATACCATTGGTTTACAACTTAGACTAGCTTATACATGCCTTTCAAACAAAAAAATAAGTTTATGAGTACCAAAAGAGTTGATAGTGTGGTTGACTTCTTCGATGATCCTCTGAGCCCATAGCTTAACCAAAGTCTATAAAACAAACAGTGAACACAAACAAAGTAAGCTCAGTAGCTTAGTAGTCTTAAACAAATTCAATAAAGCTTCAGTCACCCAAGCATTTTTATAATACAATTCAAGACATTTGAAATATAAAGTCTAACTTATAAATTCACCATAGCTAAATTTCATTGTTTCATTTAGCCTAACAACTTTCACTTTTTTCCAACCAAAGTACACCAGTCATCAAATATACCAACACATATATAAGTATAGATGTACTTACATAACACTTTTCAATCTCTAGTATACTTCCAAGTAATCAATGTATAATTTACATGCTTCCTCATATTATTTGCTTATTAACATCATATACAACATATAAGTATGAAATCACATACCTCAAGGCCGAACCAATAATGATTCATTTTTTAAATGCATAACTTTCTCGATTCATTTAATAACTTTGTTGTTACATATTCTGGCTTTGAATTTCAGTTCATCGGTAAAGAACCTGCTAGGCATTAACCCGAATCACACACTGTAATATTTGAGAATTAGAGGCTTTGTATTCATTATGTTTCTATGTGTTGGTATGCTCTATCTATTAATTTGTTATGTTTGGGGTTCCTGGGAAGGCTCGGGGATGAGCTTAAGCATTGGTGAAAATTTTAATTTTGGGCACTCTAGAGGAAAGCTAGTGGGGGCAGGCTTTAAGGATCATTGCTAGTGATTGTTGACGCAAGAGGAGTCTTGGTGGAGTGGCAAGGGACGCCACTGAAGGCTTGGAGTAGTGACGCCTTAAGGGGAGCTTGGAGGAGGTGGGAGCAGGTTCGAGCCGCATAGTCTGATTTTTGCAGTTTATTTTGGTGTTGGGATGGAGAGGTGATGGAGTCAGTTTGGGACCTTAAAGTGTGGGAGTTGAATAAGTCAAATTGTTTTAAATGGGTGGTCATGAGAGAATGGTGGGAGGAGAGTGAATATAGGAGACGATCAAGGAATTTGGTGGCTTGTTGAGGGGTGGTTGATCGAATGTGGCTTGGTGTAAGGGGGAGCTTTCGATTTTGGGGGCTAGATGAGGTGCATGTGCCGAATTTATTTAGTAGACTTAGGAGCATTTTTGTTTATTTTTCTCTTTGGCAAATCACTCATACCACATTTGACATTTTTTCTCTTTTCTCTCAAATACAAACTGAAAGCCCTTCTAAGCATTTTTTTCTCTCTTATTTTCTTTCCTCATTTCATCTTTTGGTGCTTGGCGGGATTACCATACCCCTTTACTCATCCTCTTTCTTGTTTCCTCTCTTTTTCAAAAGCCAGAAACTGAATCAACACTCCTTCCTCTCAACCGACTACTTTTCTTCTCTCAAACCCTTTCTTGTGCCGAAATACACAAGTCTTCTTCTCTTGTTTGCTAAAGCTGAATCACCTTACCCTTCTTTCCCTATTTTTCTTCCAGTATTTGGAGGAGCCGAACCCTTTTTCTTGTTGAGGTAAGTTGTTGTTTTCTCTCAATTGTGTCATAAGGGTCGAAAGTCTCTAATCCTCTTTTCACTCTTGATTCTTGGCAAAACCGATTAGCTGTGGTATTATCTCCTTTTCTCTTCATGCGTTTTCTCTTAGTCTACTAGGTCCCGAAAGTAATCTCTCCTCTCTGGTTCTCCATGCCAAATCTCAACCCACATCTGGTAGTAGATCGTCAGCACTCATCCACTCTTAATCGTTTTTGGTAAGTGTTGAGGTGAGGGGTGATCATTTTCTTACGTTATTTTCTCCTCAAGCTCTATGTTAATGTCAAATGGCTTTTAGGATCTATGGTTTTGTGTTCGGTCGATTGTAGGGAGGAGTGTAGCTGTATTACGTTGATCTTTGGGATTTGCTCGGCTAGTGATTAAGCCTAAATGAAACACCCCAAACTCGGCCCACAAGCCCTGACCGGATCTGGTATGCTTTTAAAGAAAAACCTTTCAAATTCTATTTGGGCTTTGCCAAAAACTTGTGTGTTTTCAAAAATAGTTGTTTTGGGTTGGGTTCAAAATTAATTTCCGTATTGATTAGGTGTCAAAACGCTTGATATTTATACTTAAGAAAATTTAACTTTTAACTTTAATTCGATAATAGTCGTATCATACTAAGTAATTTGAAAGCATGCATAAAAAATTCAATTCTTTGGCCTTATCACATCAAATAAAAGCCCAAAATAATTCAAAACTTAAATAAAAATGAAAACAGTCTCTGAGCTTTGCATGGCCACCACTGAGCTCCTGTCGACTTGGTCTATTACTGATCATCACCTGAAAAATATTCCCACAACGGGGTGAGTCAAACAGACTCAATGTGTACAATCAACACTAAGTCTCAATAGATATGGCATATCAAATCATACATATTCACATAGCATTTAAATAATATGATGCAATCCCGAACCCAAACCTAAATAGCCATCCGCTACACATCACCCATACCAACCTGCACACCGTGGGGACTACTAAGTCAACCCTCTATCTGTTACACACCATCGAAGGCAGTCGCTGCAATCGACGTGCTCATCGCCCTTATAAAATTCGTGGCATAGCCACCAGATATATATAATTGTGACATAAGTCACCACATTCTTATATTGTGACATAAGTCACCACATTCTTATATTGTGACATAAGTCAACACATTCTTATATTGTGACATAAGTCACCACATTCTCATATTGTGACATAAGTCACCACATTCTTATATTGGGGTATAAAACCACCAATTCACTTCCCCTTCACATATCACCCATATGCCCGATGTCATACAATTATGCATTAACCATATCATGTTCCATATTCACATTATTATAATTTCATGTATATGCCATAGCAAAACTTATCATACTCATAGTAGGAGTAGGAAAACGTACCTGAGTACTTCGTACCATTACATGGTACCTTAGCCATAATCCTACACTTTTATATTAACACATTTAATAAATTAAAGCCGTAAATCTATCAAGATTTAGTGCGGGGTACACACCTGATTTACTTAGCAAATTCACTCCAAATCCCAAAATTCCAATCTACTGCTTAGATCTTTATTTCCTATATTCGGCCATTATATTAGCAAAGCCTATTTGGCTAATTAATTAAAACCCGAAGGACTATCGAAACCAAAACTTACCTTATGGTCGATTGGATTAAAGATCAAATCCCGAAACTTTGCTATGTTCCTTCTTGTAATTGGCCAAGCACTAGATCACCTCACAGGTTAGTTTTCGGCTTTTAACTGAAGTAAGAAATAAATTTAAGTTCCTAAATAGGCCTTGGCCGATTGTACATTAGGACCTACCTTGCGATTTGAAATCCTGAAATCCTTGTATACCCCTGTCGACTACCCCTAAATGTCCATAGTTAAATTCGATCAAAAGAAAAAAAAAACGAGAAAAGGGCTATTCGCCACCTACCATCAACCACTCACCTTGGCTTTTCCAAAATCGGCACTTCGGCTATTGTAAAATAGGATTAACTTCAGAGATAAAGAGAAGGAATTGATAGGCATAGACAATTGATTCAAGTTAGATCTTGATGAAAAGAAAGGAAGAAATCACAAGCGAAAGAAATCACGAAACTTAGAATCACTAAGGAACATCGGCCTATGGTGCACCTTGAAACTAAACCACCCTTGTAGATTAATTTGTGAGGCTTAGAGATTTGGCTATGGGGTTTTGATTAACAATTGGCTATTGCTAGAAAAACTTACCTTGACTTTTGGTGAGTTGTGAAAAGAAAAGAAAGTTGATGATGAAGATTGGCTAGAGGAAGAGTTGAAAGAAAGAATTTGAGAGAAGGTAGGAAAGATGATAAGAAATTTGGCAATGGCTTAAGAGGAACTTTCTTTGACTTTTGACAAAATAAGAGAAAGAAGACCACTAGAGAATTAGGCGGAGGCTTCAAAAGAGAAAAAAATAATAGCCTTACTTTTCCTCCTTTTGTCGAAATTACTAAACACAGGTCCTTGGCCTACCACCTCTTCCTCTCACTATCAAATCCCTTAATTCACTCTTCCTTACCCTTTTCCTACCTTAGCGAAACTTCTAAGAGAATTAGACCTCATCTTAAACTCCTCCATAGACTCCCTTGCCATCCAACACTTCCTCTTGTTGCTTGCAAAATTAAAGCTCCATTTAGCTTCCTACACGACTCGAACCTTGGCCCATTTACCCTGCTGGTGGCGTCATTCCCAGAGGCCTTAAGTGGCGTCTCCGGGCCACTTTTCCAAGCCCGATTATATGTCATATTTCCTTTATTTATTTTCTTAAGGCCACCTTGCTTTAATTCCCTCTTTTAGACTTAAAACTTGATGTTTTCCTAAGGCATTTTCCTTATGTTTCAAGATTCTAAAATTCACATAACACATTCATAACATATAAGACATGCTATTTCATATATATTTTAGCAATAGTGCATAACCCCTAATCCGGGATATTACAGTTCTACCCTCTTAAAATAATTTCATCCTCGAAATTACCTGGCTAGAATAGGTGGGGGTATTATTGTCGTATTGCTTCTTCCGGCTCCCATGAAGCTTCCTCCGATCCATGATTTTGCCACAATACCTTGACCAAAGGGACCGATTTCCTTCATAGCACTTTCACATCTCATTCCAAAATCTGAATCAGCTCCTCTTCGTTTGACAGGTCTGGCCTTAGCTCCACCTCTTCAACCGAACTACGTGAGATGGATCCGATCGGCATCGACGTAGCATGGAAACATGGAATACGTCGTGCATCTGCTTCAATTTCGATGGCAATTCCAACTGGTATGCCACTGGTCTGATTCGCTTCAATACCCGATAGGGTCCTATGAACCTTGGACTTAGCTTCCCTTTTCGACCAAATCTCATCACCTTCTTCCAAGGTGATACTTTAAGGAACACTTGATCTCCCACATCAAATTCAATCTCCTTCCATTTGAGATCTGCGTAAGACTTTTGTCTATCGGATGCTTCCTTCAATCGAGCTTGGATTATACTAACCTTTTCCTCTGATTTCGCTACTAACTCAGGACCTAAAATCTGACGTTCTCCCAATTCCTTCCAACAAGTAGAGTCAGACACTTCCGCCATACAACGCCTCGTCTGGTGCCATTTTAATCTTGGCACGATAATTTGTTGTTGTATGCGAATTCCGCTAAAGGCAAATATTCTCTCAACTCCCATCAAGTCTATCACTGACCTCTTAGCATATCCTCTAGTACTTGGATCACTTTCGTTCGACCGCCGTCATTTATGGATGGAAAGCCGTACTAAAATCCAATCTGGTGCCTAAAGCCTGATGTAGTGCCTTCCGTGCAACTTTGTCAGCTACATACAACCTTGCTAACTTTTGTAGGGAGTAGTCAACCCGCACGGGAATAAAATGCGCAGACTTTGTCAGCCGATCCACTATCACCCATATTGAGTCCTTCTTAGTAGGCGTAAGGGGAAGCCCACTAACGAAGTCCATGGTAATTCTCTCCCACTTCCATTGGGGAATCTGTATTGCCTGAAGCAATCCTGATGGAACTTGGTGTTCAGCCTTAACTTGCTGACACGTCAAGCACTTCCCTACAAATTCGGTCACTTTTCGCTTAAGGTTAGGCCACCAAAATTGTTCCCTTAAATCCCTGTACATTTTACTACCTCTGGGATGCATAGCATAAGGGCTACTATGCGATTCCTAAAGAATTTTTTGCCTAAGTTCCACATCCTTCGGCATACAGACCTTACCCTTGAAGCACAATATTCCCTCGTCATTAACACCATAATCCTCCAACTCTCCATTCTGCGCTTATCGCAACTTAACACTTAGATCCACATCCACCAACTGTCCTTCTTTCACTTTATTCAACTACATTGGCTTGACTTGCAACTCTTCTAGAAAACTTCCATCGTCATAGAGGCTTAGATGTGCGAACATTGCCCTCAAATCCAACACCACCTTCCGACTTAGGGCATCCGCCACTACATTTGCTTTGCCCAAGTGGTACTCTATCGCACAATCATAATCCTTCAATAGTTCCACCCACCTTCGCTGTCTCAGATTCAACTCATACGAGTCGCCAGATATAAGGCTTTTGTGGTCTGTGTAGATCACCGACTTTTCTCCATAAAGATAATGCCTCCACACTTTAAGGGCAAAGACTACTGTCGCCAATTCTAAGTCATGCGTTGGGTAGTTAACCTCGTGTGGCCTTACTTGTCGAGACGCATAAGCGACTACTTTTCCGTCTTGCATAAGGACACCTCCCAATCCTGTATGGGAAGCATCACAGTACACTACGAAATCCTTCCCCGCCTCTGACTGAATCAAAACTGGAGCTTCAGTCAAGACCTTTTTAAGCTTTTCAAAGCTCTCCTGTTGCTTATCAGTCCATATGAAAGGCACTTCCTTCCTTAATAACTTTGTTAAAGGCGCGACTATCGACGAGAACCCTTCCACGAACCTTCTATAGTAGCCTACCAATCTTAAGAAACTCTGAACTTTCGCCACCAACTTAGGGGGTTTCCAATCCAAAACTACTTCAATCTTCCGAGGATCTACCCTTATTCCTTCAGCAGATACCACATGTCCTAAAAACGTAACCTCCTTAAGCCAAAATTCACACTTGTTGAATTTGGCGTAGAACTTCTTTTTCCTCAATACTTGTAACACCACTCGGAGGTGCTCATCGTGTTATTCTTCAGACTTTGAATATATTAAGATATCGTCTATGAACACGACAATGAACCGATCCAAATAGGGTTAGAAAACCCGATTCATCATGTCCATAAATGTGGCTGGGGCATTTGTCAAACCGAACGGCATTACCAAGAACTCATAATGCCTATACCTTGTTCGAAAAGTCGTCTTATGGATATCAACCTCCTTCACCTTAAGCTGATGATATCCAGACCTTAGGTCTATCTTCGAGAAAATCACGGCCCCTTAAGCTGATCGACAAGTCATCTATCCTTGGCAGAGGATAATTGTTCTTGATAGTCAGCTTATTCAACTGACGATAATCTATGCACATGTGCATAGTTTCATCCTTCTTCTTCACAAATAGGACCGGTGCTCCCCATGGAGACACACTGGGTCGAGATAAACCCACAGTCTAGTAATTCTTGGATCTGAGCCTTAAGCTCAACCAACTCCTTTGGTGCCATTCTGTACGGGCAATGGACACAGGAGATGTACCTGACAGTAAGTCAATTCCAAACTCCACCTCCCTGTCCGGGGGTATTCGGGTAATTCTTCTAGAAAGACATCCTCAAATTCCCTTACGGTTCTAACTCCACTAACTCCCTCTTCTTTCGCGTCCAAAGTACTAATGAAAGCCAAGAACACCTTACACCCCTTCCAAACCATCTTATCTGCCTTTAAAGCAGAAACTACATTCGATAGGTAGTTTCTTCTTTCTCCTATCATAACTACTTCCTCATCCTTAGGGGTCCTTAATTCCATTCATTTGGCTGCACAATCAATACTGACTAGATGCTCCACTAGCCAATCCATGCCAAGTATAAGATCGAATTCTCTGAAAGGTAATTCCATTAAGTCGGCAGAGAATACCACTCCTTGAAGTTCCAAAGGTACTCTCCGAAACATATTATTCACCACTACAGTTTGACCTAGTGGGCTTACTACAGTCATCACCCTACTAGAGAGTTCAGAGGCTATGTCTAGAGTTTCAACTACACTACATGCAACATAGGAATGCGTCGAGCCCACATCAATCAAAGAAATATAGGGTTTGCCAAAAATAAGAAACGTACCGGTTATGACATCCGGCGCGTCTCCATCCCACCTCCGGTGAACCGCATAAACCAAACTCGACTGCCTGGCCTCAGTGTTAGCAACACCTCGGCCCGGTGTTCCACGTCCTCTACCCACACCATTACCTCTTCCAGCTAAACCACGACCTCGCGGTGGCTGCTGTCCTCCTCTTTCCACCTGGTTAGGACCTTGATTCACTGGTCGACCCCCTTTAGTTCTCATGGGACAATCCTTAATCATGTGATCCTTGGACCCATACTTAAAGCATCCTCTTATCTTTTTCCAACACTCTCCTAAATGCTTCTTTCCACACTGATCGCAAGCAAGGTACTACCCTTTAAGAGCAGCTTGCTGATCTCGCGGCCCATCAACTCTAGGTCTCTTTTTCTCATTGCTAGATGGCCTTGACGATTCAAAACCTCTTTTCTGCCTATTTTGATCAGTGTTCTGCCTTACAAAATCCTTGATACCCTCGGCTACCTTAGCCTTTTTCGCTAACATAGTAAATTCTCGCTCCTGTTGCGGGGCTATTAATAATCTTAGGTCATCTCTCAGTCCGTCCTCAAAATGGACACACCGCTCATGCTCAGTTGACACTATGCCTTGAGCATAATGGCTCAACCTTAGAAATTCAGCCTCATACTTAGCTACGGACTTGTTTCCTTGAACCAGTCGTAGAAAAGTCTTTCTCTGAGCATCGATATAATGAGTACCCATATACTTCTTCTAGTATGCTGCCTTAGCATACTCCCAAGTGAGTTCCTCAGCTGTAGCACCATCCCGCACTGTGAGCCACCATTGATATGACTCATCGCGGAGAAGCGACACCAACCCTTTCAGCTTTTCCTCGTCAGTTAAGTCCAAGCTCATCCATAATCCGCTCAGTCGCCTCTAACCAATATTCAGTGGTATTGGGTGCTACACCTGATACACCGCGGAACACTTCAGCTCCATTGGCTCAGAGTCACTCAAGTACCGACTTTCGAGCTCCCATGCCTCCACCTATTCCTGCCACCCTTTCCAGGACCCACAGCGTCGCTTGTGACACTGCGTCATCCCCCGTTTGGTCCTGATATTCCACATCAGCGGCTGGGGGTGGTGGTGGCATTTCATTTTTAGATCCTTGACCCGATCTAACGGGTTCAAAAACGATCATTCGGCCTCTTCCACGGCCACACACGTTACGACCATGTCCCCTTGAATTCATACTTTCGCTTAGCGTTTATCTGATTTAAAGAATTTTATGAATTAGTTTTGTTCCACATACACATACAGTCTCACATCATCCATTTAGTCACACACATGAACTTACGTTCATTACAGAGAAATGTTGTAATTGTCGTTGTTTGATGTTTTCCACTACGTAGGGGTATTTCCTTAATTTTGTCCTACAGGGGTATTTTGGTAATTTTTTAGATTAGGGTATTTGAAAATATTGTAAAATAGAGAGTGTTGATATTTTACAAGAATTAAAATACTTGCCGAAAAAATTTCAAAGGTGGAATGATAATTTTATCTGATGAGGGTATTTTGTAATTTTACAAGCGAGGTTATTTGATAATTTTTTGCAAAATATGGTTCCTGGTGACTTTCAAAACAAGGGCATTTTTAAAGGTTTCCAATTTGTGGGTACTTCGTTGATTTTCCTTACGGAGGGTATTTTGGTCATTTGTACAGGTTAGGGATAATTCGGTCATTTTGCAAATTAGGGATATTTTCGTAAATTTTCCAAATTAGGGTGTCTTTGATATTTTGTAAAGTTTTTGAATACTTGTGCAAAATCAAAAATTGTTATTGAAATCGGGGGTAGTATGGTAATTTTGGAAAATCAAGGGCATTTTAGTAATTTTACCACTAAGGGTATTTAGGTAATTTTATAAATAAAAAATTATTAAAAAGTTTTTCCAAAATAATAATTTTCAAAATTTCAAAAGGGTAGTTTGTTGACTTTTAGAACTAGGGTTTCCATAAAAATGTGGCTAGTCCCTTTCGGGTTTTAATTATTGAGTTTAGCACGTGACTATGTCCTCCTGGTTAGGAGTGAATCAAGCTACACATCGTAGAATTCAGTGGAGAGGAGGTGAGTCACATGGACTGCTTAAATACCAAGCTCCCACAAAATCAATCCTAAACATGCGTACAATGGTTGCCACACCTAACTCGGCGACTTAGACACAAGTTTGTTTAATTGTGCCTTAGAGTTTTATGTATTTGTTGGGGTAAACTAGTCCTAGGGCTTAATTCCTAATCCACTAGTCTCGTCCCTATATATCCCTACATACAAATCACAAAGAGGTTAGGAGTACTTACCTGGTGGACTTCGGGCCGGAGACTTAGGTGCCATGCCAGAAAAATCTGCTTATTTCTTAGAAAAATCCATTTTCAAAAGAGAGAAAACGTTTTAGGCCCTAAAAGCCCTCAAGGCCAAGTTTTGAACCGGGCTCTGATACCAAACTGAAACACCCCAAACCCGGCCCACAGCCCCGACCGGATCTGGTATGCTTCTAAAGAAAAACCTTTCAAATTCTATTTGGGCTTTGCCAAAAACTTGTGTGTTTTCAAAAACAGTTGTTTTGGGTTGGGTTTGAAATTAATTTTCGTATTGATTAGGTGTCAAAATGCTTGATATTTATACTTAAGAAAATTTGACTTTTAACTTTAATTCGATAATAGTCGTATCATACTAAGTAATTTGAAAGCATGCATAAACAATTCAATTCTTTGGCCTTATCACATCAAATAAAAACCCGAAATAATTCAAAACTTAAATAAAAATGAAAACAGTCTCTGAGCTTTGCATGGCCACCACTAAGCTCCTGCCGACCTGGTCCATTACTGATCATCACCTGAAAAATATTCCCACAACGGGGTGAATCAAACAGACTCAATGTGTACAATCAACACTAAGTCTCAATAGATATAGCATATCAAATCATACATATTCACCAAGCATTTAAATAATATGATGCAATCCCGAACCCAAACCTAAATAGCCATCCGCTACACATCACCCGTACCAACCTGCACACCATGGGGACTACTAAGTCAACCCTCCATCCGCTACACACCATCGAAGGCAGTCGCTGCAGTCGATGTGCTCATCGCCCTTATAAAATTCATGGCATAGCCACCAGATATATATAATTGTGACATAAGTCACCACATTCTTATATTGTGACATAAGTCACCACATTCTCATATTGTGACATAAGTCACCACATTCTTAAATTGGGGTATAAAACCACCAATTCACTTCTCCTTCACATATCACCCATATGCCCCATGTCATACAATTATGCATTAACCATATCATGTTCCATATTCACATTCTTATAATTTCATGTATATGCCATAGCAAAACTTATCATACTCATAGTAGGAGTAGAAAAACGTACCTGAGTACTTCGTACCATTACATGGTACCTTAGCCAAAATCTTACACTTTTATATTAACACATTTAATAAATTAAAGCCGTAAATCTATCAAGATTTAGTGCGGGGTACACACCTGATTTACTTAGCAAATTCACTCCAAATCCTGAAAATTCCAATCTACTGCTTAGATCTTTATTTCCTATATTCGGCCATTATATTAGCAAAGCCTATTCGGCTAATTAATTAAATCTCGAAGGACTATCGAAACCAAAACTTACCTTGTGGCCGATTAGATTAAAGATCAAATCTAGAAACTTTGCTATGTTCCTTCTTGTAATTGGCCAAGCACTAGATCACTTCACGGGTTAGTTTTCGACTTTTAGCAAGTAAGAAATAAATTTAAGTTCCTAAATCGGCCTTGGCGATTGTACGATAGGACCTACCTTGCGATTTGAAATCTCAAAATCCTTGTATACCCTCACATCGCCCCTAAATGTCCATAGTTAAATTTGGTCAAAAGAAAAAAATGAGAAAAGGGCCATTCGCCACCTACCATCAACCACTCACCTTTGGCTTTTCCAAAATTGGCACTTCGGCTATTGTAAACCGAGTTCACTTCTAGAGATAAAGAGAAGGAATTGATAGGCATAGACAATTGATTGGGTTAGATCTTGATGAAAAGAAAGGAAGAAATCACAAAGGAAAGAAATCTGAAACTTATCGAATCACTAAGGAACATGCGGCCTATGGTGCACCTTGGAAACTAAACCACCCTTGTAGATTAATTTGTGAGGCTTAGAGAGATTCGGCTATGGGGGTTTTTGATTAACAATCGACTATTACTAGAAAAAGGCTTACCTTCGGCTTTTGGTGAGTTGTGAAAAGAAAAATAAAGTTGATGATGAAGATTCGGCTAGAGGAAGAGTTGAAAGAAAGAATTTGAGAGAATGTAGGAAAGATGATAAGAAATTCGGTAATGGCTTAAGAGGAACTTGCTTTCGGCTTTTGACAAAATAAGAGAAAAAGAGAAGAGCACTAGAAAATTCGGTAGAGGCTTCAAAAGAGAAAAAAAATAATAGCCTTACTTTTCCTCCTTTTGCCGAAATTACTAAACTTAGAGTCCCTTAGCCGGCCACCTCTTCCTCTCACTATCAAATCCCTTAATTCACTCTTCCTTACCCATTTTCCTACCTTAGTCGAAACTTCTAAGAGAATTGGACCTCATCTTAAACTCCTCCCATAGACTCCCCTTGCCGTCCAACACTTCCTCTTGTTACTGCAAAAATTAAAGCTCTATTTAGCTTCCTACACGACTCGAACCTTGGCCCATTTACCCTGCTGGTGGCGTCATTTGTAGAGGCCTTAAGTGGCATCTCTAGGCCACTTTTCCAAGCCCGATTATATGTCATATTTCCCTTATTTATTCTCTTAAGGCCACCTTGCTTCAATTCCCTCTTTTAAACTTAAAACTTGATGTTTTCCTAAGGCATTTTCCTTATGTTTCAAGATTCTAAAATTCACATAACACATTCATAACACATAAGACATGCTATTTCATATATTTTAGCAATAGTGCATAAGCCCTAATCCGGGATATTACACTAAAGGCTCGGGTGTTGATCAATCTTGGTATGGGATCTATGTCTTTCGGGTTAATTCTTAATTCTTAGTTATTCTCTGTGTAACCGGATTCGATGACCAAAGGCTTTATGGACCCTATGGCTAACCAAACAGTAGAAAGGGTTAGACCTGTGACCCCAGCCCCCAAATTCAAGAGGAGGGCTATGTCTGGGGTTCGTGATTGGCCACCGAGGTGTGGGCCAGCATCCGAGCAAGAGAGTAGAGAAATCTCGATTGTGTCGATTAACGACAGTACGGACATAGAAAGTGTAGTTGTGTGCATTATTAGGTGTGTACCTTTTACACACTTCATAATCAATGTATTGCTATGTTATTAACCTAAACACTATTTAAAGCCGGAATAACGTGGATATCGATATGCTACCCTTATGGGTAGGAGCGAGGACTCCAGGTAAGTCCGTTCTGATAGTTAATTATATGTAATTGCTGATGATTATGTATATGCTATGTTACAGTATTTTATTAATTGAAAAAGCATGTAAATAATGTATGTGTAAGCATGTGCACTAAAATGGGTATTATGAGAGGAGGGGGAAGATGTGATATTTGTGACTTTGGGTCACCAGTGGTTTGGCACCACCAGTTATTTGGTACCACATGTGATACTTGTGACTTTGGGTCACTAGTGGTTTGGCACCACATTGGATATTTTAGTGACTCGTCCCAATGGCTTGGTACCACAGTGGTTTAGCCCCACATATTACATTAAAAGGGGATTGTCACCAGTGGTTTGGTACCACAAAGTGGGTTGGCCCCACATATGGATAATTGTGACTTTGGGTCACCACTGGTTTGGCACCACCAGTGGTTTAGTACCACATTTGTATATACTTGATCGTGACTTTGTGTCACCAGTGGTTTGGCACCACCAGTGGTTTGGTACCACACGGGGTAGAATATGGAGTGTTGAATGGCTAGGCTTGGGTTGCATGACATTCTTACTTGATTATGAAACTGTGCAAGAGTGTTATTATAATCGGGAGGGGGATTATATTCTGAGTCTTGGTGACTCACCCCTTCCCTTGCTTTTTGCAGATGAGGCTTAGATCGCGGATATAGAGCCGGGGTGGACTCGAGGTGGCCATGCATTAGTTTTTTTGGGTTTTACTTTAATTACTTCCTTGGATTAATTTACTTTTAAATTTTGGGTTTTGGATTTGTAATAAGGCCACTAAATTTTATTATTTCGGGTTTTGATTATTTATTTTAAGTTTTATCGTACTGTGCTCAAGATAATTAATTTAGCATGTTCTAATAACCTGTAAAATCAACGTTTTTGAAAATTTTACAGCTTATCGGGTTTTCAAACTTTACCATCGGGTAACACTAAAAAAATGAAGTCAACAAACTAACTCAGACTTTCTCCAAACCAAGTTTTCTTTATGTTCAGATACAAAATGGTTTTCAACTATATTATGCTAACACACTCGGGTTTCATAAAATCAAATGGCTTTCCAAAATTTGATACTACAAAAAATCTTCTAAAAGGAGTTGATCTTCCACACTCACAACGACAAAATATTTTCGATCACACTTTTTCACAAATGTAAACCAACAACTTATTTTCTTCAAATTGTTTTCACTCTGTAACATACTGAATTCGATCGTAGTGTGTTGACTGGGTTTGAGGTGTTACAATTTTTAGTATCAGAGCCAAGTTCAAAAGCTCGACTGTGGGCCCCAGGTCTAAAATGTTTTAAAATGGGTTATGAAAGGTTTTTGTGGGAAAAGTACGATTGGAAAAGCATGGCACCGAGTCTTCGGCACCGATTCACCCAGTTAAGTAACCCTATTTGTGTTAGTATGTTTGTAATGATGATGTTATGCCTAGTAGTAATAGGAAATTACTTTAGAGCCTTCAACCGTAAGATTGTGTGAACTTCTGAAACCATCCCCGTATTAAATTATTCATAAGCCTGTGCTTAATAAACAGTGGAATAAGTCTAACGCATAAAACTATTAAATCAGATCAACTCGTATCTGCAGTTATGAGTGCACAAGGGCATGGGCGTAATATATGTGGATGAGGTATGGGTAGGATGACAGTGTCAGAACCGGTGGGTTCTAGTCATGGGTCAGAGAATGAGGTACCATCGCCGCCAGTTATGGGTGCAAAATTTTAGGATCGAGACAGTTGGTGATGACGTAGTGTCGTAGGTAATGCTGCGGGTTCTAGAAAGAGTCGCGAGTGCAGGTATCGAACGAAAGCTCAAAAATCTGTGTCCGAACGACTCTAAGCTAATGGTGCAGAGGTATTCAGAGGTGTATTTGGTGTGGCTCCTAGTACTACGAAATATTGGCTAGAGGCGACAGAACGTATCATGGATGACCTGGATTTTACGGCTCACGATTTGGGATGGAGCAATGGCAGACGATATCACTTGGGACTATTTTAAGGCAGCTTATCAGAGGAAATACATTGGGTTTAGTTACATTGATGCTTAGAGAAAGGCGTTTACGAAATTGGTTCGAGGAGTAGGTCGATCTAGTATGAGGCAAAATTCTTAAGGTTGAGCTATTCGCTTTCGGGGTATTGTGGCTACGGAACATAAGTGTTGCATCAGGTTTGAAGACGGGCTGAGAGATGAACTGAGGTTGCTGATCGCTCCACAGCAAGAGAGGGAGTTTACTGTGCTGGTAGAGAAGGCTAAGATAGTCGAAGGGGTGAAGGAGTCTACGAAATAGAATTTGGACAAGAATTGGCACAAGAGGAGTTTTGGGTCGTCAGGGTCAGCTGGAAATTCTCAGAAAAGGGCTAGGTATAGTGGGTCGAATCAGTCTGTGAGGCCTGTGGCTGCTACTCAGGGACCAGCGCAGTGTGCTCGATGTGAGAAATCCCATTGGGGGGAATGTTGGACTGGTGGCAGAGGATGCTTTGAGTGTGGGTTGTTGGATCATCGTGTGAGAGATTGTCCACGTAAGCTAGCCAGGATACAGTCTGAGAGACAGGGGCGTGCTCAGTTTAGGAATGGTGGACAGCAACCGCAGAGGGGTCGTGGAGTGCATCGGGGAGGTAATGGTCTGGTCGAGGCATGGCTTTACTTGAAGCGAAGCGACTGGGTTGGTATGTGCAGCAAGGCGTCGAGAGGAGGGCGACGCACCAGACATCATAACCGGTACGTTCTTAATATTTGGACTACCTTATACTGCTTTGATAGATGTTGGTTCAATGCACTCATATGTTGCCAGTAGCATAGTGGAAACCATGAATTTAGACTTTAAGATTACTTCTAGGGAGATGACAGTAATAAGCCCTTTAGGTCACTCTGTAGAAGTAAATAAACTATATAGGATGTACCCTAGAACTTCAAGGGTAGTGTTTGTGGTCGATCGATGGAGCGCCATTGAAGAGTTCGATTTGATCCTTGGAATGGGTGGTGGTGAAGTATCAAGCGAGTTTGATCTGCTGACTAAGCGTTTAGTAGTGAGAACGGTGAGCGTGAAGAAGCGGTAATGATAGGTAATAGGAGGGATTATCTATCTAATGTTATATCTGCTCTGAAGGCCGAGAAAATGGTGAGGAAGGGTTTTGAGGTTTCATGGTTCATGTTTGTGCATTAGAGGCTAAGGAATTAATTATAGGGGAGGTCCGAACGGTGAATGATTTTTTTGATGTGTTTCCGGAGGAGCTTCCGGGTTTACCCCCAGATCGCGAGGTTGAGTTTGGGATAGATCTATTACCAGAAACCACGCCAGTGTCTATTGCCCCATATAGGATGGCGCCAAAAAAATTGGTGGAACTGAAGGCATAGATTCAAGAGTTGCTGGATTGGGGTTTTATCCGGCCGATTGTTTCGCCTTGGGTAGCACCTGTGCTTTTCGTTAAAAAGAAAGATGGTACAATGCGGATGTGTATAGACTACCGCCAGCTGAACAAGTTGACGATCAAGAACAAGTATCCGCTGCCAAGGATAGATGATCTATTCGATCAGCTTAATGGTGCATCGGTCTTCTTCAAGATTGATTTAAGGTTAGGGTATCACCAGCTTAAGGTGAAGGAGGCTGATATTCATAAAATAGCGTTTTGTACTCGTTATGGACACTACAAATTTTTGGTAATGCCGTTTGGACCGACTAATGTGCCGGTAGCATTCATGGACATGATGAATCGAGTGTTTCAGCTGTATTTGGACTGGTTTGTAGTAGTCTTTATAGATGACATCTTGGTGTTCTAGAAGTCAAAGGAAAAGCATGATGAGCATCTCCATGTGGTTCTACAGATTTTGAGGGAAAAGTGGTTGTTCGCGAAGTTTAGTAAATGCGAGTTATGGTTGGAAGAGGTAACTTTCTTGGGTCATGTGGTGTCAGCAGGGGATTAGAGTGGACCCTCGGAAGATTGAGGCGGTATTGGATTGGAAACCACCCAAGTCGGTGGTAGAAATTCAGAGTTTCCTGGGTTTGGCATGATATTACAGAAGATTTTTAGAGAGGTTTTCTTTGATTGCAGCGCCGTTGACCAAGTTACTAAGGAAAGGGGTTCCATTTGTGTGGGCAAACAAGCAGCAGGAAAGTTTTGACAAAATAAAGAAGATTCTAACAGAAGCTCCAGTCTTGATTCAGCCTGAGGCAGGGAAGGAGTTCACGGTTTACTGTGATGCGTCACATACTGGTCTTGGATGTGTGTTGATACAGGAGGGAAAGGTAGTGACGTATGCGTCCCGACAGCTGAGACCGCATGAAATTAACTATTCGACGCATGATCTAGAATTGGCTGCAGTGGTTTTCACCCTGAAGATATGGAGCCACTATTTGTACGGGGAAAAGTCAATAGTTTACACGGATCACAAGAGTCTGAAGTACCTCTTGACTCAAAAGGACTTGAATTTGAGGCACCGGAGGTGGATCGAGTTGTTGAAGGACTATGACTGCTCAATTGAGTATCATCCGGGCAAGGCCAACGTGGTGGCAGATGCGTTGAGCCATAAGGTAGTGTCAGACTTGAGAGCAATGTTTGCTCATCTCAGTTTGTATGACGACGGGAGTCTATTAGTAGAATTGCAGGTGAAGCCATCATGGGTTGGTTAGGTTAAGGAGAAACAGCTAGTGGATGAAGTCCTAAGTACTCGGAGGGTGCAAGTGCAGAGTGGTGGAATAGAAGGTTACAGCTTGACTAGTGATGGAGTGTTGCATTTCCAAGGAAGGGTTTGTATGCCGAAGGACGTTGAGTTAAGACAGCGAATTCTTCAGGAAGCTCATAACAGTCCATACGCTATGCATCCTGGAGGTAACAAGATGTATCGGGATTTACGGGAATAGTTCTGGTGGTTGGGTCTAAAATGAGAAGTAACTGAGTCTATGGGTAAATGTCTAACGTGTCAGCAGGTCAAAGCTGAACATCAATTACCTTCGGATCTGTTACAGCCGATCAAGAATCAGCAGTGGAAGTGGGAAAAGATTACGATGGATTTTATCATTGGGTTACCCCTTACGCCTAGCAAGAAGGATTCACTTTGGGTGATAGTAGATCGTTTGACTAAATCGCTCATTTTATACCGGTTAGGGTGGATTACTCACTCCAAAGGTTGGCTAAGTTGTATGTGGCAGAAATAGTGAGACTGCATGGGGTATCGGTATCGATCATCTCTGATAAGGATCCCAGATTCACGTCGAGGTTCTGAAAAGTGTTGCATCAGACACTAGGGTACGAGATTGGATTTCAGTAACAGCATTTCATCTGCAGTCAGATGGGCAGTCAAAAAGGGTAATACAAATCTTAGAGGATATGTTGAGAGGTTGTGTCTTGGATTTCAGAGGCAGCTGGGAAGAATTTCTACCGCTGGCAGAATTCGCATACAACAATAGTTATCAGGCAAGCATTAAGATGGCACCATATGAGGCGTTATATGGTCGGAAGTGTCGTACACCTACGTGCTGGACAGAGTTGGGTGAGCGTCAAATGTTGGGTCCGGAGTTGGTCACTGAAATAGAGGAGAAGGTTAAGCTAATTCGAGCTAGTCTGAAGGAAGCTTCGGAGAGGCAGAAGTCTTATACCGACCTCAAACGTAGGGATATGGAGTATGCAGTGGGTGACAAGGTCCTTCTGAAGGTATCGTCGTGGAAGAAAGTGCTAAGATTTGGTCGGAAAGGCAAGCTTAGCCCTAGGTTTATTGGGCCGTATACGGTGTTGAAGCGAGTGGGACTGGTAGCTTATCAGCTCGAGTTGCCAGCAGAATTGAGTCAGATTCACGATGTGTTTCATGTCTCCATGCGTAGGCGCTATCGATCTGATCCGACGCATGTTATGCCAGTGGAAGAGATCAAGGTGAGCCCAGATTTGACCATAGAGAATGAGCCAGTGCAGATTCTAGATCAGGATGTAAGGTTTTGCATAAGAAGTCGGTTCCACTGGTAAAGGTATTATGGCAGAACCATGGTACGGAAGAGGCCACATGGGAACCAGATGATGTGATGCGGCAGCAATACCCTCAACTCTTTTGACCAGGTAATTTCGAGTCCGAAATTTCTTTAAGAAATAGAACTGTAATATCTGGGAATTAGGGCTTTGCATTCATTATGTTTACGTGTGTTGGTATGCTCTATATATTAATTTGTTATGTTTGGGGTTCCTGGGAAGGCTCGGGGATGAGCTTAAGCTTTGGTAAAAATTTCAATTTCGGGCACTCTAGGGGAAAGCTAGCAGGGGCAGGCTTTAAGGATCATTGCTAGTGATTGTTGACGCATGAGGAGCCTTGGTGGAGTGGCAAGGGACGCCACTTAAGGCTTGGAGTAGTGACTCCTTAAGGGGAGCTTGGAGGAGGTGGGAGCAGGTTTAAGCCGCATAGTCTGCTTTTTGGAGTTTATTTTGGCGTTGGGATGGAGAGGTGATGGAGTCAGTTTGGGACCTTAAAGTGTAGGAGTTGAATAAGTCAAATTATTTTAAATCGGTGGTCATGAGAGAAAGGTGGTGTTTGAATCATTCAACCGATTCAAATGGTGGGAGGAGAGTGAATATAGAAGATGATCAAGGGATTTGGTGGCTTGTTAAGGGGTGGTTGACCGAATGTGGCTTGGTGTAAGGGGGAGCTTTCGATTTTGGGGGCTAGGTGAGGTGCATGTGCCGAATTTGTTTAGTAGACTTAGGAGCATTTTTTTCATTTTTCTCTTTGGCAAATCACTCATACCACATTTGGCATTTTTTTCTCTTTTCTCTCAAATACAAACCAAAACCCCTTCTAAGCATTTTTTTCTCTCTTCTTTTCTTTCCTCATTTCATCTTTTGGTGCTTGGCCGGAATTACCATACCCCTTTACTCATCATCTTCATTGTTTCTTCTCTTTTTCAAAAGCCAGAAACCAAATCAACACTCCTTCCTCTCAACCGACTACTTTTCTTCTCTCAAATCTTTTCTTGTGCCGAAATACACAAGTCTTCTTCTCTTGTTTCCTAAAGTCGAATCACCTTACCCTTCTTTCCCTATTTTTCTTCCAGTATTTAGAGGAGCCAAACCCTGCTTTCTTGTTGAGGTAAGTTGTTATTTTCTCTCAATTGTGTCATAAGGGCCGAAACTCTCTAATCCTCTTTTCACTCATGATTCTTGGCAAAATCGATTAGCTGTGCTCATATCTCCTTTTCCCTTGATGCGTTTTCTCTTAGTCTACTAGGTCCCGAAAGCAATCTCTCCTCTCTGGTTCTCCAAGCCGAATCTCAACCCACATCTGGTAGTAGATTGTCAGCACTTATCCACTCTTAATCGTTTTTGGTAAGTGTTGAGGTGAGGGGTGATCATTTTCTCGCGTTATTTTCTCTTTGGGCTCTTGTTAATGTCAAATGGCTTTTGGGATCTATGGTTTTGTGTTCGGTCGATTGTAGGGAGGTGTGTAGCTGCATTCCGTTGATCTCGGGATTTGCTCGGCTAGTGATTAAGCCTAAAGGCTCGGGTGTTGATCAATCTTTGTAAGGGGTCTATGTCTTTTGGGTTAATTCTGAATTCTTAGTTATTCTCTGTGTAACCAGATTCGATGACCAAAGGTTTTATGGACCCTATGGCTAACCAAACAGTAGAAGGGGTCAGGCCTGTGACCCCAGCCCCTAAATTCAAGAGGAGGGCCGTGTCTACGGTTCGTGATTGGCCACCGGGGTGTGGGCCAACATCCGAGTAGGAGAGTAGACAAATCGCGGTTGTGTCGATTAACGACAGTACTGACATAGAAAGTGTAGTTTTGTGCATTATCAGGTGTGTACCTCTTACAAACTTCATAATCAATTTATTGCTATGTTATTAACTTAAACACTATTTAAAGCCGAATAACGTGGTTATCGATATGCTACCCTTATGGGTAGGAGCGAGGACTACGGTAAGTCCGTTCGATAGTTAATTATATGTAATTGCTGATGATTATGTATATGCTATGTTACAGTATGTTATTAATTGAAAAAGCATGTAAGTAATGTATGTGTAAGCATGTGCCTTTGAAATGGGTATTATGAGAGGAGGGAAGATGTGATATTTGTGACTTTGGGTCACGGTGGTTTAGCACCACCAGTGGTTTGGTACCACATGTGATACTTGTGTCTTTGGGTCACCAGTGGTTTGGCACCACATTGGATATTTTAGTGACTCGTCCCAGTGGCTTGATACCATAGTGGGTTGGCCCCACGTATTACATTAAAAGGGGATTGTCACCAGTGGTTTGGTACCACAAAGTGGGTTGGCCCCACATATGGATAATTGTGACTTTGGGTCACCAGTGGTTTGGTACCACATTTGTACATACTTGATCGTGACATTGGGTCACTAGTGGTTTGGCACCACCGGTGGTTTGGTACCATACGGGGTAGAATACGGAGTGTTGGATGGCTAGGCTTGGGTTGCATGACATTTTTACTTGATTATGAAACTGTGCAAGAGTGTTATTATAATCGGGAGGGGGATTATATACTGAGTCTTGGTGACTCACCCCTTCCCTTACTTTTTGCAGATGAGGCTTAGATCGCGGATATGGAGCCTAGGTGGACTCGAGGTGGCCATGCATTAGTTTTTCCAGGTTTTACTTAATTACTTCCTTGGATTAATTTACTTTTAAATTTTGGGTTTTGGATTTGTAATAAGGCCACTAAATTTTATTATTTTGGGTTTTGATTATTTGTTTTTAGTTTTATCATACTGTGCTCAAGATAATTAATTTAGCATGTTCAAATAACCTGTAAAATCAACGTTTTCGAAAATTTTACAACTTATCGGGTTTTCAAACTTTACCACCTGTAACACTAAAAAAATGAAGTCAACAAACTAACTCAAACTTTTTCCAAACCAAGATTTCTTTATGTTCAGATACAAAATGGTTTTCAACTATATTATGCTGACACACTCGGTTTTCATAAAATCAAACAGCTTTCCAAAATTTGATACTACAAACGATCTTCTAAAAGGAGTTGTTCTTCCACACTCACAACGACAAAATGTTTTCAATCACACTTTTTCACAAAAGTAAACCAGTAACTTATTTTCTTCAAATTGTTTTCACTCTGTAACATACTGAATTCGGTCATGGTGTGTTGACCGGGTTTGGGGTGTTTCACACACACCTACACTAGGCCTGCTGGACTTAAGGTCCGAAAATCAAAACACCGGCATTAAGCCTGCTAGGCAATAAGCTTGAAATATGTCACCGGCACGAGGCCTGCTAGGCATAAAGACCGATACAAATCACCGGCACATGGCCTGCTAATCTCGAAGCTCGAATCTCAGTATGGTTAATCCTTCAATTGACATTTCATAATGCTAACTTCCCAACCATCCATATACCACATATTACATTCACATATCAAACCAATTACATTTATTCACATCACATTAAATAAAATTACAATCAATACAATTTAGTACTCTTGCATTCAGCTAATTCATGGATTCATGCTAAAAAAATTTGAATTTCTTCATTCATCAGATTCATAAATAATTCTTTAACATATGTTTGCTTAAGGACTTACCTCGACTGTCGACGGACCGTGTAAACCGGCTATTCGATAACCTTCGTGTTTTCTCGGTCCAAATCTATTTTTCTTTGTTCTTGATCTAAACACATTAAAATTTAGCTCATTCAAGTACATTTCATCTCAATTTAGTCTCTAAGTACATAAATAGGCAAATTACCATTTTACCCCTACTATTTCACATTTTTACAATTTAGTCATATTTGCATAAAACACAAAATACACAAAATTTCTCAATACCACTCAAGGGCAAAATACTCCTAGGGACTATACAAGTCCATTTCTTTCATTTATTTCACAAATAAGCCCCTCTAAAAATTTATTTTTACAAATTAGCCCTAAACACTCAATTTCACCAAAACTTTCAATGCAAAACATACTAATCTTTAACATATATTTAATCTAAAATCCTAAAACATCAAAAACCACATGAACACATCAATGGCGAACATCAAACATGCTTAGTTTTAAAATTCAAACATGGGTTAGCTCTTTGTTGAAGCAACGATCTCAAAACGTAAAAATTTACAAAAACTGACTAAGAATTTACCTTGAATTTGGCTTGAATGTTGCCAAAAATTCAAAGAACCTAGCGCCCCTTTTCTTTCTCAATATTTGGCCAAGAGAGATGAATGAACATATTCATTTTTTTTATGTTTTAATTAACATATAATATGGTTTTAACCTATTTACTATTTTAACCTTATATCATAAAATTATATAATATAAAACTTAAGGTTAATCATGTCATATACCACCCACCAACTTAAAAATGGGTTATTTACCCATTTAACACCTCATATTAAGAAGCCATCATCATTCTAGCACTTTACACTATAGCATGCAACTTTTACACTTTACGCGATTTAATCTTTTTGTTAAATTGAACACACAAACAATTAAATTTCTCTACGAAACTTTCACACACATTAATTCACATATAACAAACACAAATTATAATATTTAAATATTTCTCAAACTCGAATTCATGGTCCCTAAACCACCGTTCTGATTAGGGTCAAATTCGGTCTGTTATATGTAAGCCCACCTATCATTTAATAGTATAGTTATGGTAAGACCGGTAATATCATATCCACAAGGACCCAGAGTACTAGTAATTACTATCTTTTTATTATCTAGCCTAAGAATTCAAGTTATTTCTTTTAAAAATAAAACTTAATTAAAAACACGGTAGAGAATAAATTGGGAAAATACTTTTAGACAATTTATATGATAAAGGCAATACCCAAGGAAGAATCCATCTAGACTTCACTTATTACTTCTGATTCATACGATTTATTCACTTGACTTAATCCATAGAAATCCCTGATTTATGTTAATATCTATTTCGAGACTAAAAACAACTGACTCTAGGTTGATTAATTGAAATCTCTTTCTAATTAAAACCCTATTATCGCATTAACTTGATCTATGGATTCCTTATTAGATTTGGCTCTAATCAGATAGATTTTAAATAGCCTATTTCTAGGGTTGCAATCAACTCCGCTTAATTGTGTTGATCTACTCTTAAGCAGGACTTTTGCTCCTTTGAATAAGCATATTCGACTTGAATCAATAACTGAATTATCAAAATAAGAATAAGCACTCGTAATTAATAATAAGAACAAGTATTTATCTTACAAATCAAATAATAATAAGATCCGTCTTAGATTTCATCCCCTTGGGTATCTAAGAGATTTAGTTCATATTGATAGAGGGAAACATCTTAAAATAAGGAAAACAACAAAACATAATAAAACCTAAAAACTTCAAGAGAAATTAAAAGGAGATCTTCAGTCTTGATGGAGATCTTTCTTCTGAGCTGCTCCCGATGGCTGTCTTCGAATATTTTCTACCTTCTATTCAGCGTCCCATTTAGGTTTCCCCTAGGGTGTTTATATAGCCTTTGGAACACCTCTCTTGGCCCACAAGTGCCTTTTTCGAATAGAATTAAACTTAGGTTTGGTAGGGACACGCCCGTGTGACACGCCCATGGGAAATAGTCTTAGGCCATGTTTGATTCTACTTAGCTCCCATGGTCATGTTCGATGGCTTAAACCGTGTACGATTCTGCTTATCACACACAACCGTGTTGATTTGCCCGTGTGTGGAAGTCCAGGCCGTGTTGATTTTTGAGGTAGGCCCATTTTGTCCCTTTTTTTGGCCCATTTCTCATCCTTTTCGACTCCCTAAGCTCTCCTGAGTTCAAAACATGAAATTAAAGGATTAGGAGCATCGTATTCATCAAATTTAATGAAAATTCATCCAAAAACAAGCCAAGCACAGGGTTGAAATGTGTATAAATTGAGGTTTATCAGTAATTAGACCATTAATAGCATGAGTGGACATATATGGACATTAAATGGATGTTATTAAATAGTTTATAATTAGGTTAAAATAGTAAATTATGTATTAAGTTAATTAAAAATAAAGAAAACAACTTTATAATCTTTTAATTCATTCTCTTGCACCGAAAATTGAAGGGAAGAAAAAAGTTCTAGGGTTCTTTATTCAGTATTCTTAATTTTGTCAATTGGGTATGTATTTTTAATTCATTTTTAATGATTTCTATGTTTTTTGTGATCGTTGCATCTACTACTAGTTAGCCTAGGGACTAATTTCCAAAATTGTTAAAGATTTTAGATGATGCCATTGATGAATATATGAGTAATTTGATGTTTAATGATAGATTATGAATCTTTGATGTTAGTTAAACAAGTTTTGTTAAGTGATTTTTGGTGAAAATGTCAAAAAGGGATTAAATTTAGAAAATGTGAAATGTGGTGATTAAAAGTGTGAATAAGTTGAAAATATGGGTTAATAGTAACATGAATTAAATTCAGCTAAGCATGGGTTTGTACTAAATTGCATGAATTTACAATTTTATGTAATAAGGACTAAATTGTAAAAATGTGAAAATTTAGGGGTTTGGACTAAATTGAATGCATAGGTGGTTGAATAAGTTAATTTTGAATATATTCAAATCAAGAAAGGGGAATCGGGGGGAAATTAAAGTCATTGACTAATCGACTCGATTTATCGTTGTAGCATCCGAGGTAAGTTTGTATGTAATAAGAATTGTTACAACTATGCTTTAAATGCTTTGATATTGCATAAATTGTGTATATGAGATTGTAGTCATGTTTGACGATGATTCAGATATATATGGCACTTAGTGTGCGGTTTGAGATAGCTTCGACTATATATGGCACTTAGTTTGCAATTCGGAATAGCTTCGGCTATATATGACACTTAGTGTTCGAGACTGAGATAGCTTCAGCTATGGAAGGCACTTAGTGTGCAAGATTATAATAGTTTCGGCTATGCATTGGCACTTAGTTTGCGAGATATCGAGTATTTGACACTATTCCAAAAAGGTATGAGTTCGTTACGAATTTGTACTGGTATGTACATGTAAAGTATGAAATTCAAATAGAAAAGGTTATGAATTTTCATATAAGCATATGAATAAGCATATGGAAGGTTTGTTATTATCATGAATTATATGTTAAATAGCTCAAATTGATGATTTGTGTATTATGAGTTGTTAAGTATATTTAGTATGAACTTACTAAGCTTTATAGCTTACCTTGTTTGTTTCTCCCGTGTTTTATAGTGAATTCAAAGGTAGCTCAGATTCGAGGATCGTCAAAGACTAGTCACACTATACAACCATCTCTTTGGTACTTTTGATCTCATGGTTTGGTCATATGGCATGTATAGGATTATGGTTGTTTTTTATATGTATTTTCGAAGTGAGAGTTTCCATTTGAAATGGTTTGTGAATGGCCATGTTAGTTTGTATTTATATAGTCATGACACTTGGTTTAATTTGACTAGTTTGATTATGTATTTGTAAGTGTGCATATGGTTTATATTAGGTGATGGAAGTTGATTTTGCAATGTCTTTGATAGTTTGTATTATAGTTGTCAAATGATTAATAATGGAAAAGCTATGTGCTTGTGGATTGATATATAATGTTACTTGGAAATGGTTAATGAATTGAGGATGTTTGTGATTGTGATTTAGGCTAAGAAATACTTAGATGAAATTGTAAAAATTATGCTTTGTTTTGGTGCCATATGTGTAGGTGAAGGTATGTAAAAATGGGGTGGCAAATGGCTTGGTAAATAGCCTATTTTTGTTTACATGAGTAGAGACACGGGTGTCTGTCTCAGCCATGTGTGACACACAGTCATGTTACATGGCCGTGTGTCCCCTGTATTGAAATTAAATTGAAGTCAGTATGCTCCACACGGTCTCACACACGGGCATGTGATTAGCCGTGTGGCACAAGTCAGTATACCCCCTAATTGGCACATGGCCTAGCATACGGGTGTATGACTTGGCCATGTTGTATAAGCTAGTATACCCTACAGGTTTGGCACAGCCTAGCACACGACCTGGCACACGGGTATGTGTGACCACTTTAAAGGGCACACGGGCTAGATACACAAGCGTGTGGTTAGCCATGTGACCCAAGCTAATAACCTCACTTGTTTGGACACGGGGTAGGACATGGGCTGGGACACGACCGTGTGCTTGCATTTTAAATGTCCACATGGCCTGTAACATGGGCGTGTCTTGTATCCATGTGAGACACACGGTTTGGTAACATAGGCGTGTGTCCCCTATTTTGAAAAAAATTTTCTAAGTGTGGAAAAGTTTCTCGAGTTATCGTTTTAGTCCCGAACTACTTCTAATGCATGTTTAAGGCCTTGTAGGCTCGTTTAAGGGACACTATGATTGAGTATGATTGAATGGTATTTGAATTGATAAATTGTTATGAAATGTATGTTTATAAGTGTTGTAAGTCCGGTAATGCTTCGTAACCTTATTCTGATGGTGAATATGGGTGAGGGTGTTACATTTATTGGATCAAAGTTACGATTTAGTCGATTCTAAGACTAACGTAGCATGTGTGAAAGTCTAGCTATACATGTCATATATAAACTGTGATAGTGTGATGACTCTTGACATTGGAAAATGTGTTTCCATATAGCAAATGGATCCCAATCGAGCGATAGCTAATGAAGTTGAAAGTAATGTGCCTGCTCCCGCTCAAGGGATAGCACCGTCTGATTCTAGACCCGTAACGAGCAGTCAAGGAAGAGAGGCTAAAGAAACCTTCTTCCAAATGATGAACGAGTGGTTCACTCAATACATTCGTACGAATCTGACTGCTCAACAACCTCTACCCCCTCCTAATCCCAAACCTGTACCCGTAGCTTCTCAAGGAGTCAAGCTTTTAAGATTGAACAAGCCTCCAGTTGATAAGATCCATAAACACGGGGCTGAAGAGTTCAGAGCTAATGTTCATGATGACCCTGAGAAAGCTGAGTTTTGGCTTGAAAATACGATTAGAGTGTTTGATGAGCGTTCTTGCATACCAGTTGAATGTTTAAAGTGTGATGTATCCCTTCTGAGAGACGCCGCATATTAGTGGTAGAATATGTTAGTATCCGTGGTGTCGAGAGAGAGAGTTACTTTGGAATTCTTTCAGACCAAATTTCGAAAGAAATACATCAATCAATGGTTTTTGGATCAAAATCATAAAGATTTTCTAGAACTAAAATAGGGTCGTATGACCATAACCGAGTATGAGAGAGAATTTGTACGGTTAAGTAAATATGCTCGAGAGTATGTTTCTACTGAAGAGATTATGTGCAAGCGGTTTGTTGATGAGTTAAACGAAGATATTGAATTCCTGAATGGGATATTAGATTTGAAAGAGTTTGTTGTGTTAGTTGACCGAGCTTGCAAAGCCGAAGAATTTAATCGAGAAAAGAGAGGCTGATTCAGAGGTAAGAGACCCGAGGAATAGATCAATAAGTAAACCTTATCATTCCTCGTCGAATAAATCCAGCGAGTAATTTAATCGATCCACCACTTTAGTAGGATATCAGGATAGAGATCACGAAAAGCAATACACCAACCCTAAATGTAACAGTCCGATTTATTCCCTAGTCAGAATAGTGGTTTTGGGACCACGAATCCGAGTCTAAATATTATTTTAATATTATTTTCTGTGCCGTTGATATTTGACTATGCATGTGGTAAATTTCTGTGAGTTAATTTGATTGTCTGTGTGTTTAATTTGACAAAAGGATTGAATCGCATTAAATGTGAAAGTTGCTTGCTATTTGCTAAAGCACCTATGTGTTGTGGCATTATAAATTTGAGGACTTATGTGAAAAATAAGCCAAAAGTATGGTTAGTGGACGGCAAGCTATTAAATGAATGAGTTTTGTATGTTTTAATAATGGTTATTATTTTTATGTTAATGTATATGATATTTTATATTCTATGTATTTTATAATCTATTAATTTATAATAAAAGAAACATGAGTGGATGGTTTCATTTTACCATCTTCTTGCCGAAACCATAAAAGAAAAAGAAAGAAAAGGAACCAAGCAAGGGTTCGGCCATTCTAAGCTTAAATTATGGTATGATTTTGGTTTTGATTTTCTACGTTTCTGCAATCATTACTTTGAGAGCTATAAAACCCATGCCTTGATTTTGTGTTTTGATGATGTATGTGAAATATGCCATTGATGGTTTTGCAAGCTTTGTGATGTTTGAGAATGAAAAATGAAAGAATTGAGCTAGATAAACATGTTATATTCTTGAAGTTTTGATGAATTTAGCTAAATAGGGCTAAATTGGGAAAATGGTAAATTGAAGGATTAAATTGAAAAGTTGATGAAAAGTAGGGACCTATATAGTCGCTATGGATATTCAGCTAAGCTTGTGTGTGCATTGATTTTATGAATTTGTTGTTTTAAGTAAAATGGACTAAATTGATAAATTATGCAAGTATGAGGGCTAATTTGTAAATTGCCTTAAGTATATGTATTTGGATTGAATTGAATGAATTAGTAAATAAAAGGGTTAATTCTGAATACGTATAGATCAAGAACCGAGGAAAACGGACTTAGATCGCGGGAAAGCGAAAGTGGCAGAGTAGCCATTTTCATTCCGATAAACTGAATCCGAGGTAAGTCATTATGTAAATAAACGTATTTGTATTGAATTGGATATATTCATATGATTATCAATGATAATGAAGGTGTATGAGATGCTATGTGCATGAATTCTGAGATAAGTTTGATATAGTGATAAAGTCCAAGAAGTCCCATACGAACCTAGGAATAGATAGGATTAATTTTGTCATGACATAGGTATTTGTTCTGTTATATCATGTAAGACCACGTTTGGGACATTGGCGTTGATTTGTGATTTCGTGTAAAACCATGTCTGGGATGTCGGCATCGATATGTGCTTTACAAGTAAGACCACGTCTGGGACGTTGGCATCGATATGAGCTCTAAGAGTAAGGCCACGTCTGGGACGTTGGCATCGAAATGAGTTTTACGTGTAAGACCATGTATGGGACATCGACATCGTATTGATTCATATAAGACCCTAACTGGGACAGTGGAATCGATATCCTAGTGTATGTAAGACCTCGTCTGGGACGTTGGCATTGTACGATTATTGTGAGCTTCTGAGTATCCTACTAGATTCCTACTAGTTCAACGGGCCAGTCTGTAATATGAATGGTAAATTCAAGCTATGATCGAATAGTGAATGAATATCTGTTTTAGGTACGTTGAATGTGCATTAAGCATGTATAAAGGGCAAGTACCTATATGACTATTGAATTGTAAATGTGGCCAAAATGGTCAAGTTTATGAACCAAGTTACATATGTGATGATTTATTAGTGATTGGAATGTGCAAATATATCTATTTGAATTATATTCCTACTATGTTAAGTTTGTTTGTATATTGACTTACTAAGCTTTTGGAAAGATTACTTTGTGTGTGTTTTCTCTGTTTTATAGGTCGTCAAAGCTACTGAAGGCTCGGGACTGTCAAGGATCGTCATCACACTACTAAACTCTTTTTGCTACACTTGAAAATCTATATAACTAGATATGGCATGTATAGGCTAGTTTTTGGTACAATTTGTTATATGAACTTACCCATGTGATTTTTCTAGCTTTAAGATGGAAAATTAATTGAATGAATGTGAAATGTGTAGATGTTTTGATATAGATATTTGATTCATGAAATTTGTCAAGTTTTGCTTAAGTGCGTAGATGAATTATGCTTTTGATTATGCATATGTATTGCTTTGGAAGTTAGCATGGTTATATTGGTATGTTTTGGTTGCTAAATTTATATACATGTTATGTGTTGGTAAATGATGCTTGTAGGTGAGACCCATGTGGGTGACATTTTGGTCTTGCAAATAACCTATAATGTCACATGGCTATGGCACACGGGCGTGCCTAATAACCGTGGGGTAAAATAAGTTGCTAGCTTATGAAGTACACGGTCATGGCACAGACGTGCCTAAAGGCCGTGTGAGAAATGGTAGTATAGGACTTAGTAGGACACGACCTTAGCACACGAGCATGATTGGTAGCCGTGTTGATTTTGGCATTATATGACCAAGGGGGTGGACGCACGGGTGTGTCAAGTAGCCGTGGGTGAGACACGGCCTACTCCCATGGGCGTGTATCCCCTGTATTTAGAAAAGATTTTATTTTTCCATAAAATTTTGTATGTGTCTTGATTTAGTCCCGACTCGGTTTATAAGCATGTTTAAGGTCTCGATGACCTACTTAAGGGACATTATGATTGATATTGATGAATGGCTATATGATAAATTCTGTAAATGTTTCTGATATGTTCGATAACGCTTCTAACCCTAATCCGACCGGACACGGGATAGGGGTGTTACATTTGGTTGGTATCAGAGCTACGGTTTAGTCAATTCTCAAACTAATGTACCGTGTAAGAGTCTAGCTATACATGCCATATATCTGAAATGTGATAGTGTGATGATTCCTGACGTATAAATGTGATTATTGTATAGTAATAGATCCCGAAAGAGCCATAATTGGCGACGTAGAAAGCAATACGCCTGCTCCCGCGCAAGGGACAGTGCCTTCTGATTCGAGACCAGCTACGAGCGGTGTAACACCCCAAACCTGGCCCAAACACCACAACCAAATCTGGCATGTCATTTTGAAAGATTTTACAAAATATTGCAATCTTCAGAAAAAATTTTAGGTTATTTTTTTGAAACTCCAAGTTTAGTGGCTCATTTGGAAAAAATAGTAATTATTTTGTGAAAATAACTATTTAGCCAATTCTTGTGTTTAAGTGATGTTTGAAAACACCGATCGTGACATTCTAGAAATCATAAGGTTTGTTTTCAAAATTTTGTTTATAAAATCGTTGATTTAGTTTTGAGGAAAACTTTTTTTCATTATATAAAGAAATTGTCTTGTCGATCATATTTGGGATATAAGAGTCTGAATATTTAAACCAAAATTTAAACCAAAATAATAGTGGCCTTATTACAAATCAAAAATCCCCAAAAGCAAAAAACGATAAACAAAGCAAAGTTTTAATTAAAAAAAAACCCGTGCATGGCCATCTCGAGTCCATTCCGGCCCAATCCACTGAACTAAGAATCACTTGCAAATGTTTAAACAAATTGAGTGAGTCATAAGACTCAGTGTGCAATTAGTCCACATGAACCACAAATGGGCCTAAGCCCCCATATCACAATCTGCCAAGCCCAACCATTATAGCGTATCAAAAATAGTGAATATGATAACCCAACCCATCCTAATGTTACATCCTCTACACTCCACTCCATATATCCATCCTCAACACTCCTGTGGGGATTTCTACAATCAACCCTCCATCCTTTACACTCCTCTTTGGTAGCCATGCTGACAGTCACGCTACTCAAAGCCAATGTAATGTGGTCTAGCCACCGATAATTATGTGACCAAGTCACCGATATACAATAAGGCACTGAGCCATCAAATTAATGTGACAGTGTCACCAATATACACTTCCCCTTCATATCATTATCATTTCCCAGATCATATGCACATGCAAACATAGTATAATAAACATATCATATAATATCATACAATCATTATTCAAAGTACGCGCACAATCATGCTATCGACAATACTTATAAATCTTAATCAAAGAACAACTAACATGGTGTTACGATTTTACCTTTATAGGTAACTCAATAGCCACTACCGAGATTTCAACTTTCACACATACCACATAAACGTTTTATAATAATAAAGGAAAAGTGTGGTAATTACACACCTGAATACGAGGAGAACTAAACTCTCAATATTATCGACACTCTTGGAAGAGGGAACGACCGCAATTTGTTGATTCTGATTTGAAGCCGATCCACAACCCGGTGAAAAGTCTCGTACTACCGATACTGCACGTTTTTTTAACTTAGGGGTAGGGACTACGAGTCCAACCCCTCTTTACTTGGCTGGTATTTGAATCCATGAAAAAGACCTTGGTTAGAAGACCGGTTTAAGGCATTGAAGAAGATGAAAGGGAAAAATAAATACTCCAAACGAAGAAGTTCTTACCTAGATCGACAAAAACTAGAAGCTAACAAACTTGTACTAAGAAATCGGCTGAGTCCCTGCACCAACCCCACGTTAGAATCTATTCTCCTAAATAGAATAGAAGAAATGTCCTTTTGGCCAAACTAATGGTATGAACCCCCTTACCTTGATCGACCGACTCTGATTGTTCCCCAAAGACCCTTCAATCGCTGGCCAAATGCAGAAAGAATACGAAAATGAGGCCCCACTACATTCGACCAAAGCACCACAGTACAAGATTCATGCCTTGGATTTGACATCCAGCAAGGGAGAAGAAAGAATTGAAAGGGAAGAAGAACACTTACCACCAAATGGGAAGAAACCGATTAGGAAATTTAGGAGAGTGAGTGAAGGCAAACCTCTGAAACAAGAACAAATGAAGGGAAATGAGCACCCAAGGGAGATTCGGCCAAAAGAAAAATAAGAACAAACTCAAATAGAAGGAAGAAGAATAAGTTTCAGCTTTGGAGAGAAACAAATGGAAGATATGAGAGACAAGATGGTGTTTCGGCTTTGAATAGATGAGAAAGAAAACAAAAGGTGAATCACCAAGGTGTAAGTTGAAGATTCGGCTATGAAGAAACAAATGAGAGAAAATGATGAAATGGAGAAAGTGATAGGAGAGTTCAGCTAAGGGGTTATGAAATGTAAAATAAGTGTGAACAAAAGAAAAGAGAGAGATTTGAGGTTTCGATTTTTGGATGAAAGGAGAAAGGATGCCAAAAGTGAGGTTCCCAAAAGATGATTTCGGTTTGTGAATGAGAGAAGAAAACAATTGTTCACCGATTGCCAAAAGAGAATAAGGTTTAATTTACTAACTCTTAACCCAAAGTAACTTATGGAAGAAACGGCACACACCTACACACGCATCCCTCAAAACCAAAAGTGAACCAAAGATGAAAGAAATTTCCACGACCACTTTCGACACATGCACCTTGCTTAGTCCCCAAAATCGAAAGCTCCCTCCTTCAACCCAAAGCACATTCAGTCAACCCTTCTAACAAGCTACCAAATCTATGTTCATCTCCTCCTTTCACTCCTATCCCCCCATGTGAATCATTTTGAAAGATTTAACTTCCACCTTTCACTCTTGGCCTCCCATTTGAAATATTTGAATTAGTCCACTCCCACTCTTCAAGGTCCCTAGCTGAATCCATCACTTCCCTTCTAGACGCCAAAAAGAATTCCTAAAAAGTAAACTATGCGACTCGAACATGCTCTCTCACTGCTCCCTTGTGGCGTCACTTACCTACATCACAAGTGGCGTCTCATTGCCACTTTACCACTCCTTTTCTTGTGTAAATTAACACAAACAATAATACTTAAGACCTACCCCAACCAGCTCTCCCCATAGTGCCTAAAATTGAAATTTTCTGCCAAGGCTTCAGCTTAACCCCGAGCCTTCTGGGCCCCCAAACATAACAAATTAATAGATAGGGCATACCAAACATACAGAAACATAATAAATGCAAAGCCCCTAAATCTCGGATGTTACAGTTCTACCCCCTTAAAGAAATTTTGGCCTCGAAATTACCTAGTCAAAGAGGTGAGGGTATTGCTGTCGTATAACATCCTCTGGTTCCTATGTCGCCTCTTCCACACCGTGATTTCGCCACAAGACTTTGACCAAACGAACTAATTTCCTTCTCAGCACTTTAACATCTCGATCTAAAATATGCACTGGTTCCTCTTCGAATGACAAGTCTGGTCTTACCTCAATCTCCTCCACTGACACAATGTGAGACGGATCAGATCGGTAATGCCTCAACATCGAGACATGGAACACATCATGTATCTATTTCAATTCTGAAGGTAATTCAAGCTGATACGCCACTAGTCCCACATGTTTCAATATCCGATAAGGCCCGATAAACCTAGGACTTAGCTTGCCCTTTCGTCCAAACCTCATCACCTTCTTCCATAGTGAAACTTTCAAGAAAACTCTATCACCCACTACAAACTCTATTTCCTTTCGCTTCAGATCTGTATATGGCTTCTACTTGTCGGAGGTTTCCTTTAACCGAGTCCAAATTAACCTAACTTTCTCTTCTGTTTCTGGAACAAATTTTGAACCCAAGATCTGACGCTCACTCAATTTCGTCCAGCAAGTAGGGGTACGACACCTCCGTCCATACAATGCTTCATAGAGTGCCATCTGAATACTAGAGTGGTAGCTGTTGTTGTATACGAATTCTGCCAACGGTAGAAAATCTTCCCAACTACCCCTAAAGTCTATGACACAACCTCTCAACATATCTTCCAAGATCTGAATTACCCTCTCAGACTGACCATCAGTTTGTGGATGAAAAGTTGTGCTGAAGTCCAGTTTTGTACCCAATGCCTGATGAAGTGCCTTCCAAAACCGTGACTTAAACCTAGGGTTTCTATCCGATATGATCGACACTGGTACCCCATGCAACCTCACAATCTCTACCAGATATAGTTTAGCTAGCTTCTGCAGAGAATAGTCGACACGAACAGGTATGAAGTGGGTAGACTTCGTCAATCGATCAACAATCATCCATACCGAATCTTTCTTAGTAGGCGTAAAGTTAGCCCACTAACAAAGTCCATCGTAATTCTCTTCCACTTCCACTGTGGAATCTTCACCGGTTGCAATAACCCCGAAGGCAACTGATGTTTCGCTTTCACCTGCTGACACGTCAAACATTTACCCACGAACTCGATAATCTCTTGCTTCAAACCAGGCCACCAAAACTGTTCACGCAGATCCCGATACATCTTACTCCCACCAGGATGCATAGCGTATGCGCTGATATGCACCTCCTAAAGAATCATCTGCCTTAACCTAACATCCATCGGCATGCAAACCCTCTCACGGAAACACAAAACCCCATCACTGTTCAGACTATAATCCTCTACCCCACCATTCTGTACCTGCAGTAGTCGAGCACTTAAGACATCGTCCAACAACTATTTCTCTTTAATCTAACCGATCCACGTCGACTTCACTTGAAGTTCAGCTAACAAACTCCCATCATCATATAGGCTGAGATGGGCAAACATCACCCTCAAATCTGATATTACCTTTCGACTTAATGCATCTGCCACCACGTTAGCTTTACCCGGATGGTATTCGATCGAGCAGTCATAGTCCTTCAATAACTCAATCCACCTTTGCTGCCTTAAATTCAACTCCTTCTGAGTAAGGAGATATTTCAAACTCTTGTGGTCGGTGTAGAAAATGGACTTCTCTCCATACAGGTAGTGTCTCTAGATCTTCAGAGTGAACACTACCATAGCCAACTCCAGATCATGCGTGGGATAGTTCATCTTATGCGATCTTAACTATCGAGACGCATACGTGACCACCTTCCCAGCCCCGTGTGTGAAGCGTCACAATAAGCAATGAATTCTTTCCCTGCTTTAGGCTAAATCAAAACTAGAGTCTCTGTTAACATCCTCTTTAGCTTCTCAAAGCTTTCCTGCTAATTTTCAGTCCAAACAAATGGTACCCCTTTCTATAAAAACTTAGTTAAGGGTGCCGCAATTAAGGAGAGTCCTTCAACAAACCTTCTGTAGTACCCTGCCAGGCCTAAGAAACGTTGAACCTCCGCCACAGACTTAGGCGGTTTCTATTCCAATACAGCTTCAATCTTCCGAAGATCAACCCTAATCACCTCAGCAGACACAACATGACCCAAAAAGGTAACTTTTTTCAACCAAAATTCACACTTACTGAATTTGGCATATAACTGCTTCTCCTCAGAATCTGCAGAACCACCCGAAGATGCGAGTCGTGCTCTTCCTCCGTCTTGGAATATACTAGGATGTCATCTATGAATACTACAACAAAATGATCTAGATAGCGTTGGAATACTCAGTTCATCATATCCTTGAACGCAGCTGGTGCATTCGTCAACCCAAACGGCATCACTAAAAACTCATAGTGACCATAACGAGTTTGAAACGCCGTCTTATGAATATCCACTTCCTTGACCATAAGCTGATGATATCTTGACCTCAAATCTATCTTTAAAAAGACTGAAGCCCCTTTGAGTTGATCAAACAAGTAGTCAATCCTCGGCAGCGGGTACTTGTTCTTAATCGTCAACTTATTCAACTGATCGTAATCAATGCACATACGTATTGACCCATCCTTATTCTTCACAAACAACACTGACGCTCCCCACAAAGACACACTTGGTCGGATAAAACCACAATCCAATAGCTTGGATCTGAGCTTTAAGTTTAACCAGCTCCTTCGGCACCATCCTATAAGGGGCTATGGACACCGGAGCTGTACCCGAAAGTGGCTCAATTCCAAACTCCACTGCACGATCCGAAGGCAACCCTAGAAGTTCATCGGAAAGACATCCATGAACTCCTTTACTGTTCTAACCTCATTAACAGTCACTTCCTTGGTATCCAATGCACTGATAAAAGCTAGGAATGCCCTACACCCATTTTGAACCATCTTAACTGCTCTTAACGTGGAAACCACGTTAACCAAATAATTCTTTCTTTCCCCTATCACAACCACCTCTTCATCCTTTGGGGTACTCAACACCATTCGCTTAGTTGTGCAATCTACTTAGCACGATATTTAACCAACCAATCCATGCCTAAGATGAGATCAAACTCCCCGAATGGTAATTCCATCAAGTCAACAGGAAACAAAACTCCTTGAATTTCTAAAGGCACATCCCTAAATAATTTGTTCACTACCATGGATTGTCCTAAAGGGCTAACCACAGTCATCTCTCTAGCAGCTATTTCAGATTCTATACTTAAAGTCTCAAATATAGTGCTAGCAACATAAGAGTGAGTCGATCCAATATCAATCAAAGCAAGAAACAACTTATCAGCTATAAAGAACGTACCAGTTATGACGTCTGGTGCGTTGCCATCCTCTCGCCGCTGTGCTGCATAGACTAAACCAATTGTCTTGCATCTATATCACCGGCACCCCTGCTCAGTGCTCCATGACCTCGACTAGAACTATTCCCTCCTCTAATCAGACCATGACCTCTCGGCATCTGCTATCCACCCCTTCCTAGCTATACATAACCCTGACCTACCGTCTGTGCCCTGAAATTTCTTGCGGACAATTACTTATTAGATGATCCTTTGACCTACACTTGAAACATCCCCTATCTCTTCCCCAACACTCTCCTACATGTGATCTCCCACACTAAGCACATTGTCAAAACTGTCCAACAGCAATTGGCATTACAACTCGACCAGGCCCATCAACCCTAAGCCTCTTCTAAAAACCCCTAGATGACCCTGACGATTCATAACTCCTCTTATTTTTACCTCTATCCTTGTCCCTATTTTGCCTCTCAATCCATTTTACCTCCTCAACTATTTTAGCCTTTTCCAGTAAGATAGCAAAATCCCTCTCCCACTACGTAGCTATCAACACTCCATCTTCAAACCGCACGCAACGCTCATAATCGATCGCAACAATCCCTCGGGCATAACGGCTCAACCGTAGAAATTCTACCTCATACTTAGCCACAGTTTTACCCCCTTGTACCAGATTTAGAAATGCTTTCCTCTGAGCATCCGCATAACTTGCCCTAGCATATTTCCTTTAAAAAGCAGTTTTGAAGAAATCCCAATCAATGTGATCCGCTAAAGTACCCTCTCTTACTGTGAGCCACCATTGATATGCCTCGTCCCAAGGTAGAGACACCGCTCCTTTCAATTTTTCCTTTGTCGTGCAGTCTAGATCATCCATAATCCTCTCGACTACCTCTAGCCAATATTCAGCTACATTTGGGGCCACACCAGAGATACACCTAAACATTTCAGCTCCGTTTGCTCGAAGTCACTTAGGAATAGACTTTTGAGATGCTGTCCCAGTGCTTGCCCCAGCAACTCATTCTAACACACGTAGCATAGCTTGAGATAGGGCATCATCCCCACCAGTTCTATCTTGCGATGCCGCTTCTGCCACAGGTGATGATGGTGCTTCACCTTCAGGCTCATGCCTTGCTTCTGAGAACTCTTCCTCAGCACCCCAGCCTCTACCACGACCAAGTGCAACACATCCCCGCCCTCTAGCACTCATATCTACCATTTCATCTTAATCTGTTTTACAAATTTCATGCATTAGTACTTTTTTCACTGTTTGTTAATGAGTAGTTTTATGATATTGAGTTTAAAGTTGCTTCCTGCATAACACATGTATAACTACAGGTTTTTGTCTCGAAAGTAGAGTTTCCTAGTTCTGAATTTCATAGCACAACATATATCTATTTCATGCAATTCACCCAATGCAGTTAGAAACACTTACCGTATGGACTTGGTGCAGGAGACTCGGGTCCATACTTTCAAAAAATATGTACATATGTATTTTCTTTCCAAACCATCTTAAACCTAAAATTTGGAAAACGTTTTGAACCCAAAACCCAAGGCCGAGCTTTTAAAACTGGGCTTTGATACAAAAATTGTAACACCCCAAACCTGGCCCAAACACCACGACCAGATCTGGTATGTCATTTTGAAAGATTTTACAAAATATTGCGATCTTGAAAAAAATTTTAAGTTATTTTTTTGGAACTCCAAGTTTAGTGGCTCATTTGGAAAACTTAGTAATTATTTTGTGAAAATAACTATTTAGCCAATTCTTGGGTTTAGGTGATGTTTGAAAACACCGGTTGTGACATTCTAGAAATCATAAGGTTTTCTTTCAAACTTTCGTTTATAAAATCGTTGATTTAGTTTTGAGGAAAACTTTTTTTTCATTATATAAAGAAAATATCTTGTCGATCATATTTGGGATATAAGTGTCTGAATATTTAAACCAAAATTTAAACCAAAATAATAATGGCCTTATTACAAATAAAAAATCCCCAAAAGCAGAAAACGATAAATAAAGCAAAGTTTTAATTAAAAAAAACCGTGCATGGCCACCTCAAGTCCATTCTGGCCCAATCCACTGAACTAAGAATCACCTGCAAATGTTTAAACAAATTAAGTCATAAGACTCAGTGTGCAGTTAGTCCACATGAACCACACATGGGCCTAAGCCCCCATATCACAATTGGCTAAGCCCAACCATTATAGCGTATCAAAAATAGTGAATATGATAACCCAACCCATCCTAATGTTCTATCTTTACACTCCACTCCATATATGCATCCTCAACACTCTTGTGGGGATTTCTACAATCAACCCTCTATCCTCTACACTCCTCTTTGGTAGCCATGCTGACAGTTATGCTGTTCAAAGCCAATGTAATGTGGTCTAGCCACCGATGATTATGTGACCAAGTCACCGATATACAATAAGGAACTGAGCCATCAAATTAGTGTGACAATGTCACTGATATACACTTCCCCTTCATATCATTATCATTTCCCAAATCCCATGCACATGCAAACATAGTATAATAAACATATCATATAATATCATACAATCATTATTTAGAGTACGCACACAATCATGCTATCGATAATACTTATAAATCTTAATCAAAGAACAACTAACATGGTGTTACGATTTTACCCTTTATGGGTAACTCAATAGCCATTATCGAGATTTCGCTTTCACACATACCACATAAATGTTTTATAATAATTAAGGAAAAGTTGGTAATTACACACCTGAATACGAGGAGAACTAAACTCTCAATGTTATCGACACTCTAAGAAGAGGGAACGACCACAATATGTTGATTTTGATTCGAAGCCGATCCACAACCCGGTGGAAAGTCTCGTATTGTCGATACCGCACATTTTTTAAACTTAGAGGTAGAGACTACGAGTCCAACCCCCTCCTTTACTTGGCTTGTATTTGAATCCATGAAAAAGATATTGGTCAGAAGACCGGGTTAAGGTATTGAAGAACATGAAAGGGAAAAATAAATACTCCAAACGAAGAAGTTCTTACCTAGATCAACAAAAACCAGAAGTTAACAAACTTGTATTAAGAAATCGGCTGAGTCCCTAAACCAACACCATGTTAGAATCGATTCGCCTAAATAGATTAGAAGAAATGGCCTTATGGCCAAATGAATTGTATGAAGCCCCTTACCTTGATTGACCGACTCTGATTGTTCCCCAAAGACCCTTCAAACACTGGCTAGATGCAGAAAGAATACGAAAATGCGGCCTCCTACATTCGGCCAAAACACTACAGTACAAGATTAATGCCTTCGATTTGACATCCAGCAAGGGAGAAGAAAGAATTGAAAGGGAAGAAGAACACTTACCACCAAATGAGAAGAAACCGATTGGGAAAGTTAGGAGAGTGAGTGGCGGCAAACCTCAAAATAAGAAGAAATGAAGGGAAATGAGCACCGAGATTCAGCCAAAAGAAAAATAAGAACAAACTCAAAGAGAAGGAAGAAGAATAAGTTTCGGCTTTGAAAAGAAACAAATGGAAGATGTGAGAGATAAGAAGGTGTTTCGGCTTTGAATAGATGAGAAAGAAAACAAAAGGTGAATCACCAAGGTGTAAGTTGAAGATTCGACTATGAAGAAACAAATGAGAAAAATGATGAAATGGAGAAAGTGATAGGAGAGTTCAGCTAAGGGGTTATGAAATGTAAAATGAGTGTGAACAAAAGAAAAGAGAGAGATTTGAGGTTTTGATTTTTGGTTGAAAGGAGAAAGGATGCCAAAAGTGAGGTTCCTCAAAAGATGATTTCGGTTTGTGAATAAGAGAAGAAAACAATTGTCCACCGATTGCCAAAAGAGAATAAGGTTTGATTTGCTAACTCTCAACCCAAAGTAACCTATGGATAAAATGACACACACCTACACACACACCTTAAAACCGAAAGTGAACCAAAGATGAAAGAAATGTCCACGACCACTTTTGACACATGCACCTTGCTTAGCCCCTAAAATCGAAAGCTCCCTCCTTCAACCCAAAGCACATTCGGTCAACCCTCCTAACAAGCCACCAAATCCATGTTCTTCTCCTACTTTCACTCTCATCCCCCCATTTGAATCAATTTGAAAGATTCAACTTCCACCTGCCACTCTTTGCCTCCCATTTGAAATATTTGAATTAGTCCACCCCACTCTTCAAGGTCCATAGCCAAATCCATCACTTTCCTTCCAAACACCAAAAAGAATTCCCCAAAAGCAAACCATGCGACTCGAACCTGCTCCCTCACTACTCCCCTGTGGCTTTGCTTACCTGCATTACAAGTGGCATCTCCTTGCCACTTTACCACTCCTTTTCTTGTGTTAACAAACACAAGCAATAATACTTAAGACCTGCCCCAACCAGCTTTCCCCTATAGTGCCCAAAATTGACATTTTTTGCCAAGGCTTCAGCTTAACCCCGAGCCTTCTCGGAGCCCTTAAACATAACAAATTAATATATAGAGCATACCAAACACACAGAAACATAATAAATTCAAAGCCTCTAAATCCTGGATGATACAAGCGGTCAAGAGGGAGAAGCTAAACAAGCTTTCTTCCAGATGATGAATGAGTGGTTCACTCAATTTATGAGGAAAACCCGACTATTTCGCAACCCCCTTCCCCCGGTTAGTCCCCCTCAGACTACAGTTGTGCCACTGGTTATGTATCCGAATCTATTGAATAAGCCTCAAGTTGACAAGATTCGTAAGTATGGGGCCGTGTGTGAGGCCATGTGGAGCATATTGACTTCAATTCCATTTCAACATCAGGGGACACACGGCCGTGTAACATGACCATGTGTCACACACACATGCCTGTGACCCTACCCGTGTGGACAAAAATAGGCTATTTTCAAAGCCATTTTTCCACCATATTTTCACCAACAAACATAAGCATAAATGGTAACATTTCATAACCCAATAAGCAACCATTCCATAACATTTCATGCCCATATTATACCAATTCAACTTAGTACTCAAATGTCTAATTAACATCATGCATAATCCATTCATATATCAACTACATAACAAGACATCTTTTCAACATTTTCCTTCCATCAATTCTTTGCCCAAAACATACCATAATTGCACACTTATACACAATCAAAACATAGTACCAAAATAAGCCAAATCACATGGCTTAACTTATACAAAAAAAATGCCAAAATCATGATATCAAGAAAAATAACTAACATCTTTGAAACTATCCTATACATGCCATATTTGCATATATCCACACGTTCAAAAGTACCAATCGGAGATTGGATAGTGTGATGTTCAACTCTGACTTGTTCAAAATGAGCGAGCTATCGAACCTCTATAAAACATAGAAAAAGAAATGGAGTAAGCTTTATAGCTTAGTAAGCCCGTATAATTTAGAATTAAACTTACCATTTATACATAATCAAGGCAAATAACTAAAGTAAACTCCATGCAATTTCCAAATGCCTATCACAAGCATTCATCCATATGTTAGACATGTTAATATATGAAATCATCCATTATCACAATTCAATAATCAATATAACTAGCATTCAACATTTCCTTCTCCATCATATAACCAATAATCCATTCAATAACAATACTCATCCATATAAACAGAATCCATGCCCGTTGAACATATTAGAACTCCAAAGGATACTTGGGTGATAGACATCAGTAATCCGTCAATTCATTATCATTTATGCTCTTTGGAGCCATGATCGGTAAGCTCCTCCTGAGCTGGTGAACAGTAAGCTCAATGGAGTTGAAATGATAAGCTCTATCGAGCTGAACAGTAAGCTCGTACAATGTGATATATCGATAAGATCTTACAAGCTGTGGTGAGTCCATTACAAATGCAGGACCTCAGCCAAAACAGTAACCCTAGTGACATGTCACTCGTATCCTATGAATTCATACAGTTCAAATGGGGCTCGGTAACCAATAGATTATATCAATCAAGCCTTCATATTTTAAGTATATCAATTATTCAATCACATACATGCATTTCAACACTTACAAGTATTTAAAAGTTCGATTCTAATTATACGAACTTACCTCGTATTGCTCGGATAAAAACTATCGGCTATTCGTCGATCTTTCCTTTTCCCCTATCTAAACTCGATCTCAGCTTATCTTGATCAATAATTTATCAAATTCAGTACATTTAGCATTCAATCTATTCAATTTAGTACATAATTCATATTTTGGAAAATTTACACATTTGCCCCTATACTTTTCAAATTTTACAATTTAGTCCTTATCACATAAAATTAAAAATTCATGCAATTTAGTACCTACCCATTGTTATCCAAATTTCACATGGACTCCTAGCAGCCCATATCTTTCATTATTTCACACTTTTAACCACGACATTTTACTTTTTTTTTTTACAAATTAATCCCTTTTTGACATTTTTGTCAAAAATCGTTTACAAAACTAGTTTAACTATTAACAAATATTCAACATTCATCATCAAACATCAAATAACTTAAATATTCAACAATGGCACTTCACAAAATCATGAAAAAATTCAAAAATTAAGGCAGGGGCTAGTAAGAATACAAAGCAACGATCTCAAAAACGTAAAATCATAAAAAATAAAGCTCAAACCATACCTTAATCAAGCAAAATGTGTGCCGAACCTTAATATCTCTTCTTTGGATTCTTTTTCTTTTTTTAACCTGTTATGAAGAAAAAAATGATGATAATATGGCTTTTGTTTTATTTAATTATTACTTATTTAACATTTTACCATATTAACCTTAATTAAAACATTAAAACATGCTTAATATATGTCCATACATGTCCATTTTCATTATACATGGTCTAATTTCATAATAAGGACCTTTAATATAATAAGCCATAGCCATTAGACACATTTAACTAATAGAACACAAGTTTTACACTTTACGCGATTAAGTCATTTTTACCGAATTAAGCATTTAAACAGTAAAATTTCTTTACGAAACTTTCACATAATTAATTTATCATGCTATAAACCTTAATAAAATAATAAAATAATATTTTAACCTCGGATTTTTGGTCCCAAAACCACTATTCCAATTTCACTCAAAAACGGGTTGTTACAACTCTCCCCCTTAGGGATTTTCGTCCCCGAAAATCTTACCGGTAAATAGGTTAGGGTACTGTTTTCGCATAGCTTCATCAGGTTCCCATGTAGCTTCCTCTATCCCATGTTTATGCCAGAGAACTTTTACTAGGGCTATACATTTATTTCTCAACTCTTTGATTTCACGAGCCAAAATCTAGATCAGTTCTTCGTTACACGTCCAATCAGCTTGTATCTTAACATCTACCGGAGAAATTACATGTGATGGATCGGATCTGTATCGATGTAGCATAGAAATGTGAAAGACATTATGAATCTTTTCAAGTTCTGATGGTAAAGCTAGTCGACATACAACAGGCCCTATTCTTTCGACAATCCCATACGGTCCGATGAATCGCGGACTTAACTTTCCTTTACGGCTGAATCGAAGAACCCTTTTCCACAGTGAAACTTTTAGAAACACTCTGTCTCCGACTTGAAATTCAATTTCTCTACGTTTCAAATTAGCATAGGACTTCTATTGATCTGAAGCTGCTTTTAAACTATCGCGAATCGTTTTCACTTTTTCTTCAGTCTCTCTGATCAATTCAACCCCGTGAATCTTTTTCTCACTCAATTTAGTCCAGTATAACGAGTTCGACACTTGCGGCCATATAAAGCTTCGTACGATGCCATCTTTTTACTCATTTGGAAACTGTTGTTATACGCGAATTCAATCAACGGTAAGTATTTTTCCCAACTGCCCTCAAAGTCTAAAATACAACATCTCAACATGTCTTTGAGAATCAGAATAACTCTCTCATTCTGACCATCAGTCTGAGGATGAAAAGCAGTACTAAAATTCAACTTTGTTCCCAGAGCCTCTTGTAGTTTCTTCTAGAATCGCGACGTAAATCTCGGATCTCTATCAGAACTAATAGATATTGGCACTCCATGTAACCGAACAATCTCAGAAATGTACAATTCTGCAAAACTTTCAAGTGAGCAATCTGTACGTACCGGTATGAAATGAGCAGACTTCGTTAGCCGATCAACAACAACCCATATAGCATCTTTATTTTTTGGAGCTATGGGCAGTCCCGACACGAAATCCATTGTAACTCTATCCCATTTCCACTCAGGAATCATTGCAGGCTGTAGTAATCCCGATGGTACTTGATGTTCAGGTTTGACTTGCTGACATATCAAAAATTTCGATACAAACTCTGATATATCCCGTTTCATACTCGACCACCAATACAGCTGTTTTAGATCATTATACATATTGGTACTACCCGGATGAATAGAAAAGTAGCTATGGTGTGCTTCGTGCAAAATCTTTTGAATGAGTTCTGAATTTCTCGGTACAAAAATTCTATTCTGAAACCTTAAATAATCATTAGTCCCAATTTGAAACTCTAAATTAGGGATGTTCTCACACTGAATCTGTTTAACTTGTAGTTCACGGTCATCATTCTGAGCTATACAGATTTGTTGAAGAAATATCAATTTAGCTTTTAATTTTGCTAAAATAGATCCATCATCACAAATCATCAACTGGGTGTTCATTTCTTGTAACACCCCTAACCCGTATCCGTCGTCGGACTAGGGTTAAGAGGCATTACTAGTCATATCAGAACATTTTACGCTCATTTCACAACATCAATCATACAACATTATTTCATAATAATTCATACTCGTATAGTTCCTTTAGAAGGTCTACAAGACCTTAAACATGCTTTAAATAAGGTTCGGGACTAAACCAATCTCATATGGAAACTTTGCGAAACTTAGAAAATTTTTCTTTCAAAACAGGGCACACGCCCGTGTGGCTAGGCTGTGTGCCTCACACGGCCATGCCTTAGACCATGACTTCCTTCGTGTGCAACACTGACTTGGGTCACATGGCCTATCACATGCCGCCCGTAAGCAAGTCTGACTTACTGAATTGGAACATTTAAGGACACGGTCAAGACACAAGCCCCTGTGCTCAACCTTGTGGGCAATTATAGGCCATTTGCAAGGCCAAGTTTCCACCCATTTTGGGTAATTCCTATAAGCATCACTCTATACACAATTCATGCCCAATTAATGGTTAAAATCTTACCAAAACATGTACAATTCATGTTACAACATCCTCATTTATTTCCATATACAATTCCATACTAAAAGCATATGATTCACATCTCATTTCAAACTATTTCAAACATGCAATATATTCACCATCTCTACTACTAAATTAAGTATGAAACATACTATTTCTATTTCACTAAAGCATACTATAATGGCCATTCACACAAGACCATTAATACCTATCACATACACCATTTTCACATAGCAAAACATATACTAAACTCAATCAAAAGTCTCATCCATTATCAAGCCATATCACATGGCTATATTTACACATTTCAAAACATAATCAAAGTTCTCTAGCCTATACATGTCATACTTCAATATGTACATTTTCAAAAGGTACCAAAATGTAGTTCGATAGTGTGGTGGTGATCCTCGACGATCCTCGAGCTCTAGTAGCTTCGATAATCTATAAAACCATACAAACACACACAAAGTAAGCTTTCAAAAGCTTAGTAAGTCATATACAAATAAACTTATCACATAATCAATTATAAACTATTTCATTCATATGAACTATGGCATAACACAATAGCAAATTCGTATTTCTCATCTAGCTCCATTGTTCATAATCACTTGCTTATAAACATATCACATTTTCATGTAGCTCATATATCAAATGTTCATATTCATACTTATCTTCCATTGCCAAATTTCATATACATTTCATACGTACCTGAAACAGATACATAACAAATTCAATCATATCTAAGAATGCTCGTTGAACCATTCGAAACGAATAAGGATACTCGGATAACTCGTAAAACTTGTACAAAGCCAACGTCCCAAATGTGGTCCTACATGTAATTAAATATCGATGCCTCTGTCCCAGACATGGTCTTACACGTAAATCTCAAATCGATGCCAATGTCCCAAACATGGTCTTACACGATAACTTATATCGAAATCCTATGTCATGACATATGGATCCTAACTATTCCTATGGTTCATACGGGGCTTTTCGGACGTCATCATATGTAACACCCCTAACTTGTAACCATCACCGGAATAGGGATAAGAGGCATTACCGATCATACCAGAACATTTACAATCATTTTACAACACAAAGTCTACATCGTCAAAACATATCAAAATATATGCATATAATCCCTTAATGAGATCTACGAGACCTTAAACACATGATAGAAAGGGGTCGGGACTAAACCAAAAACATACAAAATTTTTTAAAAAATCAAACATTTTTCAAAGCTATAGAGGTCACACGCCCGTGCGGGTAGGCTGTGTACCTCACAAGGCCTCGGACACGCCCATGTGTCCAAGCCATGGCAAAACAGGGCATACATACTGACTTGCACAACACGGCCAGTCACATGCCCGTGGTCGAAACTGACTTGTTTGACACGGCCAGTCACATGCTCGTGTGTCCAGCCCATGTGCGAGCCTGACTTGATTCAATTTGAAAACTCAAATGACACGGTCGAGCCACATGCCTGTGTGCTCAACTGTGTGGGCAATTATAGGCCATTTGCAAGGCCAAACTTGCTACCCACACTTAGAATCACCTACAAACATCAAACCATATACATTTATATCTCAAATGGCAACCAAAACATACCAATATATGCACCAATCAATCACCATACACACCATCTATTTCCTTACTCAATTTTAACTCAAACAAGTCCATCTAAAATACCAATTTCACATCCCAAATAATACAAGTCAAACATCATGCAATTCATTTCATAATTTCACATTTGAGCCACAATACTCATCAACCAATTTAAGAATGAAACATACATATCCATTTTCACTAACTCATGCCATATTTATCATTCACATAACCCCCTCATATGAACTAACGTCATTCAACTCCCAGGCCATATCACATGGCAAAGCTTATACACTTCATAACATGCCATATTTACTAGCCTATACATGTCATATACCAAATATTTACAACTTCCAAAAGTACCAAAATAGATAGCCGATAGTGTGTTTGGGTCGCTAATGATCCCAGATCCGAGCTAGCTATATAGACAATATAAAATAGAGAAAACTTTAGACAGTAAGCTTAAGAGCTTAGTAAGTTCATTATATAACATATATAACTCAATAATACAATATCAATATACAAAGTAAACCATCACTTAGATATACTCACAATGATACACAATATCATCCTTAGCCATATGCTTACACAACTAACCATGTGTCCATAAACAATATCATCAACCACATAGGTTCCAAACATACCTTTGCAAACACTTACTTAACAATCAATCTTGCTACTCAATGCTCAATACGGCCTTTTGATAAATCTTCGTTATTCGTTCGATTTATTCGCACATTTAGTGCCAAATTCTTAATCGAAGCTTTAATATCATCGCACACTTAATGCCTTTATATTAAACTGAATTTGAGTCGGTATCGCACGCACAGTGCCAATAAATATAGCCGAGGCTCCTTTACTTCGCACACACAGTGCTATTCACCTCTTTCTCCATTCTAATTACGCACACTTAGTGCCACATTTCTCAATTCCACAATTTAGCCCAAATTACCCAAATTCACCAAAAATTCAAAGATAAAATATGTTCATCTATCACATATCTTTCATATTTCACAAACTATTAACACAAAGCTCACATATTCATAAATGGCACCTCTCAAAATCTTCATCAAATTCTAAAATTAAAGGATGGGCTAGCTAGAACACTAAGCAACGATCACAAAAGCGTAGAAATCATCAAAAACCGAGTTAAAAACACATACCAATTGAAGCTCTTAAGTGCTGAATCCCTAACTCTCTTTTTCTTTTCTTTTCTTTTCTTGCTAATTTCGACCATAGATGATGAGAATGGCCTTTAATTTCTTTTGGTTTTAATTATAATAACATTGATATGCTTTTTACCATTTTACCCTTTTATTATTTCATTTAAATTCAACTAATATAAGCGCATTTTTGTCCATCTCCACTATCAAAGGTCTAATTACAACATAAGGACCTTTCATTTAATAATTCACGCCAATTAAGCACTTTAACAATCAGCACACAACTTTTACATTTTATGTGATTAAGTCCTTTCTCATAATTCGACACACAATCAATAAAATTTTCACACAGAATTTTCACACATACTCAATCACATACTATAAACACCAAAAATAATATTAAAATATTATTCCAACCTCAGATTTGTGGTCCGAAAACCACTATTCCTATTAGGGTCTAAACCAGGCTGTTACAACTCTCTCTTAGGGATTTTCGTCCCCGAAAATCTTACCAGTGAATAAGTTTGGATATTGCTCTCTCATAACATCTTCAGGCTCCCACATAGCCTTTTCAACTCTTTGTTTGTGCCACAACACTTTCACTAGAGAAATTTTATTATTTCTCAACTCTTTGATCTCACGTGCCAAAATTTGAATCAGTTCTTCACTATATGATAAATCTGACTGAATCTCAACCTCAGTAGGAGCAATTACATGCGATGGATCAAATCTGTATCATCGAAGCATCGATATGTGAAACACATTATGAATTTTCTCTAACTCAAGTGGCAACAACAACTTATAAGCAACTGGCCCAATTCATTCGATGATCTCATACGACCCGATAAACCTCGGACTCAACTTGCCTTTTCGGCCAAATCGAAGTATTTTCTTCCACGAAGACACTTTAAAAACACTCTATCACCGATCTCAAATTCAATATCTTTTCGTTTAAAATCTGCATAAGACTTCTGACGATCTGATGTAGCTTTCAAACTGTCACGAATCACTTTCACTTTTTGCTCAGTTTCTTTAATTAAATCGACCCTATGAATCTTATTCTCACTAAGTTCAGTCCAACACAATGGAATTCTACATTTACGACCGTAAAGAGCCTCATACGGTGCCATTTTAATGCTAGATTAAAAACTATTATTGTACGCAAATTCAATCAACGGAAAATGCTTTTCCTACGTACTTTCAAATTCAAGAATACAACATCTTAACATAACCTAAAGAATCTAAATGATCCGCTCGGATTGACCATCCGCTTGTGGATGAAATGCAGCTTTGTGCCTAGAGCTTCTTACAATTTCTTTCAAAATCACGAGGTAAACCTCGAATCTCTGTCTGACACAATGGATAATGGTACCCCGTACAATCTCACAATCTCAGAAATATACAATTCGGCTAACTTATCAAGTGAATAATCTGTTCTCACTGGAACAAAATGAGCTGATTTTGCCAATCTGTCAACTATCACCTAGATTGTATCTTTCTTTCTCGGAGATAAAGGTAGTCCCGGTACAAAGTCCATCATGATTCTCTCCCATTTCCACTCAGGAATCATAATCGGTTGTAACAAACCAAATGGAACCTGATGTTTAGCTTTATCTTGCTAACAAACTAAACTTCTCGGAATAAACTCTGAGATATCCCGTTTCATACCATGCCACCAATAAAATTATTTCAGATCATTATACATTTTCGTACTTCCCAGATGAATAGCCAAAGAACTATTGTGAGCTTCATTCAAAATCAATTGAATCAACTCTGAATTTTTCGGATACAAATTCAATCTCAAAATCTCAAACAATCATCATTATCAACTCAAAACTCTGAATCAGAGTTAAAACCACATTGAGCTCATTTTGACATCATCTCATCATCACTTTTCTGGGCATCACAAATCTAACATAAAAGCATTGGCCTCACTTTCACTTTAGCTAAAACTGAACCATCATCACACAGATCAAGCTGAGTACTCATTTCTCGAAAAGCAAACAAGGACTTTCGGCTCAAAGCATCAGCAACAACATTAGCTTTACCCGAATGATAGTCAATTACCAATTTATAATCTTTTAGTAATTCTAGCCATCTCCGTTGTCTCAAATTCAATTCTTTTTGAGTCATCAAGTACTTCAAACTCTTGTGATCAGTATAAAGGTGACATTTCTCACCAAATAGGTAATGACGTCAAATCTTCAATGTAAATACAATCGTGGCTAATTCAAGATCATGCGTCGGATAGTTCTTTTCATGCGACTTTAACTGTCTCGAAGCATAAGTGATAACTTTGCCCTCTTGCATCAACACACAGCCCAAACCATTCAACGATGCATCATTTTAAACTATAATTTCTTTACCTGGTTCAGGTTGGACTAACACTGGTGCCTTTGTCAACAATGCTTTCAACTATTCAAAACTCTACTGGCACTTTTCTAGCCACTCGAATTTAACATCTTTCTGTAGCAATTTTGTCAACAGCGCAATCATCGATAAGCCTTTCACAAACCGTTGATAAACCATAATTTATACATATTTTTACCCCATGCTTGGCTTATTTTTTGGATGAATTTTCATTATATTTGATGAATTCGATGCTCCTAATCCTTTAATTTTATGTTTTACACTCGGAGAGCTTAGGGAGTCAAAAAGAATGATAAACGGGCCAAAAAGGGACAAAATGGGCCTACCTCAAAAATCAACATGGCCTGGACTATAATACATGTGTAGACCACACGACTGCGTGTGGCGAGCAGAATCAAGCACGGCCTAAGCTATCAAACAAGGGTGTGTCACGCGGGCATGTCCCTACTGAACCTAAGTCTAAATCTATTCAGAAAAGACCACTTGTGGGCCAAGAAAGGTGTTCCAAAGCCTATATAAACATCTTAGGGGACGACCTAAAAGGGATACGTAGAGTAGAAAGTAGAAAATACTCGAAGACAGCCATTGAGAGCAGCTTGGAAGAAGGATCTCCATCAATACTGAAGATCTCCTTCCAATTTCTCTTCAAGTTTTTTAGTTTTCTTATGTTTTTTAGTTTTCCTTATTTTAAGATGTTTTCCTCTATCAAGATGAACTAAACTCCCTAAATACCTAGGGAGGATGAAACCTAGATGAATCTTATTACTATTTGATTTATAAGATAAATACTTGTTCTTATTCTTAATTGTGAAATCTTATTATTATTTTAATAATTCAGGTTATTGATTCAAGTCGAATGTGCTTATGTAGAGGAGCAAAAGTCCCCATGTAAGAGTAGAACGACACAATTAAATGGAGTTGAATGCAATCCTAGATATAAGACGACGTAAATATGTCGAATTTGAGTCAAATCTAATAAGGGAATCCATTGATCAAGTTAACACGACAATAGGGGTTTTAATTAGAAAGAGATTTCAATTAATCAAGCTAGAGTTAGTTGTTTTTAGTCTTGAAAGAGATATTAACATAAATTAGGGATTTCTACTAATTAAGTCAAATGAATAAATATTATGAATCAAAAGTAATAAGTGAAGTCTAGGTGGATTCTTCCTTGGGTATTGCCTCTTTCATAAAGTTGTCTAAAAAGTATTTTCCCAATTCATTCTCTGTTGTGCTTTTAATTAATTTTAGTTTAAAAGAAATCATTCCAATTTTTAGGCTAGATAATAAGAAGATAGTAATTACTAGTACTCTTGATTCTTGTGGATACGATAATTGACATCCTCACTAAAGATTCTCAAATCACTCAAAGTGTTTAAGGTTCAAGATAAAGCACTCAACAGTCAAACATGAAAAGTTATTACCATAGGCTTGCATGAAAATCAAATCTCCACCACTATAAAATAAGATGATAGACCAATCAAAAGGTCTTTAAAAGGGTTGTAATAGGGCTTGGGTTAAAGGTATGGATAAAGGCTAAAAAGAAGGTTAAAATCGAGATCGAATTGACAATTTACCTAACTAGAAAAATAAACTAATACTGAATAATTACATCAATTGAAAACTCATCAATAATGACACGAGCTCCTTTTCAAAAAGTGAAATTAACTGTTTAAGCTCAAATAACATAGAACTAGTAATAATAAATATTTCCACTTTTTTTCATGTACAATAATGAGACAAATTTAACAACTGAAATAAAGAACATAGTTAGGCAACAGATCAAATCAAATCTCGGCAAAAAGAGGTTAATACAATAGGGAAAATTCTTATGAATCAAAAATAATGAGTTTTGGGTTAATATAAGGGTATATCAAGAAATGGTTTATTAGGATCAAAGGGGTTCACTAGGGGTTAATTATGAAGGTAGGCTTTTTGGGGTAAGTGGGTTAAAACCTAGGTGCCTTTATCATCTCAGTATATCAAATCAAGGGTGTGGTCTTGACATGTATAATCGAAGCAAGTTCTAGAATAACAAATCAATATTGACACACTCATGACCAATAAAGTGAGCAATAAAAGTATATGCTCTAAAAGGCTCAAAATCTCACAAAATGACAGCTTTTTGATGTCAACCTTGCAAATTTCAAAATTTAAAGTAATATTTAAATTTAAAGAAACAATCTAACAATTTTTTTTAATTCTAAAATAGACTTATCATGCTTGATTCTCTAATGTCTTAAAGTATAAACGATCAATACACAATTACCTATGACTTAATCCAAAACATATCAATGAAAATCATAAGTCGATATAATTTTCATTCTAATGGTAATGTGAGAAAATTACTTAAGAACAAGATATAATTCAGGGATTTTTCTGATAATCAATTAAATAACCTCCCCACACTTAAGATGTACATTGTCCTCAATTTACAAAATAGATAATGACAAAATATAAGAATATCATAAGATAGGGAGAGAAGTGAAACTTCTTGAATTTTGAATGGAACTGTGAAAAGAAGCCTGATGAATTTAAGCAGCGGTGAGGTGGGAAAGGATACTTCGGTAGCACCTTCAACCCTTTGGAATTGAGTCAATGAAGCAGCCAACATGAACTTATAAGGAAGTTGTGGTATATTTGTTGTAAAGTGGTCGCGCACAGGGAAATTGTGCCGAGATCCTTTAGCTTTTTTGAAGTGGGGATGGCAGCCTTGGTCTTGCCTCAAGTATTAGTCATTGTGTACCTAAAAATGATTTACAATAAATAATTCAAGCATCACCACAAGTAATATCGAAATAGTCCTAAATAATAGGTTATTCCTAACATAGTGAATTTAAAAATTAAGCAAAAGTAATATTTAAATTAACGATACTAACGTATGGTACCCTAAACTAATTCTAAATGGAATGAATAATAAGAATAAAATAATAAAGAAAGTAAAATAAATAATGGAAAATAACTATGAATTCAAAATAAAGGGAAAGAGAGTGACCAACGGTGGCAAGGATTATGGCTGGTGTGGTGGCGGTGTAAAGAAAGAATAAGAGAAAGGGAAAAGGGGAGGGGAAGAGTTTCAGTTTGAGAGAGAAAGAAAAAGAAAGAAGGAGGGAGGAGGTTTGGTCGGTGGTGGCCGGAGGTGGGAAGGGGGAAAGCTGCAGTGGCTAGGGTTGGGGGGAAATTTGGGGAAGAAGGTGAACAGTAAAAGTGTTTAAATAGGGATTGGGGCACACGGTCGTGGCCCATGCCCGTGTTTCATGGCCGTTTTGGCTCACATAACCGAATCGCTCGATCGTGTGATGCTTTGTTCATTTCTCCTACGCCCGTGTAGAGGTTTCACACGCCCGTGTTAATTAATCAGTATCGACCATGGCCTATATACACGGGCGTGTCGCACGCCCGTGTGACTTACTTAGTTTCAACCACAGCCTTAAGGCACGCCCGTGTGGATTTATCACTTCCAGTGTTCTTTAGTTAGTGTCGACCAAGGCCACATCACACGGCCGTGGCATTTTGTTGCAGCTCGTGTTTTGGGAAAGTTTTTGTCCTGTTCCCGCATGGCTTTCGCCACGCCAATGTACCTACCTGTGGTGTCCACACGGCCACAGCCACGCCCGTATGCAAGGTCATGTGGGTAGGGAAACTTGCACTTTATTAATCTGATTAGTTTTTTCTAATTAGGTGCTAAAAATTGAAAATATGGACATTAATGGGGTTAGTGCTCGGGTTGCCTCCCAATAAGCTCTTATTTAGAGTCTAACCTCAACTTACCTGTCATTCTTATAATCATGGAGGTTCGAGGAGTTTAAATTCCTCATTTCTGCTATCAGTTTTGTTAAAATAAGGTATTAGATGAGTACCGTTTACCTTGAAGGTACCAAATTTGGGATGAGTTACCTCGACTTTACCATATGGGAAAACATTGAGTGCCGTGAAAGGGGTTGTTCCATTATGTTTAGAAGTGGCAATACGAGGGTCTGCATTATCCATTAGAACTCGGTCTTCAACCTTAATTTAGGTCGTTTTGCTTTTAGGCTCGTTATGGAGTCACTTTGGTTCATTGTGTTTTTTCAATTTCTCCTTAAACTGTGTTTGCCATTCATGTAGTTCCTCGATCTGGAGCCTCCGTTCCTCATGAACAATTCTATTCTCAATATGAGAGCTAGACCATGGCTTTGTCATCTTTTTTCGAAGGATTTCCTGCAAAGAAGATTGATCATTAAGTTTGCCTACATTAACAGAACTTGTATCATCTTGATCACTAGATATTCTAACAGAATCACGTGCTTGGAGTTTAATTATGTCATCACCTACACGAAGTATTAATTCCCCTGTACCAACATCAATAATGGTCCTTGTAACACCCCAAACCCGGCCCAAACACTACTACCGGATCTGGTATGTCACTAAGAAAATTTTTAGTAAAACAAATCGTGTCGACAAAAAGCCCAAATAGGATTTACATAAATTGTGCCTTAATAAGCAAAAGCCCAAAACTAGATTACATGTCCTTGAAAAAATTAAAACGAGAATAAATATTAAAGGCCCATAATAAAACTAAAATGTAAACTAATGGCCCATGGCCTTATTACAATGTAGTTTAAATCCATAACATAAAATACTTTTTTAAAAAAAACTAATATGGGAAACTTGTCACGGATCCACCTTCTTTGCATGGCCACCTTGCACTTCACTCCCGACGGTCCGATGCACTAATCGTCACCGAAGGTTAGTTTAAAGGGGTGAGTTGTGAGACTCGATGTGCAACCCTCATGCACCACTAGATTTGGGCCTCATTAAACATAATAATAAATTCATTTACATGGAAACATATAATATGCAAAGCCCAACCCATTTGCCTAGGTTTCCATCCGCTACACGCCCCCGTACCAACCAACACACCATTGGGGATTTATACAATCAACCCACACCGCTACTCTCTAAGATGGTAGTCATGCTGCTCATCAACATATATTGGCCAAAGCCCTTATAACACATAATGGCGAAGCAGTATAATAGTTCACGGCATTAGCCACTATAGTAGTTCACGGTAAAAATTGTTACTCATATACATGTACATATAACTTCCTCCTTTCATCACCCACCCCATGCAACATGCACAATAATTTAAAACATGTACAATAGTTTACTCAAACATATAGTCGATTATTTACTAACCCGAGGATCCGCTGCTTAAATCCGAGATTTCGCTTTTAATGTAACATATAAATCTTGTGAACACATATACATATATATACATTTATTATCAATCAGATATAGATGGTGGGGAAGTGTTACACACCTGATTTGCGTACTAAGGCTTTTGCTATATCTACGTTACTATCACTTGAAACAACTACTATTGGCCCAATAATCGACTTTCTTTTTGGCCCACACCCCGTTGGCCAATCTCGCACTACCGAAATAGATTGCTTCTTGAATTTGGGCGACGGTTTTACAGATCCAACCTTCTCTGCTTGACTGTTAGTTGAGTCCATATCAATCCCTTAATCACTAAACCAAATAACGATGAGATCTAACTCATTAGTTAAATGTAACCTTTAAAAAGAACACTTACCTAGTTAGCCGAATCCCGAATATCCTTTAGAAATTGTCACCACCAACCTTCCTACATTTGGCCATTCCCCAAATATTAAACGAATCAAAAATCACAACCATTCTAACCCATATGCCATTCGGCTAAATGGAAAGAATCATGGAAGACCATTCAGCCATACTTACCATTTCTTACCTTTGATTTTTCCACCAAATCGGCTTTAATGGGATAGTTTCGGCTTCTAGGAGTAAAGAGTATAATTGAAAGGACCTTGGAACATTGGTTTAGATTAGGAGTTTGATAAAAATAAGGGAATCACAGGAAAGGAAACATCTCGAAACTTACCAAATTACTAAGGAGTATACTGACTTCAATTGCACCTTCGGAAAACAGAGATCTCACTTGTAGATTTGGCTATGGGAGATGAGGGTATGAACAAAGGAATTTGGCTCTTAGAAAAAGAAAAAGAGAAACTATAGAAATTGCTTGGAAATTTTGATAGAGAATGAGAGAAGAATAGGGTTTCAAGATACTAAAATTGAAGAATACTACTCCCTATTTATAGAGAAATTTCGGCATACCCACACACACAGAGTTGGAATTTTGGCCAACTCTCCCCTCCCGAGTTGGATTTTGGCCAACTCTCTCATCATCGATAGCTTTTAACTCTCCTGATAACTCAATTCTTATCTTACCTTTAGGAGAGCCCACCTTAAAACCAACTCCTCCTTATTAATTATCAGCTTTTTAACACTTAAAATAAAAGAAATAACTCCTAAAAGGTAGTCTAATTGCCGTCCACCCCCTTCCCATTTAAGTGCCAAATTTGACCCATTTTTTAAGGCCCAATCGGTCACTCAGGGCCCAAATTCCTCCTCCCTTAAGGCGCCACCTTATGCCCACTTAATGCACTTTAATCCTTCGGGCCACAAGCCCAGGTTGTCACTTAATTAACCATCTTCTTAAATTATAAGCTAACACCATTTATTAGCCACCTAACCCAATTTTTTTAAAGCCCAATATTTCACTTTAAATTATCCAGAGCACTAACTTTAATCCTAATCCAAATATTTAATCAAAAAGTCAGCCCGACCTTTACAATCCCAACTTATCATATTAGACTAACATAAAAATGAGTAGGCCCACTTTGAGGATGTTACAGTCCTAGCAGTTGCTAAAAAAGGTTGTCCTAAAATTAAAGGAGCGTCACTATCCTCATCCATGTCTAAAACAACAAAGTCTACTGGGAATATGAATTTATCAATTTTGACTAGCACATCTTCAATTATACCCCTAGGAAATCTAATGGTCTTATCAGCCAATTGAATGCTCATCCTAGTTTGTTTGGGTTTCCTAAGACCTAGCTATTTAAACATTTTGTAAGGCATAACATTGATACCCTAAATCAGCTAAAGCATTATTAACAGATAAACCACCAATTAAGTAAGGAATCGTAAAACTCCCTGGATCTTTTAATTTGCTGGGTAGTTTATTCTGTAAAATTACCGAGCAAATTGTATTTAGCTCCACATGCGACGCATCGTCTAACTTCTGCTTGTTTGCCAAAAGCTTTTTTAAAAATTTTACTGAATTGGGCATCTGCGAAAGAGCTTCAATAAACAGTAAGTTAATATGTAATTTCTTTAGCAATTTAAGAAATTTACTGAATTGTTCATCTGTGCGGTCTTTCTTCGTCGCATTGGGGTATAGTACACGATGTTTGTACTCTGTACTTACCAGTTTTGGTTTATTATGGCTTACCTCAACCTTACTTTTATCTACCACGTTTTCTTGCCTCAGTTTTGGTTCGTCTAACCCTTCACATTCATGAGCAGTAATGGCATGAAGTTGCTACTTTAGATTAGTTTCAGTGTTGCTTGGCAGGCTACCTTGTGGTCGTTCTGAGATCAACTTTGCAACCTGATCTATTTGGTTCTCGAGACCTTGAATCGATGCTTGCTAATTTTTGAGTGTTGTTTCGGTGTTTTGAAAATGGGTTTCTGACACCGAGATAAATTTTGTTAGCATCTCCTCAAGGTTCGGCTTCTTCTCCTGTGGGTAGGGTTGTTGTTGAAAGTCTGCAGGGGGTTGTTGTTTCTGATTTCCTTGACCACCCCATGAGAAGTTTGGGTGGTTCCTCCAACTTGGATTGTAAGTGTTACTATAGGGATTATTCTGAGGTCTAGAATTATTATCCATATAGTTCATATGTTCGCTTTCTATCCAGGGTTGTTGGGTGAATATTCTGTATTATTTATTCCTCCTCCATTCGTATTGCACTGCATCTTTGGATGTACCTAAGAAGAACCACACAAACCATCAATCTTTTTATTTAAGAGCTCTACCTAGTTTGATAACAGGGTGACTACGTCAAGGTTGAAAACACTGGCTAGCTTTTGTTGGCTTTGTTCTTATGACTTGCCACTGATAGTTATTTAGTGGCATCTCCTCTAAAAACTCAAAATCCACTTCAAGGGTTTTGTTATTTAGGGTTCCACCGATAGTTGCATCAATCAATTGCCTAGTTGAGGGGTTCACACCATTGTAAAAGGTTTGAACCTGTAGCCATAATGGTAACCCATGGTGAGGGCATCTTCTCAGTAAATCCTTGTATCTTTCCCATGCATCGTAAAGTGTTTCTAAATCCATTTGCACAAAAGAAGGGATATCATTCCTCAATTCAATCATTTTAGCCAAAGAAAATATTTAAATAAGAACTTTTCAGTCATTTGTTCCCAAGTAGTGATTGATCCTCTTGGTAACGAGTTCAACCATTGTTTAGCTTTGTTCCTTAATGAGAAGGGAAACAACCGAAGGTGAATGGCATCATCAGAAATGCCATTAATTTTGAAACTATCGTACAACTCTAAATAGTTGGCTAAATGAGTATTTGGGTCCTCATCCTGCAAACTATCAAACTGAACAAACTGTTGAATCATCTGAATAGTGTTAGGTTTCATTTCAAAATTATTAGAAGCAATAGTAGGTCTAACAATACTTGATTCAGTTCCTATTAAAGTAGGCTTAGCATAATCATAAATAGTATGAGGAGTAGGATTTTGATTCACCAAATTTGCGGCAACCACAGGAGGTAGCAGATTATTATTAGCCATCTCCTCGGTAATATGGGTTTCGTCCTCTTGCTCTTCTTCTATGTATTGTAGACTTCGCCTTATCTCCCTATGATTTTTGAGAACAGTATGTTCTATCTCACTGTCAAAAATCAGGGGTCCTGATGAGTTTCTTCTAGTCATAAACTAAAATCACCTACCAGAAGAAAATAAAAGAAAAATTAGCAAGTTAAAATAAAAATAAATTGCAAATAAAAATAAGAATGGCTAAAGTAATAAAAAATAAGTGTTCCTAATATCTTAGTCCCCGGCAACGGTGCCACAAACTTGATGTGTCTCTAACTAACTATGACCACAATAAAGGCAAGCACACTTATCGTTTAATAGTATAGTTATGGTAAGACCAGAAATATCGTATCCATAAGAACCAAGAGTACTAGAAAGTACTATCTTCTTATTATCTAGCCTAAAAATTGGAGTGATTTCTTTTAAACTAAAATTAATTAAAAGTACAACAGAGAATGAATTGGGAAAATACTTTTTAGATAACTTTATGAGAGAGGCAATACCCAAGGAAGAATCCACCTAGACTTCACTTATTACTTCTGATTCATACGATTTATTCACTTGACTTAATCCGTAGAAATCCCTAATTTATGTTAATATCTCTTTCAAGACTAAAAACAACTAACTCTAGGTTGATTAATTGAAATCTCTTTCTAATTAAAACCTCTATTGTCGGATTAAATCGATCTATGGATTCCCTTATTAGATTTGACTCTAATTTGATAGATTTACGTCGTCCTATATTTAGGATTGCATTCAACTCCGCTTAATTGTGTTGATCTACTCTTAAACAGGGACTTTTGCTCCTATGCATAAGCACATTTGACTTGAATCAATAACCTGAATTATTAAAACAAGAATAAGAACTAACAATTAAGAATAAGAACAAGTATTTATCTTATAAATCAAATAGTAATAAGATTCATCTAGGTTTCATCCTCACTAGGTATTTACGGAGTTTAGTTCATACTAATAAAGGAAAACATCTTAAAATAAGGAAAACTACAAAACATAAGAAATCCCAAAAACATCAAGAGAAATTGATAAGAAATCTTCAGTCTTGATGGAGATCATTCTTCCAAGCTGCTCCCAATGGATGTCTTCGAGTATTTTCTTCTTTCTACTCTACGTATCCCTTTTAGGTCATCCCCTAAGGTGTTTATATAGGCTTTGGAACACCTTTCTTGTCCCGCAAGTGGTCATTTCTGAATAGAATTAGATTTAGGTTCAACAAGGACATACCTATGTGACACGCCCGTGTTCGATAGCTTAGGTCGTGCTTGATTATGCTCGCCACACACGACTGTGTGGTCTGCCCGTGTACTATAGTCTAGGCCGTGTTGATTTTTGATGTAGGCCCATTTTGTCCCTTTTTGGCCCGCTTATCGTTCTTTTCGACTCTCTAAGCTCTCTTGAGTGTAAAACATGAAATTGAAGGATTAGGGGCATCAAATTCATCAAATCTAATGAAAATTCATCCAAAAAATAAGCCAAGCATGGGGTAAAAATATGTATAAATTATGGTTTATCAACCGTTTATAATATCCTGCTAGTCCTAAAAAACTACTGACTTCAAACACATTTCTTGGAGGCTTCCACTCTAAAATTGCTGAAATCTTGTTCGGATCAACTCGTATTCCCGCAGCTGATACAATATGTCCCAAAAAACCAACCTCACGTAACTAGAATTCACATTTGCTAAACTTTGTATACAATTGCTTCTCACGTAGGGTCTGTAACACGATTCTCAAATTCTTGGCATGTTGCGTCTCATCACAAGAATAAATCAGAATATCATTAATAAACACCACGATGAATCGATCCAAATATGGTCTGAATATTCGGTTCATCAAATCCATAAACACTGCAGGAGCATTCGTTAGTCCAAAAGGCATAACTAAGAATTCATAATATCCGTACCTCGTTCTGAAGGCAGTCTTCAATACATCCGATTCTTTAACTCGTAGCTGATAGTAACCTGATCTCAAATCTATCTTAGAAAACACTGTAGCTCCTTTCAACTGATCAAACAAATCATCGATTCACGGTAGAGGATATTTATTCTTTATCGTCACTTTGTTCAATTATCGGTAAACAATAAACATCATCAGAGTGCCATCTTTCTTTTTCATAAACAACACAGAAGCACCCCAGGGCAAAAAAAAACTCAGTCCTGCAAATCCTCTATCTGTCAACTCTTGAAACTGAGACTTCAACTCTTTCAATTCTGTCGGTGTCATTCTATATGAAGCTATTGAAATAGGACTCATTCCCAGCACTAAATCAATACCAAACTCGACTTCTTGTATCGGAGGCAATCTTGGTAATTCTTCAGGAAATACGTTTGGGAACTCACATACCATAGGCACAGATTCAACTTTCTTTTCAATCACTTTTGTATCTATCACATACGCAATATAGGCTTCGCAACCCTTTTTCACATAATTCAAAGCTTTCATCGATGATATAACAGCCGATAATCCATTCAAATCATTGGATTCAATTCGAACTATCTCACCATTCTGACTTCTCAAATCAATACTCTTTCGTTTACAATCCACAATAGCATTATGCAAAGTGAGTCAATCCATACCCAGAATTATATCAAATTCATCGAATGGTAGCAGCATCAAATTAGTCGGAAAACAGTTATTCTGAAACATCAACGGACAGTTCTTGCACACTTTATCAACCAGAACACACTTGCCTAAAGGGTTTGATAATCTAATTACAAATTCAGTAGACTCAACAGGTAGAGTTTTACTAGATACTAGATTCACACACACATATGAATGAATAGATCTTAGATCTATCACATCAGTATCAAATAGAGTAAAAGTACCAGTTATGATGTATGGAGATGTCACTTTTTCTCGCGCACAAATAGCTTAAGCTCGGGCAGGTGCTCTCGCCTCGTATCTCATAGTTGTATTTGTCATCCCTCTCTGACTACCACTTACATTCCTGGTGTTTCTGGGTGATCTACCCCTAGCCGTCGTATTACTCGACCTTGCACTCTAAACATTGTCTTTCTTAGCTAACTCGGGACAATCCCGAATAAAGTGATCTCGTGATCCACATTTATAGAAAACTTTATTATTGTACTTTCCCCAACATTCTCCAACATGTCGTCTTCCACGCTGTCTACACTTAGGCTTATTTCTTTTGACACTTACAAGACTCGATTTAATCCGAATTTGAGTTCTTGGACCAACACTTTGTTTCACACGATCTCTACTCGTATGTCCAAACGAAGCATTTGAACGATTGCTTGCATTTCTGAATCTCTTTGATGAAGGTTGATATGACTTACTCATCGATCTTTTTTTTTCATTTCTAGCTTCGGAATCTGCTTTCTTCTTTTTTTTTTTTTTGCTAAGCTCCTCGGCTTTGCAGGCTCTTTCAACTAACACTACAAATTCATTTAAATCGAGTATTCCAACCAAAAATTTGTTGTCTTCATTCAGCCCTTCAATGAAACATTTACACATAGTAGTTTTAGTCAAAACAGATTCCCACACGTATTGGCTCAATCTCACAAAACCCTGTTCATACTCAGTAACAGACATGCGGCCCTGTTTCATCTCTAAAAACTCTTTTCATTTTTGATCTATGAATCGTTGACTAATATATTTCTTTCAAAATTCAACTTGAAAGAAATCCCAAGTGATTCTCTCTCTCAAAACCACGGATATCAACGATTTCCACCAATTATATGCCGTATCTCTCAACAATGAAATAACACATGTAATAACCCGATTTAGGGCCTAGATGAAATAATGGTGTGAGACCATAAATTCAAAGTATAAATATGTATTTTAATGATTTTTTGAGGTTTACGAGGTATTTGCATGATTGTGTGAAAATTTCATGAAGGAATTTTATTAATTAGTAAACAATTTGTCCATTAGGACTAAATTGCAAGGATTAGAAAATATGAGAATCTAGAAGGTTTAAGTATGAAATAGCATCATAAAAATTATTAGAAGTCTTTATTTAGCAATTAGACCATTATATGTTTAGATGGACAAAAATAGACATGGGAAGGAAAATCTCAACAAAGGATCATTAAGAGCATTTTTGTCATTTGGTAAATAAAAGATTAAAAAGGGAAAAAGAAGTCAAAGTTGTATCCATCTTCTTCTCCTTGGTCGAAATTCCCTAAAGAAGACATAGCTAGGGTTTGTTCATCTTTCAAGCTTGATTGTAAGTGACTCTTTGCCTAGTTTTTAATGGTCTTCATATTTTTGAGATCCTCGTAGCTCGATTTAGCTATTTCTAGCTATATTTTGAGCTAGAGTTTATGTTCAAAAATTTACCCATGTATGAAATGCCTGTATTTTGATGTTTTAAGGAAGAATATGAAAGTTTGATGTATGATAAACATCTTTTCTAAGTGAATTTCATGAAAAATGCATAAAAGGACCAAATTGAAAAAGTTATAAAATTGGTCATACATGAGTGAAATAGTGGAAATTAAGGGTTTTTGTAGTTAAGAGAATAATTAGAATAAGCTTAAAATACAAGGAAGTTGAATAAAAATCATTTTACGAGCTTAGGGGCAAAAGTGTAATTTTGAGAAAGTTTAGGGGAAAAATCATAATTTTGTCATAGTGTGATTCATGAGTCGATTTAGTCAATGTGAGTATTAAATAAGTCAAATTGTCATTATAGATCAAGAAACACGAAGCCCGGACCGAAATCGGGCAAGAACAAAGTTGCGGACTAAATCGAACATCTATATACATTTTGAGTACCGAGGTAAGTTTGTGTGAAATTAAGGTTACATGTGTTACTTGTAACACCCCAAACCCGGCCCATTCGCTACGACCGAATTTGAAATGCCACTGCGGAAAACGTTTGAAAAACTTTTGACTTAGAGTTAAAAACATAACAATTTATTGCCCTTTGTAAAACATTGTTTGTTTAAAATTCTAAGTAAAACTTTATTATTACAAACTGTCCGAATTGAAAACTGTAATGCATATTCTTAAGGTATAAATTGCCGAGAATAAAAACATTTTCAAATAATACTTTAATCGTCAATCCACTTTAAACATAATAATAAACCTCAAATCCCTTAAAAGGCCCTTATTACAATAAACCTTACTTAAAAATACTGAAAATATAAAATACGTAAATAATTAAAAACATCTTCGGCATGGGCCACCTCGTATCCACTCCAACCCGGCCCAAGCTTTATGCATCACCTGCGATGTTGGTTAAAATTTGGGTGAGTCAAACAGACTCAGTGCATAGTTATTTCACATGTCTCCACATATGGGCTTGGCCCACATCCACACATCATTACATATCAGATGATAAGGCAATATATCCACATAATTTCACATATTGGGCTTGGCCCTTATCCACATTGATCCACATAATCAGTCATGCAAAATGCATAAATATGCAACATGAAGCCCAACCCAACCTAATGTCCATCCGTCACACCTACCTTGGCAAACCCGCTGCCCAAGGCCGTGGCTAATCCACCGATCAACCAAGTGATCCACATATCTTACCTTGGCAGACCTGCTGCACAAGGCCGTGGCTGAGCCACCGATCACATAAGTGATCCCACATATCAATCAGTCCACGGTGATGCACACAGCTATCAACCACCGAGATGTGGCACCTAGCCAACACCTCCCTTGATGAGGCACATAGCCAACATCAAGCGCCAATGTAGCACAATGCTAACATTAGACCACGTACATAAAGTACACCCTTTCCTTCGATAGTCACATCCCAAGTCCCATGCATACATATATATCATGGCAACATATCACTTGAACAATTATACATCACATGCCATCACATTTCATACATATATCAAATGTAAATCAACGTCATAAAATACTGACCTGGTTGAACGATTACCCATCATGTGTATCCACCATTTTAGCCCTTACTTCGGCTACCATTCACATCATATCACATATACATAAATATAACACATACACACAACAAGAGAATAGTGCGATAACTACGCACCTTTTCTTTGGCACAATCGATCAAATCCTGAAAGTTCCTCTTAATCACTGTCGATCTGCCCTAAACATCCATAGTCCAAATCGGTCAACACAATAAACCTAATGGCCTATGGTCAATATCACAAACCTCCTTACCTTACTAATCTAAATCTCGAATCACCACTTGCCCTTGAATAGTCGAAATCCTCGCTAACAACCATTAGAATCGACTTAGCACATGAAAACTCTAAAGATGGCCCTTGGTCAATACCTTTTTGACTTACCTTGGCTTACCTTGATTACTTCCAATCCCGAAAGACTCCTTTGATGCTCCCTAATGTCGGCACTATACAAACACCCTCAGAGAAACGGCTTCTAGATCCCAAAGAGAAAGAGTTTCGGCACTTAATGGTAAAGAGAGAAAATGCAACAATGTAGAGGGTTTAATGTTTAGAGGATTCGGCTATGGTGTTTCCAAATGAAGATGTAATATTCGGCAATGGCAACCTTAAAGAAGATTTCGATTTAAGCAAAATAAAAGAAAAGAAAGAGATGTGAAAGAAGAAAGAAAATACATGCACAAATGGTTCTAACTTTCGGCTCTTGTCAAAGGAAAATAAGGTGCAAATTTTGGCAACACACCAAGATGAAAAGAAAGTTTGAAAGAGAGAATTCTATGGCCAACAATTTCGGCAAAAAGAAAATGAAGAAAAAGAATTGCCAAGAACCGATCACCCTATTTATATTACCCAATTTCTAGACACCTATTTCCTATCATATCCCTTAATTCTTCCCTATCATATCCCTTATTCTCTCCTCATTTATCTCTTATCCTATCATATAAAATAAAGCCACAATTTTCTCCTAATCTTCCTCCTATCCCTTTCAAAATTCAATCAACCTCTCTAGCCCCAAAACCGACTGTGTTCATGGCCAAGAGAGTCAACCTTTGCCAACTATTCTATCCATAACACATTCCTCAATTCAAGCCTTATGTCCCTTATCATTCTAAATTTTCTTGATTCCATACCTTAAGTTAACACTTACCTTATTTCCTTAGTCTACTATCCATAAAAGATAAAGTCCAACCTTACCTTAATTAGAGTTAACCGACACATGCCATACACATGCAAAATAAAAGTCACCTTATTGCCATTCATGGATTTGAACCTCTTCCTCATGCAATTATTCATGCGCCAACACCACTTTACTACTAGCTCATTTATGCTAACATTAAGCACTTAAATTAACTTAAGCATCTTAATCACTTGATCCACTTCACTAAATTCTCCATACTAAAAATTATTCTAAACCAATTAATTCCAAGCTTTCCCTTTTTTTTTAATACTTAAAACCAAATTTTCTCCTATAGCTTAGGCCTTCCCTTAGCTTATAACTAGCACCTAAAATACCTCAATCAACACCACAATGACCACACTTATGCAAAATAATTTAATAAAATTTAACCCCTATTTCAGGATGTTACAATTCTACCCTCCTTAAAAATAATTTCGTCCTCGAAATTACTTACTAACGAACAATCGTACATTCTAACTCACCACACTACGCTGCTGCTGCGCACTCTGATCTTAAAGAACTATCATACTTTCTAGGCACATTCTCTAAGTTCACAATCAGGGTTTCATACACCTCACTAGCAACATAAGAACGAACTGACTTTACAATGAACAAGGCAATGAAGGGTATTCCAAAAATAAGAACTTACCCGTTGTCACATCTGGCACATCACTATCCTCGCGACGGCTGACTGCATAAACCAACCTTGGCTGCCTTGCATCAGAACCTTCAGCACCTCCGCTTGGTGCTCCATGACCTTGGCCGAAACCATTTCCTCCATGGTTCAGACCACGACCCCTCATCGCTTGCTGACCATTCCTACCCGGCTGCTCATAACCCTGGCCTACTGTCCGAGCCCTACTCAGATCTTGGGGACAGTCTTTAATCAAATGAGACTTGGACTTACACCTAAAACATTCTCGTTCTCGATTCCAGCACTCGCCAATATGATACCTTCCACACCGAGCACACGGACGGTCCGGATTTCCAGTAGCTGACTTAATAACACGAGCAGAATTCTCAACCCTCGGTCTTTTCTGAAACTCTCCAGATGACTCTGACGGTCCATAACTCCTCTTATCCCAGTTCCTATCCTTATCTCTGTTCTGTCTCACAGAGTCCTTAATCCCTTCAGCTACCTTAGCCTTCTCTACTAATACGGTGAACTCTCACTCTTGTTGCGGAGCTATTAACAACCTCAAGTCATCCCTTAGTCCGTCCTCAAACAAGACACATCACTCATGCTACGTAGCCACTACTCCTCGAGCATACCGGCTCAACCTTAGGAATTCAGCCTCGTACTCCGCTACGGACTTGTTCCCTTGAACCAGCCCCAGAAACGCCTTCCTTTGCGCATCAATATAACGAGTACCAATATACTTCTTTTGGTACACCGCCTTAACATAATCCCAAGTAAGATCCTCAGCTGTGGCACCATCCCGAACTGTGAGCCACCATTGATACGCTTCATCGCGTAGCAGCGCCACCATTCCTTTCACTTTCTCCTCGGTGATCGATCCATTCATCCATAATCCGTCCGGTCACCTCCAACCAATACTCAAGCGGATTGGTGCCACACCAGACACGCGAACTAACACCTCACTCCATTGGCTCGGAGCCGCTCAGTCTGAGACTTCCTAGCTCTCATATTTCCACCTGCTCCAACCACCATCTCAAGAACTCGCAAAGACCGCATGCATGATATCGCATCATCCCCGTCGATCTTGCTTTGCTCAACACCAAAAGCTGGTGGTGGTGGTGGCGGTGGTACCTCATTCTCAGACCTTTATCCCGATCTAATGGGTTCCAATATGGTCATTCTGCCTCTACCACGTCCACGATGACCACGTCTCCTAGAACTCATTTCTAACGTCGCGATTTAATCTGTTTTGGAAGTTTTATGCATTAGTACTTTTGTTCCACTGATTATCCGCGAACAATTTTATGAAAAGAGCTTAATAGTAGTTCTTTCAATCATAATTTCAGGTTCAAGTTCACTATTCTAATTCAGAGAATCACATTCACATTCATCCACAACATTCAACACATCATTATGGGCATTTCTGACCATTCCCGACCCAGGGGTAATTTTATCATTTTCCCTATAGGGGTATTTTCGTAATTAATCGGGGTCCACTTAAAAATAATCTTTACAAATCAAGGCATTTTGAAATCTCAAAGTCTCGATGGTATTTTGGAAAATATTCTTCGAATCAAGGGTATTGCAGAAATTTTAAAAATCGGGGTTATTCCGATAATTTTGAAAGTTAGGGGCATTTTAGTAAATTTCCCAATTCAGGGTATCTTAACATTTTGCAAAACAGCGGTTTTGGTATTTTTGTAAAGTAAAAATATTTTCATAAAAGTCGAGGTAACATGGTAATTTTATAAACCAAGGGCATTTTCGTAATTTTACAAATTTCGGGGTATTTTAGTAATTTTGTAAATCGGGTGTATTTCGAAAAATTTTCAAGTCTAAAAGGATTTTATAAATCAGAGGGGTAATTTGGTAAATTTAAAACTAAGATCTTTATGAAACAGTATGGCTAGTCCCTTTCGGGTTTTAGTTATCGGGTTTAGCCCGTGAATAGGTCCTCTTGGTTAGGGTGAACCGTAGCTACGCACTAGGTAGGATTCGAGTAAAGAGGAGGTGAGTCGCTAGGACTGCTTAAATACCAAGCTCTTACTGAATCCACTCCTAGACATGCGTACAATGGTTGCCACACCCTAACTCGGTGACTTAGTCACAGGTTTGTTTAGTTGTTCTTAAGTCTTATGCATGTGTTTGAGTGTACTAGCCCTAGGGTTCAATAGCCCTAATATTCTAATCTACGAGCCAAATTATGCCCATAACATTCACATATACAAATCACTTCAATAGTCAAAGGTACTTACCTGGTGGACTTTGGGTCGGAGTTACAGGTGCCATGCTCGAATAAACCTGAAAAATTTATGAAAGCCCAAATCTTTGAAAAGCCCACCTTAAAAAAATGTTTTTGGGCCCAAAACCCTCAAAGCTAACTTTTGAACCAGGCTCTGATACCAAATTATAACACCCCAAACCCGGCCCATTCGCTACTTAATCAATTTGAAATGCCATCATGAAAACGTTTGAAAAACTTTTGACTTAGAGTTAAAAACATAAAAATTTATTGTCCTTTGTAAAACATTTTTTGTTTAAAATTCTAAGTAAAACTTTATTATTACAAACTATCCAAATTGAAAACTGTAATGCATATTCTTAAGGTATAAATTGCCAAGAATAAAAACATTTTCAAATAATACTTTAATCGTCAATCCACTTTAAACATAATAATAAACCTTAAATCCCTTAAAAGGCCCTTATTACAATAAACCTTACTTAAAAATACTGAAAATATAAAGTACGTAAATAATTAAAAACATCTTCTGCATGGGCCACCTCATATCCACTCCAACCCGGTCCAAGCTTTATGCATCACCTGCGATGTTGGTTAAAATTTGGGTGAGTCAAACAGACTCAGTGCATAGTTATTTCACATGTCTCCACATATGGGCTTGGCCCACATCCACACATCATTACATATCAGATGATAAGGCAATATATCCACATAATTTCACATATTGGGCTTGGCCCTTATCCACATTGATCCACATAATCAGTCATGCAAAATGCATAAATATGCAAATGAAGCCCAACCCAACCTAATGTCCATCCGTCACACCTACCTTGGCAAACCCGCTGCCCAAGGCTGTGGCTAATCCACCAATCAACCAAGTGATCCACATATCTTACCTTGGCAGACCTGCTGCACAAGGCCGTGGCTGAGCCACAGATCACATAAGTGATCCCACATATCAATCACCCACGGTGATGCACACGACTATCAACCGCCGAGATGTGGCACCTAGCTAACACCTCCTTGATGAGGCACATAGCCAACATCAAGCACCAATGTAGCACAAGGCTAACATTATACCACGTACATAAAGTACACCCTTTCCTTCGATAGTCACATCCCAAGTCCCATGCATACATATATATCATGGCAACATATCACTTGAACAATTATACATCACATGCCATCACATTTCATACATATATCAAATGTAAATCAACGTCATAAAATACTGACCTGGTTGAACGATTACCCATCATGTGTATCCACCATTTTATCCCTTACTTCAGCTACCATTCACATCATATCACATATACATAAATAAAACACATACACACAACAAGAGAATAGTGTGATAACTACGCACCTTTTCTTTGGCACAATCGATCAAATCCCAAAAGTTCCTCTTAATCACTGTCGATCTGCCCCTAAACATCCATAGTCCAAATCGGTCAACACAATAAACCTAATGGCCTATGGTCAATATCACAAACCTCCTTACCTTACTAATCTAAATCCGAATCACCACTTGCCCTTGAATAGTCGAAATCCTCGCTAACAACCATTAGAATCGACTTAGCACATGAAAACTCTAAAGATGGCCCTTGGCCAAATACCTTTTTGACTTACCTTGGCTTACCTTGATTACTTCCAACCCGAAAGACTCCTTTGATGCTCTTTAATATGGGCACTATACAAACACCCTCAGAGAAATGGCTTCTAGATCCCAAAAAGAAAGAGTTTAGGCACTTAATGGTGAAGAGAGAAAACGCAACAATATAGAGGTTTAATGTTTAGAGGATTCGGCTATGGTGTTTCCAAATGAAGATGTAATATTCGGCAATGGCAACCTTAAAGGTGATTTCAATTTAAGCAAAATAAAAGAAAAGAAAGAGATGTGAAAGAAGAAAGAAAATACATGCACAAATGGTTCTAACTTTCAGCTCTTGTCAAAGGAAAATAAGGTGCAAATTTCGCAACACACCAAGATGAAAAGAAAGTTTGAAAGAGAGAATTCTATGGCCAACAATTTCGCAAAAAGAAAATGAAGAAAAGAATTGCCAAGAACCGATCACCCTATTTATATTACCCAATTTTGGCACACCTATTTCCTATCATATCCCTTAATTCTTCCCTATCATATCCCTTATTCTCTCCTCATTTATCTCTTATCCTATCATATAAAATAAAGCCACAATTTTCTCCTAATCTTCCTCCTATCCCTTTCAAAATTCAACCAACCCTCTAGCCCCAAAAATCGACTGTGTTCATGGCCAAGAGAGTCAACCTTTGCCAACTATTCTATCCATAACACATTCCTCAATTCAAGCCTTATGTCCCTTATCATTCCAAATTTTCTTGATTCCATACCTTAAGTTAACACTTACCTTATTTCCTTAGTCTACTATCCATAAAAGATAAAGTCCAACCTTACCTTAATTAGAGTTGACCGACACATGCCATACACATGCAAAATAAAAGTCACCTTATTGCCATTCATGGATTTGAACCTCTTCCTCATGCAATTACTCATGCGCCAACACCACTTTACTACTAGCTCATTTATGCTAACATTAAACACTTAAATTAACTTAAGCATCATAATCACTTGATCCACTTCACTAAATTCTCCATATTAAAAATTATTCTAAACCAATTAATTCCAAGCCTTCCCTTTTTTTTTTTTAATACTTAAAACCAAATTTTCTCCTATAGCTGAGGCCTTCCCTTAGCTTATAACTAGCACCTAAAATACCTCAATCAACACCACAATGACCACACTTATGCAAAATAATTTAATAAAATTAACCCCTATTTCAGGATGTTACATTACTGTATTTAAATTACTTATTATTTTGTGAAATGCTTATTATTTCCATGAAGTCGATTAATAATGTCTTGGTGAGAAAATGAATAAGAACATGGAAGTTAAAGTCCCAGTTTAAGACTCAGAATAACGAGGATACCTATATCATGCCAAGAGATAATGAAGGTCCCGTATAAGACCATATCTGGGATATGGAATCGGCACCGAATATAGGTCCCGTATAAGACCATGTCTAGGACATGGCATCGACATCGAACGTAGATCTGGTATAAGACCATGTCTGGAATATGGTACCAGCATCGAATAAGGAAGGTCCCGTATAAGACCATATCTGGGACATGGCATCGGTACCATATAAGGAAGGTCCCATATAAGACCATGTTTGGGACATGGCACCGGCACCATACAAGGAAGGTCCCATGTAAGACCATGTCTGGGATATGGCATCGACATTGAGCTAAGAGATCCTGCGTAAGACCATATCTGGATATGGCATCGGTATCAATAGGTGATCCAATGTAAGACCATATCTGGGATGTGGCATTGGCACCGAGATACATGCATGATGAGATTGAGTATCCTCCGATATTCTGGGTAATTCATCGGATAAAAGATCTAAGTATGTAAAGGTGGCAAAAGAGCTAAGCATGCAAAGATGATATAGAGCCAAGTTATACAAGGACGGCATTGAGTTCCATTTATGTCAAGGATAATGAAAACTTTAAGTTTATGTCTATAATTGCATAAGTGCAAAAATATGTGACTAAGTGAGTACAGGTACCATGAGTAAAATAGAGGTTATGAAATCATAATGTGATATGTGATAGGTAAGAGTAAGTATGAGTAATTATGCCTAAGCATTTGAGACTTATGTTGCTATTATTTCATGAGATGGAAGAGTTTATTATGAGCAATGATGTTGCTATATAAATTTCATGAAAACTTACTAAGTTATATGCTTACCCCTCTCTTTTCCTTATTCCTTGTAGTATCGCCAAGCTTGCTCGAGGATCATAGAACGTCAGAGCTCGAATCACACTATCAATCACTATTTTGGTATAGCAAAGTTGATTTATTTTGAGTATGGCATGTATAGGAACTTGATCATTTTGAGTTATGTCATATTGGGAGCCAAAGTGTTGGCTATTAAGGTTACTCACTCTTTTTGTATATTACGAATAGAAATTGGCCAATATTTGTCAAGTTTTATTCATTAATGATGATGAGTTTTATGATGTGAAAGTTTATGTAATCGATGGAGTTATATGTGAAGAGTATGAATGATGATTTAGGGTATCCTTCATAGTGCATGATTGCTATGTTATGTGTTGCTTGAGCTGGTATAAGTGTGTTTATATTTCAAGGTGGCAATTGGCTTGGAAAATAGCCTCTAATTGTCCACATGGGTAGACACATGGGCATGTGTCTAGGCCGTGTGTGACACACGGTTAGCCCCATGGGTGTGTTAATAGGTCGTGTGTCCCTTGCATCAACTTGCGAGAATTTGATTCGTCACATGGGCTAGCACACGGGCGTGTGCCCAGGCCGTGTGCTCTTAAAAGATTGATGACATCATAAATAGAGAGCTCCACAGGCGGAGGACATGGGCGTGTCTAGGCCGTGTGAAGGACACGGGCATGTGTCCAGCCATGTAAAAACTCATGTAGGTTCGAAGGGAAAATAAATTCCACATGGGCTAGGGACATGGGCGTGTGAGATCACACGGTCCGACCACACGGGCGTGTCCCATGTTAGATGGGCGTGTGACCCCTGTTTAGGTAAAAAAATTCTAAGAGTGTAAAAGTTTCTGGTTGAAATCTGAAACATTTCGGATGTATGCTTAAGGCCTCGTAGGCTTATATTATGCATGTTATGATCATGGATGAAAGGTTTAAGTTGAAATGAAATTTTATAGCCTAATAATACATGTTCAAGTATGGTTAAGTATGGTAATGCCTCATATCCTGTCCCAGCATGGGACACGGGTAAGGGGTGTTACAGCACATTTTAAGCATTCATTAAGAGTCAATGACATCTCATCAAACACTCGAATTGTATTCTCGAGCCAAAACTCAGCTCGCTCGGCATCATCATCTACTATGGCCATAAACTCTTCGACCCCGTACTTTTAGATTTTATCCATAGGAGGCTTATTCAATCGAATCAAATTTGAAACTTGTGGCACAACAGACACATCTGGGGGTGGAGGTTATTGAGCAGTCAGATTCGTTCGAACGAACTCCGAAAACAACTCACTCATCATTTTGATGAAGGCTTGCTTATCCTCTCCCTCGTGGCTACTAGCTATTGGCCTAAACTCGGTCAGCGCTGTCCCTTGAGCGGGAGTAGGTGTTTTGCTCTCTACATCTTCAACAACTACTCGATCGGGATCCATTACTATATGAAAACACATTTTTTAAATATCAGGATTCATCACACTATCGCAATTATATATATGGAATGTATAGCTAGACTCACACACGCTGCGTTAGTCCTAGAATCGACTAAACTGTATCTCTGATACCAATAAAATGTAACACCCCTAACCTATAACCGTCACCAGAATAGGGATAAGAGGCATTACCGATCATACCGGAACATTTACAATCATTTTACAACACAAAGTCTATCATCATCAGAACATATCAAAATATATGCATATAGTCCATTAATGAGGTCTATGAGACCTTAAACACGTGATAGAAAGGGGCCAGGACTAAATCGAACACATACAAAATTTTCAAAAAAATCAAACATTTTTCAAAGCTACAAAGGTCACATGCCCGTGTGGGAGGGCCGTGTACCTCACACGGCCTCGGACACGTCCATGTGTCCAAGCCGTGGCAAAATAGGGCATACATACTGACTTGCACCAAACGGCCAGTCACACGTCTGTGGTCGAAACTGACTTGTTTCACACGGCCAGTCACACGCCCGTGTGCGAGCCTGACTTGATTCAATTTGCAAACTCAAATGACATGGTCAAGGCATATGCCGGTGTGGGGAATTATAGGCCATTTGTAAGGCCAAACTTGCCACCCACACTTAGAATCACCTACAAGCATCAAACCATATACATTTATATCTCAAATGGCAACCAAAACATACTAATATATGCACCAATTAATCACCATCCATACCATCTATTTCTTTACTCAATTTCAACTCAAATAAGTCCATCTAAAATACCAATTTCACATCCCAAATCATACAACTCAAACATCATGCAATTCATATCATAATTTCACATTTGAACCACAATACTCATCAATCAATTTAAGCATGAAACATACATATCCATTTTCACTACTCATACCATATTTATCATTCACATAACCCACTCATATGAACCAACATCATTCAACTCCCAAGCCATATCACGTGGCAAAGCTTATACACTTCATAACATGCCATATCTACTAGCCTATACATGCCATATACCAAATATTTACAACTTCCAAGAGTACCAAAATAGATAGCCGATAGTGTGTTTGAGTCACTGACGATCCCGGATCTGAGCTAGCTATATAGACACTATAAAATAGAGAAAACTTCACATAGTAAGCTTAATAGCTTAGTAAGTTCGTTATATAATACATATAACTCAATAATACAATATCAATATACAAAATAAACCATAACTTAGATATATTCACAATGATTCACAATATCATCCTTAGCCATATGCTTACACAACTAACCATGTGTCCATAAACAATATCATCAACCACATAGGTTCCGAACATACCTTTGCCAACACTTAGTTAACAATCATTCTTGCTACTCAATGCTCAATACGGCCTTTCGATAAATCTTTGTTATTCGTTCGATTTATTCACACACTCAGTGCCAAATTCTTAATCGAAGCTTTAATATCATTGCACACTTAATGCCATTATATTAAACCGAATTTAACTCGGTATCGCACACACAGTGCCAATCGATATAGCCGAAGCTTCCTTTACTTTGCACACACAGTGCTATTCACCTCTGTCTCCATTCTAATTACACACACTTAGTGCCACATTTCGCAATTCCATAATTTAGCCCAAATTACCCAAATTCACCAAAAATTCAAAGACAAAATATGTTCATATATCACATATCTTTCATATTTCACCAACTATCAACACAAAGCTCACATATTCATCAATGGCACATCTCAAAATCTTCATCAAATTCTAAAATTAAAGCATGGGCTAGCTAAAACACTAAGCAACGATCACAAAAGCGTAGAAATCATCAAAAACCGAGTTAAAAACACATAGCAATTGAAGGTCACAAGTATCGAATCCCGAACTCTCTTTTTCTTTTCTTTTCTTGCTAATTTCGACCAAAGATGATGAGAATGGCCTTTAATTTCTTTTGGTTTTAATTATAATAGCATTAATATGCTTTTTACCATTTTACCCTTTCATTATTTCATTTAAATTCAACTAACATAAGCCCATTTTTGTCCATCTCCACTATCAAAGGTCTAATTACAACATAAGGACCTTTCATTTAATAAGTCATGCCAATTAAGCCCTTTAACAATTAGCACACAACTTTTACATTTTGTGTGATTAAGTCCTTTTTCATAATTCGACACACAATCGATAAAATTTTCGCACAGAATTTGCACAAATGCTCAATTACATACTATAAACACAAAAAATAATACTAAAATATTTTTCCAACCTCGAATCTGTGGTCCCAAAACCACTGTTCCGATTAGGGTCTAAATCGGGCTGTTACATCATATTATCAAAACTTTCCCCGATTTCACATATTCAGCTCAAATAGCCATACATCACAATATGTTCACATATAAACAATAACAATTCAATTCATACATATTTATTTGTATATTGACTTACCTCGTACGGGAAAGAACGGAAACGAACAGCTATTCAACTACTTTCGATTTCCCCCGATCTAATTCTGTTTTCATTGGTTCTTGATCTATACACATTCAAATTTAACTCTTTTATTCACCAAATCATTCAATTCAATCCATTTACACATATTTAGGGCATTTTACAAATTAGCCCTCATATTTCCACATTTTAACATTTTAGTCCTCATTTTGCAAAATCATAAAATACACAAAATTTCACATTTTTCATGCTTAGCTGAATTTTCATAGAGTTCATTTAAGCCCATATATTTCATTTATTTCACATTTTAGTCCTTTAATTTCTCATTTTCACAATTTAGCCGATAATACTCAAATTCATCAAAAATCTAAATAAAAAATATGTTAACCCAACACATATCTTTCATCAACTAACATCACATAGCTCACAATTTCATCAATGGCATAACTCAAAATCTTCATCAAATTAAAAAACTTTGGCATAGGCTAGCTAGTACACTTAACAACAATCACAAAAACATAAAAATCATCAAAAATCGATTAAAGAACATACCTTAATCACCCAATTTCCTAGTCGACCCTAGCTTGCTCTTAAGCTTTCTTTCTTTTCTAATTTTCAGCAAGAACAAGTGAAAAATGATGAATGAAAATGGTTTTATTTTGTTTAACATACTTTATTTACTAATTGACTTATTTACCCTTAATGAAATAATATGAAAACTTTATTATGGTTGTCCATTACCGTCCACTTACCTATATAGTGGCCAAATTTCATTTTAAGGACTTATCAATTAATAAACCACAGCAAATTAGTACTTTAACAAATAGAAAGTCACTTTTTCAGTTTACACAATTAAGCCATTTTCTCAAATTAAACAACCAACTGATAAAATTAATTCACGAAACTTTCACACATGCTTAATCACATATTGTAAACACAAAAATAATATTAAAATATTTTTTAATCACATATTGTAAACACGAAAAATAATATTAAAATATTTTTTTGACTTGGATTTGTGGTCCCGAAACCACTATTCTGACTAAGGTATAAATTGGGCTGTTACATTGCTCGTAATGGAAACAAAGATTTTCGAATCAAGGCATCAGCAACAACATTAGCTTTTCCCGGATGATAATAAATCACAAAGTCATAATCTTTTAATAACTCGAGCCATATTCGTTGTCACAAATTCAAATCTTTCTGTGACATCAGATATTTCAAACTCTTGTGGTCCATATAAATGTGGCATTTTTCACCATATAAGTAGTGTCACCAAATCTTCAATGCGGATACAATCACAGCCAGCTCTAAATCATGCATCAGATAGTTCTTTTCATGCAGTTTCAATTGTCGAGAAGCATAAGCTATAACCTTTCCTTCTTGCATTAGAACACATCCCAGACCATTTAATGATGCATCGCTATAAATCACAAATTCCTTCCCCGTTTTCGGTTGAACCAAAACTGGTGCTTCATTTAATAGTACTTTCAACTATTCAAAACTCTGCTGACATTTTTCTGACCATCAAACTTCACATCTTTTTGTAGCAGTCATGTCATTAGTGTCACAGTCATCAAAAATCCTTTCACGAATCTTCGGTAATATCCTACTAAACCCAGAAAACTACAGACTTCATATACATTTCTCGGAGGTTTCCAATCAATAATAGTAGAAATTTTACTCGGGTCAACTCTAATACCGTCAGCTAAGACAATATGCCTCAAGAATCCAACCTCTTTGAGCCAAAACTCACATTTACTGAACTTTTCAAATAATTGCTTATCACGTAGAGTCTGTAACACAATTCTCAAGTGTTCTTTATGCTCAGATTCATCTCGTGAATAGATCAAAATATCGTTAATAGATACAACAACAAATCTCTCTAAATATGGTTTGAATATTCAATTCATCAAGTCCATAAAAATGGTAGGAGCATTAGTTAAACCAAAAGGCATAACAAGGAATTCATAATGACCATACCTTGTTCTGAATGTAGTTTTTGGCACATCCAACTCTTAACTCACAGCTGATAATAACCCGATCTCAAAACAATCTTTGAAAATACTGTAGCATCTTTCAACTGATCAAATAAATCATCAATCCGCTGTAGAGGATATTTATTCTTTATAGTCACTTTATTTAGCTGTCTGTAGTCGATACACATTCTCATCGTGCCATATTTATTTTTCACGAATAATACCGGTGCACTCTAGGGAGAATAAATTTGTTGTACAAAACCTCTATCTTTTAATTCTTACAACTGAGCTTTCAACTCTTTTAATTCTATTGGAGTCATTCTGTTTGGAGCTATCGATATCAGCATTATTTTGGGTATTAATTCAATACCAAATTCAACTTCTCTGATCAGTGGCAAACTGGTAATTCTTCTGGAAATACATCCGAAAACTCACAAATAACAGGTACAGATTTAATCTTTGATTCAAACACCTTTTTATCCAGTACGTATGCAAGATATGCATCATAGCCCTTTTTAAATATTTTTGAGCTAACGTAGACGATTTCACAATAGGTAATTCATTCGAATCATCATAATTAATCCGAAGAATCTTACCATTTTGACATTTCAATTCGATAGTCTTTTGTCTACAATTGACAACAGCATCGTGCTTAGCCAACCAATCCTTACCAAAGATCACATCAAACTCATCAAACGATAGAAACATCAAGTCAGCCTAAAAACTGTAACCCCGAATCATCAAAGGGAAATTCTTATAAATTTTATCAACTAAATATACTTGCCTAAGGGTTTCGATACTTTAATTATAAACTCTATAGACTCGACATGTAAACTCTTTTTGAATACTAAATTCATACAAATATATGAATGAGTTGATCCAAGATCTATTAACGTAACTATATCAGTATCAAAAAGAAAAAAGTACTAGTAATAACGTCTGGCGATGATGCCTCCTCTCATGCACGAATAGCATAAGTTCTGGCAGGTGCTTATGCCTCAAATCTCACAGTCGAATCTCTCGTAGCACCTCTGTTACCACTCATATTTCCAATATTTTTGGGTGGTCTCCCTCTAGTAATCGTGTTACTTACTTTTGCCAATTGTTCTCTTTTAATTGTAAATGTTTCTAGACTGTCTCGGAGATAGTGATCAAGAGATCCACATTGAAAGCAAGCTCCACTCACTAATCTACATTCACCATAATGTTTCTTATTGCAATGTTTACATTTAGGTCCAGCATTTCTAACACTTCCCACACTGGCAATGGATGTCACCTAAGGTTTAAAACTGAAATGTCTCGCATCTCTATCTCTAATCAAAATTCTCGCAGAAGCTATAGAACAAGGATGATATTCTCTAAATTTCTTTGATGCTGACTGATGTGACTTGACCACAAATCTCTTTCTAAAATCTCTAACCTCAGAATCAACTTTGCAAAGCTCTTCAACTTTACAAGCTCGGTCAAATAAAACAACACTCTTTCAGCTCAAGAATTCCAACTAACACTCTGATTTCTTCATTCAATCCATCCTTAGATATTTTACACATTATAACTTCAGAAGAAATGCACACGAGCATATTTGTTGAGTCGTACAAACTCTCTCTCATATTCTGTGACTGACATATGAGCTTGTTTTAATTCAAGAAACTCTTTTCTTTTCTGATCGATGAACCTTTGGCTGATATATTTCTTTCTGAATTCAACTTGAAAGAACTCCCAAGTAACTCTTTCTTGTGGAACTATGGATATCAAGGTATTCCACCACTGATACGCTGTATCTCGTAACAGTGATACAACACATTTTAAACATTATTCAGGTGTGCATGACAATTTATCAAGTACCTAAATTGTGTTCTCGAGCCAAAACTAGGCTCTCTCAAGGTCATCATTAATAGTGGTTTTGAAGTATTCGCCCGTGTTTCCATATCTTGTCAACAGGTGGCTTATTTAATGGTTGAGGATTAATACCTTGAGGAACTACAGGGATGGTTGGGGAGCAGGTGGGGTGGAGGTTGCTAAACAACAGGGTTCGTACAAATGTACTGTGTGAACCACACATTCATTATCTAAAAGAAGGATTTTTTAAGCCTCACCCCGTGACTACTAGACATGGGTCTAGATTCAGTAGGCGTAGTCCCTTGAGTGGGAGCTGGTGCTTTACTTTCTACATCATCCGCTACAGCTCGCTCGGGATCCATTACTATATAAAAACACATTTGAAAACGTCAGGAGTCATCACACTATCACAGTTTTATATATGGCATGTATAGCTAGACTCACAAACGCTACATTAGTCCTAAAATAGACTAAACCTGTAGCTCTAATACCAATAAATGTAACATCTTTAACCCGTAACCGTTGTAGGAATAGGTTAAGAGGCATTATTGGACTAGTAACTCAATTTAAAATAATCATTATCAAATATCATCTTATTTTAGTAAATATCATTCATTCACAATCAATATATATAAATCGAGCATACAAAGCTTAATTTATGCATTCAGGACTAAGTCGGTAACATATAAAAATTTTGGAAACTTAGAAAAATTTCAACATCTCAAGTATCATAAGCCCGTGTGAATAGGCCATGTGCTTCACACGGCTAGTAGACACGCCCATGTCTTAGACCATGTGAAAATAGGGTATACATATAGACTTTTTTCACACGACTGAGGACACTCTCGTGTGCCAAGCCGTGTGAAAACTGGAGAGGATACTGACTTGGGTCACACAGCCAACCACACGCCCGTGTGTCTAGCCCGTGTGCCCTTCAAATGGCCACACACGCCTGTGTGTCAAGCCATGCCAAAACTGTAGGGTATACTGACTTGTACCACACGTCCATGTGTCAAGCCGTGACAAAACTATAGGGTATACTGACTTGTACCACACGGCCAGCCACACACCCGTGTGTGAGGTCGTGTGGAGCATACTGACTTTAATTCCATTTCAACATTAGGGGACACACGGCCGTGTAACATGACCATGTGTCATACACACAAGCCCGTGTCCCTACCCGTGTGGATAAAAATAGGCTATTTGCAAAGCCACTTTGCGACCCTATTTTCACAAGCAAACATAAGCATAAATGGTAACATTTCATAACCTAATAAGCAACCATTCCATAACATTTCATACCTATATTATACCAATTCAACTTAGTACTGAAATGTCTAATTAACATCATACATAATCCATTCATATATCAACTACATAACAAGACATCGTTAGTACATTTTCATTCCATCAATTCCTTTCCCAAAACATACCATAATTGCACACTTATACACAATCAAAACATATTACCAAAATAAGCCAAATCACATGGCTTAACTTATACACAAAAACATGTCAAAATCATGATATCAAGTAAAATAACTAACATCTTTTAAACTAGCCTATACATGTCATATTTACATATATCCCCAAGTTTAAAAGTACCAATCAGAGATTGGATAGTGTGATGTACAACTCTGACTTGTCCGTAACGAGCGAGCTATTGAACCTCTATAAAACATAGAAAAAGAAATGAAGTAAGCTTTATAGCTTAGTAAGCTCGTATAATTTAGAATTAAACTTACCATTTATACATAATCTAATGTGATCCTAGCTAGAGAAGCTACTACCGATCCCATAGAGCTGCCCTAAGGACCTATTACTCGGTCATGTTCTAAGAAGTTCCAAGAAGCCCTTGCAAGTTACATTGATCGGGCATGGGGAGAGGAAGTGGCCACACTTATTGATCACACATGGACCAGCTCAATAAGTGTCCCATGCGGCTTACTTCAAGCTGAATTTTAATTTTCATTTTAAGTTGATTAGTTTCTGGAATAAAACATTAATGTTGTTTAGTTATTTTAGTTATTATTAATTTAAGTCTTTAATGTGTCTTAAGTTAAATTAATATGTTTCATTTAGTTCAGCAATTAATATGTCATAATTAGTTACCATAGCTATTTAATATGTCCTAGGTTCAGGCATCTTAAATGTGTCTAAAACTCTGACAACTTAAATGGTGTCTTGAATATGTCCTTAACCAAATTTAAATGTGTTTGTAGGTGTTCACACCAGCTGATCAGCTAGCTAGATGCATGGGACGACATTTAATGAAGAAACATGCATTTTGCATGTTCAATTGAAGGCTTAATTAGAGAGCTATTGATTGCTCTCCTCCAAGTGCCTTTTCGTGAAGAGAAAAGGCCAAAAATAAGTTCACACTAGACCATTCAGCTAGCAAAAGAGTTCACACCTTAGAGGCTTATCAAATTCGGCTGTTCACACCATAGGCTATTCATACGCCACAACTTCATTTAAATTGGCTGCTGCACATTCGACTTCCAAAGGAGGAATCCAAACATGTTCACACCTTATGACCGATCCTCTACTTAAACGATTCAGCTCAACTCATTTAATCCAATTGATTAGATGAATTGGAAATGTTAATAGCCTAGCTATTGGTGTCATCTAGGTCTAGAGAGCTCTAAAAGTCATGTTGATTATCTCAATAGCCATTTTAGCTTATTTAAAGCTCAATTGAGCTAGATACATTTTGTCTATTCAGCTGGAGCTTGTAACAACCTATAAATACTTAGCTAATTTCTTATTATAAGGACTTTTGATCATTTGATGAATGTCATATTATTTGTGAGTGTTCAAACTCTCATTGTTCTCTTTAGACTGAATTGACTTATCGAGATAATTTTTGTGGCGTCAATCCCTTCTTTCTTCGAACTTAACACTTTGTTAAGTGTGGCGTTCACCTATACCTCTAGTTCCTATCTTTCATAGATAGTGGGTCAAGGTTCGTGTAATATCCCAGACTATGGCTTATGCATTATTACTAAATAATATGAAATAGCATGCCTTGTGTGATTAAGATTGTGTTGTATGAAATTTGTGAACTTTAGAAAATAGGAGAGTGCCTTAGAAATTTTTAGATTTTAAATCTAAAAGGGGAAGCTAAGTAGGGTGGCCTTAAGAGAAAATGTGGGGGAGATATATCACACGAATGGGCTTGGTAAAGTAGTTGTAATGTGCCACTTAGGGCCTTAGTGTGTGACGCCATATTCTAGGGGAAAGGGCTTGTGTTCGAGCCACAAGGGGAGTAATAAGGGGAATTTTTATTTTTGCTGCAAGGAGCAAAGGTGCCACTTAACAACAGTTTAAGAAAATATGTAGGGGATTTATGACAAAAATAGCAGCTTGGTAAAGTGGCTGCAAGGCGCCACTTAAAGCTCACACAAGTGACGCCTAATAGGCCAGTGTTCGAGCTACAAGGGAAGCAAAATAAAAGTTTTATTTTGTAGCAGAGAAGAGTAGTAATGGACGGCATTAGAAGACTTAGGAATGAGTTTAAGATGTGCTTAAATTCCTAGGAAATTTCGGCTAAAGCATAAGATAAATAAGGATTTATTTTAAATTATTTTTTTTAGATGAAGAAGAGATAAATGTGGATTATTTTTATTATTTTAAATGAAGTGATAAAGAGAAAATCAAGGAATAGCTAGTGTTTGAATGCTAGCCGAATTTAGGAGGGGAAGTAAGTAAGGCATTCGGCCATACTAAGGGGGATTTTTGCCGAAAAAATTCATTCTCTTCTCATCTTTTCTTTTATGCCAAAATTCTCAAAGAAATCAGCTTGTGTTTTTTTTTTATTTTCTTCCTTTTTGCTATTCATCTCCATAGGCCGAATCTCATCAAACCTTTTCTCTTCTTCTTCTTTTTCCAATTCAATCAAAAGCTGAATCTCCCTAAGTATTCTCCAAAGCCGAATCCCTCTGAGGTGTTAGGCAAGGTGTTGTCGAATTCTATAGAGAGGGTAAAGACCAAATGTCATTTGATTTCCATTCTTTTCTTTTAGATTTGTTGAAATCTAGAACTAATCCCATCAATATTCTTGTTTGCTGAAATTTGGAAGGATCTTTCAGGATTTTCAGTGTGGTCAACCATAAGGAGGATTATTCGGGATTTCAATATCCAAGGTAGGTTATGTGATATTCGGCCATAGGCCATTCTTATGTGACTTAAAGATTAGAATTAAATCTAACCTATGCCTATAGGTATTTTGACACCTTAATAACCAAGTAGCACTTTTCGGGAATCGCAAGGTAAGTGAATCTAATATTCGGCCAAGGCTATAAACAATGATGTAGATCTATACTTTACTTATTTGAAAGCCGAAACTAACTCAGTCAATTGATCTAGTGCTAGCCGATTGCAGGGAAGAAACTCACAAAGTTTTGGGATTTGTTTAGGGATCAAAACGACAGCAAGGTAAGGATTCGGGATTTGATCATTTGGCCAAATGGCCTTTAGCTAAATACTATATGTTGGCCGAATGTAGGGGCTAGGGATCTAGGATGCTAGATCGGGATTTTCAGGATTTACAATAAACTTGCTAGGAGAATCGGTGTGTACCCCCCACACTATCTCTTAATCAGATCTATGGCAACATTTAATATATATATATATATATGCTCTTAAAATAATGTGAATATGGCTAAGGTACCATGCAATGGTACAAAGTACTCAGGTATGTTTTCCTACTTCTACTAGGATTATAATATGATCTGTTATGGCACATGTGAAACTAAAAGAATGTGAATAAGGGATATGATGTGGTTAGTGAATATTTGTAGGATATGGGGCATATGGGATATTATGAAAGGGGAAGTGAATGTGGTGACTTATGTCACGATATCTGAATGTGGTGACTTCGGTCACATTATCTGAATATGGTGTCTCATGACACAAAATATTATCTGGTGGCAATGCCACGAATTTTATAAGGGCAATAAGCACGTCGACTACAGCGGACTGCCTTCAATGGTGTGTAGCGGATAGAGGGTTGACTTAGTAGTCCCCACGGTGTGCAGGTTGGTATGGGTGATGTGTAGCGGATGGCTATCTAAGTTTGGGTTCGGGTTTGCATCATATTATTTGAATGCTATATGAACATGTATGATTTGATATGCCTAAATTTGTTAGGATTTAGTGTTGTGGTTACACATTGAGTCTGCTTTGACTCACCCGTTGTGGGATTATTTTTAGGTGACGATTAGTGATGGACCTTCGGCGGGGAGCTTAGTGGTGGCCATGCTCGAAGAAGGAATTTATTTTATTTGGACTTTTTATTTTAAGTGCTTTGAATTTAATTTGGGTTTTATGTTGATGTAATAAGGCCACTAAGTATGAACTATTTATGCATGCGTTTTAATTTCTTTACTATGTTTTGGATGTTTAATTTAAAGTTAAGTAAATTTTCTTAATAATAAATGAAAATGTTTTGACACCTAAATTCAAGAGATTTTCAATTTAAGCAGTGAACTCTAAGAACTTGGCAATGTTTTTAACTTATTGTTTTGATAATAAAGTTTTATTAAAATCTAGACGTTTTCAAAAAAAAAAAGAAATAACTTTTCAACTCGAACACAACCCAAACCCAATTTTCTCTAAAAATTACTTAAAGTTTTCCAAAAACAAACCAATTTGATTTGTTTTTACTCGAGGAACATACCGGATCTGGTCAAGGCTCATGGGCTGGGTTTGGGGTGTTTTAGCTTGGTATCAGATCCTAGTTTTTAAACTCTCGACCTTGGGTTTAAGGCCCAAAATGTTTTCAAAAAAAAAAATAAGCCCAAAAGAATTTTGTGAAAAATTTTGAGAAATAAGCAGGTTTTCTGGCATGGCAACTAAGTCTCCGACCTGAAGTCCACCAGGTAAGTACCCCTATCCATTGTGTGAATTATTGCATGATTTGTAGAAGGGTAGAAATGGAACCTAGATTAGTATGATAAGTACTTGAACTATAGGACTAGTTTACCCCAACAATTACATAAAACTTTAATGCCTAACTAAACAAACCTGTGACTAAGTCGCCGAGTTAGGGTGTGGCAACCATTGTGCGCATGTCTAGGATTGGTTTCAGTGGGAGCTTGGTATTTAAGCAGTCCACATGACTCACCTCCTCTCCACTCGAATCCTACCTAGTGCGTAGCTTCGGTTCACCCTAACCAAGAGGACTTAGTCACTGCTAAACTCAATAATTAAAACCCGAAAGGGACTAGCCACATTTTATGGAAACCCTAGTTTTAAAAGTCAACAAACTACCCTTTTGAATTGTGAAAATTATTATTTTGGAAAAACTTTCTAAGAATTTTTAATTTACAAAATTACCTAAATACCCCTAGTGGTAAAATTACTAAAATGCCCTTGGTTCTAAAATTTCCATATTACCCTTGATTTCAATAAAATTTCCCTACTTTGCAAAAGTATCCATGAAACCCTAACTTGTGAAAATTCAAGATACCCTGATTTGAAAAATTTACCAAATTACCCCTGATTGACAAAATTACCAAAATAACCCTGATTTCCAAAATGTCTGCCATACCTCCGATTTGGAAAAAAATTTTGAAATACTATCGAGTTTTGAAAATTTCACAGTACCTATGATTTACTATGATTTTTTTTAAATTGACTCTGATTTATTACCAAAATACCCCTGTAGGACAATTGACGAAAATACCCCTAGGATAGGAATGCACACAAATGTTTGAACAGGAATGTGTGTGGTAGGAATATTGAATGGATTGAACTTCTCTGAACTAGGATAGAAGACTTGAAACTTTGATGGATCGAAAGAACTGCTACTAAACTCTTTATATAAAACTTCTTCGCAGATAATCAGTGGAACAAACGCTAATTCATAAAATTTCTTAATCAGATTAAAGCGCAATCATAAGAATGAGCACAAGGGGGCATGGTCGTAATGTGCGACGCGGTCGTGGTAGAATGACTGTGTCGAACCCGTTAGATTGGGTCAAGGATCTGAGATGAGGTACCACCGCCACCACCACCACTAGTTGTTGGTGTTGAGCAGCAAGATCAGACAGGAGAGGATGCTGTATCGCAGGCTATGCTGCGAGTTCTTGAAATGGTCGCTAGTGCTGGAGGGAATATGAGAGCTCAAAATCTGTACTCGAGTGACTCCGAGCCAATGGAACTGAGGTGTTCCGTGGCGTATCTGGTATGGCACCCAGTACAACTGAATATTGGTTGGAGGCGACCGAGAAAATTATGGATGAGCTTGATCTGACCCCTGAGGAGAAATTAAAAGGAATGGTGGCGCTGTTATGCGATGAAGCATATCAATGGTGGCTCACAGTTCGGGATGGTGCCATCGCTGAGGATCTGACCTGGGAGTATGTTAAGGCAGCGTATCAGAAGAAGTATGTAGGAACCAGATATACTGATGAGCAGAGGAAGGCATTTTTAGGGTTGGTTCAAGGGAACAAGTCTGTAGCAGAGTATGAAGCTGAATTTCTAAGGTTGAACTGGTATGCTCGAGGAGTGGTGGCAACAGAGCATGAGCGATATGTCCGATTTGAGGACGGACTAAGGGATGACATGAGGTTATTGATAGCCCCACACCAAGAGCGGAGTTTATCGCATTAGTAGAAAAGGCTAAGGTAGCCGAGGGAATTAAGGACTCTGTAAGGCAGAACTCTGATCGGAATAGAAATAAGAGAGGTTTTGGGTCGTCTGGATCAGCTGGGAGTGTTCAGAAGAGGCCTAGAGTTGATGGGCCATGAGGTCAGCAAGATGCTATTAGAGGGCAATATCGTACTTGTGATCAATGTGGGAAAAAGCACTTAGGCGAATGCTAGAAGAAGACAGGGGGATGTTTCAAGTGTGGGTCAAAGGACCATATGATTAAGGACTGTCCAATGAGACCAGATGGGAATCGACCAGTAGCTCAGAATGTTAATCAGGCTGGTAAAGGTGGATAGTAGCCTCAGCGGGGTCGTGGTCCAAATAATAGAAGAAATGGTGCTGCTAGAGGACGTGAAACACCGGGCCGATGTGTTGCTAATACTGAGGCAAGGCAGTCGGGTTTGGTTTATGCGGTTCACCAGAGGGAGGATGGAGATGCACCAGATGTTATAACCGGTACATTCCTTATTTATGGCAAGCCTTATATTGCTTTAATTGATGTGGGCTCGACCCATTCTTATGTTGCATGTAGAGTAGTTGAAACTCTAGACATAGCCTCTGAACTTTTTGATAGGGAGATGACTGTAGTAAGCCCACTAGGTCAAACTGTAGTGGTGAATAAGATCTTTCGAGTGTACCTTTGGAACTTCAAGGAGGTATTTCTTGCCAACTTAATGGAATTACCATTTGGGGAATTTGATCTTATACTTGGCATGGATTGGCTAGTGGAGCATCAGGCTGTATTGAATTGTGCAGTGAAACGAATGGAGTTAAGGACCCCAGAGGATGAGGTGATGGTTATGATAGGAGAAAGACGAAACTACTTGGCTAACGTAGTTTCGGCATTAAAGGCGGATAAGATGGTTCGGAAGGGGTGTAAGGCATTTATGGCCTTCATTTGTGCTTTGGATACAAACGAAGGTGGAGTTAGTGGAGTTAGAACTGTAAGGGACTTTGTGGATGTCTTTTCGGAGGAATTACCAGGAATACCCCCAGATAGGGAGGCGGAGTTTGGAATTGACTTGCTACCTGGTACAGCTCCTATGTCAATCGCCCCGTATAGAATGGCACCTAAGAAGTTGGTTGAGCTCAAGGCTCAAATCCAAGAATTGCTAGACCGTGGGTTTATCCGACCCAGTGTGTTTCCATGGGGAGCACCGGTCTTGTTTGTAAAGAAGAAGACGGAACTATGCATATGTGCATAGATTATCGTTAGTTAAACAAGCTGACCATCAAGAACAGGTACCCGTTGCCAAGGATAGACGACTTGTTCGATCAGCTTAAGGGGGCCGCAGTATTCTCGAAGATAGATCTAAGGTCTGGATATCATCAGCTTAAGGTGAAGGAGGCTGATATCCATAAGACGGCTTTTCGAACAAGGTACGGGTATTATGAGTTCTTGGTAATAATGTTCGGCTTGACTAATGCCCCAGTCGCGTTTATAGACATGATGAATCAGATTTTCCAACCCTATTTGGATTGATTTGTTGTTGTGTTCATAGATGATATTTTGGTATACTCGAAGTCTGAGGAAGAACACGATAGGCACCTCCGAGTTGTGTTGCAAGTGTTGAGGGAGAAGAAGCTCTACGCCAAATTCAGCAAGTGTGAATTTTGGCTTAAGGAGGTTACATTTTTAGGACATATGGTATCTGCTGAAGGAATAAGGGTGGATCCTCGGATGATTGAAGTAGTTTTGGATTGGAAACCTCCTAAGTTGGTGGCGAAAGTTCGGAGTTTCTTAAGATTGGCAGGCTATTATAGACGGTTTGTGGAAGGGTTCTCGTCGATAGCCGCGCCTCTGACAAAGTTGTTAAGGAAGGAAGTGCCTTTCATATGGACTGATAAGCAACAGGAGAGCTTTGAGAAGCTTAAGAACGTCTTAACCGAAGCTCCAGTTTTGATTCATCGGAGGCAGGGAAGGATTTTGTAGTGTACTGTGATGCTTCCTACACAGGATTGGGAGGTGTCCTTATGCAAGATGGGAAAGTAGTCGCTTATGAGTCTCGACAGTTAAGGCCACACGAGGTTAACTACCCGACGCACGACTTGGAACTGGCGGCAGCGGTCTTTGCCCTTAATGTGTGGAGGCATTATCTTTATGGAGAAAAGTCAGTGATCTACACAGACTACAAAAGCCTTAAGTATCTACTGACTCAGAAGGAGTTAAATCTGAGACAGCGAAGGTGGGTGGAATTATTGAAGGATTATGATTGTTCGATAGAGTATCACCCGAGCAAAGTAAATGTAGCGGTGGATGCCCTAAGTCAGAAGGTAATGTCGGATCTGAGGGCAATGTTTGCACATCTGAGCTTGTATGACTATGGAAGTCTGCTGGCAGAGCTGCAAGTTAAGCCAACATGGTTGAATGAAGTAAAAGAGGAACAATTGGTGGATGAGGATCTAAGTGTTAAGTTGCGACAAGCGCAAAATGGGGAGTTAGAGGGTTATGATGTTAATGACGAGGGTGTATTGTGCTTCAAGGGTAAGGTCTGTATGCCAAAGGACGAGGAGCTTAGGCAAAGAATTCTTTGGGAATCGCATAGTAGCCCTTATGCTATGCATCCCGGAGGTAGTAAGATGTACAAAGACTTAAGGGAACAGTTTTGTGGCCTGGTCTTAAGCGAGAAGTTACTGAATTTGTTGATAAATGATTGACGTGTCAGCAAGTTAAGGCTGAGCACCAAGTTTCGTCAGGGTTGCTTCAGCCAATACAGATCCCGCAGTGGAAGTGGGAGAGAATTACCATGGACTTCGTTAGTGGGCTTCCCCTTACACCTACTAAGAAGGACTCGGTATGGGTGATAGTGGATCGGCTGACAAAGTCCGCGTATTTCATTCCAGTTCGGGTTGACTACTCCCTACAAAAGTTAGCAAGGTTGTATGTAGCGGAGATTGTAAGGTTGCATGGAGTGCCAATGTCAATTATCTCGGATAGGGATCCAAGGTTCACGTCTCAATTTTGGAAAGCTTTACATCAGGCTTTAGGCACCAGATTGGACTTCAGTATGGCTTTTCATCCACAGTCGGATGGCCAGTCTGAACGAGTAATCCAAGTACTAGAGGATATGCTGAGAGGCTATGTGATAGACTTCAGAGGAAGTTGGGAAGAATATTTGCCTCTAGTGGAATTTGCATACAATAATAGCTATCAGGCAAGTATTCGGATGGCACCGTACGAAGCATTGTATGGTCGGAAGTGTCGGACTCCTACATGTTGGACGAAATTGGGAGAACGTTAGATTTTGGGTCCAAAAATTATGGTAGAATCTAAGGAGAAGGTTAGCATAATTTGAGCTCGTTTAAAGGAGGCATCTGATAGGCAGAAGTCATACGTAGATCTCAAACGAAAGGAAATAGAATTTGATGTGGGAGATCAAGTATTCCTTAAAGTTTTGCCTTGGAAGAAGGTGATGAGATTTGGTCGAAAAGGGAAGCTAAGTCCAAGGTTCATAGGACATTATCGGGTATTAAAGCGAATTGGACCGGGGCATACCAGTTGGAGTTACCTCCGAATTGAAGCAAATTCACGACGTATTTCATGTTTCCATGCTACGTCGATATCGATCGGATCCATCTCATGTAGTTCCGGTTGAAGAGGTGGAGTTGAGACCAGATTTGTCTTATGAGGAAGAGTCGATTCAGATTCTAGAACGAGATGTAAAAGTGCTACGAAGGAAATCGGTCCTTTTGGTCAAGGTATTGTGGCGATATCATGGATCGGAGGAAGCTTCGTGGGAGCCGGAAGAAGCAGTGCGACAACAATACCCTCACCTATTCTAGCCATGTAATTTTGAGGTCAAAATTATTTTAAGGGGTAAAACTATAATATCCCGAACTATGGCTTATGCATTATTACTAAATAATATGAAATAGCATGCCTTGTGTGATTAAGAATGTGTTGTATGAATTTTGTGAACTTTAGAAAATAGGAGAGTGCCTTAGAAATTTTTAGATTTTAAATCTAAAAGGGAAGCTAAGTAGGGTGGCCTTAAGAGAAAATGTGGGGGAGATATATCACACAAATGGGCTTGGTAAAGTGGTTGTAATGCGCCACATAGGGCCTTAGTGTGTGACGCCATATGCCAGGGGGAAAGGGCTTGTGTTCGAGCCATAAGGGGAGCAATAAGTGAAATTTTTATTTTTGCTACAAGGAGCAAAGGCACCACTTAACAGTAGTTTAAGAAAATATGTAGGGGATTTATGACAAAAATAGCAGCTTGGTAAAGTGGCTACAAGTCGCCACTTAAAGCTCACACAAGTGACACCATAAGCAGATGCTAATGGGCCAGGGTTCGAGCTACAAGGGAAACAAAATAAAAGTTTTATTTTGCAGCAGAGAAGAGTAGTAATGGATGGCATTAGAAGACTTAGGAATGAGTTTAAGATGTGCTTAAATTCCTAGGAAATTTCGGCTAAAACATAAGATAAATAGGATTTATTTTAAATTATTTTTTTTAGATGAAGAAAAGATAAATGTGGATTATTTTTATTATTTTAAATGAAGTGATAAGGAGAAAATCAAGGAATAGCTAGTGTTTGAATGCTAGCCGAATTTAGGAGGGGAAGTAAGTAAGGCATTCGGCCATACTAAGGAGGATTTGTGCCAAAAAAAAAAAATTCATTCTCTTCTCATCTTTTCTTTTATGCCAAAATTCTCAAAGAAATCAGCTCGTGTTTTTTTTTATTTTCTTCCTTTTTTCTATTCATCTCCATAGGCCGAATCTCATCAAACCTTTTCTCTTCTTCTTCTTTTTCCAATTCAATCAAAAGCCGAATCTCCCTAAGTATTCTCCAAAGCCGAATCCCTCTAAGGTGTTAGGCAAGGTGCTGTCGAATTCTAGAGAGGGTAAAGACCAAATGTCGTTTGATTTCCATTCTTTTCTTTTAGATTTATCGAAATCTAGAACTAATACCATCAATATTCTTGTTTGCTGAAATTTGGAAGGATCTTTCGGGATTTTTAGTGTGGTCAACCATAAGGAGGATTATTCGGGATTTCAATATCCAAGGTAGGTTATGTGATATTCGGCCATAGGCCATTCTTATGTGACTTAAAGATTAGAATTAAATCTAACCTATGCCTATAGGTATTTTGACACCTTCATAACCAAGTAGCACTTTTCGAGATTCGCAAGGTAAGTGAATCTGATATTCGGCCAAGGCTATAAACAATGATGTAGATCTATACTTTACTTATTCGAAAGCCAAACTAACTCATTCAATTGATCTAGTGCTAGCCGATTGCAAGGAAGAAACTCACAAAGTTTCGGGATTTGTTTAGGGATCAAAACGACAACAAGGTAATGATTCGGGATTTGATCATTTGGCCGAATGGCCTTTAGCTAAATACTATATGTTGGCCGAATGTAGGGGCTAGGGATCTAGGACGCTAGATCGGGATTTTCAGGATTTGCAGTAAACTTGCTAGGAGAATCAGGTGTGTACCCCCCACACTATCTCTTAATCAGATCTATGGCAACATTTAATATATATATGTGCTCTTAAAATATTGTGAATATGGCTAAGGTACCATGCAATGTTACAAAGTACTCAGGTATGTTTTCCTACTCCTACTAGGATTATAATATGATCTGTTATGGCACATGTGAAACTAAAAGAATGTGAATAAGGGATATGGCGTGGTTAGTGAATATTTGTAGGATATGGGGCATATGGGATATTATGAAAGGGGAAGTGAATGTGGTGACTTATGTCACGATATTTGAATGTGGTGACTTCGGTCACATTATCTGAATGTGGTGTCTCATGACATAAAATATTATCTCGTGGCAATGCCACAAATTTTATAAGAGGCGATGAGCACGCCGATCGCAAATGATCGCCTTCGATGGTGTGTAGCGGATGGAGGGTTGACTTAGTAGTCCCCACGGTGTGCAGGTTGGTACGGGTGATGTGTAGCGGATGGCTATCTAGGTTTGGGTTCGGGTTTGCATCATATTATTTGAATGCTATATGAACATGTATGATTTGATATGCCTGAATTTGTTAGGATTTAGTGTTGTGGTTACACATTGAGTTTGTTTGACTCACCCCGTTGTGGGATTATTTTTCAGGTGACGATTAGTGATGGACCGGGTTGACAGGAGCTTAGTGGTGGCCATGCTCAGCAAGGAATTTATTTTATTTGGACTTTTATTTTAAGTGCTTTGAATTTAATTTGGGTTTTATGTTGATGTAATAAGGCCACTAAGTATGAACTGCTTATGCATGCGTTTTAATTTCTTTACTATGTTTGGATGTTTAATTTAAAGTTAAGTAAATTTTTTCTTAATAATAGATGAAAAATGTTTTGACACCTAAATTCAAGAGATTTTCAATTTGAACAATGAACTCTAAGAACTTGGCAACGTTTTCAACTTATTGTTTTGATAATAAAGTTTTATTAAAATCTAGACGTTTTCAAAAAAAAAAAAGAAATAACTTTACAACTCGAACACAACACAAACCCAATTTTCTCTAAAAATTACTTAAAGTTTTCCAAAGAACAAATGAATTTGATTCATTTTTACTCGAGGAACATACCAGATCTGGTCAAGGCTCGTGGGCCTGGTTTGGGGTGTTTCAGTTCGTTATCTTTTTCCAAACTAATTTCACCTAAGTGCTATTTAAGATTCAGGTCAACCTTTCCCATAACGTTAGTTCAATCTTGGCCTTAGCCAAATTCACCCATCTATCATTTCAACTATCTTTAACCTTTGTTTTTAAGCCTATCTTTCAAACTTTTTCAGCCCATTCCAAAACAACCCAAGTCTTACTTAATTTTATGATTGGCCAATCTAAACGACTCAAATCAACACTAAGGCGAATTCGTATCATTTGGTATCAGAGCTAGTAAAAATTAAGTAAGTATCGATATTTTTAGCATTCTCGGGTTGTAATTAGTTGAAAAAAATTCATCAAAAATATATATACATTTTTGTAACAAATTCAAAATATTTAAAAAAAAAGAGTTACAAAAATATAAAAAACAAAAAGAGAAGTTAGTTGTACCAAATTCTTGTTGCCTGATTCTACTTTTTACCATCTTACCCAATTCGGCCACACTTCAAACCTTTTACTTTGTTTCTAGCCTACCCTTTGTCCTAACATCAATTCCTACCCAAAATCGAACATCACTTTTGCAAAATCGATTTCACAACAATTGCCGATTTGTCTAAGTAGTCCATCGAGAACTTTGAGAGGCGAACTTGAGAGGAAAAAGGCAAGAGTACGGTGAGACTATCCGAGTGAGAAAAAGCCAAAACTGTGTGAATTTTCTTTGTGTAGAAGTGTCAGGTTTGTTGTATGATTAAATTTCATGTCTACAAATCCGAAAAGGAATCAAATGGACGGTGGTGGTTTGCGACCCGTTCGCAATGTTGCTGGTGGAGAAGTGCCTGACTTAATGCTCCAAGCTCTCATATGTGAAATGGAGTGCATGTTTGATCAAAAGCTCAAACCCATCCAAGAGTGCTTGGACCGTGTTAAAGAACAAGGCTAACAACAAAAAGCTCCACAAAATTCGAGAAGGGAGTGAAGACATGCGAGAGTCAACGAAAATGATCTCTACAATCTAAGTGATGTGGAGAGTGACCAAGGTTCTACTCAAAGAGGAAGGAGGCAAGGCCATAGAAACTGAGGTATTCGGGAATGAGATCGAGTGGATGACAACCTTAAGAACATCAAGACATCCATTCCCCCATTCCAAGGGAAAAATTACCCCGGCATATTTGGAGTGGGAGAAGAAAATTGAGCTAGTCTTCGAGTGCCATAATTACTCGGAGAGCAAGAAGATGAAGCTTGCGCCATAGAGTTCTCGGATTACACAATTGTATGTTGGGATCAACTCGTGACGAGTCGAAGAAGGAGTGGAGAAAACCTATCTTGACTTGGTGTAACAGCCTAATTTAGACCCTAATCAGAACAGTAGTTTTGGGACCACAAATTTGAGGTTAGAAAAATATTCTAATATTATTTTTCATGTTTACAGTGTGTGATTAAGCATGTTTGAAAATTCTGTGTGAAAATTTTATTGTTTGTGTGCTCAATTTGTAAAAAAGAACTTAATCGCATAAAATGCAAAAGTTGTGTGCTGATTATTAAAGCACTTGTTTGTCATGGCTTAATAAATGTGGAGTCTTTAAAATGAAATTTGACCACTATTAAGGCTAGTGGACGGCAATAGGCTTAAAATATGTGATGTTTTAATGTTTTAACCAAGGCTAATTTTGTAAATTGGAATTTAAAGTTAATAAAATTAAAAACAAAAGAATGAAAGCCATTATGTTCATCTTTTTGAACCGAAAATAGGAAAAAGAAACAAGGGTTTGAAGCTTTGAATATTCGGCCTTGGTTAAGCAAAATTAATGTATGTTTTGGTTTCAGTTTTTGATGATTTCTACATTTTTGTAATCGTTGCTTTGTGCTCTTCAAAACCCATGTTTCAATTTTGTGAATTGGTGAAGATTTTGAAAAGTGCCATTGATGAATTCATGAGTTTTGTGATGTTTGATGATGAAATATGAAATATATGTGTTAGATTAACATGTTTTGTCTTTGGAGTTTTTGTAATTTTGAGTAATTTGGACTAAATTGTGAAAATAAGAAATTGGAGGACTAAAATGTGAAATAAATGAAATGTGTGGACTTGTATGAGACTAAGGAGAATTCAGCCTAAGCATGGTGTAGTAAAATTATGTGTATTTTGTAACACCCCAAACCCGACCTAAACGTTACGATCGGATCTAGTGTGCTACATCAAGTAATGTTTGAAACCACAAAGTTATTTGGAAAACTTATCATTGAAAATCATATTTACAAATTCAAAATTTCATTTCTCCTCACTTATGCCCAAAAATTGATTTCCTCTCTCTACTACTCTCCCAAAATGCGTGTTTTGTCTTGTTTAATAAAAACTTGTTCGATTACAAGAATTTGGTCTTATCACTTACGAAAATGAGTTATTTTAGAAAAACATTGTTTATTGTTTTGAAAACTTCATGTTGATTAGATTTGTAGTATTTAAAGAAAACAAAATAAAAGTTAAAATAATACCAATGGCATTATTACAACAAATAAAAACCCAACAATTAGAATAAAGAAATCCTAAATTTTAAAATGTTTAATTCACCCTTAAAACATGTGGAACGAGTGGCCATGTCCGAGTCCCACAGCTCCAAATCCTCTATGGCTAGGAATTACCTGTACAGTTAAAGTAAAAGAGTGAGTTACAAGAACTCAGTGTGTAATCCCAGTTACAACCATAGTCTGGCCCAAGCCCATGCAGTATCAGTTCGGCCTAAGGCCCAAAAATATGGTAATGCAAACAGAGAAAATGTAGCCCAACCCAATCCTGTAACACACCAAACCCAGCCCAAAACACTACAGCCGGATTCGGAATGTCACAGGGAAAAGGTTTGTGATGAGTTTGATTTTAAAAATAAAACACATGTCAAGTCTTTAAGGAAAAACAGATATTCAGCTTTTACTGAGTAGTAGTTTGAAAAGAGATCTGTCTTCGAGGGTGAAGTTAAGTTTGAAAACGATATATATATAGCTATAAGGGTTTATCGTTTTGAAAATCGTACTTTTTCGGGAAATAAAACTTACACATTTGTATAAAAGTTGAGTTATTGTTTGGAAGGGATTTTAATAAACGAATTACTACCAAAAGTCTGAATTCAAAATCCTTAATTTTCTTTTTAGGTTGCAAGTGTTTTCAGTTATTTTTAATGCATAATTCATTTTAATTCCAACTTAAAACCATGATAAAAATTCCAAAATACTTAAAGCGGCCTTATTACAATAAAAATTAACCCAAAAGCAATTAAAAATCTAAAGTGCATGTATAATTAAAACAACTTTTGCATGGCCACCTCGAATCCACTCCAGCTCGGTCCAAAAATCACGTATCACCTGCATTGTTTTTGGGAAAATAGGGTGAGTCAAACCGACTCAGTGTGCAATTATTCCACACGTATTCCACAAATGGGCTTGGCCCACATCCACACATATATCCACATACCATGCATGATGATGCAAAATGCTAACCCAACCCCAACCTAGTATCCAACCGCTACACACCTCCGTATATCCTGCCACCACACACCAGGGGATTACTAAATCGACCCTCCATCCGCTACACACCTCTTTGGCAGTCGTGCTACTCAAAGTCCACTTAGTCCACGTGATTAAATCACAATATCCACAGTGTGACTCGAGGTCATCACCAATCCACGATGAGGCACAGAGCCAACATCAATCCACGATGAGGCAAAGAGCCAACAACAATCCACGATGAGGCACAGAGCCAACATCAATCCACGATAAGGCATAGAGCCAACATTAATCCACGATGAGGCACAGAGCCAACATGTAACAGACCGAATCTGACCCTAATCGGAACGGTGGTTTCGGGACCATGAATCCAAGCTTGAGAAATATTTAAATATTATATTTAGTGTTTATTATGTATGTATTTATGTGTGTGAAAGTTTCGTAGAAAAATTTTATCGTTTAAGTATTGAATTTGATAAAAGGACTTAATCGCGTAAAAAGTAAAAGTGGACAACTAAAGTGTAATGTGTTAAATTGAGCATGGATTTTTAATGTGAGGTATTAAAAGGGCAAATAGCCCATTTTTAGGTTAATGACCGGCCACCTTGATGCATGTAATAGTGTTTGAATTTTTATAATCTATAATATTACATTATATGTTAAAATAAACTAATAACTATATGTTAATAAAAAAAAAAAATAAAAAGCCATGCATTGTTCATCTTTGGCCGAAAAACACAAAATAAAAAGGGGAGAAAAGCCTTGAAAGATTCGGCCTTATTCAAGCTTAATTAGGTAAGAAATCTAGCTCGGTTTTTGTTAATTTTTACGTTTTTGAGATCGTTGCTTAGTATATTACCCGACCCATGCTAGAATTTCTAAGATTAGTGTGTATATATATGAATCGACCATTGATGAATTCTTGAGGTTTATGATGTTTGATGATGTTAGATGAAAGATAGGTTAAAATTAGTATATTATGTGTTGGAAGTTTTGGTGAATTTGTGTTTTTAGGGCCAATTTGTAAAAATAAAATTTTAGAGGGCTTAATTGCAAAATAAATGAAAGAAATAGACTTGTATAGTCCTTATATATATTCGCCCTTAAGGAGTATGGGGAAATTTGATGTATTTTGAGTTTTATGCAAATAGGACTAAATTGAAAAGTATTGAAATAGTAGGGTAAAATGGTAATTTTCCTATTTATGTGCTTAGGGACTAAATTGAGATGAAATGTACTTGAATGAGCTAAATTTGAATGTGTTTTAGATCAAGAGCAAAGAAAAATAGATTTAGATCGGGAAAGACGAAGGTTCTCGAATAGCCGATTTGTACGGGCTATCGACAACCGAGGTAAGTCCTTAAGCTAAAATGAGTCATGGAATTATTTACGAAACTTTTAAATGATATTGTTCGATAAATTTGAAGGTATATTATAGTAATAGCCGAATGTACATTGTGAAATTAGCTTGAATGCCTAAATTGACAATACGAGATTAATGTATATCTTTGATATATTATTTAGGAAAAATGTGAAGTATGTGATTGGTTTGTGAATGTATTCGGGCTTAGTGCCTAGCAGGCCTTGTGCCGGTGATATATTCTGGCTTAGTGCCTAGCAGGCCTTGTGCCGGTGATATATATATTCGGGCTTAGTGCCTAGCAGGCTTCGTGCCGGTGATATATTCGGGCTTAGTGCCTAGCAGGCTTAGTGCCGGTGATTTATTTCGGGCTTTAAATGCCTAGCAGGCTTTATGCCGGTGATATGCTATAAATGGAGATTCTGAAAATCAATCAAGGTGAGATGTTTATATAGTGTTATGTGGTAAAAGTTTAGGTAAGAATTAACCTACCATTTTAGTAAGGAATGAAGTGAACTAAAATTCTTATTGTATAGTTAAAGATCAGTGATGAGTGTGACAAAAGTGTTTGTTCTTGTGTATAAGTGGAAATAGAAGATCGATGCCTAGATTGGCTCATATGAATTGATAATGTACAGGTTCATGATGTCATAGCAACGATATTTAAGTAAAGAGCATTACTATTATTCAGCTATCTATATTTTACATAATGAAATAATTATGTTTCATACTATAAGCTTGGATTTTAATATGTTTAAATGTATGCTCATTACATTTATATTTGCTTGAGACTTACTAAGCTAGTAAGCTTCTCGTGTGTGTGTCTTTGTCTATCTCTGCTTTTATAGATTTTGATTCAAACTACGGGCTCAAGGATCATCTGTGAAGTCAACCACACTATCGACTTTCTTTTGGTATTGAAAACTTAGTTTGGTATTTAAAAGGGCATGTATAGGCTAGACTAAACCGTATAACTAATGTTTTGTAATAGTGTAAATATGCTAGCCATGCTAAAATGGCTATCTATTTTGAATAACTTGTTTCGTGTTTTGATGATATAGTTTGCTCATGCCATGAACTATTATTTATGCTTGATTATGGTTTAATCATGTGTGAGAGTGGTACTATTATTTATGCATGTTAGGTTATGACATGAATGACTTATAAATTGGTTCATGTTGATGAGCTTAATATATGGTATATACATTTATAATGTTTGGATTTATGATTTGGCAATGAATAATGGCAAGCTTGGTGTAATATTCGGTTTAGTCAATAAAGTAAATGATGGATGCATATTTAAGTTATAGTATGTGAGATATATGTGTTAAATAATGTTATGACATGTGTGTGTATTTGATTTGGTCACTTACTAGATAAGCATTAAGTTCAATAATGTATGATTGTATTAGGCTATTTCGATTCAATTTATGTAAGTGAATACATACATATATTATTCTTGGATAGTTGTATATTAGGTTCGAACTTTTGTTTAGTTTATTGAATGTTAGATCGAATGATGTTTAGACATGATAAGTTTGATATGTGATCACCTATATGAGATTTTGATAGACCTTTTATATGTGAATAGGGGTGGTGGTTTAGTGAGTTGGATTAGGACTCAAAGCATATTATTTTGGATGTGTAATTTGGAAGCATGAGTTAGCCCTCAAAACTTTGTATTCGATAATAGAGAATATTAATGAACATGTACTTGAATGGCAAATCCGGGTATGGAAGTTATAGGTATATGAGTATTTAGTGTGTCCTATGTGAATCAAGAATGAGATAGCCAAATGAGGAAATATGGTTTTGATGGCATTCGGCCATATACTTTAATATTGTATAAATTCAAAGTGGTAATATGTGTATGTATGTGATGAAAGATAGCTTAATTTTTGAGTCTATTATGCCATGTATTACATTTACTAAATTAAGATTTTAGAAGTTGATCTTATTCTGCTTATCTAGACAAAAGAGATTGTATATGTTTGAATTGTATGCAAATTAAGTACGATTAGTGCATGCAAAAGTAATGAATAAGTTGTTTAAATTTATGTGGCTCAATTATGCGCATGTTAACAAATTTTAGGTTTGCATTGGATCGATTGAGTGTTGGTTCTATTTGATTTTGGTATGAGAGAGGATTATTTAAATGTCATGACTATTACATAGTTAAAAACTGATTATGTTGTGTATGACTTAAGTGATTGATCAAAAGTTGTGATTTAAATAGTAATGCCACGTAACCCTAATCCGGCGACGGATACTGGTTAGGGGTGTTACACAACATCAATCCACGATGTAGCTCAAGGCTAACATCAATCCACGTACATAAATGTACACCCTTTCCTTCATTAGATATATCCCGATCCCCATGCACAAATATTATATTATGATGAAATGACAATGTAATTATATGAATAGATTAGGTGTGCAAACTTAACATGCTTACGAAGATCCACATATATCCATCCACGATTTTAATATGAGAAAATTACTAACCTGGTACCAGATTACCCAAATTAGGTAATAGCATCACCACAGCCACTATTTCGATTACCACTCATGTTACTTAATTAATTTAAACAAGTAAAATAAACAGTGTGTTAATTACACACCTGATAACTCATAAAATCACGCCCTTTACGTTGATGCTATCCCTAACTGACACTACCGCTATCTACCTACGATCCTGTTTCGATGCTGGCCCACACCCCAGAGGCCAATTCCGGACCGTAAAAATCGACCGCTTCTTGTATTTAGGGGTAGGGACTATGTGTCTGACCCCTTTCTCCCCTTGGCTGGTACTCGCATCCATCAATAATATCTTAGTCAGTAAACCCCGTTAAGATATTGAATCAGATCTAAACAAAACCCAAATGAACACTTGACAAAAGAATACCCTTACTACAGTCGACTAGAACCCGAAGGCTATACACTTGCACTTTGAGATTGTCAAAATCCCCTACAAAAGCCATGTTAGATTCGGCCTAATACCCATAGCCTAAGCAAAGTGGCCTTCGGCCAAACATTATAACCTCATCACCTTAGAATAATTGGAACCCGAGAGATTCCTAACACTTCCTTACATTGGCTGCAAACGAAAGAGACACAAGGTTAAGGCCCTAAAAAGATTCAGCCACACCCAAGAACCAAAGTTAATCATTTGGCTTCGTCAAACCAAAATGGAAGGAGAAAGATTAAAAAGAACAAAGAACCCCTTACCACTATATTGGAAATCGATTGGAAGAGTTGGGATTGAATGAAACAGCGCTCCCTTTGACAGAAAACCAACAGAAGTGTTACCACCGATAAGTGAAATATACGGCTTTGATAAAAACCAAAGATCAAACAAACCCCCACAAAATGAAATGAAAATAGATTCAAGAAGAAATAGTAGAAAGAGTTCGGTTAAGAAATGGCTTACAATCAATGAATAAAAGAAAGTCAGCTATGATCAAAAGGGTTCGGTTATGGTAGAAAGTGAGGGGTAGAATTCGGCTCTTGAGATAGGAATGAAGGTTTAATGCTATCGAGATGAAAAAGATGAAAAAGAAAATAGAGGAGAAGGGAGAATTGTTGTTCGGCTAGAGAGGCTACAAGAAAAGAATGGAACTTCAAATGGAAATGAGAGGAAATATGGCACTTTCGGCTTTTGAAGAAGAGAAGTAAAAGTTGAACAAAAGTAATCCCAAGGGTCTTCTAAGGTTTCGGCTAAGAGAGCAAAGAGAGAGAAAAAAAACTCGAGATGCTCACCACTTTTCGGCACAAGACTTAAGAAAGAAAAAACAAAAGATGCACACTACCACTATTAAGCAAATTCGGCACTCACTTCCCCCATACATGATCGAAAATGCCACCACCAAGAACCCCTATTTCGACCAACTCTCACACCCCTCACTTCATCCCTTATTTCCCTCCTAATTTTACTCATATCCACCCATTTGAAAGTGTTTGAATGCTTCAAACTCCATGCTTAGCTCTCCACCACACATTTGAAATGTTTGACCATTTCAAACCTCCTATCTTCAAGTGCCCACGCCAACTCCAACTTCTCCTCCTCCTGACGCAAAAACAAGCTCCAAAATGCTCTTCATGCTGCTCTAACCTCCTCCCCCTTAGAACACCTTTGACTCAAACTCTCCCCCCTTGCTCCCATGTGTTACCTTGCCACTCTACCACTTGATTCCTTGTGTCAGCAAACACCACATAAAATCCTTTAAAGCTCAGCTCCCTTAGCTTTCCCCCTAAAGGCTTAAAATCAAATATTTTTCCTAAGTCTTCTACCTACACCCCAAGGTTCCCGAAGCCCCAAACACATACAAACAGCACACACAGCACACTACCACATGAATATGGATTAAAACGTATAACCCCAAAATCCCAAATATTACAAATCCAACCAACACACCTCCCATACCATTCTTACACTCCTGTGGTGATCAAGTCAACCCACCCAGCCCTACACACCAAGAACGCAGCCGAGCTGCCAGAATATAAGCGGCTTAAAGCCGTTGGTAGGTCCACAGTCGTCTCAGGTGACCTGACGACCTTGACAATCAAATCAGTGGGTCCACAGTCATCTCGGATGACTCATACAACCCTAACAATCAAATCGAAGGGTCTACAGTCGTCTCGGGCGACCCATGTGACCCTTAATAGATCAATCACTTCCTCTAATTACGAAATCCCAACCCAAATGCAAAGTGTCGTGACATAATAATTCAATGTATACAAGAATGTAAAATCATAACAGTTAAACAAACTACACACAATCATACCAATCAACCCATAAGAGTATAATAGTAATTTTACCCTCCGAGGGTATTTTAGTAATTTACCCACCAAAGGTATTTCAGTAATTTACCCACCAAGGGCATTTCAAAAATTTTGCATTTATCGGCCTTTCTGAAGGTGTACTGTCACCTCAAGCGACACAAGACCCTTTTTGGGTCTCCACGGAACTATTGGGCCTAAAATCCATTTTAAGCCCAAACGGGCCCACACACTTATGTAGCCCATTTCGTATGATTTCATCTCAGATGTTCATATTTTGCAATCGTACTTATTCTTTCATAGTTTTCCATCAATTTCACCCATGTGGGCCGAATGGCCCATTGGGCCCTTTTGGCCTATTTTGACTCAATTTGGCCCGATACAGCCTCAGTTTCGTGAGAGAGCTCGTGACACTCTCAATGATCCTTTGCCATCATTCGTGTCTTAGTTTAACACCACGAGCGTTCGGACACTCGAGTGGTCATGGTTTACCGATTTTTCAACTTTTCAACTTTTGGCCGATTCTTAAAGCAACGCATGCAATCATCAAGTTTGGTGTGAGATTACACACCTAATTTAGACTACCTAAAGGACTACTCCTCGATGCCCCTAGAATAATAATGATCAACAGTTAGCCCTAAATTCTCAAGAGATTCCACAAATCCGATCTGACAACATCACTAAAATCACTTACCACAAGATGTGATTCCCTTCAACCGAGTATCAAATATTCGGCTTTGCTTCTGACTTGGCTAAGGCGAACAAACTCCTAATCGATTGATGCACAAGGGGTTAGCATCTACCAATATTCGGCATTAGAGAGAAATTTAACAAAGATTAGTACTACTTACCCTTAGATTCAACAATAGCAAATCCCTTGAACAAGAGGAGTTTAACCACGCACGGCTCTCAGAGATGATGATTAACAAGGGTGAAAAAGAAGAGATTAAAAGAAATAGGTTCGACCTTCACCAACCTAGTTAACTAAACACCGTGAAAAGAGAATCATTAAGATCGAAAGTACCAGTTGAAGAAAGACTCGGCAGTTGATCCCCCAAACAATTTCGACCCTTACTAAATGGAACCCAAACAATTCAAGCAAGAAAAGAATGAATGGATTCAGCCTCTAACCTAGGATAAGCTAAATGGAGAAAGAAGGTTTTGTCACCAAAAGTAACACCACAAACTAAAGAAGAAGAAGAAAGTGTGGAAACTCGGCTTTGAAAGATATAGTTTGCCAAGTATGGTAGAAGAAAAGAAGGAGAGATGTGCTGGTTTGGTTTAGGAGTATAGATAATTAGGTAGAAGAAATAAAGGTAAAGAGAATAGTCTTCCCCAAAATGGTACCTAGGAGAAAACGAAGAAAAACCCAAAATGCTCAAGGAAAGAAAATGCTCAAAATGCAAAAACACTCAAGAAGCAACTAGGGAATTTTCGGCACCCTTACCATACAAGGTCAATATGCTACATAAAACCACCTACTAGCGGAATTTCTCCTCCCTATACACTCCCAAGTTCTTGCCAACTCCCCCTCTCTCCTCAATCCCATGATCCTTTCCTATTTTTGCTCCACAATTTACTCTTCTCCTCCAATTCAAATTGTTTGACCAAGTCTCCCAACTCCCTTAGTAGAATTTGATCCAAACTCAACTACCTCCTCTTCTAAGGCATAAAATAAATACCTTTAAATGCTTGCAAAGGGAATCCAACTCCACTCCCACTTGTCCCCTAGTGACGCCACCACCACTCCACCATGCACTCAGCTTGTGTTAATGAAACACACTTTAATTTACATAAGTCCTACTTCCAACAGTCCTCTCCACTAAAGGGCCAAAAATGAAAATTTTTCCTATGGCCTAACTTGAACCCGAGGCTTCATAGTACCCTCTAAACACTCCAAAATCACACACCTAATGGGTTCAACCTGCATTAGGGCCATTCTCTTGTTCTCAAAAATTTTATGCGCACCTACGCCCAAGGCCCAATAGGCCCAATTCTCCTAGGCCCAATTTCAGGATGTTACATATTTTGTGATTTTATGAAATGGGGACTAAAGTGTTGAAATGTGAAAATGTGAGCGCTATTTTGTAAGATGCCCAAAATATGTGTGTTTGGACTAAATTGAATAAATTGGTGATTGAATAAGTTAAATTTGAATATATATATATATAGACTAAGAAAGGAGAGATTCGGATCGAGATCGAGGCAAAGACAAAGTACTCGATTGATCGACTAGTTTTGGTATTTCAACGTCGAGGTAAGCTTGGATATAATACGTGTTCTTAATTATGTTTAAATGCTATGAAATGAATAGTTATGTGGTTATTGAATTAGAATTACTATTTGTATAAAATTGAGATATTTGGCACTAAGTGTGCGTAATTGGAATCGAGATAAAGTTGAATAGCACTATGTGTGCGAGGTACTGGAAGCTTCAGCTTTATTGGTTGGCACTGCGTGTGCGTTATCGACTCAAGTTTGGTTTAATATTGAGGCACTAAGTGTGCGATGTTATCTAAGCTTCGACTATGAATTAGGCACTAAGTGTGCGATTGAATTGAAGAGTTAATGAACAGTGAATGAAATATGATTTCGAGTATTGAATAGCAAAAACATTTGTTAACTAAGTGTTGGCAAAGGTATGTTTCGAACCTATGTGGTTGATGATATTATTTAAGATTGAATAGATGGATGTATGAGCATATGGTTGAGGATGATATCATGTTTAATTGTGCATCTATCTAAGTGATGGTTTATTTATGTATTGATATTGCATTATTGAGAAGTAGGTATTATATTACGAACTTACTAAGCTTTTAAAGCTTACTGTGTGAATTGCTTCTCTGTTTTACAGTGTTAATAAAGCTAGCTCGAATTCGGGGATCGTCAGTGACTCAATCACACTATCGGTTATCTATTTTGTCACTTTTGAAAGATGTATATATTTGGCATATGGCATGTATAGGCTAGAAGTTATGATATGTATTGAAATGTTTGGACCTTGCCATTTGACATGGCTTGGATATTGAATGATGTTGATGCATATATGTAGGCTATGAAAATGATAAATATGGTATGAAATAGTGAGGTTGGAAATGGTATAATTCATGCTTGAATTGGTTGATGAGAATTGAGGATTAACTATGAATATGTGATATGGATTACATGATACATGAATTACATGCTTTGGGATGTGAAATTTGATATTGTGGATAAACTTATTTGAGATGAATTGAGCATGGACATTGATGGTATAGATGACGATTAATAAGTGTATATAATGGTATGTTTTGGTTGCTAATTGAGATATAAATATATGTGATTTGAGGCTTGTAGGTGGAAATAAGTGTGGGTGACAAGTTTGGCCTTCAATTTGGCCTACAATTGCCCACACGGTTGAGCACACGGGCGTGTGGCTCAACCGTGTCCCTCGAGGTTGTGTTTCAAAACAAGTCAGACTCGACCACGGATTGGACACACGAACGTGTGACTGGTCGTGTGGTGCAAGTCAGTGTCTACCACGAGTGAGGCACAAGGGCGTGTCTCAGGCTGTGGGGACAAGTCAGTATGTATGCCCTGTTTTGCCACGGCTTGGATGCACGGGCATGTCTGAGGCTATGTGTGTAACACCCTTTACCCGTGTCTGATGTCGGGACAGAGTACGAGGCACTACCGTACTTAACCTCACTTGAACATGTATTATCGGGCTATAAAACTTTGTTCCGACTTAAAACTTTTCCTCATTAATCATAACATACATATCATGGGCCTACAAGGCCTTAAACATACATCCGAAGATTCCGAAGTTCAATCGGAAACTTTTACTCCTTTTGAACATTTTTGTCTAGACAGGGGCCACACGTCCGTGTTGTCCAAGGGACACGCCCGTGTGCCCTTGAGACATGCCCGTGTTCTTCACCCGTGGTCAACACTGACTTATTTCACATGATTGAGCACACACCCGTGTCTATAGCCCGTGCTTTCACACGGCCTAGACACACCCGTGTCTCTAGCCCGTAGAGCTCTCTATTTATGACATCATCAACCCCTAAATTTGCACACGGCCAAGGCACACGCCTGTGTGCTAGCCCATGTGATGAATCATATTCTCGTAAATTAGTGCAGGGGACACACGACCTATTAACACACCCATGGGGCTGGCTGTGTCACACACAGGCTAGACACATACTCATGTGTCTACTTGTGTGCACAATTTGAGGCTATTTTCCAAGCCAATTGCCACCCTGAAACATCAACACACTTATACCAACTCAAGTAATACATAACATAGTCTTTATACACTATGCATAACCCTCAAAACATCACTTGTAGAATTCATAAAACTCTTCTTCAATAAGATATGGAACATAACAATATTAGCCAATTTCTTTGGCTATATACAAGAAGAATGCATAATCCTAATAGCCAAGCCTTTAACTCACAATATGCCATAACTCAAAATGATAAAACTCCTATACAAGCCATACTCAAACTAAATCAACTTCGCAATACCATAATAATGGTTGATAGTATGATCCAAGCTCCAACGTTCTTCGATCCCCAAGCTAACTACATGGAAATAGGAAAAAGAGAAGTACGCATAAAGCTTAGTAAGTTTGCATGAAAATCATATATTAACATCTTTAATCAATTAAATTCAATTCATCTTATGAAACAAGAATAATATACTATATAATGCTTAAGCATACTTACTCATTCTTACTCTTACCCTTCACATGTCATAATATGATTTCATAACTTGTATTTTTACTCATGGTAATGTAACACTCAATCACATGGTTTAGCACTTTTGCTAGAATGAACATAAACTCATCTCCCTATCTTTCTTAACTTATTAAATCGTATTATCATCTTGTATAGCTTAACTTATTATCCTCTTTACTTATTTTATTCTTTTGTGCCTTTATACACTTAGCTCTTATTTTACCTCTTGCACTCTTGGCTCTTTTTCCCGTTGAATTACTCGGAATACCAGAGGATACTCAATCTCATCAAGCATGTGTCTCAATGCCAATGCCATGTCCCAAATATGGTCTTACATGGGATCGCCTCTTATTATCGATGTCGTATCCCAAATATGGCCTTACACAGGCTTCCTTAGCATGATGTCAAAGCCATGTGCTAGACATGGACTTACATGAAACTTTCCTTAAATGGTTTCAATGCCATGTGCCAGACATGGACTTACATGACACCTTCCTTAAATGGCGTCGATGCCATGTGCCAGACATGGACTTACACGACACCTTCCTTAAATGGTGTCGATGCCATGTCCCAGACATGGTCTTACATGAGACCTTCCTTAAATGGTGTTGATTCCATGTCCCAGACATGGCCTTACACGGGCATTCCTTATCTCATGTGGTGACAAAGGTATCCTCGTTATTCCGAAACTTCAAACAAGACTTTCACTTACTTGGTCTTATTGATTTCCTTATTAAACATTAATAATCAACTTCATTGAAATAATGTACTTCATGAAACATAGAAAATAATTTAACCATAATAATATATGTAGCAATGAATTCATACAAACTTACTTCGGTACTCCAAAATATGTGTAGATGTGTAGTTTAGTCCACAACTTTGTTCTTGCCTCGATTTCGATCCGGGCTTCGTGTTTCTTGATCAATAATAAAAATTTAACTTGTTTAATACTTACATTGACTAAATTGACTCATATTTCATACTTTGGAAAAATTACATTTTTGCCCCTAAACTTTATCATAATTACATTTTTACCCCTATGCTCGTAAAATGATTTTCATTCAACTTTCTTGCATTTAAAGCCTATCCAAAACATATTCTCAACTAGAACAACATTCAATTTCCACTATTTCACTCATGTATGACCATTTCTACAACTTTTACAATTTGGTCCTTTATGCATTTTTCATGAAAATCACTTAGAAAAAGATGTTTATCATACATCAAACTTTCATATTCTTCCATAAAACATCAAAATGCATGCATATCATACATGGGTAAATTTTTGAACATAAACCCTAGCTCAAAATATAGCTAGAAATAGCTAAACCGAGCTACGAGGATCTCAAAAATATAAAGAACATTAAAAATGAGGCTAGGATGCACTTACTATCAAGCTTTAAAGATGAAGAAACCCTAGCTATGGTGCCCTTGAAATTTTCGGCTAGCATGGAGAAGATGAACACTAATTTTGACTTTTTTTCCCTTTTAATTCTTTAATTAACTAAATGACAAAAATGCCCTTAATGATATTTTCTTGAGATTTTTCCTTCCTATGTTCATTTTTTTCCATCTCAACATAAAATGCTCTAACTGCTAAATAAGGACCTCTAATAATTTTTATAATTCTATTTCATACTTAAACCTTCTAGAATCTCATATTTTCTAATCCTTGCAGTTTAGTCCTAATGGACAATTTATTCACTAATTAATAAAATTCCTTCATGAAATTTTCACACAATCATGCAAATACCTCATAAGCCTTATAAAATCATTTAAACCCATATTTCTTCTTTAGATTTGTGGTCTCGCACCACTATTTCGACTAGGCCCTAAGTTGGCCTGTTACAATTCTCCCACTTAGGGATTTTCGTCCCCGAAAATCTTACCGGCAAAAAGGTTTGGGTACTGATTCCTCATAGCCTCCTCGGGCTCCCACATAGCCTTTTCTACCCCATGTCTCTTCCATAAGACTTTCACAAGAGCTATACTTTTATTCCTTAATTTCTTGACTTCCCGGGCTATAATCTTAACTGGTTCCTCACCATAAGTCATGCAGGGTTGTATCTCAACCTCTGTCAGTGCAATCACATGTGAGGGGTTTGACCAATAGCATTGCAACATAGACACATGAAATACATCATGAATCTTTTCTAACTCAGATAGCAAAGCCAATCGATAGGCTATTGGCCCTATCCTCTCGATGATCTCATACGATCTGATAAAATGCAGACTCAATTTGCCTTTCTGTCCGAATCTAAGAACTTTTCACTATGGCGACACTTTCAAGAATGCTCTATCACTGAATTGATACTCAATATCTTTTCTTTTTAAATCCGAGTAGGATTTTTTTTTATCAGAAGCAACTTTTAAACAATCTCGAATCACCTTTACATTTTCTTCGATTTCTCTAGCCAAGTCAACCCTGTGAAACTGGTTTTCCTTAAGCTCATTCCAATATAAAGGCGTTTGGTATTTACGCCCATATAAAGCCTCATAAGGCGTCATTTTCAAGCTTGACTGATAACTGTTATTGTAGGCAAATTCTACCAATGATAGGTACTTTTCCCAACTACCTTGAAACTCGAGAACGAACATCGGAGCATATCCTCGAGTACTTGTATCAACCTCTTTGGCTATCCGCCGATTGGGGGGTGAAAGGCCGTACTAAAATTCAACTTTGTGCCCAAGGCTTCTTGCAACTTTTTCCAAAATCTGGACGTAAATCTCAGATCTCTATCCGATATAATCGATAAGGGCACTTCATGAAGCCTTACTATCTCTGAAATGTACAAGTTTGCCAACTTATCAATTGAATAGTCAACTCGTATAGGTATGAAATGGGCTGACTTCATAAGTCTATCGAATACAACCCATACAACATCTTTCTTATTGGTGTCAACGACAAACCTGTTACAAAATCTATGGTAACTTGGTCCCACTTCCATTCGGGTACCATAACAGGTTGAAGCAAATCCGAAGGTACTTGCTGTTCGACCTTTACTTGCTGGCAAATCAAGCATCATGAAACAAACTTGGAGATACCTTTCTTCATACTCGGCCACCAGTACCATTTCTTCAAATCATTATACATCTTGGTGCTACCCGGATGTATAGATAAGCATTCGCTATGTGCCTCATGTAAAACTTTACGAATGATCTCATCGTTCATCGGTACAAATACTCGATCCCTGAACATTAAACATCCGTCTGAATTGATCCAAAAGTCAGACTCAACACCTGACTCGCATTGAACTCTTCTGGCTTGCAAGTCACTATCATCTTTCTGAGCCTCATAGATTTGTTTCTAAAATGGAACCATCATTAGACAATGTCATCTGTGTATTCATATCCCTCAAAGAAAATAAGGATTTTCTACTTAAAGTGTCGGCGACTATGTTCACCTTCCCCGGATGGTAATCATTGGCCAACTCATAATCTTTTATCAACTTTAACCATCTCAGTTACCTTAAATTCAATTCCTTTTGAGTCATCAAATACTTTAAACTTTTGTGATCGGTGAATATCCGACATTTTTCACCATATAAATGGTGTCTCCAAATCTTCAATGCAGAAACAGTAGTAGCCAACTTTAAATCATGCGTCAGGTAATTCTTTTCATATGGCTTTAGCTGTCTGGATGCATACGCTATCACCTTGCCTTCTTGCATAAGTACACAGCCCAATCTGTTTAAGGATGTATCGTTGTAGATCATAAATTCTTTTCTTGACTCAGGTTGTACTAGAGTTGGAGCCTCTACCAATACTGCCTTTAATTTCTCAAAACTTTGTTGGCACTTTTTCGTCCATTCAAACTTTACATTTTTCTATAACAGTTTTGTCAATGGAGTCGCTATCATAGAAAACCCCTTAACAAATCGCCTATAATAGCCAGCTAAGCCCAAAAAACTTCTAACTTCAGTTACATTTTTGGGAGTTTCCAATCGACAATGGCTGAGATCTTACTTGGGTCAAATCGGACTCCATCTCCCAAAATAATGTGCCTCAAAAATCCAACTTCTTTGAGCCAAAATTCACTTTTACTGAACTTGGCGTACAACTAATTATCTCGTAGAATCTGTAAAACTGTCCTTAAGTGCTCCCCATGCTCAGGCTCGTCTCGGGAATATATCAATATATCATCAATAAAAACAACCACAAACTTATCTAGGTATGGCCGAAAGATGCGGTTCATTAGATCCATAAACACCGTCGGGGCATTAGTTAAACCAAAAGGCATGACTAAAAATTCATAGTGCCCATACCTCGTTCGAAATGCAGTCTTCGCACATCTGAGTCTTTTACTCTCAACTGATAGTATCCCAACCTCAAGTCTATCTTGGAGAACATAGTGGCTCCTTTCAATTGATCAAACAAATCATCAATCCTTGGCAATGGTACTTGTTCTTCACTATTACTTTATTAAGCTGTCGGTAATTTATGCACAATCTCAAGGAGTCATCTTTCTTTTTCACAAATAATACTGAAGCACCCCATTGAGAGCTACTCGGCCTTGCAAAACCTTTGTCTGTCAACTCTTGCAACTATGCCTTCAATTCCTTCAACTCGATTGGAGCCATCCTGTAAGGAGCAATCGAAATCGGTACAGTGCAGAGAGCTAAATCAATACCAAATTCAACCTCTCTAACCAGAGGCAATCCTGGTAATTCCTTGGGAAGGACATCTGGGTACTCACATATTATCGATACTGATTCAATCTTTGACTTGGTTTATTTGGCATTCATCACAAAGGCAAGATATGCCTCATACCCTTTTCTTAGATACCTTTGAGCCGACATGTGAGAGATCACCACCGACGATCTGTCTTGTTCATCTGATTCAACACGAAGAGTGTCCCCATTTTCATGTCTCAACTCAATATATTTCTTTCCACAATTTACTATCACATCATGAGTGGTTAACCAATCCATATCGAGAATAATGTTGAATTCATCAAATGGCAATAGCATGAGGTTTGCCTCAAAATAATGACCTCTAATCATCAATGGGCAATCTTTGCATACTTTATCTACTAATACACTTTTGGCTAGTGGATTAGACACTTTTATCACAAATTTTGTAGACTCAACAAGCATGCTCATGCTAGATGCTAATTTCATACAAATATATGATTGGATAGACCCCGGATCAATTAAAGAAACAACATTAGTGTCATGAAGAGAAAATGTACCCGTAATTACATCGGGAGATGATGCCTCTTCGCAAGCGCGAATGGTGTAAGTCCTTGCAGGTGCCCTACCCTTAAATCCTGCAGCCTACTCTTGGGGTGTAAGTCCTTTGTTGTCTTCCTCTATTAGTGCTTGTTGCTCTTGCACTCTGAACCTTGTCTTTCTCAACCATTTTGGGGCATTCTCTAATGAAGTGATCTTAGGAACCGCACTTAAAATAAGCACTCTCATGTACACGCACTCACCGGGGTGATGTCTGCCGCACTGTGGGCATTTTGGTCTATTAGATCGAACATTTCCAACACTAGCGACTGAAATAGTTTAAGCCTTATTCCCCGAATACTGTTTACTCTTGCCTCTACTTGAAAACCCAGCTGAAATAGCTGATCAGGTAGAGAAATCTTTCAACTTCTTGGACGAGGACTGAAACGACTTACTCCACTGTCTCTTTCTTGAGTCACGTGACTCTATCTCAGTTTTCTTTTCTCTTTAACCAATTCTTCGGCTTTACAATCCTAGTCCACTAGCACAACAAATTCCTTCAACTCAAGGACAACAACAAACAACTTAATGTCTTTATTTAGTCTGCCCTCAAATCTCTTACACATAATAGCCTCAATGGATCACACTCTCGAGCGTATTTGTTGAGCCTTACAAACTCACACTCGTACTCAGTTACTGTCATCTTACCTTGCTTCAATTCTAAGAATTCCTTTCTTTTCTGATCAACAAATCTTTGACTGAAGTACTTCTTCCTAAATTCTTCCAGGAAAAACTCTCACGTGATCCTTTCACTTGGTACCACCAACATAAAGGTGTTCCATCACTGATAAGCAGAATCTCTCAGAAGAGAAACTACACATTTTATGCACTCTTCAGGTGTGCACGATAATTCATCAAATACCCTAATGGTATTTTCCAGCCAAAACTCGGCTCTTTTTGGATCATCATATTTAGTAGCCTAAAATTCCTCAGCTCCTTGCTTCCAGATTCTGTCTACTGGAGGCTTTTCTCTTCTCATCACTTCTACCACTTGAGGAGCTATAGGGGTAGGTTGAGGAATAGGCAAGGGTGGAGGGGGTGGTGCATTCAGGTTCGTGCGAACAAACTTCGTATACCATGCATTCATCATTTGGAGGAAGGCTTCCCTAGCCTCTTCTCCTCCTCTCTGACTTACTGTAGTGGGTCTATTCTCATTCTCATTCAGGACCGTACCTTTAATGGGAGCCGGCGCATTACTTTCTACATCATCCGCCACAACTCTTTCGGGATCCATTTACTATATAAAAACACAATTTAAATAATTAGGAGTCGTTACACTATCATTATATAAATACTCTTATGTATGGCATGTATAGCTAGACTAAAACATACGCTACGTTAGTCTGAGAATCGACTAAACTGTAGCTCTAATACAACTAAATGTAACACCTCTTACCGTGTCTGACGCCGGGCCAGAGTACGAGGCATTACCGTACTTAACCTTACTTGAACATGTATTATCTGGCTATAAAATTTTGTTTCGACTTAAAACTTTTCCCTCTTAATCATAACATGCATATCATGGGCCTACAAGGTTTTAAACATACATCCTGAAGATTCTGAAGTTCAATTGAAAACTTTTACTCCTTTTGAACAATTTTGTCTAGACAGGGGCCACACGCCCATGTTGTCCAAGGGACACGCCTATGTGCCCTTGAGACATGCCCGTGTTCATCACCCATGGTCGACATAGACTTATTTTACACGACTGAGCACACGCCCATGTCTATAGCTTGTGTTCTTCACATGACCTAGACACGCCGTGTCTCCGGCCCGTGGAGCTCTCTATTTATGACGTCATCAACCCCTAAATTAGCTCACAACCAAGGCGCACGCCTGTGTACTGGCCCTTGTAACGAATCGTATTCTCATAAATTAGTGCAGGGGACACACAGCCTATTAACACACCCATGGGGCTGGCCGTGTGTATACCCGTATGGACAGTTTGAGGCTATTTTCCAAGCCAATTGCCACCCTGAAACATCAACACACTTATACCAACTCAAGTAATACATAACATAGGCTTTATACACTATGCATAACCCTTAAAACATCACTTGTAGAATTCATAAAACTCTTCTTTAATAAGATATGGAACAAAACAATATTAGCTATTTTCTTTGGCTATACACAAGAAGAATGCATAATCCTAATAGCCAAGCCTTTAACTTACAATATGACATAACTCAAAATTGTCAAACTCCTATACATGCCATACTCAAACTAAATCAACTTCACAATACCAAAATAATGGTTGATAGTGTGATATGAGCTCCGACATTCTTCGATCCCCAAGCTAGCTTGGCGATAATACATGGAAATAGGAAAAAGAGAAGTAAGCATAAAGCTTAGTAAGTTTGCATGAAACTTATATATTAACATCTTTACTCAATTAAATTCAATTCATCTTATGAAACAAGAATAATATAATATCTAGTGATTAAGCATACTTACTCATACTTACTCTTACCCTTCGCATGTCATAATATGATTTCATAACTTGTATTTTTACTAATGGTACCTGTATCACTCAATCACATGGTTTAGCACTTTTGCTAGTATGAACATAAATTCATGTCCCTATCTTTCTTAACTTATTAAATTGCATTATCATCTTGTATAGCTTAACTTGTTATCCTCTTCACTTATTTTGCTCTTTTGTGCCTTTATACACTTAGTTCTTTTGTAACTTCTTTCACCCCTGGCTCTTTTTCCCATTGAATTACTTAGAATACCAGAGGATACTCAATCTCATCAAACATGTGTCTCGATGCCAATGCCATATCCCAAATATGGTCTTATATGGGATCACCTCTTAGTGCCGATGTTGTATCCCAGATATGGTCTTTCACGGGCTTCCTTAGCTTGATGTCGATGCCATATACCAGACATGAACTTACACGAGACCTTCCTTAAATGGTGTCGATGCCATGTCCAAGACATGGTCTTACACGAGACCTTCCTTAAATGGTGTCGATGCCATATGCCAGACATGGACTTACACAAGACCTTCCTTAAATGGTGTCGGTGCCATGTGCCATACATAGACTTACACGAGACCTTCTTTAAATGTTGTCGATGCCATGTCCCAGACATGGTCTTACACAAGACCTTCCTTAAATGGTGTCAATGCTATGTCCCAGACATGGACTTACACGAGACCTACATTCCTTAATGCCGATGCCATGTCCCAAACATGGCCTTACACGGGCTTTCCTTATCTCATGTGGTGACAAAGGTATCCTTGTTATTCTGAAACTTCAAACGGGACTTTCACTTACTTAGTCTTATTGATTTCTTTTTTAAACATTAATAATCAACTTCATTGAAATAATGTACTTCATGCAACATAGAAAATAATTTAACCATAATAACATATGTAGCAATGATTTCATACAAACTTACTTCGGTATTCCAAAATATGTGTAGAAGTGCAGTTTAGCCCACAACTTTGTTCTTGCCTTAGTTTCGATCCGGGCTTCGTGTTTCTTAATCTATAGTGACAATTTAACTTGTTTAATACTTAAATTGACTAAATTGACTCATATTTCATACTTTGGAAAATTACATTTTTACCCTTAAAATTTATCATAATTACACTTTTGCCCCTAGGCTCGTAAAATGATTTTCATTCAACTTTCTTACATTTCAAGCCTATCTGAATCTTATTCTCAACTAGAACAACATTCAATTTCCACTATTTCACTCATGTATGACCATTTCTACAACTTTTACAATTTGGTCCTTTTATGCATTTTTCATGAAAATCACTTAAAAAAGGTGTTTATCGTACATCAAACTTTCATATTCTTCCATAAAACATTAAAATACATGCAATTCATACATGGGTAAATTTTTTAACATAAACCCTTGTTCAAAATATAGCTAGAAATAGCTAAACTGAGCTACAAGGATCTCAAAAATACAAAGAACATTAAAAACAGGGCTAGGATGCACTTACTATCAAGCTTGAAAGATTAAGAAACCCTAGCTCTGGTGCCCTTGAAATTTTCGGCTAGCATGGAGAAGATGAACACTAATATTGACTTCTTTTCCCTTTTAATTCTTTAATTTTTTGAATGACAAAAATGCCTTTAATGATTATTTCTTGAGATTTTTCCTTCCTATTTCCATTTTTGTCCATCTCAACATATAATGGTCTAATTTCTAAATAAGGATCTCTAAAAATTTTTATAATTTTATTTCATACTTAAACCTTCTAGAATCTCATATTTTCTAATCCTTACAATTTAGTTCTAATGGACAATTTATTCACTAATTAATAAAATTCCTTTATGAAATTTTCACACAAACATGCAAATACCTGTAACTAAATCGAGTTATTACAGTGTGGGCACACAGCCTACCCATTCGAGCGTGTGACCTCTGTATTTTTGAAAAATCTTTAAATTTCTAAAAATTTTTGTATGCGTTCGGTTTAGTCTCGACCCCTTTCTAATAAGTGTTTAAGGTCTCGTAGACCTCATTAAGGGACTATATGTTTATATTTGGATATGTTTGATTCATGTTTAACTTTGTGTTGTGAAATGAATTTAAATGTTTTGAAATGATCAGTAATGCCTCTTAACCCTATTTCGGTGATGGTTTTGGGTTAGGGGTGTTACATTTTATTGGTATCAGAGCTACGATTTAGTCGATTATAGGACTAACATAGCGCGTGTAAGTCTAGCTATACATGCTATATATATAATTGCTATAGTGTGATGAATTCTGACAATTAAAAATGTGTTTTTATATAGCAAATGGATCCCGATCGAGCAGTTGTTGATGATGTTGAGAGCAATGCGCCTGCTCCCACTCAAGGGACAGCGCCGACCACATCTAGGCCGAATGTTAGTAGCCACGAGGGAGAGGCTATGTAAGCCTTCTTCCAAATGATGAGTGAGTGGTTTTCAGAGTTCGTTCAAATGAATCCAGCTGCTCCACAACCTCCATCCCCACAAGTACCTGTTGTGCCACAAGTGACAGATCTGATCCGATTAAATAAACCTCCTGTAGATAAAGTCTGAAAGTTTGGGGCCGAAGAGTTTAGGGCCACAACTGATGATGATGCCGAGCGAGCTGAGTTTTGGCTCTGGAATACCATCTGAGTGTTTGATGAGATGTTGTTGACTCTTGATGAATGCATTAAATGTGTAGTTTCCTTATTGAGAGATACGTCATATAATTGGTGGAAAATGTTGATATCCGTGGTTCTAAGAGAGAGAATCACCTCAGATTTCTTTCAAGCTAAATTATAAAAGAAGTATATCAGTCAATGATTCATAGATTAGAAACATAAAAAGTTTCTAGAGTTGAAACAATGCCACATGTCCGTTACTAAGTACGAATGGGAGTTTCTGAGGTTGAGTCAGTATGCACGTAAATGTGTTTCGATTGAAGCTACTATGTGTAAAAATTTCATTGAAGGGCTAAATGAAGACATTAAATTGTTGGTTAGAATACTTGACATAAATGAATTTGTTGTGTTAGTGGAAAGAGCCTGCAAAGCCGAGAAGCTTATCAAAGAAAAGAAGAAAGTAGATTCTGAGGCTAGAGATGAAAGAAAAAGATTGATGAGTAAGTCATCTCAATTTTCAATGAAGAGATTTAAATATGCAAGCAATCGTTCGAATGCTTCGTTTGGACATTCGGGTAGAGATCATGCAGGACAAAGCGTAGGTATAAGAACTCAAATTTTGACCGAATCAAGTGTTAGAAGTGTCAAAAGCAACAAGCCTGAGTGTAGATAGTGTGGAGGACGACACGTTGGAGAATGCTGGGCAAGTACAATAATAGAACTTGTTATAAGTGTGGATCCCGAGATCATTTGATTCGAGATTGTCCAGAGTTACTAAAAAGATAATTTCAGAGTGCGAGACCGAGTAATATGACGGCTAGGGGTAGACCTCCTAGAAACACTGAAAATGTGAGTGGTAGTCAGAAAGGGACGATAGATACAACTGTAAGATCCAAGGTGAGAGCACCTACCCGAGCCTATGCTATACACGCACGAGAAGTGTCATCTCCAGACGTCATTACTGGTACTTTTACTCTATTTTATATTGATGTGATTGCATTGATAGATCCAGGTTCTACTCTTTCCTATGTGTGTGCGAATCTAGTATCAAGTAAGACTCTACCTGTTGAGTCTACTGAATTTCTGATTATAGGCAAGTGTGTCTTGGTGGACAAAGTGTGCAGGAATTGTCCATTGATGTTTCGGATGTTTATTTTTCGGCTAATTTGATGTTTCTACCTTTCGATGAATTTGATATCATTATGGGTATGGATTGGCTTACTTTGCATAATGCTATTGTGAAATGTAAACTAAAGAGTATTGATTTGAGAAGCCAGAATGATGAGATAGTCCGAATTGAATCCAGCGATTTGAATGGGTTACCGGCAGTTATATCTTTGATGAAAGCTTTGAACTATGTGAAAAAGGGTTGCGAAGCTTATCTTGCGTATGTGATAGATACAAAAGTGATAGAAATGAAAGTTGAATCTGTGTCTGTGATTTGTGAATTTCTTGATGGGTTTCTTGAAGAACTATCGGGACTACCTCCGATCCGTGAAGTTGAGTTTGGTATTGAATTAGTACCGAGGACTACTCCTATCTCAATAGCTCCATATAGAATGGCACTGACGAAATTGAAAGAGTTAAAGTCTCAGTTGCAAGAGTTGACAGATAGAGGATTTGTATGACCGAGTATTTTGCCCTGGGGTGCTCCTGTGTTGTTTGTGAAAAAGAAAGACGGCACTATGAGGATGTGTATTGACTATCGACAGCTGAACAAAGTGACTGTAAAGAATAAATATCCATTGCCACGAATTGATGATCTGTTTGATCAGTTGAAAGGAGCTACAGTATTTTTTAAGATAGATTTGAGATTGGGCTATTATTAGTTGAGAGTCAAAGAATCAGATATGCCAAAACTACTTTCAGAACGAGGTACAGACATTATGAATTCTTAGTTATGCCTTTTGGACAAACAAATGCTTCTACAGTATTTATGGATTTGATAAACTGGATATTCAGACCATATTTGGATTGTTTTGTTGTCGTGTTCATTGATGACATTCTGATTTACTCATGTGATGAGACGCAACAAGTCGAGCATTTGAGAATTGTGTTACAGACTCTGCATGAGAAGCAATTGTATGCAAAGTTTAGCAAATGTGAGTTTTGGCTGTGTGAGGTTGGTTTTCTAGGGCATATTGTATCAACTGCAGGAATGCGAGTTGATCCAAGTAAGATATCAGCTATTTTAGAATGGAAACCACCGAGAAATGTTTCTGAAGATCATAGTTTTTGGGACTAGCGGGATATTATAGGTGGTTTGTGAAAGGCTTCTCGATGATTGTGACTCCATTGACGAAGTTGCTACAGAAAGATGTAAAATTTGAGTGGTCAAAAAGTGCCAGCAGAGTTTTGAATAGTTGAAAGCATTGTTGACAGAGGCACTGTGTTAGTTCAACCTGAATTGAGTAAAGAATTCATAGTTTATAGTGATGAATCGTTTAATGGTTTGGGTTGTGCATTAATGCAAGAAGGCAAAGTCATCACTTATGCTTTGAGGCAATTAAAACCGCATGAAAAGAACTATTTGACGCATGATCTTGAATTAGCTACGATTGTATTTGCATTGAAGATTTAGCGTCACTATTTGTTTGGTGAGAAATGCCATGTTTTTTATTGATCACAAGAGTTTGAAATATCTGATGACTCAGAAAGAATTGAATCTAAGACAGCGGAGATGGTTAGAATTACTAAAAGACTATGAAATAGTAATTGATTATCATCCGGCAAGGCTAATTTTGTTGTCGATGCTTTGAGTCAAAAATCTTTATGTGCTTTGCGAGCTATGAGTACTCAGATAGATCTATGTGATGATGGTTCAGTTTTGGCTGAGTTGAAAGTGAGGTCGATGTTCGTACGTCAGATTTGTGATGCACAAAAAAGTGATGATGAGATGATGGCTAAACGAGATCAGTGTGAATTGAAGGCTGATTCAGAATTTTGAGTTAATAATGATGATTGTTTGAGATTCAGAGATCGGATTTGTGTTCCAAGAAATTCAGAGTTGATTCAGTTAATCTTGAATGAAGCTCACAATAGTCGTTTGGCTATTCACTCGAGGAGTACGAAAATGTATAATGATTTGAAACAGTTTTATTGGTGGCATGGTATAAAACGGGACATCTTAGAGTTTGTTTCAAGATGCTTGGTTTTTCAGCAAGTTAAAGCTGAACATTAGGTTCCGCCGATTTGTTACAACCAATAATGATTCCTGAGTGGAAATGGAGAGAATCACGATGGACTTTGTTCGAGACTACCTTTATCTCAAAGAAAGAAAGATGCAATCTGGGTGATAGTTGATAGATTGATGAAATCAGCTCATTTTGTTCCAGTGAGAATAGATTATTCATTTGATAAGTTAGTTGTATTGTATATCTCTGAGATTGTGAGATTGCAAGGGGTGCCACTATCTATTGTATCTGACAGAGACCCGAGATTTACCTTGTGGTTTTGGAAGAAATTGCAAGAGCCTCTAGGTACAAAGTTGCATTTTAGTACTGCGTTTCATCCGCAAACGGATGGACAGTCTGAGTGGATCATTCAGATTCTTGAAGATATGTTGAGATGCTGCATTTTTTAGTTTGAAAGTACGTCGGAAAAGCATTTGTCGTTGATTGAATTTTCATATAATAATAGTTTTCAATCTAGTATCAAAATGGCACCATATGAGGCTCTTTATGGTCAAAAATGTCAAACTCCATTGTATTAGACTGAGCTGAGTGAGAATAAGATTCACGGGGTCGATTTGATAAAAGAGACTGAGCAGAAAGTGAAAGTGATTCATGATAGTTTGAAAGCAGCGTTAGATCGTCAGAAGTCCTATGCAAAATTAAAACGAAAAGATATCGAGTTTGAGGTTGGTGACAAAGTATTTTTTAAAGTGTCTCCGTGGAAGAAAATACTTCAATTTGGCCAAAAAGGCAAGCTGAGTCCGAGGTTCATCGGGCCGTATGAGATTATTGAACAAATTGGATCGGTTGCTTATAGACTGTTGTTACCACCGAAACTAGAAAAGATACATAATGTATTTCACGTGTCGATGCTTCGACGATACAGATCTGATCCATTGCATGTGATTGCTCCTACTGAGGCAGAGATTCAGTCAGATTTGTCGTATAGTGAAGAACCGATTCGGATTTTGGCACGTGAGATCAAAGAGTTGAGAAGTAAGAAGATTTCTTTAGTGAAAGTGTTTTGGCACAAACACGGAGTTGAAGAGGCTACGTGGGAGCCTAAAGACGTTATGAGAGAACAATATTTGAACTTATTCATTGGTAAGATTTTCGGGGATGAAAATCCCTAAGGTTAGAGAGTTGTAACAGCCCGGTTTAGACCCTAGTCAAAACAGTGGTTTCTGGACCACAAATTCGAGGTCAAAAATATTGTAATATTATTTTTCGTGTTTATAGTGTATGATTAAGCATGTGTGAAAATTTTATTGTTTGTGTGCCCAATTTGTAAAAAGGACTTAATCGCATAAAATGCAAAAGTTGTGTGCTACTTGTTAAAGCGCTTGTTTGTCATGGCTTAATAAATGTGGAGTCCTTAAAATGAAATTTGACCACTATTAAGGCTAGTGGACGGTAATAGGCTTAAAATATGTGATGTTTTAATGTTTTAACCAAGGCTAATTTTATAAACTGGAATTTAAAGTTAATAAAATTAAAACAAAATAATGAAAGCCATTATGTTCATCTTTTCGAACCGAAAATAGGAAAAAGAAAAATGAGTTTGAAGCTTTAAATATTCAGCCTTGGTTAAAAAAAATTAAGGTATGTTTAGGTTTTGGTTTTTGATGATTTCTACGTTTTTGTAATCGTTGCTTTGTGCTCTTCAAAACCCATGCTTCAATTTTGTGAATTGAAGATTTTGAAAAGTGTCATTGATGAATTCATGAGTTTTGTGATGTTTGATGATGAAATATGAAATATATGTGTTAGATTAACATGTTTTGTCTTTGGAGTTTTGGTAATTTTGGGTAATTTGGACTAAATTGTGAAAATAAGAAATTGGAGGACTAAAATGTGAAATAAATGAAATGTGTGGACTTGTATGAGACTAAGGAGAATTCAGCCTAAGCATGGTGTAGAAAATTATGTGTATTTTGTGATTTTATGAAATAGGGACTAAAGTGTCGAAATGTGAAAATGTGAGGCTATTTTGTAAAATGCCCTAAATATGTGTGTTTGGACTAAATTGAATGAATTGGTGATTGAATAAGTTAAATTTGAACATATAAAGACCATGAAAGGAGAGATTCGGATCGAGATCAAGGCAAAGACAAAGTACTCAATTGATCGGCTAGTTTTGGTATTTTGACGCCTAAGGTAAGTTCGGATATAATACATGTTCTTAATTATGTTTAAATGCTATGAAATGAATAGTTAGGTGGTTATTGAATTAGAATTACTATATGTACAAAATTGAGATATTTGGCACTAAGTGTGCTTAATTGGAATCGAGATAAAGTTGAATAGCACTGTGTGTGCAAGGTACTGGAAGCTTCGGCTTTATTGATTGGCACTGTGTGTACGTTACCGACTCAAGTTCGATTTAATATTGAGGCACTAAGTGTGCGATGTTATCTAAGCTTCGGCTATGAATTGGTCACTAAGTGTGCGATTGAATTGAAGAGTTAATGAACAGTGAATGAAATATGGTTTCGAGTATTGAATAGCAAGAACGTTAATTAACTAAGTGTTGGCAAAGGTATGTTTCGAACCTATGTGGTTGATGATGTAACACCCCAAACCCAGTCAGCACACCACAACCGGATCTAGCATGTCACAGAGTGAAAACCTTTTGAAAATGAAAGTTTATCGGATAATTTTCTTTAGAAAACCCTTTTTGGAAATCCGTGCTTAAAGTCTAATTATTGTTGCAAGTTTTTAGAAAACATTCAAGTTATTTTTGTTATCATAATTTTATTGATGTTACCCGATGGCAACGCTTTAATGAAAAACGAAGAAGTTATAGTTTTCAAAACATTGCGTTCTACCGGTTAATTATTAAAATCATTTATCCCACATAGTTAAAATAATAGCAATAATAAAATGAAACCAAAAATAAATCTTAGCGGCCTTATTACATAACCCGAAAACTGAAATTTAGAATTTAAAAAGTAACTAAAGAAACCATAATCCAACGAACATGCATGGTCGCCTCGAGTCCTCCCGGCTCCATCTCCGCAATCTATTCACCTGCAAAATATAAGGGAAGGGGTGAGTCACCAAGACTCAGTGTGTAAATCCCCAACCCGATAGTGCACACACTTACATAAGTTATCAGTAAAAACATGCAAACCATGCAAAACATGCAACCCATAACCTAGCCATCCAAACACCTTTAACTACCCCGTGTGGTCAAAACCACTGGTGGTCAAAACCACTGGTGACCGTAGTCACAATATATCGGTGTGGTCAAAACCACTGATGACCAAAGTCACAAATCAAGTGATGGGGCCAACCCATCGTGTGGTCAAAACCACTGATGACAATCCTATAAATAATCTCGTGGGGCCAACCCCCTGTGGTACCAAACCACTGGGATGAGTCATAAATCGATATGTGGTCAAAACCACTGGGACTTAGTCACAAAATATAATATCAAGATGGGGCCAACCCGTCGTGTGGTCAAAACCACTGGTGACAGTCCAAAATAAATCATCCCCCTCCTTTCATCAAACCCAACATCATGTTCATAACATACATTTCTTAATATCGAATGATCATGCTAATAACATATACCATAGCATTTAACAGATCACAATGATGTGTACCAAGAATCACATAACAGGGGACTTACCCGGAATCCAAGCTTATTTCCACAAGACAAAGTCACTAATACCAAGGGTTATATAGTAACATAATAAGCATCATTAAACTAATAAAGTGTGTAAGCGTTTACACACCTGACTATACGCAAAATCTCGAAACTACGCGATACCACTAGATCCCGAAACGTATGTCCTTACTGCACCTACAATCAGCCAATACTACCCTTTAGATTTAAAGCCATTCGGCTTATTCACAAAATCCCGAAGGATATGTTGCCCCAAATATAACACACCTTAAGCCGATTTGGTTTCCAACCAAACCAGGTTACACAAAGCCTCCTTGCAATCGGCCACACACTAGCACACATGAAAACATTTAGCCTTCGGCTTTTGATCAGTTAAGACATAGATCTTAATGTTGAACCCTTACCTAGATCAACCACCAAGTCCCGAAGGTTCCCTGAATTCGGCAATAGCCCTCCCTACAATCGGTTTTGTCACTTCATTAGAGAACTAAAGGCCATTCGTCCATAATCATAAATCTCGAAAGAAGAAAAGAGTTGTCGTCCCTTACCTTGATGACTGCTTTGGCCTTTAAACACCACAGATCGGCACCCCCTATTGGTGTTAAGGTTTTCGGCTACCATATGGGAGAATAATAAGTTAAGATCTCGATTACCATAATTGAAGAAATATCAAAAGAAAGACAGAAGAGGTTCGGCATTACTCAAATCGGTCAAAAAGAAAAGATGAGATCCCTTACCAGAAGGTTCGGCTATGTCCCCAAAAGCAAACTTCATTCTGGCACTTAAGATAATGAAGAGAAATCACAAGAAGAGAGAGATTTAGGAGCCAAGTATTCGGCCAAGGTACTTGAAAAAACCGAAAGAGAAACAACAAGCTTTCGGCTTTTGAAACAAAATAGAAAAGATGGGAAAGATGGGATCAAGATTCGGCTTGAGTGGTGGTTTGATTCGAGAAAAATGGTGAAGAGAAAAGAGAAGATAGGTGAAAAAGGGTTCGACTATGGTGTTTTCGGCTTTGAGAAAAATAGGAAGAAAAAGAGAGAGATGAGGGAGATGAAGATTTCGGCTAAGTACTTTGAGAGAAAAAGAAATAACACTAATGAGCTTAGAGGACATTCACTATACCAAAAGCTCCCCAAAATCGATAGCCCCCCTTGCCCACAGTCCACTATTCGCCCAACTCTCCCAAGTGAGCTTGATAAGACTCAAACTCCTCAATTCCCTCATCTTCATCTATCTGACTCTCTCTATCCTTATCCATCAAGAGAGTCCCACCCGAGTACTCCTCTCCTTGCTTGTGGCGTAAAAAGAATAAGCAGAGTGCAATTCCTGACTCGAACACGTGCTCTCTCTCACCGCATGTGGCGTCACTCCCCGACACCCTAGTGGCACCTCCTTGCCATTTTTCCCATTGCTTTCTTGTGTCAACCTTCCCAAATAAAATCTCTTAACCCTCTCTCCTTTAGCTTCATTTCCTTGAATGCCAAAACAAAATTCTTAGCCCTAACCTGTGCCTAACTTAGGTTTTAACTAGACCCCAAAACATGTTAAATGAACATTATAGACAATTTATCACATGCAACACAAGCAAAACGCAGAACCCTATTTTAAGTATGTTACAGTTCTACCCCCCTTAAAAATAATTTCGGCCTCAAAATTACCTGATCAGAAAAGTTGAGGGTATTGCTGCCTCATCACATCCTCGGGTTCCCATGTGGCCTCCTCCGTACCATGGTTCTGCCATAATAATTTCACCAGGGGTACTGACTTCCTATGTAGAACTTTGACATCCCGATCTAAGATCTATACCGGCTCCTCCTCGAAAGACAAATTCGAGCTTACCTCAATCTCTGCAATCGGCACAACGTGTGATGGATCTGATCGATAGCGCCTAAGCATCGAAACATAGAAGACGTTATGAATCTGACTTAACTCTGTCGGCAGCTAGAGCTGATAAGCTACCGGTCCCACTCGCTTTAACACTGTGTACGGCCCGATAAACCTAGGGCTTAGTTTCCCTTTCCGTCCAAATCTTAGCACCTTCTTCCATGGCGATACCTTTAGAAAAACTTTATCACCTACTACATACTCTATATCTCTACGTTTTAGATCGGCGTAAGACTTCTGCCTATCCGACGCTTCCTTGAGACGAGCCCGAATCACCTTAACCTTATCCTCGCCGCCACCAACTCGACCCAAAACATGCCGTTCACCCAACTCGCCCAAAGACGTAGGAGTACGACACTTCCGTCCATACATTGGCCTCATATGGTGCCATCTGGATACTCGCTGATAACTATTGTTATAAGCGAATTACGCCAATGGTAGATACTCCTCCCAACTACCACCGAAATCCAAAACACAGCCCCTTAGCATATCCTCTAAAATTTGAATCACCCTTTCAGACTATCCATCAGACTATGGGTGAAAAGCTATGCTGAAATCCAACCTCGCTCCCAAGGCTTGATGCAAAGCTCTCGTAACCTCGACGTGAACCTAGGATCCCTATCCGAGATGATTGACACTGGCACTCCATGCAACCTTACAATCTCGGCCACATACAATTTGGCTAGCTTCTGGAGTGAATAATCAACCCTCACCGGTATGAAGTGAGCTGATTTGGTCAGACGATCCACAATTACCCAGACTGAGTCCTTTTTACTAGGCGTGAGGGGTAGCCCACTGACAAAGTCCATGGTAATTCTTTCCCACTTCCACTGAGGAATCTTCACTGGATGAAGTAAACCTGACGGCAGCTGATGCTCAGCTTTGACCTGCTAACACGTCAGACACTTTCCCACAAACTCGCCACTTCCGCTTCAACCTCGCCACCGTAATCGCTTTCGCAAATCCCGGTACATCTTGCTACCTCCGGGATGCATAGCGTATGGGCTGCTATGTGCATCCTAAAGAATCTTTTGCCTCAACTCCCCATCCTTCAGCATACAAGCTCTTCCTTGGAAACACAGTACTCCATCGTGAGTCAAGCTATATCCTTCCAACCCATTATTCTGTACTTGCAACTTCCGAGCATTCAAACCCTCATCCACTAACTGTTTCTCTTTGATTTGCTCCACCCAAGTCAGCTTTACTTGCAATTTTGCCAACAAACCCCCATCGTCATACAGACTAAGGTGGGCAAACATCGTCAAATCTAATACCACCTTTCAGCTCAATGCATCAGCTACTACGTTAGCCTTGCTCGGTTGATACTCAATCGAGCAATCATAATCCTTCAACATCTCCATCCATTTGCGCTGTCTCAAGTTCAAATCCTTCTGAGTCAGAAGATACTTTAGACTCTTGTGATCTGTGTAGACCATCGACTTCTCTCCGTACAAATAATGCCTCCAAATCTTCAAGGCAAAAACCACTGCAGTCAACTCCAAGTCATGTGTTGGGTAGTTACCCTCATGCGGTCTCAGCTGTCGAGACGCGTACGCCACTACTTTCCCTTCATGCATCAGTACACATCCCAAACCAGCATGTGATGCATCACAGTAGACCGTGAATACCTTTCCTACCTCAGACTGTACCAGAACCGGAGCTTCTGTCAAAATCTTCCTTAACTTGTCAAAACTTTCCTGTTGTTTCTCCGTCCACACAAATGGAACTCCTTTCCTCAACAGCTTGGTCAACGGTGCCACGATCAGAGAAAATCCTTCCACAAATCTCCGATAATACCCCGCTAGACCCAGAAAACTCTGAATTTCAGCCACCGACCTAGGCGATTTCCAATCCAACACTGCCTCAATCTTGCGAGGGTCCACTCTAATCCCTTCAGTAGACACTATGTGACCTAAGAAAGTTACTTCCCTAAGCCAGAATTCGCACTTACTAAACTTGGCAAAAAGCTATTTTTCCCTCAGAATTTACAATACCACTAGCAAATGTGTATCATGATCCTCCTCAGTCTTGGAGTACACCAATATGTCGTCTATGAATACTATGACAAACTGGTCCAAGTACTGCTAAAACACCCAATTCATCAAGTCCATGAATGTTGCCAGTACATTAGTTAACCCGAACAGCATTACCAGAAACTCGTAGTGCCCATACCGAGTATGGAATGTCGTCTTATGAACATCAACCTCTTTCACTTTGAGTTGATGGTACCCCGACCTGAGATCTATCTTTGAGAAAACCAATGCACCCTTACGTTGATCAAACAAGTCGTCAATTTGGGGCAACAGATACTTATTTTTGATCGTCAACTTGTTCAGCTAACAGTAGTCTATACACATCCGCATTGTACCGTCCTTCTTCTTAACAAAGAGTATAGGTGCTCCCCAAGGAGATATACTCGATCGGATGAAACCTCGGTCCAACAACTCCTGAATTTGGGCCTTCAGCTCTACCAATTCCTTCGGCGCCATCCTATACGGGCTATAGACACTGGCGCAGTTCTGGGTAACAAGTCTATATCAAATTCAACGTCCCGATTCGGTGGTAGACCCGGAAAGTTCTTCTGGGAATACATTAGCGAATTCCTTCACTGTTCGAATATTCTCCACTGCTAACTCCTTAGCCTCTAAGGCACATACCCGAACCAAAAATGCTTCACATCCCTTTCTGACCATTTTCTCCGCCTTCAAGGCAGAGACCACATTCGATAAGTACTCCCTCTTATTGCCTATCATCACCATCTCCTCACCTTCCATTGTCCTCAATGCCATGCACTTAGCCGCACAATCCAACCTGGCCTTGTACTTCACCAGCTAATCCATCCCGAGAATCAGATCAAACTCCCCAAACGGCAGTTCCATCAGATCAACCAAGAACACGACCCCTTGAAGTTCTAGGGGTACATCCCTATATAGTTTACTTACTTCTATAGAGTGACCTAAAGGGCTTATCACAGTCATCTTCCTAGAAGTAATCTCAAAGTCTAAATTCATAGTTTCCACTATGCTACTTGCCACGTATGAGTGCGTCGAACCCATATCTATTAAAGCATTGTAAAGAAATCCAAAGATTAGGAACGTACCGGTTATGACGTCCAGTGCGTCACCCTTCTCTCGATGCTTCGCTGCGTAGACTAACCCAGGCTATCTAGCCTCCATACCACCTGCACCTCTGCCCGGTACTCTACGGCCTCTACCAGAGCCATTACCTCCCCTAGCAGCACCACGGCCCCTCTGTGGCTGCTAACCATCCCTTCTGTTTTGAGTACGGTTCTGATCCCCAGATTGTAACCTAGCTGGCCGCTTTGGATAATCCCTCACTCAGTGTTCCATCGACCCACACTCAAAACATCCTCTGTTTCCAGTCCAGCATTCCCCCGTGTGAGACTTTCCACACCGAGCACATTGTGGTGGCTACTGAGTATTATCTGTAGTAGGCCTAGCAGCTTGATTCGGCCCACTATATCTACCCTGTTTCTGTTGATTCGCGCTAGACCCAGATGATCCAGCATTCTTTTTATTCCATCCCCGATCCTGATTCCGTCTCACCGACTGTTTCACCTCCTCAGCAACTTTGGCCTTTTCTACTAAGACCGCAAACTCTCTCTCCTACTGTGGAGCAATTAGCAGCCTCAAATTGTCCCTTAATCCATCCTCGAATCTAACACACCGTTCACGCTCTGTAGCTATAATGCCCCAAGCATATCGGCTCAACCTTAAAAATTCTGCCTCGTACTCTGATATAGATTTATTCCCCTGAACTAGCCTTAGAAATGCCTTCCTTTGCGCATCAATGTAGCTAGACCCCACATATTTCTTCCGATAAGCTACCTTAAAATAGTCCCAAGTGAGATTATCCACATTGACTATCCCGAACCGTGAGCCACCATCGGTATGACTCATCTCGAGAAGCGACACTATCCCTTTAGTTTTTCCTCGTGATCAGTCCAGATCATCCATGATTTGTTCATCGCTTCCAACCAAGATTTCACCGTATTGGGAGCCACACCAGACACACCTCGAAACACCTCAGCTCCATTGGCTCGAGTCGCTCAGATACAGATTTTCGAGCTCCCATACCTCCACCTACTCCAGCCACCCTTTCAAGCACTTGTAGCATCGCCTGCGACACTGCATCATCCCCTGTCTGATCCTGATACTAAATGCCAGCAGCTGATGGTGGGGGTATCTCATTTTCTAACCCTTGTCCAGACCTAACCGGTTCCGATACGGTCATTCTACCCCTATCGCATCCTCGCACATTCCGACCACGTCCTCTAGTACTCATATCTAACCGCAATTTATTTGTTTAAGAGATTTTTATGAATTAGCCTTTGTTCCACTTATTACCCGCGAATAAATTTTATGTAGAGAAATTTGGTAGTGGTTCTTTCGATCATCACACAGTTTTTAGTTCAACTTCCTACCCTCATTCCACGTGTAGGGGTATTCTCGTCATTTCACTACTCGGGGGTATTTTTTTAATTTAACCTATCGGGTATTTTAGTAATAAAATAGGGTAAATTCAAAAACCTTTACAAATCATAGATGTTTCAAAAATTCTAGAAATCGAGGGCGTTTTGGTAATTTCAGGGGTATTTTTCATAATTTTTCATAATTCAGGGATTTTTGAAATTTTTTTCCAAAATATTGTTCAAGGTGATTTTACAAAGTAAGGGTATTTTGAATATTTTCACTTCGAGAGTACTTCGAAAATTTTCCCATACTGAGGGCATTTTGGTAATTTTACAAGTCAGGGGTAATTTGGTCATTTTTTTCAAATCGGGGTATTTTAGTCATTTCTTAAATCAAGATTGCTGTGGCCATTTCAAAACCAAGGTTTTAAGGCATTTCAAAACAAAACGGTTTGTCCCTTTCGGGGTTTTAGTTATGAAATTTAGCCTGTGAATAAGTCGTCTTAGGTGGGGTGAACCGTCACTACACACCAGGTAGGATTTGGGTGAAGAGGAGGTGAGTCACTAGGACTGCTTAAATACCAAGCTCCTCCCTGAATCCTCTCCTAGACATGCTCACAGCGGTTACCACACCTTTGGCTCAGTGACGTACTCACAGGTTTGTTTAGTGGATCATTAAGTCTTATGTAATTGAGTTGGGGTAAGCTATTCCTAGGGTTCAATAATTCCTATTCTGCTAATCTATGATCCCGAAATACCCATTCCCCCCACATATAAATCACACAAATCGTAAGTACTTACAGGCGATTGGTGCGGAGACTTCGGTGCCATCTTTTTCATCCCATGTATTTCCAATCGAGAACATTTTAAAACCAAACCTTAAAATGTTTTGGGCCTTGGGCCCACAGTCGAGCCTTTAAACTTGGCTTTGATACCAAAATTGTAACACCCAAACTCGATTAGCACACCACAACCGGATCTGGCATGTTACGAGTGAAAACCTTTTGAAAATGAAAGTTTATCGGATAATTTTCTTTAGAAAACCCTTTTTGGAAATCCGTGCTTAAAGTCTAATTATTGTTGAAAGTTTTTAGAAAACATTCAAGTTATCTTTGTTATCATAATTTAAGTGATGTTACCCGATGGCAACGCTTTAATAAAAAACGAAGGAGTTATAGTTTTAAAAACATTGCGTTCTACCGATTAATTATTAAAATCATTTATCCCACATAGTTAAAATAATAACAATAATAAAATGAAACAAAAAATAAATCTTAGTGGCCTTATTACATAACCCGAAAACTAAAATTTAGAATTTAAAAAGTAACTAAAGAAACCATAATCCAATGAACATGCATACCCGCCTCGAGTCCTCCCTACTCCATCTCCGTAATCTATTCACCTGTAAAATATAAAGGAAGGGGTGAGTCACCAAGACTCAGTGTGTAAATCCCAAACCCAATAATGCACTCTCACTTACACAAGTTATCAGTAAAAACATGCAAACCATGCAAAACATGCAACCTATAACCTAGCCATCCAAACACCTTTAACTACCCCTTGTGGTCAAAACCACTGGTGGTCAAAACCACTGGTGACCATAGTCACAATATATCGGTGTGGTCAAAACCACTGATCACAAATCAAGTGATGGGGCCAACCCATCGTGTGGTCAAAACCACTGATGACAATCCCATAAATAATCTTGTGGGGCCAACCCACTGTGGTACCAAACCACTGGGACGAGTCACAAATCGATATGTGGTCAAAACCACTGGTGGTCAAAACCACTGGGACTTAGCTCACAAAATATAATATCAAGACGGCGCCAACCCGTTGTGTGGTCAAAACCACTGGTGACAGTCCAAAATAAATCATCCCCCTCCTCTCATCAAACCCAACATCATGTTCATAACATACATGTCTTAATATCGAAGGATCATGCTAATAACATATACCATAGCATTTAACAGATCACAATGATGTGTACCAAGTATTCGGCCAAGGTACTTGATAAAATCAAAAGAGAAACAACAAGCTTTTGACTTTTGAAACAAAATAGAAAAGATGGGAATGATGGGATCAAGATTCTGCTTGAGTGGTGGTTTGATTCGAGAAAGATGGTGAAGAGAAGAGAGAAGATAGGTGAAAAATGGTTCGGCTATGGTGTTTTACGCTTTGAGCAAAATAGGAAGAAAAAGAGGCAGATGAGGGAGATGAAGATTTCAGCTAAGTACTTTGAGAGAAAAAGAAATAACACTAATGAGCTTAGAGGGACATTCGGCTATACCAAAAGCTCCCCAAAACCGATAGCCCTCCTTGCCCACAGTCCACTATTCGCCCAACTCTCCCAAGTGAGCTTGATAAGACTCAAACTCCTCAATTCCCTCATCTTCATCTATCTGACTCTCTCTATCCTTATCCATCAAGAGAGTCCCACCTGAGTACTCCTCTCCTTGCTTGTGGCGTGAAAAAGAATAAGCGGGATTGCAATTCCTGCAGCTCGAACACAGGCTCTCTCTCACTGCATGTGGCGTCACTCCCCTGACACCCTAGTGGCGCCTCCCTTGCCACTTTTCCCATTGCTTTCTTGTGTCAACCTTCCCAAATAAAATCTCTTAACCCCTCTCTCCTTTAGCTTCATTTCCTTGAATGCCAAAACAAAATTCTTAGCCCTAACTCAAGCCTAACTTAGGGTTTTAACTAGACCCCAAAACATGTTAAATGAACATTATAGACAATTTATCACATGCAACACAAGCAAAATGCAGAACCCCATTTTAAGGATGTTCAGATGATATTATTTAAGATTGAATAGATGGATGTATAAGCATATGGTTGAGGATGATATCATGTTTAATTGTGTATCTATCTAAATAACGGTTTATTTATGTATTGATATTGCATTATTGAGAAGTACGTATTATATTACAAACTTACTAAGCTTTTAAAGCTTACCTTGTGAATTGATTCTCTGTTTTATAGTTTTAATAAAGCTAGCTCAGATCCGAGAATCGTCAGTGACTCAATCACACAATCGACTATCTATTTTGGCACTTTTGAAAGATGTATATATTTGGCATATGGCATGTATAGGCTAGAAGTTATGATATGTTTTGAAATGTTTGGACCTTGCTATGTGACATGGCTTGGATATTGAATGATGTTGATGCATATATGTAGCTATGAAAATGATAAATCTGGTATGAAATAGTGAGGTTGGAAATGGTATAATTCATGCTTGAATTGGTTGATTAGAATTGAGGATTAACTATGAATATGTGATATGGATTACATGATACATGACTTACATGATTTGGATTGTGAAATTTGATATTGTGGATAAACTTATTTGAGATGAATTGAGCATGAACATTGATGGTATAGATGACGATTAATATGTGTATATAATGGTATGTTTTGGTTGCTAATTGAGATATAAATGTATGCGATTTGAGGCTTGTAGGTAGTATTAAGTGTGGGTGGCAAGTTTGGCCTTAAAAATGGCCTATAATTGCCCACACGATTGAGCACACAGGCGTGTGGGTCGACCGTGTCCTTCAAGGTTGTGTTTCAAAACAAGTCAGACTCGACGACGGGCTGGACACACGGGCGCGTGACTAGCCGTGTAGTGCATGTCAGTGTCGACCACGGGTGAGGCATACGGGCGTGTCTCAGGCCATGGGGACAAAGTATGTATGCCCTGTTTTGCCACGACTTGGACGCATAGGTGTGTTCAAAGCCGTGTGAGGCACACGGCCTACCCACATGGGCATGTGACATCTACATTTTCTCAAAATCTTTAAATTTTGAAAATTTTTGTATGGTTAGGTTTAGTCCCGACCCCTTTCTAATAAGTGTTTAAGGTCTCATAGACCTTATTAAGGGACTATATGTTTATATTTGATATGTTTGATTGATGTTTAACTTTGTGTTGTGAAATGAATTTAAATATTCTGAAATGGATGGTAATGCCTCTTTACCCTATTTCAACGACGGTTTCGGGTTAGGGGTGTTACACATGAGGAAACGTTTCGCTCCTTCTTACTATCACAGAGACTTGTACCAACGATTGCTAAACCTCACCCAAGGCAACCGGAGTGTCGAGGATTACTATAAAGAAATGGAGGTTTCCATGATCCGAGCTGACATCGAGGAAGACTGTGAGGCGACGATTGTTAGATTTCATGCGGGTTTGAACTATGACATGCCAACATAGTGGAATTACAACACTATGTTGAAGTGTTGGACATGGTCCACATGGCCATTAAAGTCAAAAAACAATTAAAGCAGAAGGGATCCAATCAAACTTATCCTAATTTTTCTACAAACAAGTGGAGTCAAGGAACTAACAAAGCTCCTATTCATCCCAAAGAGCCCATTGTAGCTACCAAATCCAATCAGCCAAGTGGCGAGACAAGTAAAGGAAAGAATGAACCTGCCCCTAACCAATCAAGGGATATAAAATGTTTTAAGTTCCAAGGAGGGGCACATAGCTAGTTAATGTCCCAATCACCGAATTATGGTGGTTAGGTCAAACGAGGAAATCGAATCTGAAGAAGAAAAGGAGGAAGAGCCTGAAAACCCCACTGACAAAGAATAAGAACTTGAATATTCCATCGAAGGCGAGATTCTCGTTGTCAAAAATAGTTTAAGCATTCAAAGTGCTGAAGACGAGTAGCAACGAGAAAATATTTTTCACACTCGTTGCCACGTCCAAGGCAAGGTGTGCAGCATGATAGTCGATGGAGGAAGTTGCACCAACGTCATGAGTAGCATGCTAGTGGAGAAACTTGCTTTAGCCATGACTAAACATCCGAACCCCTACAAATTGCAATGGCTAAATGATGGTGGCGAACTCAAAGTAACCAACCAAGCTGTAGTGGCGTTTTTGATTGACAAGTACCAAGACGAGGTGGTGTATGATGTAGTGCCATTGCACGCGGGACATCTCCTGTTGGGGTGTCCATGGCAATTCGGTCGACGTGTGATCCACGATGGATATACAAATCGATACACGTTCAAACACCTAGGGAAGAATGTCACCTTAGCACCCCTTACCCCAAAATAAAGTGTACTAAGATCAAATTAAGATGAAACAATCTGTAGAAAAATCAAAAGAAAAAGAACAAGAAAAAAGAATAAAAAATAAAAAGAAAAGAAAGTAGAAAAAAAGAGAGGAAAAAGTGAGAAAAATGAGTCAAAAATTCGAGTGGAAAAAGAAAACCAAAAAGAGAGTGAGAATGAAAAAAATTAGTGTTTTTGCGAGGAAAAGAGAAGTTCGAAAGTTGCTTTTGATGAGACAGCCCATTCTTGTACTTATGTACAAGGAATGTCTTTTTGAAACTAACAAAATTGATAATATGTTGCCATCTTTTGTTGTTTCTTTGCTTCAGGAATTTGAAGATGTATTTCTGGATGAAGTGCTGAGTGGCTTGCAACCCATTCGAGGCATTGAGCATCAAATTGATTTCATGCTCAGAGCAACGATCCCGAACCGGCCAGCCTATCGAGCAACCCCAAAGAGACTAAGGAGTTGCAAAGACAAGTTGCTGACTTGATGGAGAAAGGCTACATTAGAGAAAGCTTGAGCCCATGTGCGGTGCCTGTTCTACTAGTGCCAAAGAAGGATGGCTCATGGAAAATGTGTGTCGATTGCCACGCTGATCGTGTGTCAAAGTCTTAAAGAATTATAAAAAGTATGATTGAACCTGAAAACTAACTAAGACAACGATGGAGGCAAGCGCACCTATCGAATAGTAGTATAGTTTAGTGGAAAGATCGGATTGTCAAACCCAAAGGAACCAAAAGTACTAATACTAACTTTCTTTTTATTATTTAGCCTAAGAATTAAGGGAATTTTTATCTAATCTAAAATTAACTAACAACTAAGCTAAAGGTGTTAAGACAAAGAAGGAATTGGGGAAACACTTGTGGGAAAATCGATTGATTTAGACAATACCCGAGGAAGAATCCACCTAAACTTCACTTGTTATCTAACTCTAAACCAGACGATTTATTCACTTGACTTGATCTGTAGGATTCCCTAATTTATATTAATACCTCTTTCGAGGCTACTAATGTCAAATCCTAGGTTGATTAATTGAAATTTCTTTCTAATTAAAACCCCTAGAATTGTATTAACTCGATGTATGGACTTCCATATTAGGTTTGACCCTAATCCGAAAAATTTACGTTATCCTATTTCTAGGGTGGCATTCAACTCTGCTTAACTATGCTAGATCTACTCTTAGGCAGGTACTTTTGCTCCACCACCTAAGCACATCAATACTTGAATCAATATCCCAGAAATACCAAAACAAGAATTAAGAACACATAGTTAAGAACAAATCAAGTATTTATCATACAGCTCAGATAACAATAACAAGGTCCATCTTAGGTTTCATCCCCCTCAAGTATCTGAGAGGTTTAGTTCATAATTGTAAAAGAATACATCTCAGAAGAAAAGATAAAATAAAACATAAAGAAACCTTAAAACCCCCTGAAGGAATTGAAGGAGAGATCCTTAGTCTTGAGTATGATTTTGGCTTCTTGAGACAAATCAACTGGCTTTCTTCTAGTAAATCTCTGAATCAGCTTCCCTGGCTTGGCTCTTTGGCCTAGCTGAATGCCCTCCTAAAGCTTGGCCTCTAGGGTCTTTATATAGGCTTTTAGAATATGTTTATTTGCCTCTAAGTACACTAATCCGACTAAAATTCTTCTTATCTGTGGCAGAGGCACACCCATGGCACACGCCCATGTAAATAGTGGCTAGGTCGTGTTTGGGTCTGTTGATGAGGCACGGCCGTGTATTTTAGGGTCCAGGCCGTGGTCAGCTCTTTTTAATGGGCACGGCCGTGTGGTCTTAGGCTCAGGCCATGTCGATTCCGTGATATGGCCCATTTTCTCCTTTTTCGGCCCTTTTCTTGTTCTTTTCATCCTCCGGTGCTCTCCTGAATAAAAAAAAATTGGAAACAAAGGATTAGGAGCACCTATTTCCATAATTAAAAGGAAAAATCATCCAAAAGTATGCTAAATGTGGGATTAAAATATATTCATATTATGGTATATCAAATACCCCCACACTTAAGCTTATGCTTGTCCTCAAGAAAAATTATCAACTCATAATTAAAACTAACTTCCTCAATTCATAATATTCATCAATAATGTTTCATCATAATTCGTAGATAAGTTATACATGGATAATTTAACTAAAAGAGTCCTGAAGATTCAAACAATCAAAGTCATAGTTTGATATACGAAAAAGATAGGCGTTTCCTTACCTAAATAATCACCTTTAATTCAAAATTGACGAAAGTTGACATCCTCACTAAAGATTCACTCAAATCACTCAAGGTGTTTAAGGTTCAAAAATTAAGCGCTCAAAAGTCAAACATGAAAAGTTAATCCCATAGGCTTGCCTAAAAATCAAATCTCCACCACTGTAAAATGAGATGATACACAAATCAAAAGGTCTTTAAAAGGGTTATAACGGGGCTCGGTTAAAGGTGTGGATGAAGGCTGAATTAGAAGGGTTAGAATCGAAATTGAATTGACAAATTACCTCACTAGAAAAAATGAACTAATAAACTAAATAATTACATAACATGAAAAATAATAATACGAGCTTCTTCTCAGGATATTGAAATTAAACATATAAGCTCACTTAATCACAGAACTAATAATGAATACACTTCGATGAATTTTTTTAAAGAACAAATCAATATAAGATAAAACCTTAACAACCGAAATAATATAATTACGCAACTGATCAAATCAAGTCTCAATAGAAGGGTAGTCAAAAGGAATGGTGATAACAAATACAAGATGGGTTTCGGGTTAATATTAGTGGGTTGAGTAAAAAAAAGGGTTGTTAGGATCAAAGAGGTCCACTAGGGGTTAATTGTGAGGGTAGGCTTTTAGTGGAGTAAGTGGGTTAAATCCTAAGTGCCTTAATCATCTCTGTATATCAAATCAATAGTGTGGTCTTGACATGTATAATCAAAGCAAGTTCTAGAATAACAAATCAATGTTGACACACTCATAATCAATAAAAGTGAGCACGAAAAGAATGTATGCTCTAAAAGGCTCAAAACCTCACAAATATTATGGGTTTTTTATATCAACTTTGTAAATTTCAAATTCCAAGGTAACAATTAGATTCAGGTAGACAACCTAACAAAATTTTTAATTTTTTGAAAATAGACTCATCATGCTTGATTCTCTAGTATCTTGAAGTTTAAATCATCATTGCACAATTATCAATGACTTAATCTAAAACATATCAATAAAAATCATGAATTAATAGGGATTTCATTCTAATTAGTGATATGAGAAAATTACTTTAAGATAGAATATCATTCAGGGATTTGAAAATAATGCAAAAAGTTAGGCACTTTTTCCTAAATAATTTTCACCCCCACACTTAAGATGTACATTTCCCTCAATGTACAAAGATAGATAATAATTATATAATAAGAAAATCAAAAGTGAGGGAGAGAGGTGAAACTTCCTGAATTTTTGTATGGATTCCTTAAGTTGGAAGTGTGGAAACTTGATTCGTAGGTGAAAGATAAGTTGAAGGGGGCACCTCTACTTCCTGTGCTAGATGAAGAAATTGGGAACCTCGTGAAGAGTTAGCCAAGAAATAATAATACAAATTTAAATTATACTAAATATATAATTAAAGTAAATAAAGATAACAAGAAAGAAAATAAGAATTAAAATAAGATCAAAAGAAAAGATGAATGGACTGAAAAGTCCTTATTGGTAGATGGCTCGCGAGGTGGGTGTGGTTTCTAAGGCCGTGGTTTTGTGATTCCTTAGCAGCCTTTAGAACCTAAAATCAAGAAACTAAAACAAAATTAACTAAATTTAGTATAAGAAAAATAAAGAAAAGGAAAATAAAGGAGAAGAGAAAAGTAAAATAAAAGTTAAATGGCCTCAAAGACCCTTGGCTTGTCGATTAGATGAAGCGATCGGCATGAACTTATGTTGATTAGTCTCACACAGGGAGATTGGGCTAGGATCTTTTCATTTTTTCGACATTGTTGAAGCGTAGATCAAGACTTTAGAGAATGAAGAAGGAGGAAAGTGAAGATGGAGGGGAGTGAAGAGTGAATGGGGAGTGGGTGAGAGGGGGAGAGGGGGAGAGGGGTGTTTTAAATAGATATTTTTAGCTCTGGTACATCCCCACGCCCATGTCTCATGGGCGTGTTGTGTCCTACGGCCATATCGCACAGTCGTGTGGTGGTTCAATCGCTTCTCCCACACCTTGTATTGGATTGCCACGCCCGTGTTGGTTCAACAATGCCGGCCATGGCTGTGTCGCACAGCCGTGGTGGTAGTTGAGTTCGTGATTTGAAGATATTTTTCTCGTCCTGTCTCGTACTATCCCTACCATGCCATAGCTAACATCCGTAGTATCCACACGGCCACAGCCACGGCCGTGTGTAAGGTCGTGTAGTGCTGAAATTTGCGCTTCATTAACTTGGTTAGTTTGTAGTTAGGTGCTTAAAGGAAAAAGAAATGAAAATAAATAGGGTTAGTGCTCGGGTTGCCTCCCGAGAAGCGCTCGCTTAAAGTCTTAAGCTAGACTTACCTCTCATTCGTACCTTCACAGTGGTTTAAGGAGTGAAAAGTCCTTTCTCATGCTATCATTATATAGTTTGAGTCGAGTAGAGTTTACTTTAAAAGTACCGAATGTAGAATTACTTACCTCGACTGTTCCGTATGGGAAAACACTAAGTACCGTAAGGGGGATTTCTTCATTTGTCTTCAGGTTTGATGTGGCGATTCGCGGGTTTGTTCTATCTAATATTACCTGATCTCCTATTTTAAAGTGATTTGGTGTTCCTTTAAGTTCTTCTAGGGGTTCATTAGGTTTCACTTCGTATGGGTTTGATTTCTCCTTGAAATGTCTCCCACTCATCTAGCTCATCGGTTTGAAGCAGTCATTCCTCATGAGAAATTTCCTTGTTGGTACGAGCTATAGGATTTGGCTCTGTAGTGTAGTTTCTTAGTGTTTCCTGAAAAGAAAGTTTGATCGAATAATTATCGGTAGAATTTACGTCCTCACCTTTATCACTTGATGTCCTAGCTGAGTCGAGAGCTTGAAGACTGATTGATTTGTCACCTACACGAAGTATGAGTTCAACTATACTAACATCAATTTTAGATCTAGCAGTTGCTAGAAAAGGTCTTCCTAAAATTAAGGGGATACTATTGTCTTCATCCATATCTAAAACAACGAAGTCTACGAGGAATATGAATTTGTAAACTTTAACTAGTTCATCTTCAATTGTACCCTTAGGAATTTGAATAGTCTTGTCAGCTAGTTGAATACTCATCCTAGTTTACTTAGGTTTTCCTAGACCTAGCTGTTTAAACATTTTAGATGGCATAACATTGATGCTTGCCCCTAAATCAGCTAAAGCATTATCAATAGATAAACTACCAATTAAACATGGAATTGTAAAACTCCTTGGATCTTTTAATTTCCATGGTAGTCTATTCTGTAACATTGCTGAGAATATTGTGTTTAATTCCACATGCAACTTCTCGTCTAACTTTCACTTGTTCATTAAGAGCTCTTTTAAAAATTTCCTTGAATCGGGCATCTGAGAAAGAGCTTCAAGAAACGGTAAGTTAATATGTAATTTCTTTAAGAGTTTAATGAAATTACCTAACTATTCTTCTGTGTCGTCTTCCTTCATCACATTGGGGTAAGGTATACGAGGTTTGTATTCTTTAATTATCGATTTTGTCTTTTCTTAGCTTACCTCAATCTTACCTTCACTTACAACAGGTTCTCGCCTTGGCTTAGATTTAGATTCTACTAACCCTCCACTGTCATTATCTGTTATGGCTTGAATTTGCTGCTTTGGATTAGTCTCAGTGTTACTTGGCAAGCTACATAGTGGTCGTTCGGAGATCAGCTTTGTGAGTTGCCCTAACTGGTTCTTGATTCCTTTAATCAATGCTTGTTGATTTTTAAGTGTTGTCTCAGTGTTTTGAAAATGAGTTTCAGACACCGCTATGAATTTTGTCAACATCTCTTCAAGGTTTGACTTCTTTTCCTGTGGATAAGGCTATTGTTGGAAGTTTGGAGGGGGTGGTTGTTGTCTCTGATTTCCTTGGCCACCCCATGAGAAATTGGGTGGTTCCTCCAACATGGATTATAAGTATTACTATAAGGGTTATTTTGAGATCTGAAATTGTTATCCGTATAGTTTATATGTTCGCTTTCCATGCCATGATTGTAGGGTGGGTACTCAGGATTCACCACATCTCCTAGATTAAAGTCACATTGCATAACTGGATGTACCTGCAAAGAACCACACAAACATCAATCTTTTTATTCATCATCCCTACCTGACTTGATAGCATGGTGACTGTGTCGAGATTGAAAACTCCGGCTGCGTTAGTTGGCTTTGTCCTTGTAACTTGCCACTGATAGTTATTCAGTGACATCTCCTCTATGAATTCATATGCTGCTTCAGGATTTTTTTTATTTAGGGTTTCGTTGGCTGCTGAGTCAATTAACTGCTGGGTTGAGGGGTTCACACTGTTGTAAAAAGTTTGGACCTGTAACCACAAGGGTAAACTATGGTGTGGGCACCTTCTCAACAGATCCTTGTATCTCTCCCATGCATCGTATAATGTTGCTAAATCCATCTGCACAAAAGAAGAGATATCATTCCTTAATTTGGCCATTTTGGCCTGGTAGAAAATATTTTAATAAAAATTTTTAGTCATTTGGCCCCATGTAGTGATTGATCCTCGTGGAAGAATATGTAACCACTGTTTGGCTTTATTTCTCAAAGGAAAGGGAAATAACCGAAGACAAATGGCATCATCAGAAATGCCATTTATTTTGAAGGTATCATAGAATTCTAGAAAATTTGCTAAATGAGTATTCGGGTCTTCGTCCTTCAAATCATCAAACTGAACAAATTGTTGAATCATTTGAATAGTGTTAGGTTTCAGTTCAAATTTATTAGCGGCTATAGCAGGCCTAACAATACTCGATTCTGCTCCTATTAAATTAGGCTTAGCATAATCATACATAGTTCGAGGAGCATGATGATCGACCACCTCCTACGGTAGAGGATTATTCTCAGCCATCCCTTCGGTGGTATTAGTTTCGTCCTCTTGCTCTTCTTGTATGCAATTTAAGCCTCGCCTTACTTCTCTACGATTTCTACGTACGGTTCCTTCAATATCACTATTGTAAAGTAATGGTCCTATCGGGTTCCTTCTAGTCATAACTAGAGGTACCTGCTAGGAAAAGGGAAAAAGAAAGAAATTTAGAAAAGTTAAAAATTAAAATTTTATTGCAAGAAAAAAAAATATGGCTAAAGTAATAAAAATTGAGCATTCTTAATATTTTAGTTCCCCGACAACAGCACCAAAAACTTGATCGTGTGTCAAAGTCTTAAAATTTTATATAAAGAATGGTCGAACCTGAAAACTAACTAAGACAACGATGGACACAAGCACACCTATCGAACAGTAGTATAGTTTAGTGGCAAGACCGGATTGTCGAACCCAAAGGAACCAAAAGTACTAATACTAACTTTCTTTTTATTATTTAGCCTAAGAATTAAGGGAATTTTTATCTAATCTAAAATTAACTAACAACTAAGCTAAAGATGTTAAGACAAAGAAGGAATTGGGGAAATACTTGTGGGAAAACCAATTGATTTAGACAATATCCGAGGAAGAATCCACCTAGACTTCACTTGTTTTCTAACTCCGAACTGCATTTATTTATTCACTTGACTTGATCCGTAGGATTCCCTAATTTATATTAATACCTCTTTCGAGGCTACTAATGTCTAATCCTAGGTTGATTAATTGAAATTTTGTTCTAATTAAAACCCCTAGAATTGTATTAACTCGATCTATGGACTCCCATATTAGGTCTGACCCTAATCCGGCAAATTTACGTCATCCTATTTCTAGGGTTGCATTCAACTCCGCTTAACTATGCTAGATCTACTCTTAGGCAGGGAATTTTGCTCCACCACCTAAGCACATCAATACTTGAATCAATATCCCAGAAATACCAAAACAAGAATTAAGAACAAATCAAGTATTTATCATATAGCTCAGATAACAATAACAAGGTCCGTCTTAGGTTTCATCCCCCACAGGTATCTGAGAGGTTTAGTTTATAATTGTAAAAGAATACATCTTAGAAGAAATGATAAAACAAAACATAAAGAAAACCCTAAAACCCCATAAAGGAATTGAAAGAGAGATCCTCAGTCTTGATTATGATTCCGGCTTCTTGAGACGAATCAATTGGCTTTCTTCGAGTAAATCCCTGTATTCAGCTTCCTTGGCTCGACTCTTTGGCCTAGATGAACGCCCTTCTAAAGGTTGGCCTTTAGGGTCTTTATATAGGCTTTTGGAATATGTTTCTTTGCCTCTAAGTACCCTAATCTGACTAGAATTCTTCTTATCTAAGGCAGAGGCACGCCCATAGCACACGCCTGTGTAAATCGTGGCCAAGCCATGTTTGGGTCTGTTGATAAGGCACGGCCGTGTATTTTGGGGTCCAGGCCATGGTCAGCTCTTCTTATGGGGCACGGACGTGTGGTCTTGGGCTCAGGCCGTGTCGATTTCGTGATATGGCCCATTTTCTCCATTTTCAACCCGTTTCTTGTCCTTTTCATCCTCTAGTGCTCTCCTGAATATAAAACATGAAAACAAAGGATTAGGAGCACCTATTTCCATAATTAAAAGGAAAAATCATCCAAAAGTATGCTAAATGTGGGATTAAAATATGTTCATATTATGGTGTATCACATGCCATCAACAAGATCACTATCAAGTATAGATATCCCATCCCTCGACTCGATGACATGCTTGACGAGCTAAGTAGAGCCCAACTTTCTCGAAAATATACTTAAAGAGTGGCTATCACTAGATTAGCATGTGGAGAGGGAGATGAGTGGAAGATCGCCTTCAAAACCAAATATGGTTTGTATGAATGGCTAGTAATGCCGTTCGATCTTACTAACGCTCCTAGCACATTTATGCGTTTAATGAACCATATATTGTGTAACACCCCTTGCCCGGGTTCTATGTCGGAACCAGGCCCGAGGCGTTACCGTATTAAAACCTCATGACGCCACTTAGGCTTATTGTGACTACTCACTTAAGTCACCTTTATAACTTCATTTTCGACTTACGAAGTCTCATTCATATTCCCGAGGGCTCTCGAGACTATCACGAAGCTTTTTCTATTCTTAAATTTTTCTCTTTTATTATGGGTTCACACGCCCTTGCATGTTGAAACACGCCCGTGTGTAGACACACACACGCCCATGTCCCCAAACCGTGCTTAAAACTCGAGTGTTCTGCCAAATGCTCCATGGCCAAGCACATGTCCATGTTAGTCCAGGGGCACGCCCATGTACCTTTAAGGGACCCCCGTGTCCAATGCTCATGGGGAGCTACTGACTTGGTCCACACGGCCTTGACATGCCCGTGTCATCCAACCATGGGGAGCTACTGACTTCATCCACATGGCTTGGGCACACGACCATGCTCAAACCGTTTGTCTCACACGGCTCATGCACATGGCCGTAGGACTCACCCGTGATCTATTCTTTCTAATAATAATAAGGTGTAGGTATGCACGGCCTAGACACACGCCTGCAGTGTCTAACCGCAGGGCACTTAGAGGCTATTTACCAAGCCTTCTTACCATTCTCAAATGGATGCATACATATAATAATCCAATAAAGTCTCAAATCATCAACTAAAACACATGAACTTATACATTTGATTCATGAAAATAAGGTTTTCCTCCCATACAATTACAACAACTTAAGCCATACTCAATGGCCATACACATTTAAACGATAAACCCTCTTAGGCCAATACAATTAAGCACACTAACAACAACTCAATCAACCTTAAATTCGAGCCCTATACATGCCATGACTCAATAGGACTTGATACCTCATGCCGTGGGCATGCTCGATAGTGTGAAAACATCTCCCATGATCTCCAATGAAAGCTAGCTAAAATAACCTATAAGAGATGAGGAAAGAAGAGGAGTAAGCAATAATGCTTAGTAAGTTCATCTGCATAAACTGACAAACACTGATATTCATTAAATATACATGACTACAAGTTATTATAATATGCATTTCTCATGAGCTCATGGTTACTTACTCAACCATTGTTGAAACTTACTCATTCGATATTTTACCACACTCTTACCCTATCACGAGCTAACTGCTCGTGCTGAATAGCATTCATTCCTGCACTGATCACTATTTAATCGTATGAAATGACACATCAACCATCTAGATAAATCGCTCATACTACTAATCTCTCAGTGGTTTCACACTTAGCCCATGACTGAATCTCTAATGGGGTGGTATCGCACACAGCCCACCATTCATTAATACTTATGGTGATTTCGCACTTAGCTCACCAATCATTTATAGGCAATGGTATCGCACACATCCCATCGATTTCTAATGTATCAGGTGGTAATTCACACAGCCCTCTATGGCAATATAATTGATGGTATCGCACACAGCCCATCAATTAATAGTTTATCAGGTGGTAACGCACACAGCCCATCAACAACTATCAATGAGGTGCATTTGCACAAGCTCACCATTACTATACATTCACAAATATTTACCCTCATACATTTCTAAAATTCAAATGTTCATCCGTGAACATCCTCACTTACTATCATTCTTACTTGACTTTCTACGATACTCATTCGCATTCACGCAGTACAACAATAAATCTATCTCATGCAAATAAGGTGCATTAATAACACATATCCCACTAGGGGTTCATCATAAATTAATTCATCTCAATTCAGTTCTAACACTAACTTGTACTTCTCGTGGTACAACCACCTACATTCAAATTGTTAAATAACTCTCTTGAGTCTCATACACATAATTCTCATCGACATCATACCCCCAATAGGGTCCTTCACATATTAACATATCGATGACATGTCCTTGTCATGATCTTATACGAACTCCTACACCAAGACCATATACCAATATGGTCTTACTCGAGACTTTAACCATCATCATATCATTCTATATACATTTTCCATTACTCTTAAATTTAATTCTCTTGACATCTCATCAAGGATGTTTCATACATTCACAGGGTAAATCTACTTTCCATACAACATTGGAATATTAAATTATCTCATACATAGTCACAACCATCGCACGTGAACTTACCTCGATGCCGAAAGGGCCGAAAAGGACTTTTTGCCCACATTTCTGTTTTCACCCGTTCTAGGTCCGAAACTCATTTTCTTTGATCTAGAATAATGGAATTTAGTGATTTAATCACTTATAAATCATAATTCACCATAAACTACACTTTAGGTAAAAATGACTATTTTGCCCCTACACTTTGGCAAAATTATAATTTTGCCCCTATGCTCGTAAATAATTTTTTATCACATTTTATTGTTAAGAAAGCCTAGATGAACATTTAATCCTATTATAACTATTAACAATTTCATCTATTTCATGCCTTAATGAACAAATTACAACTTTTGCATTTAAGCCCAAATTAGGTGTTTTCAACCAACACCTTTCACAAGAGTCATCGCTTTGACATTCATTTTCTTCCATAAAAACTCAGCAAACAACATAAACTCTTTCATGGCAAGTCCCTAGAATCTTAACCATATTGCAAATTAGTCCCCTCATTAGTTAGCTTAAGCTTTGGGGACTCCAAAATTACAAAAATTATCAACTAAAGCCATCAAAATCACTTACTTGAAGAGGAGATGAGTTGCTGAAATTTTAAGCTTCAAAAACCCCCTTGTTGCTGCCCATTTTCGGTGGGGAGAAGATGGAGAAAAGATGATAGCTTTCTTTTCTTTATTTTTTCCTTATATTATTCCTTTAGTCAACTAATGTCACCAACCCTTGTCAAATTTTAAATTTCTTGTCCCCTTGACCGTCCATCACTTATAGGAAGGCATAATTGCACTTTAAAGACCTCCAATTCACATTTTATAGCTGTTTGTGAAACACCCCAAACCCAGCCCACGAGCCCTGACCGGATCTGGCATGCTTCTAGAGAAAGTCCATTCAAAACTTATTTGAACTTTGCCAAATTTTGTATGCTTTTGAAGAACAATTGATTTGGTGTCAAAACATTTAACATTTATTTTTTTCTTTTTAGAAAGGTTACTTAAACTTTAAATTGATAAAAATTGTATCCTACTAAAATAATTTAAAGATGCATGCATAAACAATTTCATACTAGTGGCCTTATTACATCAAAGGAAACCCGAAATAAATCCAAAACTTAAATATTAAAAAACTAAAAAAATAAAATAGTCTCTGAGCTGAGCATGGCCACCCTTGAGCTCTTACCGACCCGGTCCATTACTGAGTGTCACCTGAAAAATATCCCACAACGGGGTGAGTCAAACAGACTCAGTGTATAACCACCAACACAAACTCTCAATCAATTTAGGCATGTCAAATCATGCATATAAAACATTTATAATCAATTATGCAAACCCAAACCTAAACCTAGATAACCATCCGCTACACATCACCCGTACCAACCATCATACTGTGGGGACTACTAAGTCAACCCTCCATTCGCTACACATCATCGAAGGCAGTCACTACAGACGACATGCTCATCGCCCTTATATATATATTGTGGCATAGCCACCAGATAATTATTTGTGACATACGTCACCACATTCAGATTTTGTGACATGAGTCACCACATTCAGATTTTGTGGTATAAACCACCAGATCACTTCCCCTTAAAATAATTTCCCATATGCCCCATGTCATACAAATCATACAATATCATGCCTTATGCCTTATTTCACATTCTTATCAATATTCACATATGTGCCATATTCCAAATATTCATATCGTTTATTGACATAATGTTAAGGTTACGTACCTGAGTACTTTGTACCATTGCATGGTACCTTTGGCCAAATTTCACATCATTATAAACACATATATTAAATTGATGCCAGAATCTATTAAGAGTTAGTGTACATACACACCGTATTAACGCTTTCATCGAAATCCCAAAAATCCCGATCTAATACTCTAGATCCTTAGTTCCTACATTCGGCCAACACTTAGTATTTAGCAAAAAGTCATTCGGCTAGATGATCAAATCCCAAAGGATTACCACAACTTAAATCCTTACCTTGCTGTCGACTTGATTACAAATCAAATCCTGAAACTTCGTAGTGTTTCTCCCTTGCAATCGGCTAACACTAGATCACTTTAACTGGTTAGTTTCGGCTTTTGAATAATTAAGACACATATCCGAATCACTAAATATGGCCTTGGCCGAATGTACATGTACACTCACCTTGCGATTTTAAATCCCGAAAGTAGTCTCTTGCTTTGAAGTTGTCGAAATCCCTACTTGTCAATTGTTAGAATCGGTTTTAATACATGGAAACTATGAAGATGGCCCTTGGCCGAATATTCACTTACCTTGTTTGACTAGATCCCAAATTTAATCCTTGCTCTTGAAGATGCCAAAATTCCTATAGGCATGTGTTAGATCCAAACCATCATTTAAACACAATAAATGGCCTTCAGCCCAAAACCACACTCGTTTACCTTAGATCTAGAAATCCCGAAGAACTCCTCCTTGTAGTCGACAACAACCAAATTCAAACCCCTTCATTGTTTCGGCCAAAGAATAGTAAAAGAGATTAGATTCCAACTTTCGGCTAAAAGAAATAGGAATAAACAACAACAATAGAATCCTTACCCTTACTAAAATCGACAGCACTCCTGCTTGACACCATAGAAGGATTCGGCTATAGGCTAAATGTTGATCAACAAGTTTTGGCTTTTGAGAGTTTAATGAACCAATCGGCTAGGAGTCCCTCGAGTATTCAGCTTTGATTGAGTTTAAAGAAAGAAGAAGAAGATTGAGGATGGAGATTCGACTAGAACACAGGGTATTTTGGCTTTGACAAAATAAAAGAGAAGAGAGGATATTTGCTAGAGAATTTGGCAGAGGCACAAAAGAAAGAATAATGGCCTTACTCTCCTTCCTTGGCCGAAAATCACCTCAAAAGAGTCCCTAGGCCGGCCACCTATCTTCTCTCTCTCCCTTATCCCTTGATCCCCTCCTCCTTAGCTGAATCCTCAACACTTTAACCCCATCTATACTTCCTCCCTCCAAAGTCCACATGCCGTCCACTACCTCCCCTCATTGCGGCAAAATAAAATTCCAAAAGTTCTCTCCTTGCTACTCGAACCTAGGCCCTATTACACAGCTTGTGGCGTCACTTACTAAGGCTTTAAGTGGCACCTCCAAGCCACTTAAACAAGCCCATCTTTGTGTCATATTTCCCCTACTAATTTTCTTGAGGCCTCTTAGGCTTAGCTCCCTCCTTGAAACTTAAAATTAAATAATTTCTAAAGCATTTATCTACACTCTGAAGTTCACAAAATCTGTGCAACATAATCAGAACACACATAGGCATGCTACTTCATACAATTTAGCATTCATACAATTTAGCAGTAATGCATAAGCCATAAATCCGAATATTACAATTTGGCACTTCTAGCAAATGAACTAGAACTTTCGCACTTTATGCTATTTAGTCCTTTTTCACAATTTAGCTAGAAATTGCTAAAATTAAGGCACCAAAATTTCTATACATCCTTATAAACATGTTATAGCACATAACATAACATGAAAATAATTTTATCAAGCCTCAAATTAGTGATTCTGAGATCACTATTCGTACTAGCCCCTAAATCAGGTTGTTACATATTGCGTGCTTTCATTGGTAAGTTTTGTGTGGTTTACTTTGATGATATTTTAATATACAACAAATCTTTGGAAGACCATGTTCAACATTTGCGTTCTGTGTTGGAAGTTTTGCGTAAGGAAGTTCTTTTTGCTAATCTTAAGAAATGATCTTTTTGCACTAATAAAGTTGTGTTTTTAGGATTTTTGGTGAGTGCTAATGGACTCAAAGTCGATCAAGATAAAATCAAGGTGATTCAAGATTGGCCACGTCCTACGAGCATCAGCCAAGTAAGGAGCTTCCATGGACTAGCAAGTTTTTATAGGAGGTTTGTACCAAATTTTAATACCTTAGCTGCCCTCTTAACAGGTATCATAAAGAAAAATTCTCTATTCAATTGAACTGATGAACAGGAAATTTCTTTAAAAAAATCAAGGAATGTTTAACTAACGCTCCTTTGTTGTCCATACTTAATTTAACAAAACATTCAAAGTTGAGTATGATGCACTAGGGATAGGAATCAGAGCGGTCTTGACTCAAGACGGATGACCCATCGCGTATTTCAGCGAGAAGCTCAATGGGGCTACTCTCAATTATCCTACATACGATAAGGAGATGTATGCCTTAATTTGGGCTTTGGAGACCTGGCAACATTATCTTTGGCCTAAAGATTTTTCATACATACGGATCATAAGGCATTAAAGCACCTTAAGGGACAAACTAAGATGAACAAGCGCCATGCTAAATGGGTGGAGTTCCTAGAATCTTTTCCTTACATGATCAAATACAAGAAAGGTAAAGAAAATATCGTTGCTGTAAAGAAAATATCGTTGCTGATGCGTTGTCATGAAGATATGCTCTTATCAATCAATTAGATTCTAAATTGCTTGGTTTTGAGTATTTGAAATATCTCTATAAAACTGATGTTGATTTTGGTGAGATATATAAGTCTTGTGTGCAAGGTGTTCATGAAAAGTACTATCAACAAGATGGCTACCTATTTCATGAAGGTAAGTTGTGTATACACCATGGTTCTATTTGAGAAGTGCTCATTAACGAAGCCTACAGCGGAGGACTTATGGGCCACTTTGGCGTAGCCAAAACTTTGGACATACTTCAAGAACATTTTTATTGGCCTAAGATGAAATGCGACGTGATGAGGAAGCATGAGCATTGCATTGCTTGCAAGAAAGCTAAGTCACAAATCAAACCACATGGTTTTTATACACCATTGCCAATATCGGATGTCCCATGGGTAGATATATCTATGGACTTTGTTCTAGGGCTTCCTAGAACCAAGAGTGGGAAAGACTCAATTTTTGTTATTGTAGACAAATTCTCTAAAATGGCCCATTTTATTAAATGTCATAAAACTGATGACGCCTTAAATGTTGCTAACTTGTTTTTCAAGAAAATTGTTTGATTGCATGGAGTACAGGGGACCATCGCCTCCAATCGATATGCCAAGTTTGACCTTGTGGGTCAAGTTAGGCACCAAGCTATTGTTCTCTACAACGTGCTACCCCCAAACAGATGGTCAAATGGAGGTAGTCAATCAAGTTTTATCGACCTTAATGCGGGCCATCATTAGGAAAAATTGAAAACGTGGGAGGAATGCTTGCCACACATAGAATTCGCCTACAACTGTTCAGTTCATTCAGCTATTAAGCATTCTCCTTTTGAAATGGTATACGGTTTCAATCCTTTAACTCCTTTATATCTAGTTCCTTTACATTCTAATCACTAGTGCATGTATATGGTAAGTAAAAGGCTGATTTTATGAATCAGCTTCATCAAAGGGTTAATGAGAATATTGAGAGGAGGACCGAGCAATATGCTCATAAGGCAAAAAGGGGATGCAAGCGAGTCGTATTCGAACCCGGTGATTGGGTTTGGGTCCATATGCACAAGGAAAGAATTCTCGAACAAAAGAGGTCTAAGCTACTGCCAAAGGGAGACAGTCCTTTTCAAGTCTTGGAAAGGATCAACGAATATTCTTATAAGTTAGACCTTCCGGGTGAGTATGGAGTAAGTGCTAGCTTCAATGTTGCTGACTTATCCCCTTTTGATGTAGGTGATGATTTGGGGACAAATTACCTCGAAGAGGGGGCCTAGTTAGGGAAGCTACTGTCGATCCCATAGAACTGCCCCAAAGACCTATTACTCGGCCACATTCTAAGAAGTTCCATGAAGCCCTTGCAAGTTACATTGATCGGGCATGGGGAGAGTGTCGAAGCCATTTTTTATCGAGTTTTGAAAAACAAGAATCGACTTTAAAAAAAATAGAGTCGCCACCAATCCTTTTTGTTTATGTGTGATCAGGTCACCTATAAAATAAAGTTTGGTCTACGAATTTCAAGAAGAAAATAGGTTCGGGAGTCAGTTATGTAATATCCGGGATTTAATGCATTTTTATTCAAATGTATGTGGTAGCATGCCTGAGTATGTTTTGAATGTGTTCTAGGGGCTTCAGGAACCTTGGGATGTAGGTAGAACCTTAGAAAAATATTTTATTTTAAGCCTAAAAAGGGAAACTAAGGGAGCTAGGCCTTAAGGAGTTTATTGTGTGGCTTAGGACACAAGAACTAAGTTGGTAAGGTGGCAAAGAGGCGCCACTTAGGGCCTTGTGAGGTGACGCCACAGGGAGTGTAAAGGGGCCTGGGTTCGAGCAGCAAGGGAAGCATTTAAAAGCTTTTATTTTTTGGTAAGGAGGTGCAGTGGTGGACGGCACAAGGACTCTGAATGGATGAAGTATAGATTGGGTCTGACAGCTTAAGGATTCGGCTAAGTAGGAGTGAAAAGGGGGATTTGGACGAGGGAGGAAGAGTTGGCCGAATGGAGGGGTCTTGTTGTGGAATTTTCGGCCAGGAGGGAAGTGGCTAGGCTAGGGGCTTTAAGTGCCGACATAAGGGAAGTGAGAGGCCATTTTTCTCTTTTTCTTTTCATTTGTGCCTCTGCCGAAATTCTCTTCTCATTTGACCAAAAACCAAAAGTGAAATTGTATATCTTCTCTTCTCCTCTTATCCTGCTAAAGCCTAAAATCTTCTTCTTCTTTTTCATTCTTGCCGAAACTCCCTTCACCTCTTTTCTCTAAACCAAAGCCGAATACCATTTATCTTTCTCATATTCTCTCCTTTCACTTTGGCCAAATCTCCATAGTTTTTCCTAAAGCCATTGTCGAAATCTCTCAAACTCATCCCTTCTCAATTTTTGGCCGAATATCAACAAAGCAGATATCTTCCTTGATTTCTTCTTTAAACGGTTTGGAATAGGTAAGTATGTCATAACCGAATCTCCACTATTCTCTCTTATTTCTTCTCTATCGACATGTGTAGGACAAAAGCCAAATTTTGGCATTTGTCTTGACTTTTAATCAACCATGCAAACGGTTTCTTTTAGGATCTCCGGGATTTTGAAGCAGTAAACCGGAGTCATCTTTTCCCTGTCAATAGTTTTTGGTAAGTCAGTGGTAAGGTTTCGTACTGATTCAATTCGCCTCTTAGTTATCTGAAAAGCTGAAGGCTAATTATTTGTATGTATTAGTGCTAGGCCAATTGCAAGGGAGGTGCACTACATAGTTTCGGGATTTGGTTGGTAACCAAATCAGCATCAAGGTAAGGATTGTGGTTGCGTTAACCCTTCGAGATTTGCTGTATAGCCGAATGGCCTCTTTGCTAATGTTCTTAGTGTTGGCCGAATATAGAAAAGGGGATCTAGTGCGTTAGATCGAGATTTTCGGGATTCGGTGATCACGTTAGTAACCAAGTGTGTAACCCTACACTAAATTCCCGATAGATTAATAATAATAATGTTAAGCATGTGGTAATAAAGTGACGAATAAACATGGCTAAGGGTACCATTTAATGGTACAGTGTATTCAAGTACGTTACCCCTTAATACTCGTTAATAATGTTTATTAACATTGATATGAAAATATGTGGAATTCCGTTATGATTTTGGGGTAAGGTAAATTCCATGATAATTGTATGGTTTGTATGTTGCATGGGCATATGGGTGATTATGTTAAAGGGGAAGTGTTCGGGGTTTTTACCACATTATCTGGTGACCTATGTCACATATTATGAATCCGGTAACTTTGTCACATTATCTGGTGGCTATGCCACGATTATAAGGGCGATGTGCAGTTGACTGCAGTGACTGCCTTCGATGGTGTGTAGTGGATGGAGGGTCAATTTAGTAATCCCTACGATGTGATTGGTAGGTACGGGTGATGTGTAGAGGTTGGATATCTTGGTGGGTTTGGGTTGCATCATTGTCCATATTTGTTTTATATGATTTAATATGCCATGACTGTTTGGGAGTCTGTGACGGTTGTTACACACTGAGTCTGTTGACTCACCCTTCGTGGGCTAACATTTTGCAGGTGATACTCAGTAAATGGACCGGGTCGGCAGGGACTTAGTGGTGGCCATGCTCAGCTCAGCATTTTCGGATTTCTTATTATGTTTTTTTAATTTATTTTGGGTTTTATTTTGTTGTAATAAGGCCATTGTTATTTAACTGTTTTATTTTGCGTTTAATTTTTATTATGTTATGAACAACATCAAACAAATGACTAAACATTTTTCGCAAAACAACTTCAATTTTTTTGACACCTAAACACCTAAAATTCGATATTTCTTTTAACTTGAAATTTTCGAACACATGGTAACAATGTTTCAATACAAACTTCAAAAACAACACAGTTTTCAAACTAATCACAACTCAAACCTATCTTTCTTTAAAACCACCAATTTTTCTAAAATGACAGAATGAGGTTTAGCTACATTTTACTCAAGGAGCATGCCAGATCCGATCAGGGCTTGTGGGTCGGGTTTGGGGTGTTTCAGGTTACGTGCAAGGAAGGATTAGCACCCTCGCAACGCCCAAAATCGGTACCAAATTGATTAATTGATGTCCTAATATTGGAAAGTTTGAAATGATTTTGAAATTCTGTTCTTTTTTCATAATTTTACATAACTTGATTGAATATTGAGATTCCCTTGTTCCGAAGGAATAGAGTATCACATCCAACACGATTAGACACGACAATCTGAATCCTTGAATTCAAGATCATCCCCAAAATTCTCCAAGCATATGTATTGAAATTTTGAAAGGGTATTTAGTTATTTGGACAAAGAAAATACCTCACCCATCACGATTGGGCACAATTTCTTCGAATTTTCAAACGCACAAATATTACCTTATTTTGAAAATTTGGACAAAATTTGAAAGGATATTCATTTATTTGGTCAAACAAAAAATCACACCCAGCACGATTGGGCACGATTTCTTCGAATTTCCAAACTCACGAATATTACCTTGTTTTGAAACTTTAAGTAAAATGATTTTAGAGCTCAAATAGTATTGAAACATGATGTTTTTGAGTGAATATAATGCTATGACATAATAACATATAATATGGAGCAATTATTTACCAATGAAATATAATGCTATTGAATCTCAAGCAACAAATAAATATAAAACGAGAATTAAAACATACATAATAACAATAATTATCAAACATTAGATCAATCATAAGCAAAATAATAAGAATAATAAAATACATACATCAACAAGATACGAAATCAATAGAATAATTTTAATACTAATTATGCAATTCTTTAAAATAAGAAACATAAAATATTTGAAGTTAAACACTTATATAATAAATAAAAATATACAAATGATATACAAATGTAATTGGAATAAATAAATACATAATTTTAAAATAAGATCTTTAAACGAGCAATTATATTGATATGAATTTAGAATAGAATATATACATAGATAGATTTAAAAGGAAATACATGCATAAAATAATATGAAATTGATATAAATTATATGTATATAAAATATATAAAATTTAAGAAAATAAACCATATATAAAGAGAAACAAATAATATCTTGCATGATTTAAAACATATAATATATAATATTAATTTTAAAAGAATAATAATTAAAAAATAAACAAATAATTAAATAAAATAATTGAAAGACCATATTGAAATCAGAACAAAATTAGAGACCTAAAAAATAATTTAAAGAAGAAATCGAAAAAGGATTAAAACTCCATGCGCGTGAATTAAAAGGGACTAAAAATGCTATTTACCCAAGCTATAAAATGCTGCATTTAAAGGAGGATTAAATTAAAAATGGCACAAACTTTTGGGCAAAATTAAAATAAAATAAAATTTAATTTGCATAAGGAATTTAAAGTGGAAGGACTTAAATAGAAAGTAACCCATTTTAATAAAACACGTGGATCGTATGGACATCGAGTCGGGTCAAAACGAGTCATCCTATACGACGTCGTTTTGGAGTCACTTAATCAGACATCAAATGATGTCGTTTCGTTCGATTTAAAAGGTTAATAAAACCTAAAAACTAATCAGAGACTCGGTCTCCCTCTTTTCTTCTTCTAAAATCTAAACCCTAGCCACTTAAAGAACAAAATCCAGTTTTCTCCTGATCCTCCCCATAATCAACCGATTCCCAAAACCAGACCCTTCGACTGCCATGCTTCAGAAATCAGCGATGGCCATGGTTAAAGGCTAAATATAGCCCCTCTGCACGCATGCGCGAAAGTGTTTTCGCACTCTTGCACCTGGACTCCTCCTAACTTCGATTTCGACGAAGCGGAAAAGAAATCGACGGCGGTGTTAAACAGGTAGGCGTTCCTTCCCTTATTGTTTTTCGTATGCAATAGATTAGAAAAAGAAACGAAAAGAAAATGAATAGCCAGTTGAATCAAAAAATGAAAAAAAAGAAAAAAATGAAATCAAACAAGAACACCTTTTTTTATTATGATTTCTGTATTTTTTTCGTATCCTGTATTCTATATTTGAAAATCATGAAGAAGATACAATAGCTTGATTTCGGACCTTTTAAAGGCTAAAAAAATACAACTGCCTCTTTTTCTTGCTATTTGTTTGCTGTCGTTTATCCTTATTTTCGCAGGTAAAGTGGCCAGCTGTGGCAATACGGAGGCATGGACGTGGCACGAACGGAGGTTGTGCGCTGGAGGTTGCGGTGCGCATAGGGAGAAGGCTGCTTGCGGCGCTGTTGGGAGCCTTAGGGTTTTCTGCTGGCTGTTTTTACTTTGGGCTTAGTGGGTTGTGATTGTTTGGGCTGTTTGGGTGATGGGTCACTGATTTAGTATATTTTGGGTCCTAAATTGGGTTTTAAATGTAAATGGGCTATGGACACTTTAATGGACTTTTATAATGTAACACCCCAAACCCGGCCCATGCATTAAGTCCGGATTTTGGCATTCCACACAAAACGAATGTATGTTTAATCATCAACGATGTAAGATTTCAAATCTTCAAAACGATTTTAGAGAATGAGTTTATCAAAATCGAGGTTTATTAGAAATCAATGATTTGTAAGCTCAAGAGTTTATCAATTGTTTATTTTAGAGTAAGAACCGATTAAAATTTAAATTGATTGGTTGAAATATTTTGTAAAAGAGTTTTCAAAGGAATTCCTACGCTTTTAGTAATATTTAAGAAAAATTATATTTTATACGAAAGTTTAAGAAAACATTTATAAAAATTAAAACAATTCAATTTAAAACATATTAAAACCATCCATAAAATAAAATCCAAGAAAATAATACCGAGGCCTTATTACATCATAATTGAAATAGTACTTAAATAACTAAAGAAAATAAAAGTTTATATAGACCACCATTTTTAGTATGGCCTCCACACGAAGTCATCTCCGGCCCAAGCCTCCCTCAATTATTATTACCTGAGAAAGGTAAGAAAAATGGGGTGAGTTACTTATAACTCAATGTGTAACCCATTTACCGTGTTCACTGGGCCATAACCATTAAGCATTCAATTGGGCTTGAGCCCCTTTACAAACTAATATATAAATCAAATATAAAAATAATGCATGTGATATGCAATTCCCAACCAAGCCTAATTTCCATCCGCTACACACCACCCGTACCAACCAACACACCTGTTGTAACATCCTAAAAAGGGCCTATGCATTTTGGCCTAATTGTACAAAAAGACATATTTTATGTGTTTTGGAATAAATTTGGAATAATTTTGGAAACCTGAGAATGTATGGAAATGTTACGTTGAAAATAGGAAAATGACCATTTTTGGAAACCTAAGCAAATTAGGAAAGTGAACATTTTGGAAACCTAAGTAAATTAGAAAAGTGAACATTTTGGAAACTAAGCTAAAAGAGGAAAGTAAACATTTTGGAAACTAAGCCAAAAGAGGAAAGTAAACATTTTGGAAACTAAGCTAAAAGAGGAAACTAAACATTTTGGAAACCTAGGAAATGTCAAGTTACAGAGCCGCGCGAAAATTTTTGGAAACTTAAAAATGACCCCGAAATGTCGAATTTTAAAGTTCAAAGGGGAACTTAGGGCCAGGTGACCCTAAAATAAAAAGCACATGAAATTTGACCCAAAAACGGACTTGGAAAAGTGGCCTGAAGATGCCACTTAGGGCCTCAGGAAATGGTCCACATGCAAGGGGTGTTGGGCCTAAGTTCGAGTCACCTAGGAAGCAAATAAAAGAAGTTTTATTTTGAAACACCCCACACCCGGCCCACGAGAATGGACCGGATCTGGTATGTTCCTAAAGTAAACCGGTTTCAAACATTTCTCGTTACTTAGAGAAAATTTGTAAATTTTTAGAAAAACTATTGTTTTGAGTTGGGCTTAGGTTGTAAACCCATTTATTTAATTTTGTAAGCCCATTTAATTAAACACAACCAATAAAGTTCTTAGCATGAAACTTAACAATAATGTAAAAACAAAGAATAATCCATCGGGCCTTATGGCCTTATTACATCAAATACACCCAAAATAAAATTAAAGAGGTATTAAAATCAAATAATGTCCAAATTTCGAATAAATTCTTCAAGTGATGCATGGCCTCCTCATGGTCTACCTGGGTCATTCAAAATCACGCTCATCGCTGAAAAATAATTCCCACAATGGGGTGAGTCAATGAGACTCAATGTGCACACAATACTATCAATCAATAATTCAGGCATTCACGTTTAAATCATCAAGTCCATATAATAATAGAATTCATGATGCAACCCAACCCAAACCTATAAGCCATCCGCTACTCTCCACCAGTACCAACCGCACACCGTAGGGACTACTAAGTCGACCCTCCATCCGCTACTCTCCACGTTGTGTCATTAGACACTATTGTAACCGTTACCAAAATTTCGCAATGTGACCATAGTCGACATATTTCGTTGGTGAGACCAAGTCAACACCTAAATTTCGCAATGTGACCGTAGTCAACATATTTCAGTTGGTGAGACCAAGTCAACACTGCTTCTCCCCTTTCACATAAATCCAAATGCCCAAAACATGTATATATATATATATAGCATAATTTAATTTCATGTTCATATTCATATATTCGCATGTTATTAAAATAACATTTTATTCACAATCCTATCGGAGTAGGAAACGTGCCTTGGTACTTTTTGTCACATGTGTGATAATAGCCACATTCATATTATTATTCATATCGTATATTAAAATATTTAACCATAATATATCGAAGAATAGTAAGGTACACACACGATTGGCTTAATAGATTCCTTGAAATCCAAGAACAATCTACCGATCTAGATCTTTATCTCCTATATTCGCCAATTATTAAAACATATTAACAAACCTATTTGGCTTAAAACCAAATCCTAGTAGGATTTGTATTATTTACCTTGTTGCCGAATTGGATGATTGTAAATCAAATCTAAAATTACTAGTATCCTTTTCCTTGAAATCGGCTAATACTAAATCATGTAACCATGTGAGTTTCCGGCTTTTGAAATAATGAAAAATAATTCCAAATACCAAAATTAAGCCTTGGCCGAATATCACTTACCATACAAATTCCAAATCTGAAGAGAATTCCTTGCCCTATATGTACTGTCGAAATTTTCATGTTAGATCTAATCTAACATATACATCATAACCTTTAATCGAATAAATTATCTTACCTTGGATCCTTAGATTTCCGAAGATTCCTCCTTGTATTCGACGGTTGTAAAAGATCCTTAAGGCCTTGACCGATTGCTTCCTTGCCTAGAGTTTGTGGTTTGGCTATGGAGATTTAATCAGGGATCAAAAGAAAAGGTTTTGGCTTGACAGATGAAGAAAAGAGAAAAGAAAAGATAGAAAGAAAATTCGGCGGAGGGAGAGAGCAAAGGATTTTGGCTACTTGGAAAGATGAGAGAAAAAGACCTTGGGTTCTCCTTTTATAGCCAAATTTGCTAGGCCAAGAGTCCTTGACTTGGCCACCACTCTCCTTAAGATAATATTATCTCTTATTATTCACATATTTATGTGAATAAAACTCCTTTATTTATCTCTTATTATTCACATATTTATGTGGATAAAACTCCTTTATTTATCTCTTATTATTCAAATATTTATGTGAATAAAACTCCTTTATTTATCTCTTATTATTCACATATTTATGTGAATAAAACTCTTCCTTTTCTAGAAACCCATGCCGTCCACCTCACTTACGGAAGCAAAAATAAAGCCTTCATTATTTGCTTCTGGATGACTAAACTCAGCCCAAAACCTCTTGTATTTGGGCCATTTCCTAAGACCTTAGGTGGCATCTTGAGCCACATTTCCAAGTTCGTTATTGGGGCAAATGTCATGTCTTGTATATTTTAGGGTCACTTGGCCCTAAGTTCCCTTTGGCTCTGAAATTCGACATTCGGGGTCATTTTAAGTTTCCTAAAATTTTCGCTGACTCTGTATTTTCGTGTTTCCAAAAATGTTTAGGTTTCCAAAATGTTTAGGTTTCCAAAATGTTCGAGTTTCCAAAATGTTCGTGTTTCCAAAATGTTCAAGTTTCCAAAATGTTCGTGTTTCCAAAATGCTCAAGTTTCCAAAATGTTCAAGTTTCCTATTTTGGCTTGGTTTCCAAAATGTTCACTTTCCTAATTTACTTAGGTTTCCAAAATGTTCACTTTACAAAAATGTCTAAGTTTCCAAAAGTGTTCATTTCCATTTCCATTTCCATTTCCATTTCTATCTTCATTTTCATTTCCATTTTCCTTTCCATTTTCATGCATTTCTAGATTTCCAAAAGTATCAAAAATTTATTCATAGTACTTGAAACTTGTCATTTCATACAATTAAACTGGAAATGCATAGGCCCTATTCAGGATGTTACATATTTTGCCTCCATGAGCAGAGAGTTGGACGGCACAAGGAATCTAGAAAGAGGAGTTTTATTTTCTTTGGAATTTCGGCTAATTAGGAGATAATTGTTGGAATTTAATTAAGTAAAATTTTATCACATAAGAAGAGTTGGCCGATTGAGGGATTCTAAGCCTAGTAGTTAAGGCCAAAGAGGGAAAATAAGGGCCATACTTCATTCTTTTCTCTTCAAGAGAACCCCTTGCCAAAAATTCTCTAGCCAAATAGCACCAATCTCTTCTTCTCTCTTTAGCCGAATTCTCTCTGTCAAAACTCTCTACTTTTCTTTTCTTTTCTTCTACTATCCCTTCACAAAAGCTGAAACTTTGTGATCCATAAAAGTGCCATAGCTGAATAGTATAAAGGATCATCCGAGATTTGAAAACGAGGTAAGTACATCTATGTACATTCGGCCAAAAAGGTCTCTTCCATACTTGAATGATAGATCAGATCTAACATGTGATTTTGGCAGGAACCTAAACTAAAAGATCAATTTCAGGATTTGAGAACTCCAAGGTAAGTGTGTTCATATATTCGGCCAAGGCCAAATCTTAGGTATTTAGATCAAATTAATCAAAAACTAACCGATTCATGGATTTAGGATTTGGCCGATTTCAAGGAAGAGGAAGGTGAAGTTTTTGGGATTTAAAATCCATAAGGTAAGTACCTAAAAGTATTCGGCCAAGGCTTGTATGATTACATAGATCGGTTCTTTAATTATTAAAAAGCCAAAAACTAACCCATATTGAGAATCAGGGTTGGCCGAATATCAGGTGAAGGAAAACCAAGTTTTTGGGATTTGAATAAACATCAAATCGGCATCAAAGGTAAGTCTTTTTACAAATCCTACTAGGATTTGGATATCATAGCCAAATAGAATTTATGCTAAGTAATAAATGATAAATCAAATGTAGGGACTAAGGATCTAAACATTAGATCTAGCTTTTCGGAATCTCAAGGAATCGCTAAACAAATCATGTGTGTACCCCACACTAATCTTAATAGATTTATGGCTTAAATATGATATATATGTTAATATGAAAGTGTAAGAATGTGGCTAATGTAACACCCTAAAAATCTGAGTATTTAAATTGCATGAATTGGTGTTTAGATTTTTTAGGAAAATCTCTTATTTTTATTTTAGTGCTTATTGAAGTCCTAGAGAGGTAAAGCATAATTTGAAGAAAGAATAAAATTTATTAATTGAGAATTTATTGAAGTGAAACAAAGGTGATTAAGACTTAAGCTAAATTATGTGCTAAGAGTGTCATAAAATGAGCATATGGCATGGTGGAGTTGGCGCATGGGTTCTAGTAAGAGGAAGAGGTTCGAATCCTTGTATAGCACCTAAATGAATTTTTGTTTTAATTTTCGCTCATAACTAAGAAGTGTCGGCAAGGATCATATAAGGAAGGTGTTGACCATGTTATTTTTGGTTAGTGTATCAATGGATTAAGGAAACAACTAACTTATGGCATGGAATCAAAGGTTTAAGGAAAGATAGGGGAACATAAGGCACTTATCAAGGGAAAATTTGGAAAGAAATCATGGCCAATTGACCATGTGCTGGGCGGCAACATTGGTTTAGGGAAGGAGCCAAATTTTTGTTAGTTTGGCTAAAATCTCATTCTTTTCTCTTTGGCCATTCTTTACACATTGTGCAGATTTTTCTTTGTTTTCTCCTCTCAAACTCTCATCTTGGCGAATAGGGCATTAGTAAAGCTCAAATTTTGTGACCATTTGGTTATTCCTTTTGCTTATCTCGTTAGCCAATTCTTTGTGCCTTTTCTTCTTGTCGAAAATCATCTATACCAAAAAGAATCATCTTTTTCTTTTCTTTTGCCATGGCCGAATATACCAGACCTAAAGTTCATTTTTTCTTTTCTTCTCTTCTCTTTGAAATCAAGCAACAACATCACCATCATCCTTTCGTTTTATATTATTTCTTTTCAATCGAAATTCTCTCCATCTTCACTCTCTTGGCGAATGCTATTGTGCCTATAAACTAAATATTTTTCTTCTTTTCCTTGATCATACATAGCGAACTCTTCATCATTTAGACACCATTCTCAATCCTTTCCTTTCGTAGTGGAAAATAGGTAAGGGTTCTTTTCCATTTTCGATTTATTAAGGTACTTTGGCGAATAGTAATGGTGAATTGAAGGACTTTTGGATTGATATAACGTTCATTCTAATAACGTCTCTTTCGTTATTATGTAGTGCAATAACGGAGATCGAACTCAAGTGATCGGAGAATTGTAGAAACGTTGGAAGCGTTTTATTTTGGTAAGGAAATCAAATCTCTTTAAAACCTCTAGTATTATTTGATATCATTTTAGATCTAACTAAATTCCATTGGATCTTGAAGATCATCAAAATAGGGAAGAAAAGGCGGTGGTTAGTCACGTGAAGAGGCGGATCCGTAAATCCCCATTCAAGCGAAGAGCGGTTTCGGCGATCAGGATTTTCCACCGGGTTGCGGGCCATCTTCCGAAGGAAGTCCATTATTCAGTAGTACGAACTTAGAACTGTATATCGTTGGTGGATTCTCGGCTAGTGAATCAATAAGCGAGGAAAAGCGAAAATCAAGTGATTCAAAATCAAGAGGGTAAGATTTTGGATCTATTATCGATTAAGATTATTTTTACTGAATTAGTTGTCTAACGGATCAAAATATGTTTTAGGTCTTAGAGGCGAGAAGGATTAGTACTTTCGGTAGCGAGGTGTGTAACTTCACACTCATTATTTTCTCGGTTGGATGTCAATTTCGGTATGAAGTAAATCGTAAAAGCGGTTAGATCGGTAAAACGTAAATATTGATATTTTGACGAAAATACGTAAAACGTCTAAATCGTAAAAATTACTTAAAACGCCTCGAGAAAATTTTCGTTAATATGTAAATTGGATGTTTAGTTAAATTGGGCCAAAATACTCTAGTTCGTTAAATTGGGCCAAAATACTCTAGTTCGATAAATTGGGCCAAAATACTCTAGTTAGTTAAATTGGGCCAAAATACTCTAGTTCGATAAATTGGGCCAAAATACTCTAGTTCGTTAAATTGGGCCAAAATACTCTAGTTCGTTAAAATTTAGCCAAAACACTCTAGTTAGGTAAATGGGCCAAAGCCCACTAAAGCGCTAAATAAACAAATTGCTATAATTATGGGTCAAATGAAATGTTATTGATTAACCCACCATGTTATGTATTGTTAATAAATTTTATATTTTAAAGTACATGTATAATTGCATGGGTGGGATATATGAAGAGAAGAATGGCGATTGCCACAATATCGGCTTATTGCCTCTAGTTCTATGGCTCTTCACAATATAAACTTATTGCCTCTAGTTCGGTGGCTTCACCACAATATCGACTTATTGCCTCTAGTTCGGTGGCTATGCCACAATTATAAAAAGGCTTAATGCCTACGATTGGTGTGATGGCGGGGTGGGTTCACTTGATCCCCACAGGTGTGTGATGGTTGATGCAGGGGTGTTAGCGGATGGATATTAGGTATGGGTTGGGAATTTCATTTTACATGCATTATTAATTGTTTTAATTCATGATATATTGTTGAATTCTGAATTGGGCTCAAGCCCAGCATTATGTCCTGATAATCTGGCCCAATAATGGTGGTAGGTGAGTTACACACTGAGTTCTAAGTAACTCACCCCCTTTAAATTCTTTCCATCTCAGGTAATGGAAATTGATGTGGACTTGGGCGAGGATGACTTCGTGGAGGCCATCTTTGCGAGAGAGGTTATTTAAACTCGAACTTTTAATAAATATTTTTTACTATTATGGATTATTGTAATAAGGGCCTCTATAAATAACTTATGGATTTTATGTGTGTTTGGGTTTTAAACTAAACTTTGGACTTTTTAATTAAAGGTTGTGATTTTATGATGCTCTATTAAAATAAATTTGGGTTTTAAGTATATGGAAATTTTTTTATATTCAATTCATTAACAAACTATTTAAAAGTTTTGATAATACAATGATTTTCAACTAATGTTTTCAAATATTATCAAATTCAAATACTCTTCTATTTATTTTAAAACCTGAAATTTATATTGAAGTTTTCAACTTATTGCAAATTTAAAGATAACTCGATTCATGTGACAAACCAAATCTAGTCTCAACGCATAGACCGGGTTTGGGGTGTTACATTTAGTGGTATCAGAGCCCAGTTTCAAAAACTCGGCTGTGGTTTGGGTTCAAAAATAATTTCTGTATGAAAACGCTCAATGATATTTTTAAAGATCAGTATGGCACCACAAGCATCCGGCAACAAGTCAAGTAAGTATTATTGCTTAATGATTACTATGATATGATCATAGGAACACTCTAGAACTTCTAGTTTTAGGCGTGAAAAAGCAGAGAGATTGAGACTATAGGATATGTTGCGAAAAACAACTTTATATCTCAAATCTCATAAAATATCGTTAATAAACACCGAAACAAAATTTTGATTCATAAAACTTGTAATCGATAAACGAACAAGCTATCATGAGCACTAGAGGGCGTGGTCGTGGGCGCAGTGATAGAGCGTGGCGTGGTAGAGGCCGAGGTGCTACAATCAAGTACCAAATCATATGCAGTGGGCGCACTGCGTCAATTGAAAGTGAGACCGGACCACGCGATCACATGGAAGAAGATCATGCATTGACTCAAGCAATGCTACGAGTCTTGGAAAGGGTCATTGGAACTAGAATTGGGCCAACAACTCGTGGGTCAATTTCAGAGCGACTTAAGGCGAATAATGCGAAGTTTTCGGAGGTGTCACCGTGTAGCTCGAATGTGGCGAATCTTGGCTCGAAGGCGTGGAGCGGATTATGGATGATATGGAATGCACTACCGAGCAAAAACCGAGATGAGCTGTATCCTTATTGAGAGATGAGGCGTGTCGGTGGTGGCTCACTTTGTTCGAGAAAACACTGCCGCAGCGATTAATCGGGAATTCTTTAAAGGCGCCTTCAAGGAAAATCGTCGGACGAGCTATGTAGGCGCTTCGAAGGAAGGAATTTCGAATCTTGTCCAAGGAAGTAAGGCCAATGGCAGCATATGAAGTCGAGTTTTACGTCTGAGCCGTTATGCGGGACAATTGTAGCAGATCATGAGCGTTGTGTATGTTTCGAGGATGGACTTAATGATGAGTGAGGGTTACGATTGCTCATGACAAGTTAGAAATTTTTCCACTCTGGTGGAGAAGGCCAAAATAGCCGAAGAGGCTAAGAACTCAGAACGACAGAACCGAGAAAGATCCCGAAACAAGAGAGAGACACAGCAGTCTGGTTCTTCCAAGAGATTTCAGAAGAAACCCCGGAATGATGAATCAGTTCAAGGCAGAACCCCGGTAGCAAATAATCGAAGTCGAGATTGCACTGAGTGTGGGAAGAGACATTTTGGGGAATGTTGGAGGAAAACGGGCGCATGTTACAAATGCGGTTCAATGGAACATCGGTACAAAGTTGTCCTCGACGAATGGATACGACTCAAGAAGTCCGTAATAATGATGCATCGGTCGGAGGTAATCGGCACCACCAGGAGGGCGTGGACCAGGTCGTGGTGGTAATGGGGCTGAGTCGTGGTCAAGGTGCACCGGGTCGAGGCAATGGTAATAGAGGAAATGCGGATGCAAGACGGCTGGGTGGTCTATGCAGGTTAGACGCGAGGACGGCAATGCACCAGATGTGATAACCGGTACGTTCTTCATTTTTGATGTACCTGTTATTGCCTTAATAGATATTGGCTCTACTCATTCATATGTATCTAGTGCCATATCTGGAAATCAATTTAGAATCAAATTATCGAAAATGAGATGATAGTAATCATCCTTTAGGACGATCGGTGATAGTTAATAAAATATTTAAGGGCGTGCCCTTAAAAATCCAAGAGGAAGTATTCTTAGCAAATTTGATGGAACTACCTTTCGTGAGTTCGATCTTATTCAGGCATGGATTGGTTGGTCAAACATCGGCGCAATTGGATTGTCTTTGAAAAACGAATGTCGATGGGACCTCGGATGATAAGGAAGTCATAATGATTGGTGAGCGAAAGAACTATCGGCAAATGTGGTATCTGCATTAAAAGTGAGAAGTTGGTGCGGAAAGGATATGGAGCATTCCTAGCCTTTATCGTGCTTTGGATGCCAAAGAATTATCCGTGAATGATGTGAGGACGGTGAAGGAATTTCCGATGTATTTCGAAGAACTTCCGGTATACCTCGGATCGGAAGTAGAATTTGGCATTGAGCTTTTGCACAGGACGACTCAAAGGTCCATTGCTCCTATAGAATGGCGCGAAGGAGTTGGTGAGCTCAAAGCTCAAATTCAAGAATTGCTTTGGATCGGGATTCATTCGACCAAGTGTGTCTCCGTGGGGAGCACCAGTCTTGTTCGTCAAGAAGAAGGATGGATCGATGCGTATGTGCATTGACTACAGACAGTTGAATAAATTGACGATCAAGAATCGGTATCCTCTCTAGAAATTGACGACTGTTTGATCAATTAAAAGGAGCCTCGATTTTCTCCAAAATTGATTTAAGGTCGGGTTATCACCAACTTAGGGTGAAAGAAGCGGACATTTATAAGGCGGCATTTTGGACACGTTACGGACACTATGAGTTTGTAGTGATGCCGTTTGGATTAACCAATGCACCAGTGCATTTATGGACATGATGAACCAAGTCTTTCAACCATATTTAGACCGGTTTGTGGTAGTGTTCATAGATGATATATTGGTTTATTCGAGAAATGAGGAGGAACATGACCAAAGATTTGCGGATAGTATTACAATTACTTCGTGATAAGCAATTGTATGCCAAATTTGGTAAATGCAATTTTGGCTAAAGGAGGTGACTTTCCTTGGTCATGTAGTATCGGTAGGAGGAATAAGGGTGGATCCTCGGAAAATTGAGGCTATTACGGATTGGAAACCACCAACATCGATGGTGAAATTCAAGTTTCTTGGTCCATTTGGATACTATAGGCGTTTTGTAGAGGGTTTTCATTGATTGCTGCACCCTAACTAAACTATTGCGAAAGGGAGCTCGTATATCTGGTAAAAGCAAGAAGAGAGTTTTGAGAAATTGAAGAAGATCTGACGAAGCTCCAGTTTAATTCAACCAGAGGCGGAAAAAGAATTCACTATTTATTGTGATCGTCTCACACGGGTGCAGGTTGTGTATTGATGCAAAATGGAAAAGTGGTGGCCTATGCTTCTCGTCAATTGAGACCACACGAAGTAAACTACCCTACTCATGATTTGGAGTTAGGCTGTTGTCTTTGCTCTAAAGATTTGGAGGCACTATCTCTATGGTGAGAAGTCCATAATCTACACGGATCACAAAAGTCTTAAATACCTCCTTACCCGAAGGAATTGAATTTAAGACAAAGAAGATGGGTAGAATTGTTAAAGGATTACGATTTCTCCATCGAATACCATCCCGGAAAGGCTAACGTGGTAGTGCGTGGCGTTAAGTCGTAAGGCGGTATCTCTGAATTAAGAGCTTTGTTTGCCCATTTGAGTCTCAGATGAGGATGGGAGTTTGTTAGCGAACTTGGTGAAACCTCGTGGCTGGAACAAATCAAGGAAAAGCAGACATCGGGCGAGAAGTTGGGACCTTCTTGCGACAAGTTGAAAATGGTGAAATTGAGGATTTTGGAATAAACACGGAGGGTGTGTTGTGCTTTCGAGGAGAGTATGCATGCCTAAGGATCTAGATTTGAGGCAATCGATTCTCGGAGGCGCATGGTAGCCCTTATGCTATGTATCCGGAGGAAATAAGATGTATCGAGATCTCCGTGAACAGTATTGGTGGCCAGGGTTGAAGCGTGAGATTACAGAGTTTGTGGGAAAATGTTTGACTTGTCAGCAAGTGAAGGCAGAACATCAATTACCGTCTGGATTGTTACAACCGATAAATATTCCTCTTTGGAAATGGGAGCGGATAACTATGGATTTTGTTAGTGGGTTACCGTTAACACCTACTAAGAAAAATTCCGTTTGGGTAATTGTTGATCGGTTGTGAAGATCGCTCATTTCTTGCCAATTCGTCACGGATTATTCATTGCGAAGTTAGGCGAAACTTTACGATCCGAAATTGTGAGGTTGCATGGGGTACCGATATCTATTATATCGGATAGGGACCCTAGGTTTACATCACGATTCGAAAGCTCTGCATGAAGCCTTGGGGACGGTTGAATTTCATCGGTTTTCATCCTCAATCGATGGTCGATCGGAGAGAGTAATTGAGATATTGGAAGATATGTTAAGAGGATGTGTAATCGACTTGAGGGTAGTTGGAAGGATTATCTACCCTTTGGCGAAATTTGCGTATAACAACATGCTATCGATCTAGCATTGGATGGCACCTTACGAGGCATTGTATGGTCGTAAGTGTCGCTCTCCTATTTGTTGGACTGAGTTGGGCGAAAAGCAGATGTTAGGTCTGAGATGATATCCGAGACAGAGGATAAGGTAAAAGTTATTGAGCACGGTTGAAAGAAGCCTCGGATGAGGCGAAGTCGACGCGGATCCGAAGCGAAGGGACATCGAGTATAGTGTGGGAGATCGGGTTTTCTTGAAGGTATCTCCTTGGAAAAAGATCTTTAGATTCGGAAGGAAGGGCAAGCTAAGTCCTAGATATATTGGACCTTATCGTGTCTTTGAAGCGTGTTGGTCGATGGCATATCGATTGAGTTACCTCCGGAGTTAGATCAAATTCACAATGTCTTTCATGTTTCCATGTTGAGGCGTTATAGATCGGATCCTTTGCACATTGTAAGGTGAAAGAATTGGAGTGAATTGATTTGTCCTTTGAAGAAGAACCATTGGAAATCCTAGAACGAGATGTCAAGGTATTAAGGAAGAAAACCGTGCCGTTGGTCAAAGTTCTATGGCGTAACCACGGAGTGGAAGAAGCTACGTGGGAGCCAGAGGATGCAATTCGGCAACAATACCCTCACCTTTTTCAACCAGGTAAATTTCAAGGACGAAATTTTCTTTAAGGAGGGTAGAGTTGTAACACCCTAAAAATCCGAGTATTTAAATTGCATGAATTGGTGTTTAGATTTTTTTTAGGAAAAATCTCTTATTTTTATTTTAGTGCTTATTGAAGTCCTAGAGAGGGTAAAGTATAATTTGAAGAAAGAATAAAATTTATTAATTGAGAATTTATTGAAGTGAAACAAAGGTGATTAAGACTTAAGCTAAATTATGTGCTAAGAGTGTCATAAAATGAGCATATGGCATGGTGGAGTTGGCGCATGGGTTCTAGTAAGAGGAAGAGGTTCGAATCCTTGTATAGCACCTAAATGAATTTTTGTTTTTAATTTTCGCTCATAACTAAGAAGTGTCGGCAAGGATCATATAAGGAAGGTGTTGACCATGTTATTTTTGGTTAGTGTATCAATGGATTAAGGAAACAACTAACTTATGGCATGGAATCAAAGGTTTAAGGAAAGATAGGGGAACATAAGGCACTTATCAAGGGAAAATTTGGAAAGAAATCATGGCCAATTGACCATGTGCTTGGGCGGCAACATTGGTTTAGGGAAGGAGCCAAATTTTTGTTAGTTTGGCTAAAATCTCATTCTTTTCTCTTTGGCCATTCTTTACACATTGTGCAGATTTTTCTTTGTTTTCTCCTCTCAAACTCTCATCTTGGCGAATAGGGCATTAGTAAAGCTCAAATTTTGTGACCATTTGGTTATTCCTTTTGCTTATCTCGTTAGCCAATTCTTTGTGCCTTTTCTTCTTGTGTCAAATCATCTATACCAAAAGAATCATCTTTTTCTTTTCTTTTGCCATGGCCGAATATACCAAAGCACCTAAAGTTCATTTTTTCTTTTCTTCTCTTCTCTTTGAAATCAAGCAACAACATCACCATCATCCTTTCGTTTTATATTATTTCTTTTCAATCGAAATTCTCTCCATCTTCACTCTCTTGGCGAATGCTATTGTGCCTATAAACTAAATATTTTCTTCTTTTCCTTGATCATACATAGCGAACCCTTCATCATTTAGACACCATTCTCAATCCTTTCCTTTCGATCGTGTGGAAAATAGGTAAGGGTTCTTTTCCATTCGATTTATTAAGGTACTTTGGCGAATAGTAATGGTGAATTGAAGGACTTTTTGGATTGATATAACGTTCATTCTAATAACGTCTCTTTCGTTATTATGTAGTGCAATAACGGAGATCGAACTCAAGTGATCGGAGAATTGTAGAAACGTTGGAAAGCGTTTTATTTTGTAAGGAAATCAAATCTCTTTAAAACCTCTAGTATTATTTGATATCATTTTAGATCTAACTAAATTCCATTGGATCTTGAAGACTGTCAAAATAGGGAAGAAAAGGGCGGTGGTTAGTCACGTTAAGAGGGGCGGATCCGTAAATCCCCCATTCAAGCGAAGAAGCGGTTTTGCGATCCGGGATTTTCCACCGGGTTACGGGCCATCTTCCGAAGGAAGTCCATTATTCGAAGTAGTACGAACTTCCGAGCCGTTATACGTTGGTGGATTCTCGGCGGCTAGTGAATCAATAAACGAGGAAAAGCCGAAAATCGAAGTGATTCAAAATCAAGAGGGTAAGATTTTGGATCTATTATCGATTAAGATTATTTTCTGAATTAGTTGTCTAACGGATCAAAATATGTTTTAGGTGCTTAGGAGCGAGAAGGATTAGTACTTTTCGGTAGCGAGGTGTGTAACTTCACACTCATTATTTTCTCGGTTGGATGTCAATTTCGGTATGAAGTAAATCGTAAAAGCAGTTAGATCGGTAAAACGTAAATATTGATATTTTGGCGAAAATACGTAAAAGCGTCTAAATCGTAAAAATTACGAAAACGCCTACGAGAAAATTTTCGTTAATATGTAAATTGGATGTTTAGTTAAATTGGGCCAAAATACTCTAGTTAGTTAAATTGGGCCAAAATACTCTAGTTCGATAAATTGGGCCAAAATACTCTAGTTAGTTAAATTGGGCCAAAATACTCTAGTTCGATAAATTGGGCCAAAATACTCTAGTTAGTTAAATTGGGCCAAAATACTCTAGTTCGATAAATTGGGCCAAAATACTCTAGTTCGTTAAATTGGGCCAAAATACTCTAGTTCGTTAAAATTTAGCCAAAACACTCTAGTTCGGTAAATGGGCCAAAGCCCACTAAACTGCTAAATAAACAAATTGCTATAATTATGGGTCAAATGAAATGTTATTGATTAACCCACCATGTTATGTATTGTTAATAAATTTTATATTTTAAAGTACATGTATAATTGCATGGGTGGGATATATGAAGAGAAGAATGGCCGTTGCCACAATATCTTTATTGCCTCTAGTTCGGTGGCTCGCCACAATATCGACTTATTGCCTCTAGTTAAATTGGCTATGCCACAACTATAAAAAGGCTTAATGCCTCGATTGGTGTGATGGCGGGGTGGGTTGACTTGATCCCCACAGGTGTGATGGTTGATGCAGGGGTGTTAGCGGATGGATATTAGGTATGGGTTGGGAATTTCATTTTACATGCATTATTAATTGTTTTAATTCATGATATATTGTTGAATTACGAATTGGGCTCAAGCCCGACATTATGTCTGATAATCGGCCCAATAATGGTGGTAGGTGAGTTACACTTTGAGTTCTAAGTAACTCACCCCTTTAAATTCTTTCCATCTCGTAATGGAAATTGATGTGGACTTGGGCGAGGATGACTTCGTGGAGGCCATCTTTGCGAGAGAGGGTTATTTAAACTCTGAACTTTTAATAAATATTTTTTACTATTATGGATTATTGTAACAAGGGCCTCTATAAATAACTTATGGATTTTATGTGTGTTTGGGTTTTAAACTAAACTTTGGACTTTTTAATTAAGGGCTGTGATTTTATGATGCTTTATTAAAATAAATTTGGGTTTTAAGTATATGGAAATTTTTTTATATTCAATTCATTAACAAACTATTTAAAAGTTTTGATAATACAATGATTTTCAACTAATGTTTTCAAATATTATCAAATTCAAATACTCTTCTATTTATTTTAAAACACGAAATTTATATTGAAGTTTTCAACTTATTGCAAATTTAAAGATAACTCGATTCATGTGACAAACCAAATCTAGTCTCAACGCATAGACCGGTTTGGGGTGTTACAACTAAAAGTACCATATTATGGTACAAAGTACTCAGTGCGTTTTCCTACTCCTACTAGGATTTCAAATATGTTATATTTAACATGTGAAAAGTGATGTGAAAGTGAAATTAAATATGATATGCATGATATGTATAATTTGGGGCATTCGGTTATTTGAGAAAGGGAAGTGAATGTGATGACTTGGTCTCACTAAGTGAAACGTGATGACTTGGTCTCACTAAGAATATGTGATGACTTGGTCACATTAAGTGAATGTGGTAACTACGGTTACATTATCTAAATGTGGTGTCTCATGACACAAATATCAGTGGCTATGCCACAATATTTTAAGTGGGCAATGAGCACGTCGACCGCAATGATCGCCTTCGATGGTGTGTAGCGGATGGAGGGTTGACTTAGTAGTCCCCACAATGTAGCGGTTGATACGGTGGAGTGTAGCGGATGGCATATAGGTTTGGGTTCTGGTTTGCATCATTATCTTGATTTTTTATATGAATATGATATGTATGGTGTGCCTATTTCTATTATGTTTTGATGTTGGTTACACATTGAGTCTATCGACTCACCCGTTGTGGGAACATGTTTGGTGATGAGCAAGAATGGATCGAGACTACGAGAACTTGTGGTGGCCATGTTCACTTGAAGTTTAATTTAATTTGAATCTTTATTTTATTTTAAGTAATCGTACAATTTTATTTTGGGTTTCGCTTTTATGTAATAAGGCCATCGTGGCGATTTTTTTTTTCTCGCTTTAATTACTATGTTATGAATTTAGGGCTTTATAAAGAATAAGCCCATTTAATTTAAAATAAATTAAACATTTTGTCACTTGAAACAAATGGGTTTTTGATATAAAATAAATTTGTTTTCAACTCGAGCCCAACCCACAACAAACTATCTTCCAAAACACACAGTTTTCAAAGTATTCGAATGAATTTGAACCGAGTTACTTCGAGGGACATACCAGATCCGGTCCATTCTCGTGGGCCGGGTGTGAGGTGTTTCACCTGTGGGGATCAAGTCAACCCACCCCGCCAACACACCAATAGCAGGCATTAAGCCAATTATAATATTTGTGGCAACAGGCCATTGTGACAGAGTCACTGAACTTGATTTTGGCAACAGGGCATTTATAATATTTGTGGTAGAACCACCGATCTAGATTTTTGGCAACAGGCCATTTATAATATTTGTGGTAGAACCACCGATCTAGATTTTTGGTAACAGGCCATTCTTCTCTTCGTCAATTATCCCAACCCATGCAGTCATGTATATATATAATGCATAACAAAATATTCATAAGGTAAATTTAACAAAAAGCCCATATTACAATTTAGCAATTTGGCTCATTTAACGATCTAGCAAACTTGGCCCATTTCATCTCATATCACATTTAGCTCATATATTAATATCACTTTTGGCCCATAAAGCAACATATTTCAATTTGGCCCATAAAGCAACATATTTCAATTTGGCCCATAAAGCGACATATTTCAATTTGGCCCATAAAGGGTATTTTCGTAATTCGGTCCATAGGGACATTTCGTAATTCGACCCATTTAACACATGAGGCCTTTTCACAATTTCCACACTTGGCCAATTTATCAAAATAATCACATGGCCCAAAATATCACTTTCTTTAACAAAATAGCCCATTAAGGGAAAATCTGTAATTTTTCCACAACCTATATTCTGGTTTCATGCATTCACACAAAAAGTATTAATATATCGTATTTTCAAATTTTACCAAATTTACGATTATTACTCTAACGCTTATGGTATAGTATAACCCATGAGATAAGTGTGAAGTTACACACCTGATTACGGTGAGAACTATACTTTCCCGCTCGTCGATATCTAAACACGCATCACGATGGATTAGAACACTAATACTTATTTGCAAAACTATTCTTAAAAAAAATAAGTGTTCTAAACTTTTACCCTCGAAATTTTGAACAACTTCTATTTGTGGTTTCTCCCCGATTGATGATTCGTTACCCGTTGAATAACCACGAACAAACAAAGGTTCAAGAGTACGAATGACTTCAAATAATTGATTTTCGCCGGATGAGGGTCCACAACCCGGTGGAAAATCCCAGATTGCCGTAACGGTCCTTTGTTTGAATTTAGGGGGAATAGCGGAACCGCCCCTCTTCCGAACACTATTAACAACCCTTTTTGTCCCTATCTTGCTTGCCTTTAATGACAAAAGGTTATTAGTCCTAACAATATATCGAAATTTAAGACTATTGATCTTAAAGAGCGTATTTCGACTTACCTTATAATTTCGAATGATTCCCAAAAAAATCCCTAAAAACAAAACTTTCGATTATCAATCCCGATTGAATATCATTGAAAACAATAAGGGTGATCATAACATCCATAAAGGGCTTCTTTTACCTTGATAGAGATGTTCCAACTCGAATGGCTTCACGAAGTCTTCGAAAATGTGATAATTCGACCACCACTATCTCACTATAGTCCAAAATTTAAAAGAAGAAAGATTGAGAAGATTATCTATAAAGTATGGAAGTTTCGGCTATGATAAAACAAAGGAGAGAAGTGAATGGTTGAAAAGAAAATAAATAATGAGAGAAAGAGAATGAAGATAAGAGGTTTATGATTTAATTTTCAAAGATAAAAGAAAATCAAAGAGAAGAGTTTGGAACAATAGTGCATTCGGCAATGGAAAAGAAAGAAGAAAAGAAATGGTCTTTGTGTTTTGGTATTTCGAACAAAGGAGAGTAACACAAAATGATGCACTTGAGAGGTTGGCAAAATATGACCAAATGGTCAAAAAGAAAAGACAAAAAGATGAAAAACAAGGATGTTTACCCAAAGCATCAAGCACATTCGGTCAAAGAGAAAAGAAATATGAAAAGAAAAGGTGTTTTGAGAAAACAAAGAAATGACCAAAAGGAATTACCCAAAAGCTACTAACCATACCAATCCTAACACCAAAAATTCGGCCTCCTCCCTTTTGTCCCCTAAATCGTCCAAATACATGGTCAAACTTGGCCATCTTAACTTTCCAAAACATCCTCCCTTAAGAGGTACCTTATGTTCCTCCACCTTCCAAAAGTTTAGAAATTCTATCCCCAAAATCAATCAAATTCAATCCCCAAATTTATGTTTGCCATAACCTTTAGCCACCTTACCATAAAAGAACTGGTCCATCTTTACCAAGAATAGAGCTTGGCCGACACTTGCTAGGAAAAACCAAAAATAAAAGTTCACAATTATGCAAACTAGGGGATTCGAACCTCTTCCCTCAAGGTACGTCACTTAATGCCATAACCTCTTTACCAATTACTCATCTTATGCTATTTTTTTACCACTTAATTTACTTAAACTTCAAGATCACTTAATTTTTCTACAGTAAGGTACTCTTTACTAAAGTTCATTCTAATTCCAAATAAACTCAAGCCTTCTCAAGACTATATTAAGCACATAAATTAAATTATTCACAAATTAAGCACCAAAAACATGTAACATATCGATACTCATATTTTTAGGATGTTACAACTCTACTCCCTTAAAGAAAATTTCCTCCAATTTACCTGGTTAAAAGAGGTGAGGATATTGTTGCCAAATTGCGCCCTCAGGCTCCCACGTAGCTTCCTCTGCTTCGTGATTTCGCCAAAGAACCTTAACTAACGGTACAGTCTTCTTTCTTAGCACCTTAACATCGCGATCTAAGATTTTCACTGGTTCTTCCTCGAAAGACAAGTCTGACCTCAACTCCACTTCTTCTACCGGTATTATGTGAGACGGATCCGATCTATAACGCCTCAGCATAGAAATATGAAAAACACTATGAATCTGACTCAACTCCAGAGGTAAATCAAGTTGATAGGCCACTGGTCCTACACACTTCAACACACGGTACGGTCCAATGAACCTAGGGCTCAACTTGCCCTTCCTTCCAAATCTGAAAATCTTCTTCCAAGGTGAGATTTTCAAAAGACCTGATCTTCCACCACAAACTCAATATCTTTACGCTTCAGATCCACATATGACTTTGTCTATCCGAAGCTTCCTTTAACTGCGCTCAAGTCACCTTTACCTTTTCTTCCGTCTCAGATATCAATTCAGGACCCAACAATTGTCGTTCCCCCAATTCAGTCCAACAAGTAGGGGTACGACACCTACGACCATATAACACTTCATAGGGTGCCATTTGGATACTGGATTGGTAACTTTTATTATACGCGAACTCGCCAAGCAGAGAAAATCCACCAACTACCTCTCAAGTCGATCACACGACCTTGTAACATGTCTTCCAAAATCAATTACTCTTTCGATTGACCATCCGATTGAGGATGAAAAGCCGTCCTGAAGTTTAACTTTGTTCCCAATGCCTCATGTAAAGCTTTCCAAAACCGTGATGTAAACCTAGGATCCCTATCCGATATGATAGACACTGGTACCCCATGCAACCTCACGATTTCAGATACATACAGTTTAGCCAACTTCTGTAACGAGTAATCTGTACGAATTGGTAGAAAATGAGCAGTCTTCGTTAATCGATCTACTACCACCCAAACAAAATCTTTCTTAATAGGTTTTAAGGGTAACCCACTAACAAAATCCATCGTTATCCGCTCCCATTTCCATAGAGGAATCTTTATCGGTTGCAATAAACCTGATGGTAATTGATGCTCTGCCTTCACTTGTTGACAAGTCAAACACTTTCCCACAAAAGCAATAACCTTCCACTTTAACCTTGGCCACCAGTACTACTCACGAAAATCCCTATACATCTTATTTCCTCCGGGGTGCATAGCATAAGGGCTACTATGCGCCTATCGTAGAATCATTTGCCTTAAATCTGAATTTGTGGGCATACAAACTCTTTCACGAAAACACAGCACGCCATCCTTGTTCAATCCAAAGTCCCCTATTATACCACTTTCAACTTGTTACATTAAAGGACCCAACTTTTCATCTGATAACTGCTTTTCCTTGATTTGCTCCAACCACAGAGGCTTCACCTGAAGTTCCACTAGTAGACTGCCATCCTCATACAAACTGAGATAAGCAAACATTGCTCTTAACTCCGATACTACCTTACGACTCAATACGTCTACCACAACGTTAGCCTTTCCAAGATGGTACTTGATTGAGAAATCATAATCCTTTACCAGCTCCACCCATCTCCGTTGTCTCAAATTCAACTCCTTTTGGGTAAGGAGGTACTTAAGACTCTTATGCTCTGTATAAATGATTGAATTCTCACCACAGAGATAGTGCCTCCAAATCTTTAAGGCAAACACCACCGTAGCCAACTCCAAATCATGAGTAGGATAATTAACCTTGTGCGGCCTCAACTGTCAAGAAGCATAAGCCACCACTTTTCCACTTTGCATCAGTACACATCCTAAACCCGTATGTGACGCATAACAATAAACGGTAAACTCTTTTTAGCCTCAGATTGAATTAGTTCTGGCGCTTCCGTCAGAATCTTCTTTAATTTCTCGAAACTTTCTTATTGTTTATCGATCCACACATACGGTACTCCCTTTCGCAACAGCTTAGATAGGGGTGCAGCAATCAACGAAAACCCTTCAACAAAGCGTCTATAATAACTTGCCAAACCCAAGAAACTCCAAATTTCAGCCACTGACTTTGGTGGTTTCCAATCCAACACAGCCTCTACCTTTCGAGGATCAACTCTTATTCTTTCGGCTGACACTACATGACCCAAGGAAGTCACTTCCTTCAACCAAAATTCACACTTACTAAATTTGGCATAAAGTTGCTTATCCCGCAAAATTTGCAACACGGTGCACAAATGTGAGTCATGCTCATCTTTATTCCTCGAATATACCAAGATGTCATCTATGAACACCACTACGAACCGATCTAAATAGGGTTGAAAGACTCGATTCATCATGTCTATAAATGCAGCTGGTGCATTGGTCAAACCAAACGGCATCACCAAAAACTCATAATGTCCATAACGAGTTCAGAATGTCGTCTTATGAATATCTGCCTCTTTCACCTTGAGTTGATGATAACCTGATCTCAAATCAATCTTGGAGAAAAATGAAGCTCCTCTCAATTGATCAAACAGGTCTTCGATTCTCGACAATGGATACCAATTCTTAATCGTCAACTTATTCAACTGCTTATGATCAATGCACATGCGCATCGACCTATCCTTCTTCTTGACGAACAAAACCGGTGCTCCCCACGGAGACACACTTGGTCGAATAAATCCCCGATCTAGTAATTCTTGAATTTGAGCTTTAAGCTCCGCTAACTCATTTGGTGCCATTCTATAAGGAGTAATGGACATCGGAGCCATTTCGGTCAAAAGCTCAATGCCAAATTCTACTTCCCGATCTGGAGGTAGACCCGGAAGTTCTTCGGGAAAGACATCTCAAAATTCTTTCACCGTCCTCACACCTTCCATTGATAATTCCTTGGCATCCAAAGCACTAACGAGAGCTAGAAATGCTCCATACCCTTTTCACACCAACTTCTCTACCTTCAAGGCAGATACCACATTTGCCAAAAAGTTTCTTCGCTCGCCTATCAGTATTACCTCCTCGTCATCCACAGTCCTTATTGACACCCACTTTTCGATACAATCCAATTGCGCCCGGTGCTTCACCAACCAATCTATGCCCAAAATAAGATCAAATTCACCGAAAGGCAATTCCATCAAGTCCGCTAGAAATATCTCTCTTTGAATCTCCAAGGGCACGTCTCTAAATAATTTATTCACTATTACCGACTGTCCTAAAGGACTAATTACTCGTCATCTCTCTATCGATAATCTCAGATCTAATATTCAGGTTTCCAGATATGGCACTAGCAACATACGAGTGGGTAGACCTGATATCTATCAAAGCAGTAATAGGTACATCAAAGATGAAGAACGTACCAGTTATCACATCAGGTGCATCGCTATCTTCACGATGCCTGACCGCATAGACCAATCTCGACTGTCTTGCCTCCGCGTTACCTCTAAAGCCATTACCTCGACCCGATGCACCTTGACCACGTCCGTTACCATTACCACCACGACCTGGTCCACGGCCTCTCAGTGGCTGCTGAGTACCCCTAGCTAGCTGAGCATCAGGGTTACGAGCTTTTTGAGTCGTATCAATCCGTCGAGGGTAATTCCTATACTGATGATCCTTGGAACCACATTTATAGCAGGCACCAGTTTTCCTCCAACATTCTCCGAGGTGTCGTCTTCCACAGTCGGCACATTCTCGACTCTGATTGGTAGTCACAGGTGCTCTAGCTTGAGCTAGCTCGTCATTCCGTGGCCTCTTCTGAAACCTTTTAGAAGAACCTGAGTACTTAAAATCCCTCTTGCCTTTAACTTTTTCCTGGTTCTGGCGTTCTGAACTCTTAGCCTCTTTGGCTATCTTGACTTTCTCTACAAGCGAGGTAAAAGTCCGTACTTGTTGTGGGGCTATCAGTACCCGCAACTCATCATTCAGCCCATCTTCAAAGCGTATACAGCGCTCATGATCAGTTGGCACTATTGTGCGAGCATAACGGCTCAAGCGAAGAAATTTTACCTCGTAAGCTACCACCGTCTTACTTCCTTGAACCAAATTCAAGAATTCTTTCCTCCGGGCATCTACATAACTTGTCCCGATGTACTTCCCTTGAAAAGTAGCTTTAAAGAAATCCCAAGTAACCAATGTAGCATCGGTGCCTTCTCGAACAGTAAGCCACCACTGAACGCCTCGTCCCTTAGCAAGGACACCACTCCTCTCAGCTTCTACTCAACGGTACATTCCAGATCATCCATAATTCATTCTACAGCCTCAAGCCAATATTTTGCAACATTTGGAGCTACACCGGAGACACCTCTAAAAACCTCGGCACCACTTGACTTGAGCCATTCTGATATTGATCCACGATCTGCTGGACCAGTTCTAGTCCCAGCAACCCTCTCTAGGACTTGTAACATTGCTTGAGTCAAAGCATTGTCCTCTCTCAAATGGTCATGTGATCCAGTTTCACTATCGAGTGACGCAGGTGCATCCATTTTCGGCATATGACCCAGTGCTTCAGACGCAGCACCTCGTCCTCTACCACGGCCACGTCTACCGCTTCCACGACCACATCCTCTAGTGCTCATAATGACTAATTCGATTTAATCTGATTACAAGTTTTATGAATCAGAATACTATTTCAGTGTTTATTCACGATATTTTATGAGATATAAGAGATAAAGTTGCTTTCGCAATCACATCCTATAGTCTCAATCTCTACCGTTTTCAACACTTAAAACTAGAAGTTCTATAGTGTTCCTATGATCATATCACAAGAATAAACATTTAATAAGCAGATGCTTACTTGACTTGATGCCGGATGCTCGTGGTGCCATACTACTTAAAAAAAACATGAAGTCCAAAAATTTAAGCAGTTTTTAAACAAAAATCATTGTTGAACCCAAACCACAGTCGAGTTTTCAAAGTGGGCTCTGATACCATAAAATAAAACACCCTAAACCTGGCCCATGCATTAAGTCTGGATTTTGGCATGCCACACAAAACGAACGTATGTTTAATCATCAACGATGTAAGATTTCAAATCTTCAAAACGATTTTAGAGAATGAGTTTATCAAAAATCGAGGTTTATTAGAAATCAATGATTTGTAAGCTCAAGAGTTTATCAATTGTTTTTTTTTTAGAGTAAGAACTGATTAAAAATTTAAATTGATTGGTTGAAAATTTTTGTAAAAGAGTTTTCAAAGGAATTCCTACGTTTTAGTAAAATTTAAGCAAAACTTATATTTTATCGAAAGTTTAAGAAAACATTTATAAAAATTAAAATAGTCCAATTTAAAACATATTAAAACCATCCACAAAATAAATTCCAAGAAAATAATACCGAGGCCTTATTACATCATAATTGAAATAGTACTTAAATAACTAAAGAAAATAAAAGTTTATATAAACCACCATTTTTAGTATGGCCTCTACACGAAGTCATCTCCTACCAAGCCTCCTCAATTATTATTACACGAGAAGGGTAAGAAAAATGGGGTGAGTTACTTAGAACTCAATGTGTAACCCACTTACCGTGTTCATCGGGCCATAACCATTAAGCATTCAATTGGGCTTGAGCCCTTTACAAACTAATATTTAAATCAAATATAAAAATAATGCATGTGATATGCAATTCCCAACCAAGCCTAATTTCCATCCGCTACACACCACCCGTACCAACCAACACACCTGTGGGGATCAAGTCAACCCACCCCGCCAACACACCAATAGCAGGCATTAAGCCAATTATAATATTTGTGGCAACAGGCCATTGTGACAGAGTCACCGAACTTGATTTTGGCAATAGGCGATTTATAATATTTGTGGTAGAACCACCGATCTAGATTTTTGGCAACAGGCCATTTATAATATTTGTGGTAGAACCACCGATCTAGATTTTTGGCAACAAGCCATTCTTCTCTTCATCAATTATCCCAACCCATGCATTCATGTATATATATAATGCATAACAAAATATTCATAAGGTAAATTTAACAAAAAGCCCATATTACAATTTAGCAATTTGGCCCATTTAACGATCTAGCAAACTTGGCCCATTTCATCTCATATCATATTTAGCTCATATATTAATATCACTTTTGGCCCATAAAGCAACATATTTCAATTTGGCCCATAAAGCAACATATTTCAATTTGGCCCATAAAGGGTATTTTCAATTTTGCCCATAAAGCAACATATTCAATTTGGCCCATAAAGCAACATAGGCCCATAAAAGGTACATTTAATTAATTTTAATAATTCCATTTAACACATGAGGCCTTTTCACAATTTCCACACTTGGCCAATTTATCAAAATAATCACATGGCCCAAAATATCACTTTCTTTAACAAAATAGCCCATTAAGGGCAAATCCGTAATTTTTCCACAACCTAAATTTCGGTTTCATGCATTCACACAAAAAGTATTAATATATCATATTTTCAAATTTTACTAAATTTACGATTATTATTTTAACGCTTACGGTATAGTATAACCCATGAGATAAGTATGAAGTTACACACCTGATTACGGTGAGAACTATACTTTCCCGCTCGTCGATATCTAAACACGCATCACGATGGATTAGAACACTAATACTTATTTGCAAAACTATTCTTAAAAAAATAAATGTTCTAAACTTTTACCCTCAAAATTTTGAACAACTTCTATTTGTGGTTTCTCCTCGATTGATGATTCGTTACCCGTTGAATAACCACGAACAAACAAAGGTTCAGGAGTACGAATGACTTCAAATAATTATGTAATATCCGAGATTTAGGGACTATGCATTTTTACTTAAATGTATATGGTAGCATGCTTGTATGTGATTTGAATGTGTTTTGGGGGCTTCAGTAACCTTGGGTTGTAGGTAGAAGCCTTAGAAAAAATATCTGACTTTAAGCCTAAAAAGGGAAACTAAGGGAGCTAGGCCTTAAGGAGTTTATTGTGTGGCTTAGGACACAAGAACTCAGTTAGTAAAGTGGCTAGGAGGCACCACTTAGGGCCTTGTGAGGTGACGCCACAAGGAGTGTGAAGGGGCCTAGGTTCGAGCAGTAAGGGAAGCGTTTTGAAGCTTTTATTTTTCAGCAAGGAGATGCAATGGTGGACGGCACAGGGACTCTGAAAGGATGAAGTATAGATTGGGTCTGACAGCTTTAAGATTCGATTAAGAAGGATTGAAAAGAGGGATTTAGAGGAGAGAGGCAAAGTTAGACGGTAAAAGGGGACTTTGGAGGGGGGATATTCGGTCATGCATAGGGGTGTGTGCCAAAATCTCCTAATCACCTCCTACTCATCTTTTCTTTCTCTCAACCTCAATCTTATACTTTTCTTTTTCTTTTCTTGTGACCGAAAATTCCATCTTCATTGAGAGCCATAGTCGAATTGTGTAAACCCTCCTTCCCTTTTCTTTTCATAAGACCCTAAAGACGAAATCTTTCTCTTTTTCTATCATTCTCAAAAGCCGAATCACCTGTCTCTTGGTCATAGCCGATTGTACCTCTACCCTTTTGGAACCGAATTATTCACTAGATCAAAAGCTGAATCTTTTGGTAAGTACACTTCCTACTTCTCTTCTCTTCTTGACTGATTTGGTTAGCCGAAATCTAGGGATCTAATTCCTCTTACTTTCTTTTGGCCAAACCATGAAGGAGATCTTTCGGGATTCTTGTAGCCGATGATTGAAAGGTGATTTTTCGAGATTTGAGATCCAAGGTAAGCAGAAGGTAACATTCGGCCACGGGCCATTCTTATAGATCCTATGCAAAAATTTAAATCTGACATGAGTTATGTAGGGATTTCGACATCCTCAAGGGCAAATGATAGCTTCGGGATTTGGCTAAGCAATCTAGGTAAGGGTTCTAGTGTTTCAGATCTGTTTCTTATTCATTCAAAAGTCAAAAACTAACCGTTTGAGTGTACTAGTTCTTAGCCGATTGTAAGGGGGGATCATCACAAAGTTTCGGGATTCGGTTGGTAACCAAATCAGCAGCAAGGTAAGGATTTTGGTTACGTTAACCCTTCGGGATTTGCTGTATAGTCGAATGGCCTCTTTGCTAATGCTCTTAGTGTTGGCCGAATGTAGGAAAGGAGATATAGTACGTTAGATCAAGATTTTTTGGGATTTCACTTAGATCTATGAATAATCAGGTGTGTACCCCACCCTAAATTCCCGATTAATAATAATGTTATGTATATGTTAATAAGGCAATGAATGAATATGGCTAAAGGGTACCATTCAATGGTACAGTGCATTCAGGTATGTTACCCCTAACTTTCGGTTAATAAAGTTTATAAATATTGATATGAAAATATGAGAAATTTCATTATGGCCATGGGGTAAGGTAGATTGCATGATATCTGTATGATTTGTATGTTGCATGGGCATATGGGTGAAAATGATAAAGGGGAAGTGTTCTGGTGGTTTTTACCACATTATCTGGTGACCTATGTCACATATTATGAATCCGGTGACTCATCACCTTATCCGATGGCTATGCCACAATTATAAGGCGATATGCGATTGATTGCATGACTACCTTCGATGGTGTGTAGCGGATAGAGGTTGATTTAGTAATCCCCACGTGTGATTGGCGGTACGGGTGATGTGTAGAGGTTGGATATCTAGGTGGGTATGGGTTGCATCATTGCCTATGTTTATTATATGTGATATAGCATGTTTTTTCGATTGGGAATCTATGATGGTCATTACACCTCGAGTCATTGACTCACCCTTCGTGGGCTAACGTTTTGCAGGTGATACTCAGTAATTGGACCGGGTCGGCAGGGACTTAGTGGTGGCCATGCTCAGCTCAGTTTTTTCTGGATTTTCTTATTAAGTTTTCCTTGAATTTGTTTCGGGTTTTGATTTGTTGTAATAAGGCCATTACCATTTAACTATTTTAAGTTTACGTTTTAATTTTTATTATGATACGAACAACATCAAACAAATGATTTAACATTTTTTCTTAAAACAACATTAATTGTTTTGAAACCCAAACACCTACGGTTTTCAAGTTAATAATAATAAGCTCTAAAAAAAAAGAAATAACATTTTTAATAAAATACAAACTTCAACAATAACACGATTTTTAACTCAAACATATTACCCACAAAACCACAAATTTTTCCAAAGTAACAACACAAGTTTTAGCTACGTTTTATCCAAGGGGCATGCCAGATCCGGTCAGGGCTTGTGGGCCAGGTTTGGGGTGTTTCAAATTGATTTTCATCGGATGAGGGTCCACAACCCGGTGGAAAATCCCGGATTGCCGTAACGGTCCTTCGTTTGAATTTAGGGGGAATAGCAAAACCGCCCCTCTTTCGAACACTATTAACAACCCTTTTTGTCCCTATCTTTCTTGCCTTTAATGACAAAAGGTTATTAGTCCTAACAATATATCGAAATTTAAGACTATTGATCTTAAAGAGCGTATTTCAACTTACCTTATAATTTCGTATGATTCCCAAAACAAATCCCTATAAACAAAACTTTCGATTACCATTCCCGATTGAATATCATCGAAAACAATAAGGGTGATCATAACATCCATGAAGGGTTTCTTTTACCTTGATAGAGATGTTCCAACTCGAATGTCTTCACGAAGTCCTCAAAAATGTGATAATTCGACCACCACTATCTCACTATAGTCCAAAATTTGAAAGAAGAAAGATTGAGAAGACTATCTATGAAGTATGGAAGTTTCGGCTATGATAAAACAAAGGAGAGAAGAGAATGGTTGAAAAGAAAATAAATGATGAGAAAAAGAGAATGAAGATAAGAGGTTTATGATTCAATTTTCAAAGATAAAAGAAAGCAAAGAGAAGAGTTTGGAACAATGGTGCATTCGGCAATGGGGAAGAAAGAAGAAAAAAAATGGTCTTTGTGTTTTGGTATTTCGGCACAAAGGAGAGTAACACAAAATGATGCACTTGAGAGGTTGGCAAAATATGACCAAATGGTCAAAAAAAGAAGAAAAAAAGATGAAAAACAAGGATGTTTACCCAAAGCATCAAGCACATTCGGTCAAAGAGAAAAAAAATATGAAAAGAAACGGTGTTTTGAGAAAACAAAGAAATGACCAAAAGGAATTACCCAAAAGCTACTAACCATACCAATCCTAACACCAAAAATTCGGCCTCCTCCCTTTTGTCCCCTAAACCGTCCCAATACATGGTCAAACTTGGCCATCTTAACTTTCCAAAACATCCTCCCTTAAGAGGTGCCTTATGTTCCTTCCACCTTCCAAAAGTTTAGAAATCCTATCCCCAAAATCAATCAAATTCAATCCCTAAATTTATGTTTGCCATAACCTTTAGCCACCTTACCATAAAAGAATTGGTCCATCTTTACCAAGAATAGAGCTTGGCCGACACTTGCTAAGAAAAAGCAAAAATAAAAGTTCACAATTATACAAACTAGGGGATTCGAACCTCTTCCCTCAAGGTACATCACTTAATGCCATAACCTCTTTACCAATTACTCATCTTATGCTATTTTTTTACAACTTAATTTACTTAAACTTCAAGATCACTTAATTCTTCTACAGTAAGGTACTCTTTACTAAAGTTTATTCTAATTCCAAATAAACTCAAGCCTTCTCAAGACTATATTAAGCACATAAATTAAATTATTCACAAATTAAGCACCAAAAACATATAACATATCGATACTCATATTTTTAGGATGTTACATATAATTTTTTGGTTTTTTTAATTTGGTTTTGTTTGGGTTAATGCTTTGTTTGGTTAATGGGGCCGGGCAAATTTTGGGCCGTACAGTTGCCCCTCTTTGCTCATTGTCATGTAATGAGAATAGAGCAAAGACTATAAAAGGGCCAAATTTGTCTAGTCTTGTAAGATCTTGACTTCTTGGCACTTCTTTTCTTCATGTAACTTCATTCTATCCCACTGCATCTTCAAGGGCATAGAAACTAGCACTTTGATCTGCTTTAATGTAATTTCAGGGAGAAGAGATTTTTAGCTTCGATCTACTCCACTGAAACTTCGAGGAGATGAGAATTCATAGAGAAGAGAATCGTAGTTTCGATCTTCCTACTGAAACTTCTCGAAAATGAAAGTTGATCCTCAATATACTCAGGGAGGAGGGATTTGTAACTTCGACCTGCTCCATTAGGACTTTGAGGTGATAAGAATCCAAAGAGAAGAGATTTATAGTTTTGATCTTCTCACTAAAACTTCTCGAAAATAGAGGTTGATCCTCAATACACTTAGGGAGGAGGGATTTGTAGCTTCGACTGCTCCACTTGGACTTTGAGGTGATAAGAATCCAGAGAGAAGAGATTTGTACTTTCGATCTTCTCACTGAAATTTCTCAAAAATAAAGGTTGATCCTTAATACACTCAGGAAGGAGGGACTTGTAACTTCGACTTGCTCCACTGGGACTTCGAGGTGATAAGAATCCAGAGAGAAGAGATTTGTAGTTTCGATCTTCTCACTGAAACTTCTCGAAAATAGAGGTTGATCCTCAATAAACTCAGGGAGGAGGGATTTGTAGCTTCAACCTGCTCCACTAGGACTTCAAGGTGATAAGAATCCAGAGAGAACAGATTTGTAGTTTCAATCTTCTCACTGAAACTTCTCAAAAATAAAGTTGGACCCTTAATAACCTCAGAAAGAAGGGATTAGTAGCTTCGACCTGCTCTATTGAGACTTTGAGGAAATAAGACTTGTATGGCTTCGATATGCTCATACAATTTCAGGATTGCCAGATCTGCTGTCTTCGATCCACTTCGCTCAGGAAGGCAATATCTTCGAATTCACCGATGTTGCGACAACGTCCTTTAGGGGACTTGTGCTGTAAAATTAGTTCTGTGTTTATGCTTATGCAAAACGGTTAGGATGCAATGATCACAATGAATCCAATGCTCTTAACTAAATGTATTATGGACGACACTTGCATGAATGTAGAATGTCATGAGAATGGTCTTTTTACAAAGATTAGGATGCAATGATTGGAATATCAAATGCCCCTAAATAGATGTTTCTTATGGATGAATGCAGAATGTCATGAGAATGATTTCTTACAATGTAACATCCCGAAAAGGGCCTATGCATTTCCAGTTTAATTGTATGAAATGACAAGTTTCAAGTGCTATGAATAAATTTTTGATACTTTTGGAAACCTAGAAATGCATGAAAATGGAAATGAAAATGGAGATGGAAATGAAAATGGAAATGGAAATGAAAATGGACATTTTGGAAACTTAGACATTTTGGAAACTTAGACATTTTGGAAACCTAAGTAAATTAGGAAAGTGAACATTTTGGAAACCAAGCCAAAATAGGAAACTAAACATTTTGGTAACCAAACCAAAATAGGAAACTAAACATTTTGGAAACCAAACCAAAATAGAAAACTAAACATTTTGGAAACTTGGAAAATACAGAGCCGCGCGAAAATTTTAGGAAACTTAAAATTGACCCCGGAATGTCGAATTTAAGAGCCCAAAGGGGAACTTAGGGCCGAGTGACCCTAAAAATATAAATTACATAAAGTTTAACCCAATAACGGACTTGGAAATGTGGCCTGAATATGCCACCTAAGGCCTTAGGAAATGGCCCAAATGCAAGAGGTTTTTGGGCCTGAGTTTCAGTCATCTAGGAAGCAAATAAAAGAAATTTTATTTTGCTTCCATGAGTGGAGAGTTGGACGGCACAAGGTAAGCTAAGAAGAGTTTTTATTCAATAGAACTTTTGGCTAATTAGGAGATTTGATGGAATTTCATAGTTGATAAAATTAAAACTTATCACAAATGAAGAGTTGGAGGATTAAGGGACTCTAAGGCTAATAGTTTCGGCCAAAGAGAGAAAAGTAAAGAGCCATTCTCTTCTCTTCAACCTCTTGCTGAAACCTCCTAATCAAAGTAACAACAACTTTTTCTTTTCTTTAGCCGAATCCTCCTTGTCAAAATTCTCTCCATCTCTTTTCCTTTCTTTTCTTTTCTTCTACTATTCCTCCACAAAAGCCAAAACTTGAGATCCCAAATAGTGCCATAGCCAAATATTAAAAGAGATCATCAAGGATTCAAAAGCGAGGTAAGTACATCAACATGCATTCGGCAAAAGGTCCCTTCCATAATTGAATAATAGTTCAAATCTAACAAGTGATTTGGCAGAATTAAAATAAAGATCAACTTCGGATTTTGAGAACCTCAAGGTAAGTAAGTCTATACATTCGCCAAGGCCAAATCTTTGTCAATTAGATCAAATTGATCAAAAACTAACCTATTCGAGATCTAGGTGTTGGCGATTACAAGGAAAAGGGAAGGTGAAGTTTGGATTTAAAATCCATAAGGTAAGCATTGAAAGTATTCGGCCAAGGTTGTGTGATTACATAGATAAGATCTATAATTATTAAAAAGCGAAAACTAATTTATGTTGAGATTTAAGGTTGGCGAATATCAAGTGAAGGAAAACAAAGTTTTGGATTTGAATAAACATCAAATCGGCATCAAAGGTAAGCCTCTTTACAAATCCTACTAGGATTTGGATATTATAACCCAAAATAGAATTTATGCTAAGTAATACCGATAAACCAAATGTAGGAATTAAGGATCTAAACATTAGATCTTGCTTAGGAATCTCAAGGAATCGCTAAACAAATCGGTGTGTATTCCACACTATTCTTAATAGTTTTATGGTTTAAATATGTTATATATGTTAATGTGAAAGTGAAAGAAAGTGGCTAAAGTGCCATATTATGGTACAAAGTATTCGATGCGTTTTCTTACTTCTATTAGGATTTGAAAAAATGTTATACAAGTGAAAAGTGATGTGAAAGTGAAATAAAATATGTTATGCATGATATTTATTATTTGGGGCATTTGGGTCAATTGAAGAAGGGAAGTGAATGTGATGACTTCGGTCTCACTAAGTGGTAACCGGTTACATTACGATGGTGGCTATGCCACAATATTATCGATGGGCGATGAGCACGTCATTGCAATGACCGCCGATGGAGGGTAGCGGAAGGAGGTTGACTTAGTAGTCCCCACGGTGTATGCGAGTTGGTGCGGTGGAGTGTAGCAGATGGCATATAGGTTTGGGTTGGGTTTGCATCATTACCTTGAAATTGTTATATGCATATGAATTTTTTTATGGTGTGCCTATTTCTATTATGTTTAGTGTTGGTTACACACTGAGTCTATTGACTCACCCGTTGTGGGAATATGTTTGGTGATGAGCGATAATGGACCGGACGGCGAAACTTGTGGTGGCCATGTTAGAACTTGAAGTGCAATTTAATTTGAATATTTTCTTTTTATTTTAAGATCTTGTACAATTTATTATTTTGGGTTTCGTTTTATGTAATAAGGCCACCGTGATGAATTTTTATTTACGCTATAATTACTATGTTATGAATTTAGGGCTTTATAAAGAGTAAGCCCACTTAATATGAAATAAGTTTAAATAATTTGTCACTTGAAACAAATGGGTTTTGTTATAGAAATAAATTTGTTTTCAACTCAAGCCCAACCCACAACAAACTATCTTCCAAAACTCATAGTTTTCAAAGTATTGAATGAATTTGAACTGGTTACTTGAGGAACATACCAGATCCAGTCCAGGCTCGTGGACCGGGTGTGGGGTGTTTCAATTTGATATCGAGCCAGTTCAAACTCTCTACTTTGTGGCCTAAGGCCCAAAACGTTTTTAAAACAAGGCCAAATGAGTTTTTTTGAAAGTATTTTTACAAATGGGCGGTATAAAGACATGGCCCCTAAGTCTCGACCATGATCCACCGGTAAGTACCCCTAACTCTATGTGTGATTACATGATTTATATAAGGGTAGAAAAGGCATGGAGCGTAGAATAGAATGATAGGAACTTGAACCCTAGGATTAGACTACTCAAACACAAACACATAAGATTTAAGGCACTAAACCAACCTATGACTAAGTCAATTAAGCTAGGTGTGGCAACCATGGTATGCATGTCTAGGAGTGGATCCTCAAGAGCTTGGTATTTAAGCGTCCTAGTGACTCACCTCCTCTTCTTGAATCCTACAGTGCGTAGCTTGGTTCACCCTAACCTAGAGGACTTAGAGGTGTGGCAACCCCATGCGCATGTCTAGGAATGGTTTCGATGGGAGCTTGGTATTTAAGCGATCCGTGACTCACCTCCTCTCCACTCGAATCACGCTGGTGCGTAGCTTTGGTTCACCCCACCAAGAAGGCTCACCATAGGCTAAACTCAATAACTAAAACCGAAAGGGAATTAGCCATTTTTTAACACTTAATATTAAAACTCTTAAATCACTTTCTTTCTCTTATCCTTAATTCATGAAAACTATTTACAGTACACAATTATTTTCAAAAAAAATTTTCCATAAAAATTACAAAATGCCCTTAGTGGTAAAATTACCAAAATGACCACAATTTCAAAATTTTTGCAACATTCCCATTTTGAAGGAACAATTTTCGAAAAGAACACTCGAGTTTTACAACTTTTGAAATACCCGATTTATTAAAATTTTAAAATTTACCCATATTTGTGAAAAATTACCAAAATACCCCGAGGTCAAAAATTACCGAAATAACCACAATTTAAAAATTTTCCAAATTACCCTAGACTTCAAAATTTTCAAAATAATTTTGACAAAAGCACCAAGGAACGTTTTCTTACGAAAAATTACGAAAATGCCCACAAAGACAAAATTACGAAAATACCCCGGTGAGGAAAACAACAACAACAAAAATTACAACGTTTCTCGAATGAGCGAAAGTTCATACTTGTTTGATGGATGAATGAATGAATGGAAAAGACGTGTGTTTGTATGAATACGAAGAACCACTCTTAAATCCTTTCCATAAAACTCCTTGTTGATAAATAAGTGGAACAAAGACTAATTCATAAAATTTCTTAATCGATATCGGCGCTAGAAAATGAGTTCTAGAGGACGCGATGCGTCAAGGGCAGTAGAGGAAGAATAAGCGTGTCGAACCCGTTAGATCGGTCAAGGTTTTGATAATGAATTACCACCCACCACCACCCCCACCGTTAACGCCGAAAGCGAACAGCTCGGACGGGGATGAGGCGTGTCGCGAGCTATGTTCGAGTATTGGAAATGGTGGGTGGCACGGGTGGAAATTTGGGAGCTCAATCTGTGCGGCGACTCCAAGCCAACAGGGCCGAGGTGTTTAAATGGAGTGTCCGGTGTGGCACCCAAGATCTGCATGAGTATTGGTTGGAAGCAATCGAAGTATTATGGATGAACTTGACTGACCCGAGGAGAAGTTGAAAGGGATGGTAGCCTGTTCGTGATGAAGCATACCAATGGCGGCTAACTGTTCGTGATGGTGCCACCAGCAGAGGATCGATGTGGGAGTATGCTAAGGGGCATATCGGAAGAAGTATGTCGGCACTTCGGTATATTGATGAGCGTGAAAAGCTTTTCTAGGACTAGTCCGGGAACAAATCGATGGCGACATATGAAATTTGAATTTACGAGGTTAAGCCGATATGCTCGAGGAGTAGTCGCGATGAACATGAACGTCGTGTCCGCTTTGAGGACGGATTAAGGGATGACCTAAGGTTATTGATAGCTCCACATCGGGGCGGGAGTTCTCCATGTTGGTTGAAAAGGCTAAGGTAGTGAAGGAATCAAGGACTTGACTAGGCGTAACTCGTAAATAGACCCAAGAGAGGTTATGGATCGTCGGAAATGTGCGAAAAGGCCCAGGCCGGGGGTCGAAGGGTCGACAAGTTGATCTGGGAGGCGATGTCGTCCTTGTGAGTATTGTGGAAAGAAGCACTCGGTGAGTGTTGGAAAAAGATAGGAGCATGTCTTAAATGTGGGTCTAAGGACCATATGCTCAAGGATGTCCAAAGATATCGGATGATGAATGACCAACAACTTCGTAATGTTAATCGGTAGGTAGGGGAGGACGGCTGACCTCAACGAGGTCGAGGTTCGAATAATGAGGTAATAGTCTTGGCGGAGGGCGTGGCGAGGTGCCACCAATCTTGAGGCAAGACAATCGAGTTTGGTTTATGCGGTTCACCGTAGGGAGGATGAAGATCTTGGACGTCATAACCGAATCGTTCCTCATTCATAGTAAACCTATTATGCTTTAATTGATGTGGGCTCGACCCATTCTTATGTTGCCTATAGTGTAGTTGAGACACTAGGCCTAGACTCGAACTTTCGATAAGGAGATGGCGGTGGTAAGCTCACTAGGCCAAACTATAGTAGTAAATAAGATCTTTGGAATATACCCCTAGAAATTGGGGAGTAAGCTTTGGTGACCTAATGCAATTACCCTTGGGAATTTGACCTTATACTTGGTATGGATTGGTTAGTAGAACATCGAGCCGTGTTGGATTGTGCGGCTAAACAAATGGAACTAAGGACCCCGAGGATGAGGTGGTCATTATGATAGAGAGAGAAGGAACTATTTGACTAATGTAGTTTGATGCTTAAGGTGAAAGGATGGTGCGTAAAAGGGTGCGAGGCGTTCTTAGCCTTTGTAAGTCGTTGGATGGAAATAAAGAAGGTGTCGAAGAATTCGAGCGGTAAGGGACTTGAGGATGTGTTTCGGAGGAATTACTAGGAATACCCCGGATAGAAGTTGAATTTGGAATAGACCTCTTGCCAGAAGCAGTACTTTGTGTCAATTGCTCCATACCGAATGGCGCCAAAGGAATTAGTGGAGCTTAAGGCTCAAATCCGAGAATTATTGGATCGTGGGTTTATTCGCCCAGTGTGTCTCGTGGGGAGCACCGGTCCGTTTGTGAAGAAGAAGGACAGAACTATGCGTATGTGCACGGACTATCGACAATTGAATAAGTGACCATCAAGAACAAGTATCCCTTGCCAAGGATCGATGACTTGTTCGATCACCGAAAGAGCCGCAGATGTTTTCGAAGATCGATTCTGATTCGGGATACCATCGATTGAAGGTGAAGGAGGTGATATCTATAAGACCGCTTTTAGGACAAGATATGGTCACTTTGAGTTTGTAGTAATGCCGTTTGGGTTGACGAACGCTCGGTAGCGTTCATGGATATGATGAACCGAGTGTTCCAACCTTACTTAGACAGAGTTTGTTGTGGTATTCATCGATGATATCTTGGTATATTCTAAGTGCGAAGAGGAGCATGATGAGCATCTCGGATTGTGTTACAAGTATTAAGGAGAAGAAGCTTTATGCCAAATTCAACAAGTGTGAATTTTGGCTTAGAGAGTTGCTTTCTTAGGACACGTGGTGTCTGCCGGGAATAAGGGTGGATCCTAAGAAAATCAAAGCGGTGTTGGATTGGAAACCACCTAAGTCGATGGCGAGATTCGTAGTTTCTTAGGGTTGGCGAGCTATTACCGAAGGTTCGTGGAAGGATTCTCGTCGATAGCAGCGCCATTAACAAAATTGTTGAGGAAGGAAGTACCCTTTGTGTGGACGGATAAGCAACAGGAGAGTTTTGAAAAACTTAAAAGGTATTAACTAAGCTCGGTGTTGATTCAACTTTGAGGCGGGAAAGGATTTTGTGGTATCTTGTGACGCATCACATACGGGTTAGGATGTGTTCTTATGCAAGATGGAAAGGTAGTCGCTTATCGTCCCCGCCGATTAAGGCCGCATGAGGTGAACTACCCAACCCATGACTTGGAATTGGCGTGATGGTTTTCGCTCTCAAGGTATGGAGGCATTATCAGATGGAGAAAGGTCGGTGATCTACAGACCACAAGAGTCTCAAGTACTGTTGACTCAAAAGGAGTTAAACTTGAGGCAACGAAGGTGGGTGGAATTCTTGAAAGACTATGACCTGCTCGATAGTATATCATCCTGGCAAGGCAAATGTAGTAGTGATGCTTTAAGTAGGAAGGTTGTGACGGACCTAAGAGCAATGTTCGCTTATTTAAGCTTATTTGAGGATGGAAGTTTGTTGGCCGAGTTACAAGTCAAGCCAACATGGTTAAAGGAAGTGAAAGAGGGACAGTTGGTTGATGAAGATTTAAATGTTAAGCTACAAAAAGCACAGAACGGAGAGTTGGAGGACTATGAGATTAATGATGAAGGAGTATTGTGCTACAAAGGGAAGGTCTGTATGCCAAGAGACAAGGAGTTAAGACAGAAGATCCTTCGAGAAGCGCATAGTAGCCCTTATGCTATGCATCCCGGAGGCATTAAGCTGTACAGAGATTTAAGAGAACAATTTTGGTGGCGGATCTTAAGCGAGAAGTTCTGAAATTTGTGGAAAGATGTCGGACGTGTCAACAAGTTAAGGTTGAACACCAAGTTCCATCGGGATTGCTTGACCAATCCAGTTCCACATGGAAGTGGGAAAGAATTACCATGGACTTCGTTAGTGGGCTTCCCTTACGCCTACTAAGAAGGACTCGGTATGGGTTATAGTAGACCGTTTGACTAAGTCCGCATTTCATCCCGGTAGAATGGACTATCCCTTCAAAAGCTAGCCAAGTTATATGTGGTAGAAATTGTGAGGTTACATGGAGTACCAATGGCGATCATCTCGATAGAGACCCAAGGTTTACGTCTCGATTTTGGAAGGCACTTCATCAAGCTTTAGGCACCAAGTTGGATTTCACTCTGACCTTTCATCCACAATCGGACAGGCGATCTGAATGAGTAATACAAGTGTTGGAGGATATGTTGAGAGGATGTGTGATGGATTTTCGAGGAAGTTGGGAGGACTACTTGCCTTTAGCGAGTTCGCCTACAACAACGATTATCGAGCTAGCATTCGAATGGCACCATATGAAGCATTATGCAGACGGAAGTGTCGTACTCCTACTTGTTGGACCGAGTTAGGAGAACGTCGAGTTTTGGGACCGTAGATAGTGGCGAGAGAGAGAGAAGGTTGAAATAATTGAACACGGTTAAAGAAGCCTCGAGATAAGCGAAGTCTTATGCCGAGCCTCAAGCGGAAGGAAATAGAGTTTGAAGTAGGAGACCAAGTGTTTCTAAAAGTCTCACCATGGAAAAAAGTGATGAGGTTTGGTCGGAAAGGAAATTAAGCCCAAGATTTATCGGGCCCTATCGGGTTCTAAAGCGAGTGGGACCAAGGGCATACCACTAGAGTTGCCACGGAGTTGCAACAAATGCATGGCGTGTTCCATGTGTCCATGCTACGTCGTTATCGATCGGATCCCTCTCACATAGTACCAGAGAAGAAGTGGAGCTAAGGCGGACTTAACCTACGAGGAAGAGCCGATTCAGATTTTGGAGCGTGGCGTGAAAGTACTACGGAGGAAGTCGGTTCCTCTAGTTAAAGTATTGTATGCGCAATCATGGATCGAGGAAGCTTCGTGGGAGCGGAAGAGGCAATGAGACAACAATACCTCAATTGTTTAGTTAGAAAATTTCGAGGACGAAATTTTGTTTAAGAGGTAGAACCGTAACATCCTGAAAGGGCCTATGCATTTCAGGTTTAATTGTATGAAATGACAAGTTTCAAGTGCTATGAATAAATTTTGATACTTTTGGAAACCTAGAAATGCATGAAAATGGAAATGAAAATGGAGATGGAAATGAAAATGGAAATGGAAATGAAAATGGACATTTTTGGAAACTTAGACATTTTGGAAACCAAGTAAATTAGGAAAGTGAACATTTTGGAAACCAAGCCAAAATAGGAAACTAAACATTTTGGTAACCAAACCAAAATAGGAAACTAAACATTTGGAAACCAAACCAAAATAGGAAACTAAACATTTTGGAAACTTGGAAAATACTGAGCATGCGAAAATTTTAGAAACTTAAAATTGACCGGAATGTCGAATTTAAGAGCCTAAAGCGGAACTTAGGGCAGTGACCCTAAAAATATAAAGTACATGAAGTTTGACCCAATAACGGACTTGGAAATGTGGCTCAAGATGTCACCTAAGGCCTTAGGAAATGGCCCAAATGCAAGAGGTTTTGGGCTGAGTTTGAGTCATCTAGGAAGAAAATAAAAGAAATTTTATTTTGCTTCCATGAGTGGGGAGTTGACGGCACAAGGTAAGCTAAGAAGAGGAGTTTTATTCAATAGAACTTTTGGCTAATTAGGAGATTTGATGGAATTTCATAGTTGATAAAATTAAAACTTATCACAAATAAAGAGTTGGAGGATTAAGGGACTCTAAGGCTAATAGTTTCGACCAAAGAGAGAAAAGTAAAGAGCCATTCTCTTCTCTTCAACCTCTTGCCAAAACCTCCTAATCAAAGTAACAACAACTTTTTCTTTTCTTTAGCCGAATCCTCCTTGTCAAAATTCTCTCCATCTCTTTTCCTTTCTTTTTCTTTTCTTCTACTATTCCTCCACAAAAGCCAAAACTTCGAGATCCCAAATAGTGCCATAGCCGAATATTAAAAGAGATCATCCGGGATTAAAAAATGAGGTAAGTACATCAACATGCATTCGGCAAAAAGGTCCCTTCCATAATTGAATAATAGTTCAAATCTAACAAGTGATTTGGCGAGAATTAAAATAAAGATCAACTTGGATTTGAGAACCTCAAGGTAAGTAAGTTTATACATTCGCCAAGGCCAAATCTTAGTCAATTAGATCAAATTGATCAAAACTAACCTATTCGAGAGATCTAGGTGTTGGTCGATTACAAGGAAAAGGGAAGGTGAAGTTTTGGGATTTAAAATCCATAAGGTAAGCATTCGAAAGTATTCGGCCAAGGTTGTGTGATTACATAGATAAGATCTATAATTATTAAAAAGCCGAAAACTAATTTATGTTGAGATTTAAGGTTGGCTGAATATCAAGTGAAGGAAAACAAAGTTTTCGGGATTTGAATAAACATCAAATCGGCATCAAAGGTAAGCCTCTTTACAAATCCTACTAGGATTTGGATATTATAACCCAAAATAGAATTTATGCTAAGTAATACGATAAACCAAATGTAGGAATTAAGGATCTAAACATTAGATCTTGCTTAGGAATCTCAAGGAATCGCTAAACAAATCAAGTGTGTATTCCACACTATTCTTAATAGTTTTATGGTTTAAATATGTTATATATGTTAATGTGAAAGTGAAAGAAAGTGGCTAAAGTGCCATATTATGGTACAAAGTATTGAGTACGTTTTCCTACTTCTATTAGGATTTGAAAAAATGTTATACAAGTGAAAAGTGATGTGAAAGTGAAATAAAAATATGTTATGCATGATATTTATTATTTGGGGCATTTGGGTCAATTGAAGAAGGGAAGTGAATGATGACTTGGTCTCACTAAGTGAATGTGATGACTTGGTCTCACTAAGTGAATGTGATGACTTCGGTCTCACTAAGTGAATGTGATGACTTGGTCTCACTAAGTGGTAACCGGTTACATTACGATTGGTGGCTATGCCACAATATTATCGATGGGCGATGAGCACGCCGATCATTGCGGACCGCCTTCGATGGAGTGTAGTGGAAGGAGGGTTGACTTAGTAGTCCCCACGGTGTACAGGTTGGTACGGGTGGAGTGTAGCGGATGGCATATAGGTTTGGGTTCGGGTTTGCATCATTACCTTGAAATTGTTATATGCATATGAATTTTTTTATGGTGTGCCTATTTCTATTATGTTTAGTGTTGGTTACACCCTGAGTCTATCGACTCACCCGTTGTGGGAATATGTTTGGTGATGAGCAAGAATGGACCCGGACTCGGAACTTGTGGTGGCCATGTTCGACTTGAAGTGCAATTTAATTTGAATATTTTCTTTTATTTTAAATCTTGTACAATTTATTATTTTGGGTTTCGTTTTATGTAATAAGGCCACCGTGATTTAATTTTTATTTACGCTATAATTACTATGTTATGAATTTAGGGCTTTATAAAGAGTAAGCCCACTTAATATGAAATAAGTTTAAATAATTTGTCACTTGAAACAAATGGGTTTTTGTTATAGAAATAAATTTGTTTTCAACTCAAGCCCAACCCACAACAAACTATCTTCCAAAACTCATAGTTTTCAAAGTATTGAATGAATTTGAATCAGTTACTTGAGGAACATACGAGATCCATCCGGGCTCGTGGTAGGGTGTGGGGTGTTTCATACAATGATTAGGATGTAATGATCAGAATGAATCGAATGCTCCTAACTAAATGTGTTTTGCATGAATGCAGAATTTCATGAGAATGATCCATGCTTAAGGTTGTCATCGCTTATCGTTTATCAGGGCTCTATCATTGACGTATTATGCTACCATCTTGTTCGGCTGGTATTCTTGACAGAAAACTTGAGGAAACAATTATAACTGTTCAACAGATTTGCCCTGCTGTAACTTCAGGGTTCATCTCATTATGGCTTAGGGGCGTAGGATCTGAATCTTTTCCCAACCATCCCACTGTGATTTCAGAATGTGGGATTTGTTTCTTATTCAATCCATCACACATCTATTCAAAAGTGTAGGATCTGTACTGGCTTCCATTTATCCCACCATAACTCGGGGGTATAGGGTCTGTGGTTTGTTCTATCAACTGATCACTCCTTGGGTGACCCAACCAGATGTGTATGCATGATGTTCGCGTGAATGCAGAATATCATTTTTTTGCGAATGATTCCCGTTTTACACTTGGGTTGTCATTAGTCGTTTCCGTTGAGATTGTATCACCAACTATTTTGACAGAAAATCCAAGGAGATCGCCTCAATTTAGACTTTTCCTTCTCAAACATTTTCAGCCCTTAAGCTTGGTAAGTTCTAAACGATAGCCCTGTTTCAGGTTCTTGTATTAGTTAGAAGCTTCTAGAGTAATATGCAAAATGCCTTTTATAAAAGTATTATTAGTCCACTAATCGTTATTTCAATGCAAAATGCTTGAAAAATATCATAACAATGGACAAGAAGGAAATTGATTAGGAGCATAGCTCGAAACAAATAAGCTAAACAAAGATAGCAATCGCAATCAAGAAAGAAACTTACATAATCACAAATAAAAAATTTAAAATGGGTAAAATGGAAATTAGGTGCCTCAGATATCCCAGCCTGAGCTTCTCTGTTCCAACTTTTTGAGAACCATTTTAAGCTTAATATATGTTTAGGGAATCCAAAGTACTTTGTCGATGCCTCAAGACATATCATACTTCTTCATTTTTAATTCAGGCATAGCAAGACTGCTATATGCCCCCCTTTAATCAAAATTTGAGCCGTCCTTTTTAGGTTTTCAACTCAAATCCCCTTTGGTCTCAAAGCACCCTTTACGGGTTTTCACCTTGGCCTCTCCTTTTTCTTTCTTCTTTTTCGCTAAAAATTTCTATTTTTTTTTTTTGAAAAAACCTTTGAAATTTGGTTTTAATTTCTCCGGATTGGGCAGGTCCTTCCATCCATCTCGGTCGATATTCATGCTTCCCCAGAATAGGCTTTCTTCGCTGCATAAGGTCCTTCCCAATTTGGCATCCACTTTCTTATGAAGCCCCTTTTGCATGGGAAAAGTCTTCTTCAAAGCCCTATCATGAAATTTTCTAGGGCGAATCATTTTTGTTGTGAGCTTGCATCATCTAACCGTGCCAGATAGCTTTTAACATTCTTCAAATTCAACTGATCATATTGAGATTGGATTCATTCTACCTCATCCAATTTTAGCTCTGAGAAATGTGTTGCCCCGGTGACAGTCTTGGCCAACGTTTGATAAGCATAAAGGGTAAATAGTAACTTCTGTATGCCAATCCTTACAAGTCTCAATCTTTTTATGATCTTTTTTTTTCTTTTTGGTCGCTTTTGCTGCACTAATATGTGGCACCTGATCTTTGAACAGACCGCAGATTTTTGACATTGTATGGTTAAATATGATCTTTTCGACATCCTTTTTTTTCTGATGACTATCGACTTTGTAATATTGGTATATGAAGCAACTTTTACCATCTTAGTGAATTAACCAACATCCACGAAAATGAGTCGATATTGGCTAGAAGCTTCCGATGAGACTGGCTTGATAACCACCATGCCCCACATATAGACAAAATAGAGGAGGCACACAAGTCCTATCTTTCTCAATTTGGCATTTGATGCAATTTTCCTTTTGGGTAGACCAGTAGCCTAAACCTCATGATTAGCCCGACTATTGTATAACCATTAGTATGGGTTTTTTTAAACACCAATCTTAACAGCATGCCCACATTTCAGAAGCTTGGCATGCCTTGATATGATCGTGCAAAAATGTCTCGAATTCTTGAAAATAGCCCAATGGTGTCTCACCTTATTTCTATGGTGAATTAGGCTTTGATTTTTGCCCCTTTCCTAAGCTCGCAACATCTACTGACCCTTTGCAAGGTGGATCTTGCTCTACCATCCTTAACAAATCAAAAGATAGGCTACAATCTCTATTATCTTCAAAGTCTTTAGATCCCTTAGACCCATATCTCATTCAAAAAGGGAGTTAGTAACAACGTCGCTCAGATCATTGATATCTGGGTACCCGAGTGCGAAGATCCAAAAATGATTCTAAGGATGATTATTTATATGATATGATCATAAATGAAGAATGAAAGAGTATTACAAAAGAATAAAAGAATGTATAGTATGAAAAAGAATGCAAGAATATTTTCTCAAAAAGATGCATTTTATTGAAATAAAAATTCTAGACAAGCCTATTTCACAAAAGGATTCTTGTTGCTTCTAGGCTTAAAGTAACAAGCATGTTTTGAATATTACTCTAGATTAACTCAAAAATATAGGGATCCCTTCCACAGTCCCATTGTTTAAAATCTTTCCAAGTATGTAAAGGTAGAAGCTTGGAAAAGTCTATTCTCTGGTTCTCTCTTCGAATATATCGTTAATGTTCAAATTCCCTAATATTCCTTTGGGTTTTTAATTTCCTCAATTAGACCTCGCGCTAATGCTCTAAGCTCGATGCATCCTTGGATCTCATGCCCCTATCCATCATGGGCTTCACGATGTTTACTCATTTAACAGAAAGGTTGGGTAACAAATTTTTTGCACCATAAAGATCATCAAATTTTACTATACCCAATCTGATGAGTCTTTCGACTACTTTCTTGAAAGCGGTGCAATTTTCCATCGAGTGCCCCGTAAGTCCTATATGGTATTCACATTGGGCGTTCACATCGTACCATTTAGGGTATGGAGGACGTATTGGTTCTATATGAAAATAGGATACAACATGTGCATCGAACAAAATTAGGTATAACTCCCTATATGAGATTAGGATGGGCGCAAACTAGAGTTTTTCCAAGTTTGATCTTGGATCGGGTTCTTGCCTTGGGGATACCTGATGGCTGGCAATTACTGTCCTTAGCTGGCCTACTGTAATCAACTCTGAGTGACCCTTGATATACCTACTCATACTATTCACTTCCCTTTCCTTCTTCTTCGGGACCTTTGAAGTCCATTCTCCCATTTTATTTCTGCCAGAACAACTGGTTTGGCTCGATCATCCTTCGGGTTAAAACTTGAGCCCATCGAGAGATTTAACAGTGTCGAGGTATTAATCTGACATTGGGGTTTGATAATGACCGATGCCCCTTGCGGGGGTACACGTCTGGTCGGGCTGAGACACTCATTGGAGAATAAACAATGTCCTCATCATCATCCACACTGTCGACCACTGGGCCACTCCTTTTTTCAAGCCCTCCGATTAGTAATTGAGTTAACTGGCGCATCATATTCATTTGATTTCGCATATCCTGCTGGATTTTAGCCAATTGCTCCTGCATTTGTATCTGCCTTTACTTTAATCTCTCCAACCTTCATTCCATGTTTTTCGGGTTAACTGAAATAATTTCACCTAATTAGGGACCTTATGTGAAAATGCAATGCAAATGATGTAATGCAAATGCATGAAATGAATGCAAGAAAGAAAGAGAGACGTTGATTCTGAATTTAATTCCATTAAAAGAACTTCTCTAAAAAATAGATTTCTTTAAATAAAATGGATTACGTGTGCGGCTTTCTCCTCATAGTCCATGTGAAAACATCGATCTTCTCCTTCATATCCAGACGCTGCAGTCGAATCCTTCAAATCCTCCCAAAAGATATCTCTTTTATTTCCACTTGGCTTGATTCAGGTCATGGTTCGCTGCTCACTTATCCCTTGCGATATTGATTAGCTTCTTTAAAAAAATTGAGGCATGACGACTCTCGCACAATTCTTGTCAATTTAAATCTTTCGGGCAAGGTTTTGCATTCCTCCACGGACTATCAACTTTCTTCTATTTTGTTTATTTAGACCATGTCCGGACAACCGCATTATAATCCACTTTATCAAGAAATTTGTTTCCTTATGACAAACTCATCTATTTATCAATCGAATTCCTAATCAACATCTCCTTTCTATAATGATGCAATGCAATGCAATGCAATGCAGTGCAATGTAATGCAAACATAAACACAAAACACGGTAGCACAAGAAAAATAAACAACCGAAATAGATTACCTAAATGAGTGACCATTAGGGTTCGACATGGCTTTACCTATGGTTAACTCTTAGGATTCGCTATATGTGGTTTGGTTCTAAAGAGAGGGTACCTGAACCAGCAGATTCCTCAATCCTCACCCATTATAGGCTCATATGGATCGAGTTTGGTTCAGGGGAATACATTTCCCTATGGCCATGCGGAGGTGAAAACCTCACAAAGCACATAGGTACAGATGTATCCCGGAAGTAGTCCACTAGCCCATGCGGAGGTGAAAACCTCACGAAGGCATAGTTTCTCACTCCCACTAAAAGGTGTAACCACAACAGTCATGTAATGCAAATGCAATTATTATAAGACTCGACATTATTGCAGTTATAGAACGAACAAATGTTTTAAAGGAAACATGATTTTCTAAAACAATTTTTCAAGTTTTCAATCAAAAGGACAAAAATTAATCAATTTATGGCCTGACTCTCAACCAGTCCCCAGTGGAGTTGCCAAGCTGTCGAAGCCATTTTTTATCGGGTTTTGAAAAACGGGAATCGACTTTAAAAATATGGAGTCACCACCAATGCTTTATGTTTATGTGTGATCGAGTCACCTATAAAATAAATTTTGGTCTACGAATTTCAAGAAGAAAACAGGTTCGGGAGTCGATTACGTGCAAGGAAGGATTAGCACCCTCGCAACGCCCAAAATCGATACCAAATTGATTAATTGATGTCCTAATATTGCAAAGTTTGAAATGATTTTGAAATTCTATTCTTTTTTCATAATTTTATATAACTTGATTGAATATTGAGATTCCCTTGTTCCGAAGGAATAGAGTATCACATCCAGCACGATTGGACACGACAATCTAAATCCTCGAATTCAAGATCATCCCCAAAATTCTCCAAGCATATGTATTGAAATTTTGAAAGGGTATTTGGTTATTTGGACAAAGAAAATACCACACCCATCATGGTTGGGCACGATTTCTTTGAATTTTCAAAAGCATAAATATTACATTATTTTGAAAATATGGACAAAATTTGAAAGGATATTCGTTTATTTGGTCAAAAAAAATCACACCCAACACGATTGGGCACGATTTCTTCAAATTTCCAAACTCACGAATATTACCTTGTTTTGAAACTTTAATTAAAATGATTTTAGAGCTCAAATAGTATTGAAACATGATGTTTTTGAGTGAATATAATGCTATGACATAATAACATATAATATGGAGCAATTATTTACCAATGAAATATAATGCTATTGAATCTCAAGCAACAAATAAATATAAAACGAGAATTAAAACATACATAATAACAATAATTATCAAACATTAGATCAATGATAAGCAAAATAATAATAATAATAAAATACATACATCAACAATATTACGAAATCAATAGAATAATTTTAATACTAATTATGCAATTCTTTAAAATAAGAAACATAAAATATTTGAAGTTAAACATTTATATAATAAATAAAAATATACAAATGATATATAAATGTAATTGGAATAAATAAATACATAATTTTAAAATAAGATCTTTAAATGAGCAATTTTATTGATATGAATTTAGAATAGAATATATACATAGATAGATTTAAAAGGAAATACATGCATAAAATAATATGAAATTAATATAAATTATATGTATATAAAAATATATAAAATTTAAGAAAATAAACCATATATAAAGAGAAACAAATAATATCTTGCATGATATAAAATATATAATATATAATATTAATTTTTAAAAGAAGAATAATTAAAAAATAAACAAATAATTAAATAAAATAATTGAAAGACCATATTGAAATCAGAACAAAATTAGAGAGCTAAAAAATAATTTAAAGAAGAAATCAAAAAAGGATTAAAAAGCCATGCCCGTGAATTAAAAGGGACTAAAAATGCTATTTACCCAAGCTATTAAATGCTACATTTAAAGGAGGATTAAATTTAATTTGCATAAGAAATTTAAAGCGGAAGGACTTAAATAGAAAATAACCCATTTTAATAAAACACGCGGATCCCATTGACATCGGGTCGGGTCAAAATGGGTCATCCTATACGATGTCGCTTTGGAGTCACTTAATCAGACTTCAAACGATGTCGTTTCGTTCAATTTAAAAGGTTAATAAAACCAAAAAACTAATCAGAGACTCGGTCCCTCTCTTTTCTTCTTCTAAAATCTAAACCCTAGCCACTTAATGAACGAAATCCAGTTTTCTCCTGATCCTCCCCTTAATCAACCGATTCCCAAAACCAGTGCCATGCTTCAGAAATCAGCGGTGGCCATGGTTAAAGGCCGAATATAGCCCCTCCGCGTGCATGCGCGAAAGTGCTTTCGTGCTCTTGCCCGATTCCCCTCCTAACTTCGATTTCGATGAAGTAGAGAAGAATTTGACGATGGCGATAAATAGGTAACCGCTCTTTCCCTTATTGTTTTTCGTATGCAATAGATAAGAAAAGGAAATGAAAAGAAAATGAATAGTTAGTTGAATAGAAAAACGAAAAAAAGAAAAAAAAATGAAATCGAAAAAGAACACCTTTTTTTATTCTGATTTCTGTATTTTTTTTTTTGTATTCTATATTCTGTATTCGAAAATCGTGAAGAAGATACAATAGCTTGATTTCGGACCTTTTAAAGGCCAAAAAAAAAAACAACTGCCTCTTTTTCTTGCTATTTGTTTGCTATCGTTTGTCCTTATTTTCGCAGTAAAGTGGCGGTGTGGTGTGACTGAGGCGTGGGCGTGCACGTCTGAGAGGTTGTCTTGTTGGAGGTTACAGTCTTGGCGTGGGGAGAAGGCTACTTGCGTCGCTACTGGGAGCCCTAGGATTTTCTGCTGGCTGTTTTTGCTTTGGGTTTAGTGGGTAGTGATTTTTTGGGCTGTCTGGGTGATGGGTCACTGATATAGTTTATTTTGGGTCCTAAATTGGGTTTAAAATGTAAATGGACTATGGACACTTTAATGGACTTTTATAATTTTTTGGTTTATTTAATTTGGTTTTGTTTGGGTTAATGCTTTGTTTGGCTAATGGGCCCGGGAAAATTTTGGGCCCTACAGAGAGGAAGTGACCGAACTTATTGATTACACATGGACCAGCTCAATAAGTGTCCCATGCAGCTTACTTCAAGCTGAATTTTAATTTTCTTTTTAAGTTGATTAGTTGCTAGAATAAAACATTAATGATGTTTAGTTATTTTAGTTATTATTAATTTAAGTCTTTAATGTGTCTTAAGTTAAATTAATGTGTTTCATTTCGGTCAGCAATTAATATGTCTTATTTACCACAACTATTTAATATGTCCTAGGTTCAGGCATCTTAAATGTGTCTAAAAATCAGACAACTTAAATGGTGTCTTGAATATGTCCTTAACCGAATTTAAATGTGTTTGTAGGTGTTCACACTAGTTGATCAGCTAGCTAGATGCATGGGACAACATTTAATGAAGAAACATGCATTTTGCATGCTCAATGGACGGCTTAATTAGAGAGTTGTTGATTGCTCTCCTCCAAGTGCCTTTTCGTGGAGAGCAAAGGCCAAAAGCAAGTTTAGACTAGACCATTCAGCTAGCAAAAGAGTTCACACCTTGGAGGCTGATCAAATTCAGTTGTTCACACCATAGGCTGTTCGTGCGCCACAACTTCTTTAAATTGACTACTACACATTCGGCTTCCCAATGAGGAATCCAAACATGTTCACACCTTATGACCGATCCTCTACTTGAAAGATTCAGCTCAACTCATTTAATCCAATTAGCTGAATTGGGAATGTTAATAGCCTAGTTGTTAATGTCACCTAGGTCTAGAGAGCTCCAAAAGTCATGTTGATTATCTCAATAGCCATTTTAGCTCATTTAAAGCTCAATTGAGCTAGATACATTTTGTCTATTCGGCTGGAGCTTGTTACCTATAAATACTTAGCTAATTTCTTGTTGTTAGGACTTTTGATCATTTGAAGAATGTCATAATATTTGTGAGTGTTCAAACTCTCATTATTCTCTTTAGACTAAATTTACTTATCGAGATAATTCTTGTGGCGTCAATCCCTTCTTTCTTTGAACTTATCACTTTGTTAAGTGTGGCGTTCACCTATACCTTTGGTTCCTATCTTTCATAGATAGTAGGTCAAGGTTCATTATCTTTTTCCAAACCGATTTCACCTAAGTGCTATTTAAGATTCGGGTCAACCTTTCCTATATCATTGGTTCAATTATGGCCTTAGCCAAATTCACCCATCTATCATTTCAACTATCTTTAACCTTTGTTTTTGCTATCTTTCAACCTTTTCCAGCCCATTCTGAAACAACTCAAGTCTTACTTAATTTTACGATCGGGCAATCTAAACGACTCAAATCAACACCGAGGCGACTTCGTATCATAATCAAGGAAAATAACTAAAGTAAACTCCATACAATTTCCAAATGCCTATCACAAGCATTCATCTATAGGTTAGACATGTTAATACATGAAATCATCCTTTATCACAATTCAATAATCAATATAACTAGCATTCAACATTTCCTTCTCCATCATATAACCAATAATCCATTCAATAACAGTACTCATCCGTATAAACAGAATTTATGCCCATTGAGCATATTAACTCTAAAGGATACTCGGGTGATAGACATCAGTAATCCATCAATTCATTATCATTTATGCTCTTTCAATCCATGATCGGTAAGCTCCTCCTGAGCTGATGAACAGTAAGCTTAATTGAGCTGAAACGGTAAGCTCTATCAAGCTGAACAGTAAGCTCTGACGAGCTGAACAGTAAGCTCATACGAGCTGATATATCGGTAACCTCATACGAGCTGTGGTGAGTCCGTAAAAAATGCAGGAGCTCAACCAAAATAGTAACCCTAGTGACATGCCACTCGTATCCTATGAATTCATACAGTTCAAACGGGGCTCGATAACCAATAGATTATATCAATAAAGCATTCATATTTAAAGTATATCAATTATTCAATCACATACATTCATTTCAATAATTACAAGTATTTAAAAGTTCGATTCTAATTATACAAACTTACCTCGTATTGCTCGGATAAGAACTATCGGCTATTCGTCGATCTTTCCTTTTCCCCGATCTAAACTTGCTTATCTTGATCTATATTTTATCAAATTCAGTACATTCAGCATTCAATCTATTCAATTTAGTCCATAATTCATATTTTAAAAATTTACACATTTGCCCTTATACTTTTCAATTTTTACAATTTAGTCCTTATCACAAAAAAAATTACAAATTCATGCAATTTAGTACCTACCCATGTCTAGCCAAATTTCATAGGGACTCCTAGCTGCCCATATCATTCATTATTTCACATTTTAACCACCACATTTTACATTTTATTACAAATTAATCCCTTTTTGACATTTTTGTCAAAAATCACTTTACAAAACTAGTTTAACTATTAACAAACATTCAAAATTCATCATCAAACATCAAATAACTCAAATATTCAACAATGGCACTTCACAAAATCATGAAAAAATTCAAAAATCAAGCCATGGGCTAGCTAGAATACAAAGCAACGATCTCAAAAACTTAAAAATCATCAAAAAACCGAGCTCAAAGCATACCTTAATCAAGCCAAATGTGTGCCGAACCCTGATATCTCTTCTTTGGCTTCTTTTTCTTTTGTTAATCGATTATGAAGAAGAAAAATGATGATAATATGGATTTTTTTATTTAATCTTTACTTATTTAACATTTTACCATATTAACCTTAATTAAAATATTAAAAACATGCTTAATATATGTCCATACATGTCCATCTTCATTATACATGGTCTAATTTCATAATAATCACCTTTAATATAATAAGCCATAGCCATTAGACACATTTAACTAATAGCACACAAGTTTTACATTACGCGATTAAGTCCTTTTTACCAAATTAAGCATTTAAACGGTAAAATTTATTTACGAAACTTTCACATAATTAATCTATCATGCTGTAAACCTTATTAAAATAATAAAATAATATTTTAATCTTGAATTTGTGGTCTCAAAACCACTGTCTTGATTTGACTCAAAAATGGGTTGTTACAAGTTCCCAAACCTATTCACTGGTAAGATTTTAGGGGACAAAAATCCTAAGGGGAGAGTTGTAACAGCCCATTTATGGTCAAATCAGAAAAGTGGTTTCGAGACCAAAAATCTAAGGTCAAAATATTTATTTTATTATTATTTTAATGTTTACAGCATGATTGAATGATGGTGTGCAATTTTCGTAAAGAAATTATAACACCCCTAACCCGTAACCATCGTCGGTCTAGGGTTAAAAGCATTACCGGACAAATCGGAAACTTAAATAGAGATTTCATAATTTCATTCAACAAATCCAATCCAAGTGTCCCTGCAATAGGTCTACGAGACCTTAAACATGCTTTGGAATAAGGTCGGGACTAAACTGAATGCATATGAAACTTCTTAGAAATTTAAAATTTTTTCTAAGTTACAGGGGTCACACGCCCGTGTGGGCAGGCCGTGTGCCTCCCACGGCCTCAGACACGCCCGTGTGTCTAAACCGTGTCAAAACAGGTCATACATACTGACTTGTCCACACGGCCACGGACACGCCTGTGTGCCTCACCCGTGGTGGCTATGGATTGCACCACACGGCCAGTCACACGCCCGTGTGTCCAGCCCGTGGTCGAGTCTGACTTGTTTTGAAATACAACCATGAGGGACACGGTCGAGGCCCATGCACGTGTACTCAATCGTGTGGGCAATTATAGGCCATTTTTAAGGCCAAAATGCCACCCGCACTTTGGGTCATCCCTACAAGCATATACAAACATCAATCCAACACTTTTGGCAACCAAAACATACCAAATTGACCATATATTTTACTCATTCAAGAACATTTCATCACAACATCTTGTATGCCAATTAGCCCAACTAAATCACAAGTACATCCAAGCATAATTCATCCACAACTTACCATTTCATTATAACATCCATACATCAAATAAATGCTTACTTTGCATTAATAAGTTTACCATAATTTTGACCATTTTACTAGCCATCAAACCATGCCAAAACTTAGCATCATAAGACATAACTACTCATCCATATAATGTCATTATCTAACCATATCACATGACTATCTATACACCTTTTCAAAACATAATTATACCAACTAGACTATACATGCCATACTTAATATATACTTATTCAAAAGGTACCAAAATGTGGTTTGAGTAGTGTGATGACGATCCTCGACAATTCCCGAGCCCTCAGTAGCTTTGACGATCTATAAAACAAAGTAAACACAAACAAAGTAAGCTTTCAAAAGCTTAGTAAGCCATATACAAATAAAATTAACATACATGCATTCATTATTCATATCAAATATAAGATTACTAATAGCTCATTTGCACACTCATCATTTTTCTTAGCTCATTTATTTAGCCATTTGCTTACCAACATACATATCGCCATGTACTTCATTAGATCATAGCTCATTCATTCATATATCACATTTTACTTCATCAAATCTATACACATATCTCATCTAGGTAAGTTCATATATATACTTACCTTCCATACACTTACATAGTGTACATATCAAACATACCTGATTCAGTTATACATTTCACATAGCCTTTCGTTTTCTCGAAATTGTCCGTTAAATCGTTCAGAATCAAATAGGATACTCAGAATGCTCGGAATAGTCATACAATGCCAACGTCCCACACGTGGCCTTACATGTAACCAAATATCGATGCCACTGTCCCAAACATGGTCTTACACGAATCAATATGATGCCAATGTCCCAAACATGGTCTTACGCGTAAATCTCAAATCGATGCCAACATCCCATACGTGGTCTTACACGATATCACATATCGAAAACCTATGTCATGACATATGTAATCCTATCTATTCCTAGATTCGTACGGGACTTCTCGGACATTGATACCTTGTCGATATTTCCTCAGATTTCATATATTTATCATCTCGAACACATTCATCACAATGATATTTCATATGAACATACATAAATCAACACAAATACATTTATTTGTATATAGACTTACCTTGTACGAGAAGAACGGAATCGAACGGTTATTTAATCACTTTCGATTTCCCTCGGTCTAAATTCGTTTTCTTCGATTCTTGATCTTGAATCAAGCTAAAATCATAGCCGAAACCTAGCTTGTTCTTTTCTTTCGTTTCTTTGATATTTTCGGTCAAATGGATGAACAAAATGCCTATTTTCATACTTGTTTTTATTATATTTCATATTAATTATCTATTTCCACTTTTACCATTAATGATATATTAATGAAAAACATATAAACAATGGACATAATTGTCCACCAACTTAATAATGGCATAATAACATCATAAGGACTTTATATTAATAAAGACATGGAAATATAGCACATTAACAAATAGCATGTCACTTTTATCTTTTATGCAATTTAATCCTTTTCTCAATTTAAGCACACAATTGATCAAATCAAATCACAGAAATTTCACACATACCAATTCATATACTGTAGACTCAAAAATAATATTAAAATATTTTTCTGACTCAGATTTGTGGTCCCGAAACCACTATTATGACTAGGGTCTAAACTGAACTGTTACAATTCTCCTCCCCTTAGGGATTTTCATTCTCAAAAATCTTATAGTTAAACAGGTTCAGAAATTGTTGTCTCATAGAATCTTCAGGCTCTCACATAGCCTCTTCAACCCCATGTCAATGCCATAACACTTTTACTAACGGATTTTCTTATTTCGTAATTCTTTCACTTCACGATCTAAGATACGGATAGGTTCCTCTTCATAAGTCATATCAGATCAGATTTCAATCTCAGACGGAGTAATCACATGTGATGGATCGGATCTGTATTGACAAAGCATTAACACGTGAAATACATTATGAATCTTTTCTAGTTCCAGTGGCAACAACAATCTATATGCAACAGGTTTGATACGCTCGATAACTTCATATGGTTCAATGAACCTCAGACTTAATTTGCCTTTACGTCCGAATCGAAGTACTTTCTTCCATGAAGACACTTTCAAGAATACTTTATCACCGATTTCAAACTCAATTTCCTTTTGTTTCAAATCTGTATAAGATTTCTGACGATCTGCCGTTGCTTTCAGACTATCAAGGACCACTTACACTTTCTGTTCAATGTATTTTATCAAATCAACCCCGTGTATCTTATTTTCACTGAGCTCAGTCTAATACATAGGTGTTTGACATTTGCATCCATATAAATCCTCATAAGGTACCATTTTAATGCTCGACTGAAAATTGTTATTATATGCAAATTCACTCAGTGATAAATACTATTCCCACATACCATCAAACTCAAGGATCCAATATCTCAACATATCTTCGAGAATTTGAATGACCCGTTTGAATTGACCATCCGTCTTCGGGTGAAAAGTCGTACTGAAATGTAATTTAGTACCTAAGGCTTCTTGTAATTTCTTTCAGAACCGTGAAGTAAATCTCAAATCTCTGTCAGACACAATAGATAGTGGCACTCCGTGCAATCTCACAATATTAGAAATATAAAGCTCAGCTAACTTATCAAGTGAGTAATCAGATCGTACCAAAATAAAATGGGCTGATTTCGTCAATCGATCAACTACGACCCAAATTGCATCTTTCTTTCTCAGAGTCAAAGGCAATCCTGAAACAAATCCATCTTCACTCTATCACATTTCCACTCGGGAATCAGAATCAGTTGTAGCAAACCATATGGAACCTGATGTTTAGCTTTAACTTGCTGATAGACAAAACATTTCGAGACAAAATCAGAGATATCTCTTTTCATACCAGACCACCAATAGTGTTGCTTCAAATCATGGTACATCTTTGTACTTCCCGGATGAACAGATATGCGACTGTTATGTGCTTCATTCAATATCGACTGGATCAACTCTAGATTCCTCAGAACACAAATCTGATCTCAAAATCTCAAACAACTATTATCATCAACTCTAAATTCAGAATCGAAGTTTAAATCACATTGAGCTCGTTTTGCTAGCATTTCATTATCAACTTTCTGAGCATCATATATTTGCTGTAAAAACAATGGTTTCGCTTTCAACTTAGCTAAAACTAAACCATCATTAGACAAATCTAAATGAGCATTCATTATACGTAATGCAAACTATGATTTCTGACTCAATGCATCAGCAACGACATTTGCTTTACCCAGATGATAATCTATCACAAGCTCGTAGTCTTTCAATAGCTCTAACCATCTTCTCTGTTGCAGATTCAAATCTTTCTAGGTCATCAAATATTTCAAACTTTTATTATCCGAAAATACATGGCATTTCTCACCGAAAAGATAATGGCGCCAAATCTTTAATGCAAACACAATTGCAGCTAGCTCAAGATCGTGTGTCGGATATTTTTTTTCATATGACTTCAATTGTCTTGAGGCATAAGCTATAACTTTACCTTCCTACATCAAAACAAATCCCAGACCATTTAACGAAGCATCACTATAGATCACAAATTCTTTACCCGATTCAGGTTGTACCAAAACGGGAGCTTCAGTCAACAAAGTTTTAAACTAATCAAATCTTTTCTGACATTTATCGGACCATTCAAATATCACATATTTCTGAAGCAATCTAGTCAACGGAGTAGCTATCATCGAAAAACCTTTTACAAATCGACGATAATAACCAGCTAGTCCCAGAAAAATACGGACTTCAGCACATTATTCGGAGGTTTCCATTCCAGAATAGCAGAAATCTTACTTAGATCAACTCGTATACCATATGCTGACACAATATGTCCTAGAAAACTGACTTCACGCAACTAGAATTCACATTTACTGAACTTTGCATATAATTACTTTTCACGCAGAGTCTGTAACACGATTCTCAGATGCTCGGCATGCTCAATCTCATCACGTGAATAAATTAAAATGTTGTCAATGAATACAACAACAAATCTATCTAAATACGGTGTGAAAATTCTGTTCATCAAATCCATAAAAACAGCAGGAGCATTTGTTAGTCTGAAAGGCATAACTAAAAACGCATAATGCCCGTACCTCGTTTTGAAAGTAGTTTTCAAAATATCTGAATCTTTTACTCGCAACTGATAATATCACGATCTCAGATCTAACTTTGAAAACACTGTGGCTCCTTTAAACTGATCAAATAAATCATCAATTCTAGGCAAAGGATATTTATTCTTTATAGTCACCTTGTTCAACTGACGGTAATCAATGCACATTCTCATCGTGCCATCTTTCTTTTTCACAAATAGAATAGGAGCACCCCAAGGTGAAAAACTTGGTCTTACAAACCTTCTGTTAGTCAACTCTTGCAACTGTGACTTTAACTCTTTCAACTCTATTGGTGGCATTCTAAATGGAGCTATCGAAATAAAAGTCATCCTCGATAGTAAATCAATACCAAATTCAACTTCACGTATTAGAGGTAATCCCGGTAATTCTTCAAAAAATACATCAGGGAATTCACAGACAACTGGCACTGATTCAACTTTTTTTCAGTCACTTTTGTGTCAATCACATATGCAAAATAAGCTTCATAACCCTTTTTCACATAACTTTGAGCTTTCATCACTGATATCACAGCAAGTAACCCATTCAAATCATTAGACTCAATCTAAACTATTTCATCATTCTGGCATCCCAAATCAATAGTCTTTTTTTTGCAATTCACAACAACATCATGCAACGTCAACCAGTCCATACCTAAAATTATATCAAACTAATCAAATGGTAATATCATCAGATCAGCAGGAGAACAAACATATCTAAACATCAGCGGACAATTCTTGCATACTTTATCAACGGGACACTTTTACCTAAGGGTTTGATACTCTAATAACAAATTCATTAGACTCTACAGGCAAAGTCTTACTGGATACTAAGTTTATGCATATATAGGAAAGAGTAGATCCTAGGTCTATCAATGCAATCACAGAAGTATCATAAAGAGTAAATGTACCCGTTATAACATCTAGAGATGAAGCTTCCTCACGGGCTTAGATGGCATACACTCTAGCAGGCGCTTTAGCTTCAGATCTCGCAACAATGTCTTTCGTAGTTCTCTGACTACTACTGACACTTCTTGTATTTCGAGAAGGTCTACCTCTAGCTGTAACATTATCATATCTCAGATTCTGAACAATTTCTTGCTCAACGGACTCTGGGCAGTCTCGGATAAAATGGTCTAAGGATCTGCATTTGAAACAGACTCGATCATTCAACCTACAACTTCTCGGATGTCTTTTACCACAATGCTTACATTCAGGTCACTCAGATCGTACATTTCCAACACTAGCCATTGAAGTTGCTGGAGCTTTGGAATTCAATTGTGATCTAGCTCGATCTCTATTTGATTTTCCCACACTAGCTTTGGAACGACTATGTTCATCTCTAAATTTTTTTGAAGCAAACTGAAATGTTTTACTCGAAAATCTCTTTCTCACATCTATAGCTTTTCTTTTATCTTTCCCGAGTGCCACAACTTTGCATGCTCAATCAACAAGCACAACGAACTCTTTTATTTCTAGAATCCCAACTAGCAAACGGATATCTTCATTTAGGCCGTCTTCAAACCTTTTACACATTATTGTCTCGGTTGAAACACATTACTGAGCATATTAACTTAGTCTCACGGACTCTCTTTCATATTTAGTGACAGACATGTGACCCCATTTTAACTCTAGAAATTCTTTTCATTTCTATCAATAAATCTCTGACTGATGTATTTCTTTTAGAACTTGGACTGAAAGAAATCCCATGTAATCCTTTCTTTCGGAATAATGAAAATCAATGCCTTCCACCATTGATAAGTTGCATCTTGTATCAACGAAGCAAAACATTTTATGCATTCTTCAGGAGTCAATGACATTTCATCAAATACTCGGATAGTGTTCTCAAGCCAAAATTTAGCTTTCTCAACATTGTCATCACTAGTGGCCCTAAACTCTTCAGCCTCATACTTACGTATTTTATCGACCGGAGGTTTATTCAATAGATTCAAGCTAATAACCAGAGGTATAGTAGAAGTCTGAGGAAGATTAGGCAGGGGCAGAGGTTGTGAAACAACTAGATTAGTTCTTACGTATTAAATAAACCACTCGTTCATCATTTGAAAGAAGGCTTGTTTAGCCTCTCCCTCTTGAACGCTAGTAACTGGTCTCGAAACAAATTGTGTTGTCCTTTGAGCAGGAGTAGGCGCATTACTTTCAACATTGTCAGTTACGGCTCTTTCAGGATCCATTTACTATACGAAAACACATTTTACATGTCAGGATTCATCACACTATCACATTTCGTATATGTGGCATGTATAGCTAGACTCTCACACGCTACGTTAGTCCGAGATTCGACTAAATTGTAGCTTTGATACCATTCAACTATAACACCCCTAACCCGTAACCATAGCCGGTCTAGGGTTAAAGGCATTATCGGACAAATTGGAACCTTAAACAGACATTTCATAATTTAATTCAACAAATCCAATCCAAGTGTCCCTAGAATAGGTCTACGAGACCTTAAACATGCTTTGGAAAGGGGCCGAGACTAAACCGAGCACATACAAAATTCTCAAAAATTTAAATTTTTTTTCTAAGTTACAAGGTCACATGCCCGTGTAGGCAGGCCATGTGCCTCCAACGGCCTCAGACACGCCTGTGTGTTTAAGCCGTGTCAAAATAGGGCATACATACTGACTTGTCCACACAGCCATGGACAAGCCCGTGTTCCTCAGCCGTGGTCGCTACTAACTTGCACCACACGGCCGATCACACGCCCGTGTGTCTAGCCTGTGGTCGAGTCTGACTTATTCTGAAATACAACCACGAGGGACACGATCGAGCCACATGCTCGTGTACTTAACCGTGTGGTTAATATAGGCCATTTTTAAGGCCAAAATGCCACCCACACTTTGGGTCATCCCTACAAGCATATACAAACATCAATCCAACACTTTTGGCAACTAAAACATGCCAAATTGACTATATATTTTACTCATTCAAGAACACTTCATCAAAACATCTTGTATGTCAATTAGCCCAACTAAATCACAAGTACATCCAAGCATAATTCGTCCATAACTTACCATTTCATTATAACATCCATACATCAAATAAATGCTTACTTTGCATTAATAAGTTTACCATAATTTTGACCATTTTACTAGCCATCAAACCATACCAAAACTTAGCATCATAAAACATAACTACTCATCCATATAATGTCATTATCTAACCATATCACATGACTATCTATACACCTTTTCAAAACATAATCATACCAACTAGACTATACATGCCATACTTCAAAAGGTACCAAATGTGGTTTGAGTAGTGTGATGACGATCCTCGACAATCCCCAAGCCCTCAGTAGCTTTGACGATCTATAAAACAAAGTAAACACACACAAAGTAAGCTTTCAAAAGCTTAGTAAGCCATATACAAATAAAATTAACATACATGCATTCATTATTCATATCAAATATAAGATTACTAATAGCTCATTTGCACATTCATCATTTTTCTTAGCTCATTTATTTAGCCATTTGCTTACCAACATACATATCGCCATGTACTTCATTAGATCATAGCTCATTCATTCATATATCACATTTTACTTCATCAAATCTATACACATATCTCATCTAGGTAAGTTCATATATATATACTTACCTTTCATACACTTACATAGTGTACATATCAAACGTACCTGATTCAGTTATACATTTCACATAGCCTTTCATTTTCTCGGAATTGCCCATTGAACTGTTCAGATCAAATAGGATACTCAGAATGCTCAGAATAGTCGTACAATTCCAACATCCCACACGTGGTCTTACATGTAACCAAATATCGATGCCACTGTCCCAGACAGAGTCTTACACGAATCAATACGATGCCAATGTCCCAGACATGGTCTTACACGTAAATCTCAAATCGATGCCAATGTCCCATACGTGGTCTTACATGATATCACATATCGAAAACCTATGCCATGACATATGTAATCCTATCTATTACTAGATTCGTACAAACTTCTCGGACATTGATACCTTGTCGATACTTCCTCGAATTTCATATATTTATCATCTCGGACACATTCATCACAATGATATTTCATATGAACATACATAAATCAACACAAATACATTTATTTGTATATAGACTTACCTCGTACGGGAAGAACGGAATCGAATGACTATTCAATCACTTTCAATTTCCCTTGGTCTAAATCCATTTTCTTCGGTTTTTGATCTTGAATCAAGCTAAAATCATAGCCGAAACCTATTGTTCTTTTCTTTCATTTCTTTGATATTTTCAGTCAAATAGATGAACAAAATGCCTATTTTCATACTTGTTTTTATTATATTTCATATTAATTATCCATTTCCACTTTTACACTTAATGATATATTAATGAAAACATATAAACTATGGACATAATTGTCCACCAACTTAATAATAACATAATAACATCATAAGGACTTCATATTAATAAAGACATGGCAATATAGAACATTAAAAAATAGCATTTCACTTTTATCTTTTATGCAATTTAACCTTTTCTCAATTTAAGCACACAATTGACCTATTCAAATCACAGAAATTTCACACATACCAATTCATATACTGTAGACTCGAAAAATAATATTAAAATATTTTTTGACTCAAATTTGTGGTCCCAAAACCACTATTCTGACTAGGGTCTAAACTGGACTATTACAGAAATTTTATCATTTGGTTGGTCAATTTGATAAAAAGGACTAAATCGCATAAAGTGTAAAAGTACTGTTCTATTAGTTAAAGGTATCAAATACCTATGAAACTTAAAAGTGGAGGTCTTTATGTTGTAATAGACCATTAATAGCTTGAGTGGACATATATGGAAATTAAATGGATGTTATTAAATAGTTTATAATAAGGTTAAAATAGTAAAATATGTATTAATTTAAGTAAAAATAAAGAAAATAAGTTTATCATCTTTTAATTCATTATCTTGCCCCAAAATTGAAGGGCAGTAAAACATTTCTAGGGTTCTTCATTTGGCATTCTTAATTCTATCAATTGGGTATGTATTTTTAATCTGTTTTTAATGATTTCTATGTTTTTGTGATCGTTGCATCTAGTACTAGCTAGCCCAGGGACTAATTTGCAAAATAGTTAAAGATTTTAGATGATGCCATTGATGAATATATGAGTAATTTGATGTTTAATGATAGATTATGAATCTTTGATGTAAGTTAAACAAGCTTTGTTAAGTGATTTTTGGTGAAAATGTCAAAAAGGGATTAAATTGAGAAAATGTGAAATGTGGTGGTTAAAAGTATGAATAAATTGAAAATAAGGGCTACTAGTAACATGTATTAAATTCATCTAAGCATGGGTTTGTACTAAATTGCATGAATTTTCAATTTTATGTAATAAGGACTAAATTGTGAATGTGAAAGTTTAGGGGCAAAAGTGTATATGTGCCTTAAAGAGTAATTTGGACTAAATTGAATGAATAGATGATTGAATAAGTTAATTTTGAATATATTTAAATCAAGAAAGGCAAAATTTGAACCTAGATCGGGGGTAACTAAAGTCATTGACTAATCGACTCGATTTGTCATTTTAGCATCCGAGGTAAGTTCATATGTAATAAGCATTGTTACAATTATGCTTTAAATGCTTTGATATTGCATAAATTGTGTATATGAGATTGTAGTCATGTTTGACGACAATTCAGATATATATTATCGAAACCATTTTTAAGTTTTTTCAAAAAATAGGGATCAACTTTAAAAAATGAAAACGGGAGTTGCCACCAATCTTTTTTTTTTTTTTTTTTTAGGTGTGATCAGATAACCTTATAAAACTTTTTTTGTTTTATTTAAAATATTGATTTTGGCCTACAAAATTCAAGAAAATGGGTTCGGGAGTCGGTTACGTACGAGGAAGGGTTAGCACCCTCGTAATGCCCAAAAATTGGTACCTAATTGATAAATTAATGTCCTAATTTCAAAATTTTGAAAAATTTAAAATACAATCCTTTTTGTTTGAAAGAAAACTTGAATAAATCAAATTGTATGCCAAGACTCACTTATCTCAAAGAAATAAAATGTCATATCCAATGAGTTAGGATGCAACATTTCAGGACTTCGAAACTAAGCTTGCATTTATTTGTAGAAAATCCTTACCTCAAGACAATAAAACGTCATATCCAATAAGTTAGGACACAACATCTCAAATTCCCAAGAATAAGTTTTATTTGAAACTTATGGGTTTCGATTTCAAAAAGGGATACTTGATTTCTTAAGTTCAACGAGAAAAAGTGAAACCCAGTGAGTTAGGGTACAATTTTTCTCGAAGCCCCCAAATATTAAGTATCGCCGTATTTTTAAAAAAATTTAAATAAAATGTGACAATTTAGTAAAATGTATTTTTGATTTAAAACAATGATTCGAGTAAAATATTGCATTAATACATTACAAAACATAAATACGTAAACAATTTACTGAAAATTACATGATATATGAACATTTAATACTAACATAGATAATTAAGAGAAAGACTAATGTAAAATAGTGAATGATGCAGAAATTAAATGATTATAATAAAGCAAACATAAAAATAATAAGCATGAATAGATATAAAGTAGTAAATAATAAAAAATATGCGAAAGATAAAAACTACGAAATGAATATGAGACTTTACATTCAAATATAAAAATAAAATAGTAATATAAGATATATGCAAAACAATAAAGGGATATTATAATAATTTTTTAAAAATAAAATAAAATAAAAAACGATATGGAAAAATCTAAAATGGTTAATATATACCGTGAACCCGACGTGAAATAATGCGAAAGGTAGAAACTTATATTATATTTATAAAAATAATTATCGTTGGTTAATAATAATAGTAATAAAAGAACTAGAATCAATAGGAACATAAGTAATACTAGTATTGATTATGATTAATACTACTAATAATAAATATAGTAATGAAAATAATAAAAACAGTAATAATAATAAATATTTAAAAATAATTATTTTGAAAATAAAGTAAAATAGGTAAAACAGGGGCTAAATTGAATTTAAAATAGGAGTTTAGGCCAACATCAAGAACAAATGAAGGTAAAAGGACCAAATCGTGATGCACACGCAACGTAAAGGGACCAAAATATAAAATAACCCCACCCTCTGAAACGGTGTCGTTCGAATGCGGACTAAATTGAAACAGAGGAAAAATTATTGGGAAAAATTGAGAATAATGATAACTTGATTTAAAATGAAGAAAATGCGAAAGGACTAAAAGCGCAATCATCCCATCTGCATAAAAAACATGCAGATCCTCCCCGGGTCAGGTGAACGCGCAGATCTTGGCCCTTAAACAACGCCGTTTTGGTCATTAATTGACCACACCAAAACGACGTCATTTCACTAGCCTATATAAACAAAAAATTTGTAAAAAAAAAAACATTTTAAAGCCATTTCAGGAAAAAAAAAAAGGAGCTCTCCCATCTCTCCCCTTGGGGTAATTTTTGGTGGGAGCCCCGGCGAGATTCCGACACTGGCGCTGCTATTCGCCACCGTACACGGCGGCTGGAGACCCAAAATAAGTGAGTTTTTTTTTACTATGTTTTAAACTTTAATAGATATAAAAGAAAGAAGAAACTTAGAAAAAAAAGGCACGGATTCAAAAAAAAAGAAAAATAACGAAAAAAAAAAAACCTTTGGTTGATTTTTTTTATTCTGTATCTGTAAAAAATGTAATGTATATTGCCCTCCTTTTACAGATTACATTAGGGTTTTTATAGCCCCAAAATAAATCGAAATCATAAATACAAAGATATTGTCTTGCTATGCTTGCTGTTTCTGTTGTGTTTTCTTTCCTTTTGCAGGTGAGCGACAAAGATGAGGGCGGGGTTCATGCACTGATGGCGGTATGATGTTTGGCGGTGAAGGCGCACATGCATGGAATGGTGGCAGTAGTTAGCCCTAAGGTTAGGGTTTGCTAAAACTGTTTATGTTTTGGGCCAAATGGGCTATGAAATTTGGGTTAGGCTTTATGTAAATTGGGCTTATTTAGGTTTTGGGCCTGTTTTAATAGTTAGGTAATTTTGCTCTATGTAAATGGACTGTGGACATTTTATTTATTTTTGGTTTTGTATTTATTTATTTATATGGTTTGTGGGCTCGGGCAAATTGGGCCTATTACAGCTGCCCCTCTTTGCTCATTGTCGTGTAACGGGGATAGAGCAAAGACTATAAAAGGACCAATTTTGCCAGTCTTGTTGAGTCTTGACTTCTTAGTCCTCGTCTTCTCCAAATGGCTTCCATCCCAACTGTAACTTCAGGGGTATTGGAATTTCAACTTAACTTTACTTCTCTACAACTACTACAACTTCAGAATTATTAGACTATCTATTCTACTGCTATTTCAGGGAAATAAGTCTGACGGCTTCAATCTGCTTCACTGTAAATTCTGGGAAATAAGATTTGCCATAAGATTTGCTTTCTTCGATCTGCTCCACTACCACTTCAGAGAGGCAAGGCTAGTGTCTTCGATCTGCTTCACTACAATTTCAGGAAGACAAGATCTACAATCTTTAATCTACTCCACTGCAAACTCAGGGAGGTCAGGCTGATTCTTCAATCTGCTTCACTATAATTTTAGGAAAACGAGATCTGCAATTTTTAGTCTGCTTCGCTAAAACTCAGGGAGACAAGGCTGGTGTCTTTGATCTGCTTCACTGCAACCTCAGGAAGGTCAGATCTTCTATTTTTAGTCTACTCCATCGCAAACTCAAAGAAACAAGACTGGTGTCTTCTATCTACTTCACTGTAACCTCAGTAAGGTAGGATCTGCTATCTTTTAGTATGCTCCACTACAAACTCAAGGAGACAAGGGTGATGTCTTCGATCTGCTTCACTGCAACTTCAGGAAGGCCAGATCTTCTATTTTTAGTCTGCTCCACTGTAAACTCAGGGAGACAAGACTAGTATCTTCGATCCGCTTCACTGCAATCTCAGGAAGACAAAATCTGCTATATTTAGTCTGCTCCACTGCAAACTCAGGGATACCAAGCTGATGTTTTTGATCTGCTTCGCTGCAAACTTAAGAAGACAAGATCTGTGAATTCATTGATGTTGCGACACCGTCCTCTGGGGGACCTATCCTATAAAATCAGTTTTATGTGTTTATGCTTATGCAAAATGGTTAGGATGCTATAATCTGAACAAATCAACTGCTCCTTAACCGAATGACATATGTACGAATGCAAAATGTTATGAGGATGATCCTTTTTAATAATTAGGATGTCACCACTTGTTGCTCATCAGGGCTCTATCATTAATGTAGTACACTGCCTTCCTACTCGGTGGGCATTTGACTGAAAACCCGAAAATATTTTTGCTCAACTGATTTGCCCCACTAACTTCAGGGTCCTTTCCACTGTACCTCAGGGACATAAGGCTTGTACCATTTTCAAACCATCTCACTATGGTTCAGGATTATAGGATTTGAAACTTCTTCGATCCGTTCCCACTGCAATTCAAGGGTATAGGACTTGTATCTTTTTCAATTCATCCTATTACAACTTTGGGGTATAGGATCTGTAACTTGTTCCATCCATTGATCACTCTCCAGTGACCCGATCAAATGTGTATGCATGATACTCGCATGGATGAAGAATGTCATTTTTTTCTTTTCGAGAATGATTCCTTCTACGCTTGGGTTATCATTGTTTATTTTCTGTCGAATTTGTATCACCGATGCAATATCTAGTCTTTTGATCAACCAATGTCCTTGACAGAAAATCTGAAGAGATAAACTTACTTTGGGCTCAAATATTTCCAACCCTTAAGCTTTGGAGAGTTCTAAACAATAGTCTAAACAATAGTCCTATTTCAGGTTCTTATACTATTTACAATCTTCCAGAGTAATATGCGAAACTTCTTTTATGAAAGTATTATTAGTCCATTAATCGTTATTTCAATATAAAATGCCTGAAAAAGATCACTACAATGGATGAGAAAGAAATTAATCAAGAGCATAGCTCGAAACAAATAAGTTAATCAAAGATAACCAAGGCAATAAAAGAAAATTGATTAGGGTGTATCTTGAAAAGAATAAAGTAATCAAAGATAGCCAAGGCCATAAAAGAAAATTGATTGGGGTGTATCTTGAAAAGAATAAAGTAATCAAAAATAGCCAAGGCCATAAAAGAAAATTGATTGGGGTGTATCTTGAAAAGAATAAAGTAATCAAAGATAGAAAATTCAAAATGGGTAAGATAGAAGCTAGGTGCCCCAAGCTTCTCTGTACAAACTTCTTGAGGACTATTTTAAGCTCAATACGTGTTTAGAGGATCTGGAGTACTTTGTCAATGCCCCAAGACGTAGTATATTTCCTCATTGTTAATTCAGGTATAGCAAGACTACCACATGCCCTATCTTTGATCAAAATTTGAGCCACCCTTTTCAGGTTTTCGGCTCAAAACCCTTTTGGTCTCAAAGTGCCCTTTGCGGGTTTTCGCCTTGGCCTCTCTTTTTTTTAATTTGATCTCAAGGCGCCCTTTGCGGGTTTTCACCTTGGCCTTTCCCTTTTAGGTAAAATACTTCTTAACTGAACCTGAATTCGCTGAATTGGGCAAGTTTTCACCATCCGTCTCGGTCAATATCAATGCTCCTCTAAAACTGGCCCTTTTTTTTTACTACATAAGGTCCTTCATCTGCTTTCCTCTGAAATCCTTTTGTATAAGAAAGATCTTTTTCAACATCAGGTTCCCCTCATGGAATTCTCTAGGATGAACCTCTTTGTCTTAAGCTTGCATCATATGACCATGATGGATAACCTTTAACCTTTTCTTCGATTAGGTTCAATTGCCAAAAATGCTTCCATTCCATAAACCAATGGGTAAGATGTTGCCCCGAAAAAAGGTCCTAGCCAACATTCGATAATCATAGATGATAAATGGTAACTTCTTTATGCCAATCTTTACAAGTCACGGTCATCTTTCCTACAATCCTTATTTTTTTCGACCTTGTAAAATTGACATGTGAAGCTACTTTCTCCTTCTTAGTGAAGTAATTGACAACCACCAAGATAAATCGATGTATATTAGAAATTTGGCCAAGATTGGCCTGCCTCACATAGAGAAAGTCTGTGAAGAAATTAATGAGGCATATGAATCTTGTCTTCTTACATACGGCATAACTGATGCCTTCCCTTCTTTATAGATTAGCAGTACCCAAGCCTTATGATTAGCTTGGCTATTGTAAAACCATTAACATGTTTCCTTCTAACATCCTTATGGATCACTTTTAAGATTTTAACGTACCCACTTCTCAGTAGCCCAGGCCCGTCCTGATATGATCGTACAAAAACATCTTTGAATTCTTGAAAACAACTCAATGATGTCTTGCCTTATTTCTGTGGTGAGCTAGGTTACAATCTTCACCTCTTTTCTAGGCTTATAATATCCACTAACCCTTTGTAGAGTAGGGTCTATTTTTCATCTTGTTCTACCATTCTTAACAAATTAGAAGATAGGTTACAAACTCTGTCATCTTCAAAGTCCTGAGATCCTTCTAGACACATATCTTACTCGAAAGGAGACTCTGAGTCAGTAGCTGTGTTGCTCACATCGTTGATATCTGGAGACCTATTGTAGGTTCAAAGGAAGATTCCAAAGAACAAATGATTCAAAGAATGATTATTTGTTTGGTCATGAATGAAGAATGAAAAAATACTTGAAACAAAGTCCAAAGAACAAACAAAAGAAAAAACCAAGAACAATTGTTTATACAGTATGAAAATTAAAAGAATAGTTGCTCAAAAAGATGCATTTTATTGAAATAGAAATTATGGATATAAGCCTATTTCACAAAAGGGTTCTTATTGCCTCTAGGCTTAAGGGAACAAGTGTGTTTTGAATATTACTCCAGATTAGCTCTAAAAATACAGGGATCTCTTCCACAGTCTCATTGTTCAAAATACTTCCAAGTATGTAAGGGCAGATGCTTGAAAAAATCCAGTTATTTCTTCAGATACGTCGTTAATATTTAGATTTCCCAATATTAGGTCTTGCACTAAAGCCCTAAACTCAATGCATTCTTGGATCTCATAGATCTCATAATATTTATCTCTTTATCTAGATGGTTAGGTGACAAATTTTCTGCCCCAGAGGAATCATCGAATTTGACAATACCTATTTTGACAAGTCTTTCAATCATCTTTTTGAAAGCGGTGCAGTTCTCGATCGAGTGTCATGTAATTCCCGCATGGTATTCGCATTGGGCGTTCGTTTTGTACCATTTAGAGTATGGAGGTTGTATAGGTTTTAGGTAGAAAGGGGATACTACATGTGTATCAAACAAAATTTGGTACAGCTCCCTATACGTGATTAGGATGGGTGTGAATTGGGATTTTTCTGAGTTCGATTTTGTATTGGGTTCTTGCCTTGAGGAGACCTGATGGCTAGTAGTTGACTAGCCTATGGTATTCGATTTTGAATAACCCTATTAACTTGAGAGCTCCAGTCTCGATTTTTCCTTTTGTAACGATTTTCACATTGTTTCAAGATCTCCATATTAGCCTTCTTTTTTTCATCTATACCAGCCAGATCAATGACAATGGGATTGGTTGGATTGCCCCCCAGATTGGGACTTGAGCCTATCGAGTATTTTATTGGTGCCGACATACAGGCCTAATGCTGTTGGGGTCCGATAGCAACGGGTACCCCTTTCGGATGTGCGTATGGTTGAGTCTGGACGCTTATTGGAGTAAAACCTAGGGGATAGGCAAGGTTTTCATTATCATCCCCTGTAACATCCTAAAAATTTTAGAATTTATGTGTTGCATAATTTTGTTGCTTAGTTAGTGAATGATTAAATTTGTGTGTTTAGTATATTCTTGAGAAGGCTCGGGATTTATTCGGAATTAGAATAAATTTTTGTAATGAGAACTTTATTGAAGTGGAACAAGTAACCTTGATTTTTAAGGAAATTAAGTGACAAAAAGCTAGCATAAGATGAGCTAGTATTAAAGTGGAGTTGGCGCCATGAGTGTTGCTTGAGGGAAGAGGTTCGAACCCCATGGTATGCATTTTGTGACTTTAATTTTTACACTCTTCTAGCATGTGTAGGCCAAGCTCTATTTTTGGTAGGTTGGACTTTATATTTTTATGGCAAGATGGCTAATGGCTTAAGGTAAGAATTAAAGATAGGGAAAGGAATCATGAGCTTATGGTATGTAGAAGGGACATAAGGCACTCTTTATGGGGTGTGTTTGGGAAATTTTGGAATGGCCAAACTTTGTCCATGAACTTGGACGGTTTTGGGGGCTAGGAGGTGGCCAAATATTGTTGTAAGCATTGGTAAGGATGGTAGCAAGTTTGGTCACTTTCATTTTGGTCATTTTGTACTTTTCACAAAAACATTTCTTTTCATCTTTCTCTCCCTAGCCGAATGCATTTTGTGCATTAGTGAACATCTTGTTTTCTTCTTTTGGTCATTTTTTTTTTTGACCATTTGGTCTAAATTTTACCTAACCTCTCAAGTTCTTTTTCCCCAAGTGTCGAAATCACCAAAACACAAAGGCTATTTTCTTTTTTTCTTTCCATGGCCGAATGGTGCTAACACCATTTTCTTCAATTTTTATTCATAGCCAAATCTCCCTCTTCACATATATTTTCTTATTAATCATTCTTTCAACCTTCGTTTTAATCAATCGGTAAGAACCCTCTTTGATTCTTTATTTTCTTCTTTTGTCGAATATACATATTGGTTTGGGAGGGTCTTTTGACCGAAAATAGCATCCTCTTTCTCTTAGACAATCTTTTTCGTCTTTATAGTGATAAAGAGAAGGCCAAAACTCAGAGTATTCGTAATCATCGTGAATCGCTAGGATTCGGTTCAAAGTGTTAAGGTAAGGGTTTATATCAAGGACTTCCATATTACTCGATTTTTTTCGTTAAAGATGGGTTACTAATTGATTTTATCTTAGGGACGTTATCGCTCGATTTTCATTCCGTGAACGTAAGATTTCATGGTAAGCTAATTTCATCCTTAAAACCTATAGACTTAATTTTCAAAATATTAGTTGGACTAATATTCTTTTGTTAATGAAGGCAAGCAAGATAAGGTCGAAAAGGGTGGTGAATAGTGTTTGGAAGAAGGGCAGATTTGCTATTCCCTCTAGATTCAAGCGAATGGCTGTTTCGGCAATCTGAGATTTTCCACCGGGTTATGGACCCTTATCCGGGAGAATCCATTATTCGAAGTTGTTCGTAGTTCGGAGCCATTAGCTATTGAGGATTTTCCACCAGGTTGTGAACCGTCAACCGGGGAGAACCGACAAATAGTTATTGTTCGAGATTCCGAGGGTAAAAATCTAGATCTCCTACTTTAGCATAGATTTATTTTAAGTGTTAGTATTCTAATCGAACGTGATACGTATTTAGGTATCGACGATCGGGAAAGTGTAGTCCTCACCGTAATCAGGTGTGTAATCTCACACTTATTTCATGGGTTAGATGACTATACCGTTATTAAGCATTGGATTAAAAATCTCAAAAGTTGGTAAAATTGAAAAAATATGGTATAATTAATACTTTAGTGATAAGATCATGAAATCGGTATTAAAATCGTGAAAATTTCAAAATCGCCCTTAATGGGTGAAAATGATAAAAAGTGATAAGTGGGCCATATGAGTTATTTGATAAAATTGGCCAAGTGTGATATGAGATGAAATGGGCCAAATTGTGATATAGGCCAAATTGTGAAATAATTCTTTAATGGGCCTTATGTTGGAACTATCATATGAATGAATTGTTATGCATTTTATATACATGATTACATGGGTTGGGATATTTGACGAAGAGAAGATGGCTTCATGCCCAGTTTAATGGCTTCATGCCCAGTTAATGGCTTCGTGCCCAGTTAATGGCTTCGTGCCCAGTTAATGCCTTTGTGCCCAGTTAATGGCTTTGTGCCTAGTTTATCGACTTAATTGCCCAGTTTAATATGGCTTAATTGCCCAGTTGGTGTGTTGGTGGGGTGGGTGACTAAAGCTCCCCACAGGAGTGTTGGTTGGTACGGGTGGTGTGTAGCGGATGGAAATTTAGGTTTGGTTTGGGGAATTGCATATCATATGCATGCTATACATGTTAAGCTGTTATAATTGTAAATGGGCTCTGGCCCAAGTAAATGCTTAAATGGTTTTGGCCCAGTGGACTATGGTAAGTGGGTTACACACTAAGTTCTAAGTAACTCACCCCGTTTCCTTTATCCTTCTCAGGTAATAATCAGTAATGGAGGCTTGGGTCGAGGATGACTTCGTGGAGGCCATATTACAATTAATGGTTTATTTGAACTTTGAATTTTTTTTTAAGTATTTTTATTTAATTTCTATTCCAGTGGTGTTGTAATAAGGCCTTTGGTATTATTTTATGGAAGTTTTACTCGTGGATAGATTTTAATTATATTTTAGATACTTAAATGGGACTATTTTATTTTCTAAAATTTTCGTCCTAAAAGGGTTTTTCTTAAAAATCATTATTTCGTAAATTTTTCTGTAAGAATTCTTTTAAGAATCTTGTTTTCAAATTTCTTTTGAACTCTCTTAAACTTCTCGAAAATTTAATCAAATATTTTTTATACAGTTTCAAATACGATAAACTCTTATGTCTTAAATCATAGATTTTAAATTTACCTGGGTTTTTAATAAACTTCAATTTCAAAGTAGTTTTGAGGATCTGTTTTCTTTAAATAATTAGATGACTAGATGTATGTTCATTTCGTGTGACATACCAAATCTGGTCTTAACTCATAGAACGAGTTTGGGGTGTTACATCCCTACTATTGACTACTGGGCCTTTCCTCTCTTCAAGCCCTTCGCTAGTAACTGACTTAACTGGCCAATCACATTCTTCTGGAATTCTAACATTTGACCCCACATATCTTGTTGAATTTTAGTCAATTGCTCTTGCATCTATATTTGCCTTTGCTCTAATCTCTCCAACCTTTGTTCCATGTTTTCCAGGTTAACTTCTCCTTCTCTCTCACTCTCTCTCTGTAATAACTTCAACTAATTAAGGTCTTTCTAGGGATTTGAATGCATATGATGTAATGCAAATGCATGAATGCAAAAAAGCATCGATTCTGATTCAATTTCATTTAGAAAACTTTATTAGAAAATAAAATCATTTACATAAAATGGACTACAAATATGCTTTCACCTTAATTCCCAAAGTCTTAACTTTCCTAAACAACAAGGCTAACTCTTGACCACAATCCAACTATAGCTCATATTTCATGCTCAACGCATCAGCTTGTACTGCCAGGGCTTGTAAATGATCAGCTACCTCTTGAATCTGAGCTATGGCTTCACCCATGAGATAATCCCTATTTCTAACTTGATCATGAAAATGGTAAAGCTCTTCCTTCCAACGCATTTCTCTTGCTTCAAGAAGCTCGATCTGGAGTTCACAGTTTTGTAATGTAGATTCTAAATCTTCGATCTTACCCTTCATTTCCTCAATCTTGTTCAGACTTGACTTTAGCTCGATCGTAGAATTATGACTTCGATGGTGATGAAGAGACCATCCAAGTTTAGCCACTCTAGCTTTTAATTCCCCTTTTTTCATTTTGTCTTTCTGCCAAACTCTTCCCTAAAGCCTCATTTTGTGCTTGCATTTCTTGAAACTTCCTCACCCATCGGTCAGCTTTGGCCTTTTCTTCTTGAATCTCTCTTTGCCATTGCTCTGACATTTTTTCCAATCCGGCGTTTCTCACTGATAGACCCAGTTTCTTGTAATCCACTTTCAAACTACCCAGGTCTTATTCGACTTCATTCTTTCTTTTCTTTAATTTCTCGACTTCCAGCTTTTGAACATCAGCATCTAACCTCAAATACATTTTATCTTCCTCTAACTGTTCTATATTCTTCTCGAGCTCCAAATTCCTCCTTTTGAAATCTTACCTTATGATATCTAGCTCTGATGGGACCACTTACAAGTATTCCTCTCTTGATCGGGTGCCTTCTGGATTCAGCTCAAGGATGTTATCATTAATCCTTCTAATCCTCTATCCGCTATATTCTGGGGTCATCATTAGGCCTGTAGATAATCTCTTCATCCTACGAGCCTGATTTCAAGTACTAGAAATATCTTTAACCCTCTTTTTATAGTTATCCCCTCTGTACGAGAACTCACATTGAGCAAGCCCATGTGTTGCTGGTACAAACTGTCTTGATCCATATTGCCTTAGTACGAGCAAAGGAGCATACCCAACGGCTCCCCAAATTCCAAGTAAAGGAACCCAGTCAAAACTCCCACACCGATAAAGAATTTCATCGGAATCATCCAAGGAGCCCTCCACTCGATGTCTTCCTCTTGAAGGTTTTGAAAGAGCGCCATCCAGTTTTCTTCAGACACGTCCTCTCTCCTTGGTGTAGCCACTATCTCTTTTAATGGAGAATAATTTTCAGAGAAAACCCGATAAGAAACTTTTTCCACCTCCCAGAAATAACTATGAAACCAAGCTAGTAACAATTGCACGCATCCGATGAACCTACCCTCGCCTGCTCTCCGACATGCATTCAAAGATCTGAACATCTCAGCTAAGATTGCAGGTACAGGCGTGACCCTCCTATCAAGTCGATCGAATAAATTAGTGACTGCTTCATCTACATGTCTTAGAGCTTTAGGGAAAATTATCAAACCATAAATACACAAGGCAAAGATGCCAATCTTGGAACTTCTTCTGAATTCTAGCTACAACCCACTGTTCACTCATCCCCGTGATATTCATTAACTTCTTCACAAAAGTTGGGACATTAGCGGCCCTAGAATAAGCTTTGTCAACTTGGATCCTTGGACAGCGAAGCAAGGTTGTATATTCCTCCACAGTGGGCACTAAATCTACTTTCCCAAAAGTGAAACAACTATAGGCAAGGTTCCAAAAATGAGTCATAGCCTGGAACAGATGCTTTTCTACCTTAATGTTAAGCAAGTAGGGTAGATCTCCATAATTATGACATACTAATATGAGTGAAATCCCATAATTCCATATTTCCATCAACTCTTGGAACTCACTTTGCGTCATACTAATATGAATGAAATCCCATAATTCCGACACATACCCCTCAAAGAAGCCATTCCCTTTCTCTAATTGCGTTTGCTCTGACCACATGCGGACAGTTGCATTGTCTTCCACTTTATCAAGAAATTCGTTCTCCATAACCAGCTTTTTAACTTAGAAACTGACCGTGAATCGATACCTCTTAAAATATGAAATGGCATGCACCAAAATAAAGCACAACAAGTTTGTACCATGAAATAAAACATAAAGCAAATAAAATAAACAAACACCTATCTGGGTGACCATTAAGGTTTTGAATAATTCTACTTAGGGTGAGTCCTTACATTTTCTACGTGTGGTTTAGCTCTAAATTTGAGGTACCTAAACCAGCAGATTCCTCGATCCTCATCCATTATAGGCTCATACGGACCAAGTCCAGTTTAGGGGAATACATTTCCCTATGGCCATGCGAAAGTGAAAACCTCACGAAGACATAGGTACAGATGTATCCCAGAAGCAATCCACTAGCTCATGCGGAGGTGAAAACTTCACAAAGGCATAGTTTCTCACTCCCACTTAAAGGTGCAACCACAACGGTCATGCAATGCAATGTGTGCAAGAAAATAACAATCATACGCAATGACACAAACAAATGCAACAAAAGGATCGTAATCTTCAAATCAAATTTTCAAATCGAATTTTCAAATTTCTGACAAAGGACAAAAAATAATCAATTTTACAGCTTGACTTTCTTATTGATGTCCCCAGTGGAGTCGCCAAGCCGTCAAAATCATTTTTCAATTTTTTTGAAAAACGAGGATCGACTTTAAAAAATGAAAATGGGAGCCGCCACAAATCTTTTTTTTGCTTAGGTGTGATCAGATCATCTTATAAAATATTTTTTGTTTTATTTAAAATATTGATTTTGGCCTACGAAATTCAAGAAAATGGGTTCAGGAGTCGGTTACGTACGAGGAAGGGTTAGCACCCTCGTAACGCCCAAAAATTGGTACCTAATTGATAAATTAATGTCCTAATTTCGAAAATTTGAAAAATTTAAAATACGATCCTTTTTATTTGAAAGAAAACTTGAATAAATCAAATTGTATGCCAAGACCCACTTATCTCAAAGAAATAAAATGTCACACCCAATGAATTAGGATGCAACATTTCGGGCTTCGAAACTAAGCTTGCATTTATTTGTAGAAAATCCTTAACTCGAGACAACAAAACATCATATCTAATAAGTTAGGACACAACATCTCGAATTCCCAAGAATAAGTTTTGATTTGAAGCTTATGGGTTCCGATTTCAAAAAGGGATACTTGATTTCTTAAGTTCAATGAGAAAAATCAAAACCCAGTGAGTTAGGGTACAACTTTTCTCAAAGCCCCCAAATATTAAGTATCGCCGTATTTTTTAAAAAAATTTGAATAAAATGTGACAATTTAGAAAAATATATTTTTATTTAAAACAATGATTCGAGTAAAATATTGCATTAATACATTACAAAACATAAATACCGTAAACAATTTATGAAAATTACATGATATACTGAACATTTAATACTAACATAGATAATTAAGAGAAAGAATAAAGTAAAATAGCAAATGGTGTAGGAAATAAAATGATTATAATAAGGCAAACATAAAAATAATAAGCATGAATAAACAAATAAGAGATATAAAGTAGTAAATAACAAAAAAATATGCGAAAGATAAAACTACGAAATAAATATGAGACTTTACATACAAGATCAAATATAAAAATAAAATAGTAATATAAGATATATGCAAAACAATAAAGGGATATTATAAAAAATTTTAAAATAAAATAAAATAAAAAAATGATATGGCAAAATCTAAAATGGTTAATATATCTTTGGTGAACCCACGTGAAATAATGTGAAAGGTAGAAACTTATACTATATTTATAAAAATAAATTATCGTTGGTTAATGATAATAGTAATAAAAGAAATACAATCAATAGAAATATAAGTAATACTAGTATTGATTATGATTAATACTACTAATAATAAATATAGTAATGAAAATATTAAAAACAGTAATAATAATAAATATTTAAAAATAATTAATTTGAAAATAAAGTAAAATAGGTAAAACAGGGGCTAAATTGAATTTAAAACAGAAGTTTAGAGAAACATCAAGAACAAATGAAGGTAAAAGGACCAAATCGTGATGCGCGCACAACGTAGAGGGGCCAAAATATAAAATAAGCCCACCCTCTGAAATGGTGCCGTTCGAATGCGGACCAAATTGAAACAGAGGAAAAATTATTGGGCAAAATTGGAAATAATGAGAACTTGATTTAAAAGGAAGAAAATGCGAAAGGACTAAAAGCAAAATTATCCCATCCGTACAAAAACACACAGATCCTCTTTGAGTCGGGTTAACGCGCGGATCTTGGCCCTTAAACGACGCTGTTTTGGTCATTAATTGACCACACCAAAACGTTTTTTATATAAACAAAAAATTTGAAAAAAAACATTTTAAAGCCATTTCAAAAAAAAGAAAGGAGCTATATTTTCTGGAGCCCAAAGATTTTAGAAACTTAGACCAAAAATAAGTGAGTTTTTTTTTACTATGTTTTAAAATTTAATAGATATAAAAAGAAAGAAGAAACTTAGAAAAAAAAAGCACATATTCGGAAAAAAGAAAAATAACGAAAAAAAAAAAACCTTTGCTTGATTTTTTTGATTCTGTATCTGTAAAAAAAAATGTAATGTATATTGCCTCCTTTTACAGATTACATTAGGGTTTTATAGCCCTAAAATAAATCGAAATCATAAATACAAAGATACTGTCTTGCTATGCTTGTTGTTTCTGCTGTGTTTTCTTTCCTTTTGCAGGTGAACGGCGAAGATGGGGGCGAGGTTCACGCGCTGATGGCGGCGTGATGTCCAGCGGTGAAGGCGCACATGCATGAAACGGTGGTAGTAGTTAGCACTAGGGTTAGGGTTTGCTGAAAATTGTTTATGTTTTGGGCCAAATGGGCTATGAAATTTGGGTTAGGCTTTATGTAAATTGGGCTTATTTAGGTTTTGAGCTTGTTTTGTAGTTAGGTAATTTTGGGCTATGTAAATGGACTGTGGGCATTTTATTTATTTTTGGTTTTTGTATTTATTTATTTATATGGTTTGTGGGCCCGAGAAAATTGGGCCTATTACATATATATGGCACTTAGTGTACGATTCGAGATAGCTTCAGCTATATATGGCACTTAGTCTGCGATTCAGAATAGCTTCGGCTATATATGGCACTTAGTGTGCGAGAACGAGATAGCTTCGGCTATGTAAGGCACTTAGTGTGTGAGAATATAATAACTTCAGCTATGCATTGGCACTTAGTGTGCGAGATATCGAGTATTCGACAGTATTCTAAAAGGTATGAGTTCGTTACAAATTTGTACAGGTATGTACATGTAAAGTATGAAATTCAAATAGAAAAGGTTATGAATTTGTATATAAGCATTTGAATAAGCATATGAAAGGTTTGTTATTATCATGAATTATATGTTAAATAGTTCAAATTGAAGATTTGTGTATTATGAGTTGTTGAGTATATTTAGTACAAACTTAGTAAGCTTTATAGCTTACCTTGTTTGTTTTTCCCGTGTTTTATAGTGAAGTCAAAGCTAGCTCATATTTGGGGTTTGCCAGAGACTACGTCACACTATCCAACCATCTCTTTGGTACTTTTGATCTCATGGTTTGGTCATATGGCATGTATAGGATTATGGTTGTTTTTTATATGTATTTTCGAAGTGAGAGTTTCCATTTGAAATGGTTTGTGAATGGTCATGTTAGTTTGTATTTATATAGTTATGAGACTTGGTTTAATTTGACTAGTTTGATTATGTATTTATAAGTGTGCATATGGTTTATATTAGGTGATGGAAGTTGATTTTGCAATGTCTTTGATAGTTGGTATTATAGTTGTCAAATGATTAATAATGGAAAAGCTATATGCTTGTGGATTGATATATAATGTTACTTGGAAATGGTTAATGAATTGAGGATGTTTGTGATTATGATTTACGCTAAGAAATACTTAGATGAAATGGTAAAAATTATGCTTTGTTTTGGTGCCATATGTGTAGGTGAAGGTATGTACAAATGGGGTGGCAAAATGGCTTGGTAAATAGCCTATTTTTGTCCACACAGGCAGAGACACCGGCGTGTGTCTCAGCCGTGTGTGATACACGGTCATGTTACATGGCCGTGTGTCCCCTGGTATTGAAATTGAATTGAATTTAGTATGCTCCATACTGTCTCACACACAGGAATGCGATCGGCCATGTGGCACAAGTCAATATATGTAACAGCCCAAACCCGGCCCAAACGTTAGGACCGAATATGGGTCGTTACGAAGAAGAACTTTTTGAAACCCATTTTCGAAATCCACTTAAGTTTTGTTGAAAACTGCTCGTTTTAAGTTATCTTGCTGAAATTATACTTAGTCCAAATTCAAAAATTTAATTAAGTCAAGTTATTATACAAATTTCAGATGTGCCCGATGGCACGATAAAACATTTTTCGTGTTAATTTAGAAAAACGTGTGATTCAAGTTTATAGTTAAAAACAAAATATCCAACATATAAGAAAATAACTAAAGTAAAGTATATGGAGGCCTTATTACATCCAAAATAAAACAACCCAATAATAAAATTATCATAACTAAATTAAAGTTCATTTAATTCTAAATCCACCGCATGGCCACCTCAAGTCCCTCCGGCTCCATATCCGCGATCTATTCATCACCGGAAAAAAAATAATGGAGAAGGTGAGTCACCAAGACTCAAGATGTAACCCTTCCCTGCTTTTAAAACATTTTCATACACAACATATAACCATTAATATGCGAATATTAAGTACCCATCCTAGCCATCCAAACGCCACTTTGTCTACCCGTTGTGGTACCAAACCATTTGGTGGTGCCAAACCACTGGTGACATATAGTCACAATGTGTTACCAAAACACCGTGTCCGTGAGACACAGATCATTTGATGGGGCCAACCCATCGTGTGATACCAAATCAGCGCGAGGCGATCCCATATCTCAAGTGGGGCCAACCCACGGTGGTGTTAACCACGGGGACAAGTCGCTATGAGGTGCCAAACCTCCGAGGTACCAAACCTCTGGTGGCCGTAGTCACGATGTGTTACCAAAACATCGGTGCCCGCTCGGCACAATAATCTGCCCTCCACTCACTAATCCCACATCAGTCAATATACATACATGTTTCATGCCATCACATGCTTAAATCTCATGCATCAATTCATTATGCTTACCAAAAGCATCAAATAGCCTATTCAAACAGGTACTTACCTGAATTGCCAACTATACCGATATGGTATGACATCCAACGCTACAATAACCAAATTAGCATTCACAATAATTAACATATTTAATGAGTTATACGTGTGTATGTACACACCTGTCACCACTGGATAGTCTAAATCCCGAAAAGAAGAGTCGACCACCCTAGATCCCTCTGTACCTACATTCGGCCAACTCTTAGGATTAATATTATGGCCTAATCGGCCAAACCAATTTATTGAAAGGGGTTCCTTATGAACCCGATATCTTACCTTTCTTCGTTTTGGCTACTAACCACGGCACCCGATACTTGAATCTGTTTTTCCAAAATAATTGATTAGTCACTATTACTCATAACCAAAGCTTTCGGCTTTTGAATACTAACATAGGCCTTACCCACACTTACCAACTTCGGTTGACAATTAACAAATGAAGGCTTGATTGAAATATCCCTGAGCACCTCACTAATCGATTGCCACAAGAAATCCCGAGAACACTTCTGTCTTCTTGATATTCGGCCACAAGGAATCTTAATAGGGGGGAAAGAGATTTCGGCAACAAAGGTGGAGGTTACTCGGCTATGAGAGATAGGAAAAAATTAAAAATGAGATATGAAAGTGTGGAGAATTCAGAAGACTAAGAAAAGGAGAATGGTTTTAGGGAATGAAAAGAATTGAAAGATAAAATATTGGGAAGGGTAAAATTGCTATGCATCAAATGAAGAAAAGAAAAGAATAGGATGATACCTAGGTGTTTTATAGGCATTCGCAACCCCCTTAAGCTTGCCGTCCAACCCACTAGGAATTCAAAATTCAGCCAATTCTAGATTTGAAATAATTCAAGAGAGTTTGAATTATCACATGCCTACTTTTTTTCTCTTGCCAACTTATCATAATTTAATCCAAATGATAATCTAATTAAAAATCTAATTTAATATCCTTATCTATCTCCATTATCTTATTATCTAATAATAAAATAGAAGAAGCCATGTGCTCAACAATTCTTCCAAATTAAATAAAATTCAAAATGCTAAGCTTATCTTTATCTATTTGCACCAATAAAATAACATAGCAATTTTCCTCCTATCACCACTTTAAGAACAAATAAAATAAAATAATGATAATAATAATCCCATTTATTTAGTCGAATCCAAAAGAATTAAACAACATGCATCCTTCATCCAAATTGAAGCCCATATGCGACCATTCAATCAACTTGCATGAAGGGAAAAAGTAAAACCCAATTGCAACATCTTGGGTTCGAACGCAGACCTCATGCATCAGCCCTTTCTTCCACGCCCCTAGCCACTTCTTCCAACCCAACTTTCTTGCCAATTTACCCCACCATTTAATTATAAGACCTCTCCGGCCGCTTACCCAAAAATTGAAAATGCCAAACGCCGCTTGCTTGACTCGAACATGTGCCCAACAACCTCCAAACCTCTAAGTGGCACACGCAGCCACTTAGCCAACCCACTTTCATGCCAATAAGCCCTCCTAATTTAATTAAAAGGCCTTCCTAGGCCTAACGCCCAAAACGCCAAAAAGGAAAAACATTTCCCCATTGCCTCTTCCACGAATCGAACCCAAGGCCCCTAGCAAACTCTTAGGCGCACCATGCCACTTATACCAAGCCCATTCTTTGTGCCTTAACTCACCCAAAATTCTATTAAAGCCCTATCTTGTCTAGCTCCCTCCTTTATGGTACTAAAAAAAATATTTTAACACTAGGTCAGGCCTAACTCGGGTTATTTTTTTAGACCCTTTAAATATGTCAAATAAATCCTAGAATTTAACCCTTCAAGTACACACATGGGAAAATAGCTAAGTTACAAACAACCCCTAATTTGGGGTGTTACAATTCTACCCCCTTAAAATAATTTCGTCCTCGAAATTACTTACTATCGCTCAATCGTGCATCCTTAACTCATCACACTACGCTATTTGCACAGACTCGATCTTAAAGAACTATCATACTTCCTAGAAACATTCCCTACGCTCATAATCCAAGTTCCATACACTTTACTAGCAACCTAAGAGTGAATTAACGTAACCACAACCAAGGCAATTAAGAGTATTTCGGAATAAGAAACTTACCCATTGTCGTGTCGGCACATCTTCCTCCTCGCGACGCCAACCGTATAAACCAACCTTGGTTGCCTCGCCTCTGCACCTTCAAACCTCGGCACGCCTGTTACCATTATCATTACCTCTAGTTGCACCAACCCTCCGTGGTGGTCCTTCGTTTCTATCCCGAGCACGGTTTGACCTCGGTTGATTCTTAGCTAACTTCCGAGGACAATCCTTTACACGGTGATCGAATGACCCACATTCAAAGCACCCTTTACTTCCGACCAAACATTCTCCTGAATGGGATTTCCGCATCTAACACACTCGAGGTGGCCATCGAGTAGGCTTTGTGGCTCTTCTCGATTCCCCAAATTTAGCCCTCTTCTCCACATTCTTGCCTCGATCCAGCGATCCAAAGCCTCTCTTCTGTTTGTTCTTTTCGTGATTCTGTCTTACGGACTCCTTGATCCCTTCGGCTACCTTAGCCTTTTCTACTAGGACTGAGAACTCACGCTCTTGTTGTGGAGCAATCAGTAACCTTAGATCATCCTAAGTCTCGTCCTCAAAGGACCACGGCGTTAGGTGCTTTCGTTGATACAATTCCCCGAGCATAGCGGCTCAGCCTTAAAAATTCTGCCTCATATTCTGACACTGACTTATTTCCTTGCACCAATCCCAGAAAAGCTTTCCTCTGAGCATCAGTATAGCTGGTGCCCACATACTTCTTCTGAAAAGCAACTCTAAAGTAATCCCACGTAAGATCATCCGCCGTGGCACCATCTCGGACAGTGAGCCACCACTGATATGCTTCATCCTTCAGAAGCGACACTGCTCCTTTCAACTTCTCCTCATTAGTCAGGTCAAGATCGTCCATTATCCTTTCCGTTGATTCCAACCAGTATTCTGCTGCACTAGGTGCCACTCCCGATACACCCCGGAACACCTCCGCCCCGTTGGATCGAAGTCGCTCGGGTACAGACTTCCGAGCTCCCATACCTCCACTCGCCCCAGCCACCATCTCGAGGACTCGCAACACAGCTTGCGTTACTGCCTCACCTCCCGTCTGATCCTGCTCCTCAGCTCTAAAAATTGGGGGTGGTGGTGGCGGTGGTACCCCATTCTCCGATTCCTGACCCGACCTCACGGGTTCTGACACGGTCAACCTTCCCCTTCCACGTCCACGTCGGCCACGTCCTCTAGAGCTCATTCTAACTATCGCGCTTTTAATCTGATTAGAAAAATTTTATGGATTAGTAATTTGTTCCACTTGGTTATTCGCGAAGAAGTTTTATGGAAAGCTCAATAGGGATTCTTTCGATCAATCAAGGTTTTAAGTTCTCTATCCTAGTTCACACAGAAGAACATCCATTCCTAATACCTTCCATACTTATTCACTCTTGGACATTTCATCTCCTGTTTTATCCTGGGGTATTTTCGTCATTTCCTATAAGGTATTTTTTTTAGTAAAATCCGAGAGATTTCAAATTTTAATAAAGCAGGTCACTTGAAATTTCCAAAACTGAAGAGCATTTCTAAAAATTTGTAAAATTTGAAGTTATGGCATCATTTTGAAAATTAGGGGTATTTTGGTAATTTTGTCAACCGGGGTAATTTTAAAATTTTTAACAAATCCGGGGTATTTTAACAGTTGTAAAACTCTAAGGGTCCCTTTTGAGAGTTTTCCTTTCTTAAAACGATGATGTTGCAAAAATTTTGTACTCAGGGTCATTTTGGTAATTTTACAAGCTGAGGGCATTTACGTAATTTTCCAAAACCAAAGTATTTTATTGGTGATTTGTAAAGTAAATTTTTGGATATTTCTAAAATAATAAACTTTTTTTGGCAAAACCATTGATTTGATATTTTATGAGTCAAGGGTATTTTAGTAATTTCACCCCTAAGGGCATTTTTGTAATTTTCACAAATCAACTTTTTGGGGAAAAACATTGTAAAAATGGTTGTTCTCATATTTGAAAGAGTGATTTTAAAGAAATTTTGAAGAAACTAGGGTTTTGTTGTTTTCTTCTATTTCAAAAACATGGTTAGTTCCCTTTCGGGTTTTAATCGTTATGTTTAGCCTATGACCGAGCCCTCTTGGTGAGGGTGAACCAAAGCTACGCACCAGGCAGGATTCGTGTGGAGAGGAGGTGAGTCACGCGGACCTGCTTAAATACCAAGCTCCCACCAACCTTTCTAGACATGCGCACAGAGGTTACCACACCCTAGCTTAGTGACTTGGTCATAGGTTGGTTGAGTTCATTAAGTCTTATGCTCTGCTTGTGTTTGAGTAATCTAATCCTAGGGTTCAAATTCCTATAAGTCTATTCTATCGTTCCATGCTTCCTACCCTTCTACGTAAAATAATTCACAAGGAAGGTTAGAGGTACTTACAGGCGGATAGGTGCTTGAGACTCGGTGCCATGCTATTCCAAAAACCAAAATACTTCAAAAGGCCTACTAAATCATTTTTGGGCCTTGGGCCCCACAATAGAAGCTTTGAACTGGGCTCTGATACCAATTTGTAACAGCCCAAACCCGGCCCAAACGTTAGGACCGAATATGGGTCGTTACGAAGAAGAACTTTTTGAAACCCATTTTCGAAATCCACTTAAGTTTTGTTGAAAACTGCTCGTTTTAAGTTATCTTGTTGAAATTATACTTAGTCCAAATTCAAAAATTTAATTAAGTCAAGTTATTATACAAATTTCAGATGTGCCCGATGGCACGATAAAACATTTTTCGTGTTAATTTAGAAAAACGTGTGATTCAAGTTTATAGTTAAAAACAAAATATCCAACATATAAGAAAATAACTAAAGTAAAGTATATGGAGGCCTTATTACATCCAAAATAAAACAACCCAATAATAAAATTATCATAACTAAATTAAAGTTCATTTAATTCTAAATCCACCGCATGGCCACCTCAAGTCCCTCCGGCTCCATATCCGCGATCTATTCATCACCGAAAAAATAATGGAGAAGGTGAGTCACCAAGACTCAAGATGTAACCCTTCCCGCTTTTAAAACATTTTCATACACAACATATAACCATTAATATGCGTAATATTAAGTACCCATCCTAGCCATCCAAACGCCATCTTTCTACCCCATTGTGGTACCAAACCACCGGTGGTGCCAAACCACGGTGACATATAGTCACAATGTGTTACTAAAACACCGGTGTCCGTGACACAGATCATTTGATGGGGCCAACCCATCGTGTGATACCAAATCACCGGCGACGATCCCATATCTCAAGTGGGGCCAACCCACGGTGGTGTTAACCACGAGGACAAGTCGCTATGAGGTGCCAAACCTCCTGAGGTACCAAACCTCTGGTGACCGTAGTCACGATGTGTTACCAAAACATCGGTGCCCGTCGGCACAATAATCTGCCCCTCCACTCACTAATCCCACATCACCAATATACATACATGTTTCATGCCATCACATGCTTAAATCTCATGCATCAATTCATTATGCTTACCAAAAGCATCAAATAGCCTATTCAAATGTGTACTTACCGAATTGCCAACTATACCGATATGGTATGACATCCAACGCTACAATAACCAAATTAGCATTCACAATAATTAACATATTTAATGAGTTATACGTGTGTATGTACACACCGTCACCACCGGATAGTCTAAATCCGAAAAGAAGAGTCGACCACCCTAGATCCCTCTGTACCTACATTCGCCAACTCTTAGGATTAATATTATGGCCTAATCGGCCAAACCAATTTATTGAAACGGGTTCCTTATGAACCCGTATCTTACCTTTCTTCGTTTGGCTACTAACCACTGCATTCGATACTTGAATCTGTTTTTCCAAAATAATCGATTAGTCACTATTACTCATAACCAAAGCTTTCGCTTTTGAATACTAACATAGGCCTTACCCACACTTACCAACTTCGGTTGACAATTAACAAATGAAGGCTTGATTGAAATATCCCTGAGCACCTTCACTAATCGATTGCCACAAGAAATCCCGAGAACACTTCAGTCTTCTTGATATTCGCCACAAGGAATCTTAATAGGGAAAGAGATTTGACAACAAAGGTGGAGGTTACTCGGCTATGAGAGATAGGAAAAAATAAAAATGAGATATGAAAGTGTGGAGAATTCACGGAAGACTAAGAAAAGGAGAATGGTTTTGGGGAATGAAAAGAATTGAAAGATAAAATATTGGGAAGGGTAAAATTCTATTATGCATCAAATGAAGAAAAGAAAAGAATAGGATGATACCTAGGTGTTTTTATAGGCATTCGCAACCCCTTAAGCTTGCCGTCCAACCCACTAGGGAATTCAAAATTCAGCCAATTTAGATTTGAAATAATTCAAAAGAGTTTGAATTATCACATGCCTACTTTTTTTCTCTTGCCAACTTATCATAATTTAATCCAAATGATAATCTAATTAAAAATCTAATTTAATATCCTTATCTATCTCCATTATCTTATTATCTAATAATAAAATAGAAGAAGCCATGTGCTCAACAATTCTTCCAAATTAAATAAAATTCAAAATGCTAAGCTTATCTTTATCTATTTGCACCAATAAAATAACATAGCAATTTTCCTCCTATCACCACTTTAAGAACAAATAAAAATAAAAATAATGATAATAATAATCCCATTTATTTAGTCGAATCCAAAAGAATTAAACAACATGCATCCTTCATCCAAATTGAAGCCCATATGCGACCATTCCGTCAACTTGCATGAAGGGAAAAAAAGTAAAACCCAATTGCAAGATCTTGGGTTCGACGCAGGACCTCATGCATCACCCTTTCTTCCACGCCTAGCCACTTCTTCCAACCCAACTTTCTTGCCAATTTACCCCACCATTTAATTATAAGACCTCTCTAGGCCGTTTACCCAAAAATTGAAAATGCCAAACGCTTGCAAAGAAATCGAACATGTGCCCAACAACCTCCAAACCTCTAAGTGGCACACGCCGCCACTTAGCCAACCCACTTTCATGCCAATAAGCCTCCTAATTTAATTAAAAGGCCTTCCTAGGCCTAACGCCTAAAAAGCCAAAAGGAAAAACATTTCCCATTGCCTCTTCCACTAATCGAACCCAAGGCCCCTAGCAAACTCTTAGGCGCACCATGCCACTTATACCAAGCCCATTCTTTGTGCCTTAACTCACCCAAAATTCTATTAAAGCCCTATCTCGTCTAGCTCCCTCCTTTATGGTACTAAAAAAAATATTTTAACACTAGGTCAGGCCTAACTCGGGTTATTTTTTTAGACCCTTTAAATATGTCAAATAAATCCTAGAATTTAACCCTTCAAGTACACACATGGGAAAATAGCTAAGTTACAAACAACCCCTAATTTGGGGTGTTACAATATACCCCCTATTTGGCACACGGCCTAGCACACGGGCATGTGACTTGGCCGTGTTGCATAAGTCATCTCATTTTCACCCTAGAATCTTCACCGACTATAATAGTCTTGAATACTCTTGAAATTCATCTTTTACCTATTGACAAATCTCTGAACATAAACTCAAACATATCGTGATATATACTCAATCACTAGAACATTTAGTCATATAACTGCACATTTTATTTTTCTTGGAAGAACAGACGTGCTACTACTGAGCTTCATACCACAAACTTTTGCATTAGTTCTGGATTCATCAATACATAGATTCTATCTCAAAATAACAATAATAACAGGAATCATACCTGACCTAAATTTTTAACATCAGAAGTAAACTCATTCTGAACTGGTTTAGATTACCATTCACTATCACACTTCTGAACTTCTCCATTTCACAAAGAAAAACTCGCTTTAGCATTTAATATAGCTAGAATTAGACCATTATCTAATAAGGTCAATCGAGTAACCAACTCGCATCAATAAATGAGGATTTTCCATCCAGATATTCGTACTATGTCTACTTCCCAAAAGGTAATTCGATAACTACACATACTTATTCAATAACTCAACCATTATCACTGTCTTACATTCAAATTTTTTTGCAACATTAGATACTTTAACTCATCAGGATTTAGGAAGCATATGACATTTTTCATAGATCATACTATATCATCGAATTCACAACACAGACATAAAAATGGTCGTCTCTAAATTACCAGTCGAACAGTTCTTTTTTATGAAACTTTAACTATCTAAAGATACAAACTACCTCTTTACTTTCTGGTATTAAGACATATTCCAATTTGTTCAATAACATATCGCTGAAAACTATATATTCTTTTCTCATTTCAAACTGAACTTAGAACTAGAACTTTTGGTTAATAATAATACCTTCAATTACTTTCAACTTTGCCAATATGCAACAGACCATTCAAACTTTCATAAATGTGATAACTTTTCAATAGGCATATCTCTGTATTGTGCTTTCTAGAATCTAATTTCTTCATTCAGACTATCCGTCTCCATACTTGTGAATACACAGAATTTATTCTCTTAGTTGAAGCATGCTTAAATATATATACATAACTCGAATCATATCTCAACAAATCAATTTACTCTTTTCTTCATACTAAGGATACAGTTCAAACACCCAATCTCTTAAAGTTATCTTATTATGCTAATCAAAAACCTTTTCTATCACCTTAGCTTAGAATAACAAGGATATCTCGATTGAATGCATTGACTTTAATTAACTTACAAAAAATTTCTATCATACAAATTGGAACTCCTGATTTCACCACTTATACCTTTGCCGATATAAACTCTTTATACAAAAATTAGAGATATTCAAATACTAGAATCATCATTTTTTGCAATTGAACTAAAAGCATAATCATAGTAAACATAGCTATCACAAGCTGAAGAACGCACTTTAAAGATAAACCATGATTAATAATTCATGAAATAGGAATGATAGAAAAACCAAGGTAAAGATATCCAAGATACGATACCATACGTAAGTCCGAGAACATAATTCATAAGAAGATGATAAGATCTTAATAATTCCTCAGAGAAAGTTAGAAAAAAAACACTACTAATCGACTCTGGACTTCCATCATAATAGAGATAATATTTTTCCCGCATATATAAGACAAAACCATGATCAGTAGAAACGTAACAATAGTCTCACCTAAAATTTTTACCATTGACTTCATTCTAGCATATTAGAATAGAATTTCAAGAGATAAAGATATGTCGATCATGAACCAATCAAATCAACAGCACTTTTGTCTAATTTTATAGTTAGCTAACATCCTCACACGACCATAATTTCATAAAAAAATTAGCAATCACATAACCCCTAAGGTGAATAAATATCTATACAGAATACTCAAAGAAATCATTATAATCTATGCAACCATGATTGTCATACTCAAACATTTTTATAGCTCAAATATCGTTTCTCTAACTAATTCTGTCATCATAAACCCCATATTATTTCATTCACTAATGAACATCAATTTGGGAGGATTTCGGTAAATACATACTCTAGACTTCATCCTTAATTGAGTCAAATGGCCAAGACTAGTTTTTTCTTTATTCATGACATTGCATCATCAGTGTAATCTTTAAAACATTTTGATATTCTTCCCAAACTGTTTCCACTTTCCAAACTATTCCCATCTCTGTATGCATTACTAATTGTTCCATCATTGAACTCTTTAGTTTCACACTTATGTACTTATTCAACTCGACTCTCATAAAATTTCGTTATAAATCAACACTGGTAAGGGGGTGAGGTCGTAAAGCCTCTAACTTGACTCTCATGACTACAGACATATGACTTAGCATTCATCTTTAATGAAATATCATCATAATCACACAACTCACTCCAAGATAACTTTCACATTTACTCATGTTACAAATTTTTTCTATCACTCATAATTTCAAACAGTGAATTTACTTACTCAAGTTCCATATTAATATCTAATCAAATACTCAACATCTAACTCCAATTTCTCTTACCATCACTTGTCAAATTAGAGAACGTCTTACGGGTTTGAGTACATCGTTTACTTGATGCCATAGTCCAACTATGGTCTTACACGAAGTCTTATATCGATGCCAATGCCATGTCCCAGACATGGTCTTACATAGGATCACTTGTACTGCCATGGTCCAACCATGGTCTTGATCGCTGCAAAATAGTCTAGTTTTAATATTTATAAAAGAGTGATCAAACCTGTAGACCGACTGTGACAATGATAGAGGTAAGCACACCTATCGAACAGTAGTATAGCTCAGGAAAGAATATCTTATCGAACCCAAGGAACCTAAAAGTACTATTACTCACTTTCTTTCTATTATTTAGCGTAAAATATAGATTGATTGGTTTATTAAACTAAAAAAAAAAATAAATGAAATACTTAAACTCAAATGTAAAGACAAAAGAACAAAACTTCGGGAAAAGACTTTGAAGAAAATTCAATTGATAAAGACGATACCTTCGGGAAGAATCCACCTATGACTTCACTTCCTATCTAACTTCCAATTCACATGATTTCTTTTACTTAGCTTGATCCGTGCATTCGCTTAACGATATTAAACCTTCTCTCGGCGAATAACGCCTAAGGTACCTTAGGTTAATTAGTGGAACTCTCGTTCTCTTATAATAACCCCTAAGAAAGCAAGAATCAATCAATGAACTCCCATATTAGGTTTCACCCTAATCCAGCAAAATCTCGTAACCCTACCTCTAGGCGCCCGATCAACTCCACTTAATTATGCTAGACTTCTCTTAGGCAGGGTCTATATATCCTCCACCTAAGCACATCAGATTAAATTGAGCAACATAATTAAGAAAAAACTAAGTATTTATCATATAAATCGAAAGAATTAAATAACAAAATCCATCATAGGTTTCATCCCCTTTAGGTATCTGAGGGGTTTAGTTCATAATAAAATAGGAAAACATCTCGAGAGAAAAGATAAAACAAAACATAAGAAATCCCTAAAACCCCATGAAGGAATTGAAGAGGAGATCCTCCGTCTTGAGTAGAACTCTGACTCTTCGAGATGGATCAATTGTCTATCTTCAAGTAATTCCCTAAACGAGTAAAGCTCTGGCAGAAAACTCTACTAAAACCTGACGCCCTGTTTCGGCTTCTGCCGAACTCCCTTCCAAGTTACCTCCTAAGGTGTTTATATAGACTTTGTGATGTCTTACTTGGCCCTTAAGTATCATAATTTAAGTCTAATTCCTAATGGGGTGTTTGAATAGGATTTAGAATGTGTTTCTTTGCCTCCAAGTATCCTTTTTCGAATGAAATTGCTCTTTCCTGCAGCAGGGGCACGGTCAAAGCACGCCCGTGTAATCGTGGTCCAACCCGTGTCTTGATTCTGTTGATTGAGGCATGGCCATAGCACACCGTGCTAGTCGAGGTTCAGGCCGTGCTTCGGGTCTGTCGATTAGGGCGCGGCCATGCAAATCGGGAGCAGGCCATGTTTGGCTTTTGTCGATGAGACACGGTCGTGTAAATCAGGGTGTGACCGTGTGCAATCTAAATATTGGGGCACGGCCATGTGAAAGGAAGCCCAGGCCGTGTTGACTTCTTGGGTTGGCCCAATTTGGTCCGTTCTAAGCCCGTTTTACGTTCTTTTTATCCTTAGGTACTTTCCTAAGTATAAGATATGAAAAGAAAGGATTAAGAGCACCTTTTTACATAAATTAAGGATAAATTCATCCAAAAGCATACTAAATGTGGGATTAAAATATGTTACTTTCACAGTTTATCAAATACCCCCACACTTAAGCTTTTGCTTGTCCTCAAGCAAAATTCTCAACTTACAATTAAAACGAACTTTCCAAAATTCATAATTCCCATTAACAATGCCTCATCATAATTCATAGATAATTTATACATGGATCATTTAGCTCGAAGTGCCCTAAAGATTCAAACGAGATAAGTCATGATTTTGTAGCATGAAAACATAGGTGTCTCCCCTTATTTAAATAATTACCTTTGATTTAAAACCGACAAGGATTGACATCCTCACTAAAGATTCACTCAAAGCACTCAAAGTGTTTAAGGATTAAGAAAAAGCGTTCAAAAGTCGAACCTGAAAAGTTAATCCCATAGGCTTGCTCGAAAATCAAATCTCCACCATCAGATATGAGATGATAAATGATCAAAAGGTCTTTATTAGGGTTGTAACAGGCTTGGGTTAAAAGGTATGGATAAAGGCTGAATTAGAGGTTAAAATCGAGATTGAGTTGACTAATTACCTAATCTAAAAATAATGAACTAAATATGAATATTTACATCGAATGAAAAGTAATAATACCACTATTAATAATTACTCTATAATAAAGAGTATTTTCTTCACTTTAAAATTTGATAATACTTTAATACGAGCTTTTTCTTCAACAATTGGAGTTTAATTTCTCTAAGCTCTTTTATACTACTAATATTGAATAAACTTGGATTTTTTTTTAAGAACAAACTAAGTAAAACTTAATAGAAAGAACTTTGATAATTGAAATAATCTAATTTAGCAATTGATCAAGTCAATTCTCGATAGAGGGGTAGTCAAAAGAATGTTGATAACAAATACAAAGGGATTTTGGGTTAATATTAGTGGGTGAGTCAATAAAAAGGTTGTTAGGATTCAATGGGGTTCACTAGGGGTTAATTTGTATGGGTAGGCTTTTTAGCGGAGTGAATCGGGTTAAAACCTAGGTGCCTTTATCATCTTAGTATATCAAATCATTAATGTGGTCTCGACATGTATAAACGAGGCAAGTTCAAGAATAACAGTTCAATATTGACACACTCATAATTAATAAAGCGAGCACGAAAAAGAATATATATGCTCTATAAGGCTCAAAATCTCACAAAAATTATGGGTGTTTTGACATCAATCCTTATAAATTTTGAACTTCAAGGTGATACTCAAATTCAGTTCAACGACCCATTAATTTTTTTTTTTAATTTTAGAAAGTAGACTTATCATGCTCGATTCTTTAGTATCCTTCAAATTTAATCATCAATGCATAATTAACTATGACTTACTCTAAAACATATCAATAAAAATCATAAATCATTAGAAATTTCATCCTAATTAATAATATGAGAAAAATACTTAAGATCAAGACTAATTTCAGGGTTTTGAGAATTATGCAAAAAGTTAGACACTATTACCCCCACACTTAAGATGTATATTGCCCTCAATGTACAAAGATAGATAATGAAATTTATGTGCCAAATCAAAAAAACAAGTGGGAAAAGTAATACTCCCTGAAATCTGGATGATCCCTGGCATCTTTGGTGGCGGTGATGGTGTTTTCTATGGGCACGTGGAGTGGCTACCGAGAAGCAATTTGCTAGATGAAGAAATTGGGTAGCTGTGAAAATATAGCCAAGAGATCTAGAGAAATAATAATATACTAATAATAAATTTAAAGATTAAGGAAATAAAAAGAAGGAAACTAAGAAGAAAACTGAAATTGAAAGAAAAGACTAATGGACTAAGGAGTCCTTATTGTTGGATGGTTTGCGAAGTGGGTGTGACCTCGAAGGTCGTGGTGTGTGATTCCCTAGCAGCCTTTAGAACCTAAAACCAAGAAACAAAAGGTTTAGAGACCCTTGGTGTGTCAATTAAGTGAAGCTGCCAAAGATGAACTCATGTTGAGGTCTCCTCTAAGGAGATGATGCTTACGTTTCTTCTAAGATGATCTTTGTGTTGCTCAAGTGTCTTAGATCTTTTCTATGAATAGGAAGAAAAATTTGAAAGAAAAGAGAAAGAAAGAATAAGAAAGAAGATGGGACAAAGAGGACGGGCTGTGGGGATTTAAATAGGATTTCAAATCTGGCACGTTCCCACGCCCGTGTATCGAGGGTGTGTCAATTCACATGGCTATATTGCACGGCCATGTTGTGGGGTGTGTTGTCCTTCCACGCCCGTTTTAATGGTTTACACACCTGTTCCTAAAAAGCCGTTATAGTAGCATGGTTGGAATGCACGGCGTGGTCTGCCCGTGCTAAATAAGTCAGTATCTTAGCACGGCTGTGAGGCACTACCGTATTATTTTGTCGATTGCCGTCTTTGTGGGTGGTTGGATCCGTGACATTGAGGGGTGGTTGGACTGACTTGCACGGCCTGCTCCTATCGATGTGGTAGTTCGGTTGTCCACACGACCACGGCACAACCGTGGGCTCGAAACACGTGATCTCTGCTTTAATTGTAGAGAGATAAGAGAGAAAAGAAAAGAAATGAAAAGAAAAATAATTTTGAGAAATAAAAAGTGTTAGCGCTCGGGTTGCCTCTCGAGAAGCACTCATTTATAGTCTTAGCTAGACTTTACCTCTCATTCGTATGGTCATGGTGGTTTGAGGAGGTGAAAATCCTTTCTCATGCGATCACTTCGGTTATGGATATATAGTTTAAGTCGAGTAATGTTTACCTCAAAAGTGTTGAATTTAGGATTGCTTACCTTGACTGTGCCATATACGAAGACATTAAGTACCTCAAAAGTGATTTTTTCGTTTGCCTTGAGTTCTGAATTGGTGATTCGAGGGTCTTCCTTATTCAACAATACCTGATCCTCTATTTTGATGTGATTTGTTGTTCCTATCAGCTCGTCTAGGGGCTCTTTGGTTTCACTTCGTGCGGTTCCTGTTCCTCTTTGATTTGTGTTTCCTGCTCTTTTAGTTTGTCAACCCTAAGGCTTTGTTCCTTATATATTTCTTCTTGTTGGCACGAGGTCTAGGATCTAACTCATCTAAGTGATTTCGTGATGCTTCCTGTAAAGAAGGTTGAACCAAATGATTATCAATAGAATTAACGTTCGTACCTTTATTACTCGATGTCCTAGCTGAGTCAAGAGCTTGAAGAGTGATTGTTTCGTCATCTACATGAAGTGTGAGTTCACCGAATTCTTCCTCTGTGTGATCTTTCTTTATTGCATCAGGATATGGCATACGAGGTTGGTACTCTGTAATTTTCGATTTTGGTGGTACACCTCAACCTTACCTTTTCTTACCACAGGTTCTTCCCTTGGGTTTGGATCCACTAACAATTCATTGTTATGAGCTTGTATAGCTTGGGGCCCATGATTCGGCCCAAGTTTGTAGCCTTGTGGTGTTTTCTGGGGTGAAAGTTGAACAATTTGATTATCAACTGAATTTACTTTCTCACCTTCATCACTTGATGTCCTGGCCGAGTCAAAAGCTTGTAGACTAATTGATTCATCACCTATACGAAGAATGAGTTCTCCTGTACCAACCTCAATTTTAGTCTTGGCAGTTGCTAGAAAGGGTTTAAAGGAATCGTGTTGTCCTCATCCATGTCTAAAACAACAAAATCTACTGGGAATATGAATTTATCAATTTTGATTAGAATATTTTCTATTATACCCTAGAATTCGATAGTTTTATCGCTTAACTAAATGCTCATCCTAGTTTGTCCGGGTTTCCTAGACCTAGTTGTTTAAACATTTTATAAGGCATAACATTGATGCTTGACCCTAAATCAGCTAACGCATTATCAATAGATAAACTAACAATTAAACATGGAATTGTAAAACTCCCTGTGTCTTTTTGCTTCTGTGGTAGTACGTTCAGTAACATTCTTTGAGCATGTCGCATTTAATTCCACGTGGTGCTCCTCATCTAATTTGCGTTTGTTTGTCAAGAGTCGCCTTAAAGATTTCCTCGAGTCCAGCGCCTAAAAAAGAGCTTCAAGAAGAGGTAAGTTAATATGTAATTTTTTAAGAGTTTAAGAAACTTACCGAACTATTCCTCTGAATCGTCTCTTTTCATTGCTTTGGGATAAGGTATGCGAGGTTGGTACTCCTTGATTATCGGTTTGAAATTTTCTTGTGTTACCTCTACCTTACCTTCATCTACCTTGGCTTTTTGTATTGGATTGGGTTCATCTAACCTCTTACTGGCATGAGCTGTGATAGCTTTATTTTGCTCCTTTGGATTGATCTCAGTATTACTAGGTAGACGTCCTTGCGGTCGTTCTGACATCAACTTTGCGAGTTGTTCGATCGCATTAGTGGCTACCTTGACTGACTTAGTAAGTTCCCCGAATCGGTTCTCGTTGCTTTTACTTGTTTTCTTAGTTTCTTGGAGACGATTTTCTATGTTTGCCATGAATTTTTTCAAGATCTCTTCAAGATTCGGCTCTTCTTCTTGTTGGTGAGGTGGTTGTTGAAAATCTGGAGAAAATTTCGATCTTTGGCTATTTTGATCATCCCACGAGAAATTGGGATGGTACTTCCAACCTGCAATATAAGTGTCACTATAAAAATTATTTTGATATCTATAATAGTTACCTGTATAGTGAGCTTGCTCGTTTTCCATGCCATATCCGTAGGGTGGGTACTCAGGATTTGCCACGCCTCCTAGATTTAGATCATATTGTATTTCTGGATGTACCTGCAAGGGACTATACCAATCATCAATCTTTTTATTCATTATCTCTAACTGATTAGATAACCTGGTGACCACGTCGAGGTTGAAAACACTGGTTGCTTTAGTAGGAATTGCCCCCATGCCTTGCCACTGATAATTATTCAGTGCCATCTTTTCCATAGACTAAAATTTTCTGCCAAAAGCAAAATAGAGAAAAAAATTAGCAAAGTAAAAAGAAATAATAATAAATAATAATATAATAATAATAAATTGCAAATAAAAAAATTTTGCTAAAGTAATAGAAATAGAGTTTTCTTAATATTTTAGTGTCCCCGGCAACGGCACCAAAAACTTAATCGCTGCAAAACAGTCTAGTTTTAATATTTATAAAAGAGTAATCAAACCTGTAGACCGATTGTGACAACGATAGAGGCAAGCGCACCTATCGAACAGTAGTATAGCTCAGGAAAGAATATCTTATCGAACCCAAGGAACCTAAAAGTACTATTACTCACTTTCTTTCTATTATTTAGCCTAAAATATGGAATGATTGGTTTATTAAACTAAAAAAAACAAATAAAATACTTAAACTCAAATGCAAAGACAAAAGAACAAAACTTCGGGAAAGACTTTGAAGAAAATTCAATTGATAAAGATGATACCTTCGGGAAGAATCCACCTATGACTTCACTTACTATCTAACTTCCAATTCACATGATTTCTTTTACTTAGCTTGATCCGTGAGACTCCCTAACCTATATTAAACCTTCTCTCGAAGCAAATAACGTCTAACCTTAGGTTAATTAGTGGAACTCTCGTTCTCTTATAATAACCCCCTAAGGAAGCAATAAATCGATCAATGGACTCCCATATTAGGTTTCACCTTAATCCGGCAAAATCTCGTAACCTATCTCTAGGCACCCGATCAACTCCGCTTAATTATGCTAGATCTTCTCTTAGGCAAGGTCTATTCCTCCTCCACCTAAGCACATCAGATTAAATTGAGCAACATAATTAAGAACAAACTAAGTATTTATCATATAAATCGAAAGAATTAAATAACAAAATCCATCATAGGTTTCATCCCTTGTGTATCCGAGGGGTTTAGTTCATAATAAAATAGGAAAACATCTCGAGAGAAAAGATAAAACAAAACATAAGAAATCCCTAAAACCCCCTGAAGGAATTGAAGAGGAGATCCTCCGTCTTGAGTAGAACTCTGACTTTTCGAGATGGATCAATTGGCTATCTTTGAGTAATTCCTTAAACGAGTAAAGCTCTGGCAGAAAACTCTACTAAAACCTGATGCCCTATTTCGGCTTCTGCCAAACTCCCCTTCCAAGTTGCCTCCTAAGGTGTTTATATAGACTTTGTGATGCCTTACTTGGCCCTTAAGTATCCTAATTTAAGTCTAATTCCTAATAGGGTGTTTGAATAGGCTTTAGAATGTGTTTCTTTTCCTCCAAGTATCCTTTCCCGAATGAAATTGCTCTTTCCTGTGGCAGGGGCACGGTCAAGGCACATCCGTATAAGTCGTGGTCCAACCCATGTCTTGATTCTATTGATTGAGGCACGGCCATGGCACGCCCGTGCTAGTCGAGGTTCAGGCCATGCTTCGGGTCTGTCGATTGGGGCACGGCCATGCAAATCGGGAACAGGCCGTGTTGGGCTTTTTGTCGACGAGGTACGATCGTGTAAATTAGGGTGTGACCATGTGCAATCTAAATATTGGGGCACGGCCGAGTGAAAGGAAGCTCGGGTCGTTTCAACTTCTTGGGTTGGCCTAATTTGGTCCATTTTAAGCCCGTTTTACGTTCTTTTTATCCTTAGGTACTTTCCTGAGTATAAGATAAGAAAAGAAAGGATTAAGAGCACCTTTTTACAATAATTAAGGATAAATTCATCCAAAAGCATACTAAATGTAGGATTAAAATATGTTACTTTTACAGTTTATCAGGTCTTATCCGTCAATTCATTATTGAACGATCATACTCATCTCCTGCGTTCTACTTAATTTGATCTTCTAGTTCAACTCTCATACTATTTTAATATTTGTGGCTTCATAACAGAGTCATAAAACAAAACATTATATATTCTCTAATTTAAGAGTTAAACATAAGATTCAACTATGTGGACATACTGATTATACATTATTCAAACAAATGTACATACACACTTATTTCGTTCATTGGGTAAGTTTACTCATCATGTTCACTTAATCAAATATGTTGGGCACATAACATCGTATGCATGTCAACCAACATGAATGAGCTTATCACCATATAACTTTCATTTCGTTCCACGTTTTCACATTTCTCTACTTATGATTATCTCATTTCATACCTTATTACACACATGTCATGAACTTCTATTCATACCTTCCTAAATTTTGACACATCATAATCACATTTCAATCATCTCATTATCATTTTTAGTGTTATCGAGAATAGCACAATTGGAAGTCATATCTGTCTTAACAAAGCAACTTCATTAGAGTTGGGAGATATCACACTATCATGAGTAGTAATATGGCATGTATAGCTAGACTCATATACGTTAGGTTAGTCCAAGAATCGACTAAACCATAGCTCTGATACCATTAAATGTAACACCCCTTACCCATATTCAACGCCAAAACCAGGTACAAGGCATTACCGGACTTAACTTGCTCAAATATACAATATCGGGCCATCAAATTTCATTTCAACTTAAAACTTTTTCATTTAAACTCTTAACATCCTTATTATGGGCCTACGAGACCCAAAATATACACATGGAGTGATCCGAGACTGAACCAGAAACTTTTGAACACTTAGAAAATGTTTACTCAAAACAGGGCCACACGCCCGTGTGGATAGGGACACGCCCGTATGGGCAAGCAGTGTAGTCACACATGCCCATGTCCCTAGTCTGTGTGGATTTTACTTTTCACTTCAAAGCTACAGGGGTTTTCACATGGCCTGGCACACGCCTGTCTCCCTCACACGGCCATGACATGCCCGTGCCTTAGCCCGTGTGTGAAAACCTTAGTATTCTGTTTATGACGTCAGCAAACCCCTAAGAACACACGGCCTAGTCACACGCTCGTGTGCTGGCCCGCGTGACAAACTGCATTTTTCACAAATTAGATGCAGGGGACACATAGCCCATCAACACGCTCTTGGGGCTGTCCGTGTGTCATACACTGTCTAAACACACGCCCATGTGTCTACCCATGTGGATAATTACCAGGCTATTTTCCAAGCCATTTTTCCATCCTCACTTACACACATTCACACAACATCACATATCATTCTTATATCATCGTTTGTAATACTCAATCATCTCATTTAACCTATCATGACCATACTAACATCACATTCATGAGAGAGTACTATCACATACATAAATATTTATAATCGACATAAGCCATCACTCATGGTTGTCTTCAAATTGAACCATAAACCATTTTAGGCCAATACATTTGGCCATATTTACAAGACTTAATTATTCAAAAAACAAAGTTTCTAGCTAAATTAACCTATAAGAGATAGGAAAGGAATAGGAATAATCAATAACACTTAATAAGCTCATATGCAAATAATAAACAACTATTGACACTCATTTGTTTTACTCGACCACAAAGGTATTATAATGTGATTTGTATTTAAGCTTATGATTACCACTTAATCATTCATAATACTTACTCTTACCAAATTACATATCACATTTTGCATTCATTTCTCGTATGTTACTCATGGATACCTGTATCACTTCATCACATAACTTTAGCACTTTTATTCTCTTGAACATAGACTTTGCTCTTTGTCATCTTTAACATAAACTTAGCTCTTTATCATCTTTAACATAAACTTAGCACTTTATCATCTTTAACATAAACTTAGCTCTTTATCCGTTGAACTAATTGGAATATCGAAGGATACTCAATCTCATCATGCATGTAACTCGATACCAATGTCATATCATAGATATGGTCTTACATGGGATCACCTCTTAATGTCGATGCCATATCTCAAATATGGTCTTACATGGGATCTCATATCTCGATGTCCATGCCATATCCCAGATATGGTCTTACACGAGATCGTATGTCGATGTCGATGCCATGTCCTAGACATGGTCTTACATGATGTCTCTCTTTGGTGCCGAGGCGATGTCCCAGACATGGTCTTACACGGGACCCTCTTCCGGTGCCGACACCATGTCCCAGACATGGTCTTATATGGGACCTACATTCGGTGCCGATGCCATGTCCCAGATATGGTCTTATACGGGACCTTCTTTGTCTCATGTCGTGACAATGGTATCCTTCTTATTCCTAATGTTCAATCGGGACTTCGACTTAACATATTTTCATTATACTCTCATCGAGTCATCATTAATCAGTTTCATAGAAATAACATTCATTTCTCATAATATCAAACAATTAAAAAGATAATAACATTATGTAGCTTTAATTTCACACAAACTTACCATGGATTCATTATATACTGAATTCTCTTTATATGAGTTCTAGGTATATACCTGTACCACTCGTGACATAGCCATATACTTTCTCATTTTTAACATACCTGTTGAATCACTCGAAATGCTAAAAGATACTCCTGAGTCTCATACATATGGTATCGTTTCAACGCCATATCCCCAATATGGTCTTACATGAAATATCATATCGATGCCATGTCCCTGACATGGTCTTATACGAAATCTCATACCAAGGTCATATCCCAGATATGGTCTTATACAGAACCTTAACAACCTGGCAGTTGTATTCTATTTACTCTTAAAATTAAATAGAACATTTTCATTCCTTGACATCTCGTCAAAATAGTAAATAATAAATTTCATAGAGACAAAATACTATTCATACAATATCGAAACATCAAATATATCACATAAGGTTGCATTATTTACACATGAACTTACCTCGATACCAAAAAGGTAGAAAGGAACCTAATCATCAATTTCTCTCTTTTTCCCCGTGCTAGGTCCAAATCTTATTTTCTTTGATCTATAACATCACATTTAGCTTATTCATTAATCACATTATTCATTGTAACTCAAAAATATACTATGGCAAAATTATGTTTTTCCCCTAAACTTTATCATATTTACATTTTTTCCCCTAAGCTCGTATAATGATTTTCATTAAATTTTCTTGCATTTTAAACCTAGCCAAATCATTTTCATAACTACAACAGCCCTCAATTTCCACTAATTCACTCATGTATGACCATTTTCATAACTTTTACAAATTAGTCCTTTTTATGAATTTTCCATGAAAATCTTTTAGAAAAAGATGTTTATCATACATCAAACTTTTATGTTCCTCCATAAATCATCAAAACACATGCATGTCATTCATGGATAAATTTTTGAACAGGAACCCTAGCTCAAAATATAGCTAGAAATAGCTAAATCTAGCTACGAGGATCTCAAAAATACGAAGAACATTAAAAACGGGGCTAGGATGCACTTACTATGGAGCTTCGAAAGCTTGAACAAACCCTAGTCATGGCTTCCATGGTATATTCGGCCAAAGCATGAGAAAATGAGGAAGATGATATCTTTTTCTCATGTTATTTTGGCTTTATTTGCCAAATGACTAAAATACCGTGAATGAAAAATAATTTAAAACATTCCTTACCATGTCCATATTTGTCCATAACTTAAATAATGGTCTAATTACCATTTAAAGACCTCTAATTTAAAACCTCATAACAATTGGACACTTCTAACATGTGGAACTTAACTTTTGCACTATTTACAATTTAGTCCTTTTGACTAAATTGAGTGCTCAAACATCAAAATTTCTAAACAAAATTTTCAAGAAATCTTTTCGTGAAATCGTAGACCATAAAAATATAATAAACATATGGTTCTCCTCGTCAAATTTGTGGCCCCGAAACCACTATTCTGACTAGGCCCAAAATCAAGCTGTTACATGTAGCCCTTCTCATCCACTCGTTCATGGTCACTATTGCTGGAGAGTTTTTCTCTTTATGCCATAAGAGTGCTAGCAGGTTTGCTATTTTTCATGCAAAACTTGCTTATAATCTTTAGAGCAAAAGCCTGTTGGCTTATGAAGATGCCATGCTAATTCTGATTTACTTCCATGCCAAGAAAGTAGGTCATTAAACCTAGATTAGTCATCTTAGCAACATCTTGCATTTGTTTCTTAAATTCTTCAATCAATTCATTTCTACAACCAGTAACTAGTAAATCATCCACATACAATGACACAATCAGCAAGGTTTCTTTCTCGAATTTCTTCACATAGAGTGTAGGCTCACTAATGCTCTTTTCAAACCCCAGCTTTGACAAGTAAGCATCAATTTTGTCATACAAGGCCATTGTGGCCTGTTTTAGACCATACAAAGCCTTATTGAGCTTGTAAACCTTGTGCTCTTCACCAAGAACCTTGAATCCTTCTGGTTGCTCAACGAAGATTTCTTTCTTGAGAAATCCATTCAAGAAAGAAGATTTGACATCAAGCTGGTTCACTTTCCACGACTTTTGAGCAGCTAAGGCAAACAACAACCTTATGGTGTCCAACCTTGCAACTGGTGCAAAGGTTTCAGAAAAGTCAATGCCATACTATTGATTATATCCCTTCACAACTAGTTTCGCTTTGTGCTTGTTCAATGACCCATCTACATTGTGCTTGGTCCTGAACACCCATTTCACACCAATAATTTTTCTGTGTGCTAGCCTGTCAATCAACTCCCATGTATCATTCTTGTGAATCATTTCCATTTCTGTTTCCATTGCTTCTTTTCAGTAGCCCTCCTTTGCAGCCTTATCAAAGTTGGAAGGCTCAACAATGGTCATATCACATCTTTTATAGATGTCCATGATAGTCCTTGTACCTCTACTAGGTACATCATCACATCCTTCATCAATTTCAGTTTCATTCTCAACATGTTGCAAATCAAAATCCTGCTAATCTTGCTCAGATAAACTTGCATCTATTCCATTCTATTTCCAATAGCTACCTTCATTGAATTTCACATCTCTACTCACAATAATCCTTTTAGTGGATGGATCAAAGACCCTATACCCTTTCTTTATGCTGCTACAACCAACAAAAACTACAGGTATGGACCTTTTTTCCAACTTGGTTCCCTTTTCATCTAGTACAAGTGTGTAGCATAAACAACCAAACACTTTCAAGTGTGAGACAGTAGGCTTGTGTCCAAACCAAGCTTCAAATGATGTTTGGCCTTTGACTGCATTTGTTGGCAATCTATTGAGTAAATACACTATCGTATTTACTGCCTCAACCCAAAAAATGTTAGGCATTTTCCCTTTAAACAACAAATACCTGGCCATATCAAGAACAGTTCTATTCTTTCTCTCACAAACACCATTCTGTTGTGGTGTGTAGATGGTGGTTAACTGATACTGAATTCCAACTTCATCACAAATATTTTGAAACTTTTGAGACACATATTCAATCCCATTGTTTGACCTCAATACCTTCAGCTTACAACTTGCTTGATTCTCAACTAAGGCCTTAAACTTGCAAAAGAAATCAACCATTTCCGACTTCTGTTTCACAAAATTCACCCAACAGAATCTAGTGCAATCATCAATGAACAACACAAAATACCTGCTACCATTTAAAGAGGAGGTCTTCATAGGTCCACAAATATCAGTATGGTCCAATTGGAGCCTCTCTTGTGCTCTTCAAGCTTTGTTAACTGGAAAAGGTAGTCTGGTCTACTTGCCAAGCTGGTAGACCTCACAAACTTTATTTTTAGGCTCAATTCTGGACATGTCTTCAACTAGACTCATCTTATGCGGCAAACCAAGTGACTTGTAGTTGACATGCCTCAACTTTTTGTGCCATAAACATGATTCATCAGTCAGAGTAGTGTAATCCTTTACTTCTAAAAGATTCACATCTAGAGTGAAAGATCTGTTATGCATAGCTACTGCCACAAGCTTTTGACCAAAAAGATCCTTAATCACACAAGTTTTTCCTTTAAAGATAAGGGAGTAATCCTTCTCTAAAAACTGACCAACACTAAGTAAATTTTGGTCAATATTAGGTACAAAAAGAACTTTTGAAATTATTTTGTTCACTGATTGAGTGCAGAACACAACTTTGCCTTTTCCTTTGGCCTCAATGAACTCACCATTCCCAATTCTGACCTTGGACACAAAGCTGGTATCTAGTTCCCTAAACATGCCTTTATTAGATGCCATGTGATGAGTATAGCCACTGTCAATCAATCAATTCTTTCTGACCTTGCTTGAACTTGAAAAATAGAAAGTAGTAAAAACATGCTCCTCTTGAGCTTGAACATCCTTAGCAGCTTGAGCTTGATTCTGTTGTTGTGTTTGTGTTTTTTGCCTTATTTTTACAGACTTTTTCCATGTGACATGTTGTTTGCAACTTCTACACTGAATTTCAGGCCTAAACCAGTAGTACTTTTCTAAATGAGTGGACTTCTTGCAGTGAGCGTATGGTGGAAACTTCTTTTTGGCGGCATCATTTTTTGCCTTTTCTTTCTTTTCAGATCAAGGCTTCTTACCCTTGTAGCTTAAGCTCGAGCTTAAGCTTTCTTTACTTTTAGCCTAAAAGGCTCCTTCAGAATGCTCCTCCATCCTGTTCGTCCTTCTCTGCTTTTGTGCATAAAGAGCATTTATCAGCTCTTTTAAGAATATAGTTGATAGGTCCTAGAGTCCTCAAAGGAAGAATTTTTTTTTACTCATACTTCTCTGGAAGGGTTGTAATGACCTTTTCAACTATTCTTTTGTCACTGAAATCATCCCCAAGAAGCCTAGTTTTGTTAACTGTAGCTATAATCCTATCAGAATACTGCTTGATGGATTCAAACTCCTTCATCTTCAGATTCTCAAAGTCCCTCCTTAGGTTGATCAACTGTTGCTGCCTGGTTTTATCTGACCCTTGAAACTCTTCCTTTAATCTGTCCTAGGCCTGCTTTGAAGTGTCACAAGCCATTATCCTTGTGAATATTACATTTAAAACTCTATTTTAAAGGCATGACATAACCTTATACTTTATGGCACAGTCCTCATTGTGCTGCCTAATTTGAGCTATGATAGGATTAGCTCTCAAAGGTTGTAACAGCCCGATTTAGGGCCTAGTCGGGATAGTGGTGCGAGGCCACGAACCCGAGGTGAAATTATGAGTTTTTCAGGTTTATGCCATGTTTGCATGCTAGTATGAAAGTTTTGTAAAGCAATTTTATTAAGTTGAGGTCAATTGGTCCAAAAAGGACTAAATTACAAAAGTTGCAAAATATGAGTTTCTAGAAGCTTTTTTTTAAGTGATTTAGAATAATAATTGTGACTCCTTAAGTAGAAATGTGCCCAAAATTTAATTTTTGGACAAAATTGGCCTTAAGAGACTATTATGGAAATTTTTAAGAGGAAGGGCATATTGGTCATTTGGCTTAATTAGTGATTAAAATAGGATAAATATGAGAAAAATTCACTCATCTTCTTCCTTGTGGCTGTCAAAATTTGAAGACACCATAGCTAGGGTTCTTCATTTTTTTTCAAGCTCATAGTAAGTTCATCTTAGCCCCGTTTTTAATATTCTTCGTATTTTTGAAGTTCTCGTATTATGAATTAGATAATTTTAGCTATAAAATGAGCTAAGATGCATGTTCAAAAATCTACCCTTGAATGACATGCTTGTTAAATGATGTTTTATGGAAGTTTAAGAGAGTTTGATGTGAGATAAACATCTTTTCCTTAATGAATTTCATGAAAAATGTTAGTAGGGACCATTTTGTAACAGTTATAAAATTGGTCATACCTACTAGAAATAGTGAGAATTGATGATTGTCATAGAAGAGAAAATGATTCAGTTGAGCATAAAGTTTAAGAAAGTTGCATGAAAATCATTTTACGAGAATTGGGGCAAAAGTGCAAATATTAGAAAGTATAGGGGCAAAATAGTAATTTTGCCAAAGTATGAGTTATGAGTCAATTTAGTCAATATGGTTATTAAATGATCTATTTATGATTATAGATAAAGAAAAATGAAGCCCGGATCGAAATCGAGGCAAGAACAAAGTCGAGGACTAAATTGCACATCTACATACATTTTGTATATTGAGGTAAGTTTGTATGATTTCTAAGCTTTATGATTATTATCATTAATTTTCTTAGTATAATGGACAATAATTGTATGAAATGATCATGTTATGTTTAAGTAAGAAATCACGATAATATGTACAAGCAAGTCCCGATTGATGATGAATTTTCCTGGGATACTCGATCTACCATACAAGTTATCATATAAGTCCAAGGCAAGCTTGGAATTGATCAAGTTATCATGTAAGTCCAAGGCAAGCTTGGCATTGATCAAGTTATCATGTAAGTCCAAGGCAAGCTCGGCATTGATCAAGTTAGCAAGCAAGTTATCATGTAAGTCCAAAGACTCAAGCTTGGCATTGAGTATGTTATCAAGAGCAAGACTTCATATAAGTCCATGTCAAGACATGGCCTTGAAACCAAGATGAGATAACCCATGTAATACCATGTCTAGGATATGGCTTTGGCATCATATTATGTGGGAAGAGATTTAGTATCCTCGGCTATTCACAGAAATTCATCGCACAAATGAGTAAGCTAAAAAAAGATAGCAAGAAAGCTAAGAAAGTAAAGTTAGTATCAAGATGAAGTTAGATGAAGTTGAGTAATATTCATGTTGTGAATGAGAAAGTAGATATCATGATTATTATTATTATAGTATACTGATCAATGTGATCAAGTGATACAGGTATCATGGTTACCTTACAAGTATGATATTAGTAAGTGTCATGAGACATGTAAGAATCTATATGAGTAAGTAAGCTCTTTAGCTGAAATTCATGATACCATTGTTTATGTGAAATGGCTTATATTAAGTGATGAAAATGCTATGAGTTGTTACATGCAAACTTACTAAGCTATATGCTTACGTTATGATTTTTTCTTTCTGTGCAGTCCCGCCAAGCTAACTCGTGGATCATTAAATTGGGAGCTCACAACACACTATCAACTCTTATTTTGGTATAGCCAAGTTACTTTACTAAGTATGGCATGTATAGGAAACATTCATTTTGTGGACATGTTTTAAAAATGGCCTTTTTAAAGGCTATCAAGTTTATTATTCTTTTGTATATGGCTAAGTGATTGGCCAAATTTGACTAAGCATGTATGTTCATTGAGATCAATGAAGCATGTAGTATTATTCATAAAATTGGGTTGTTATTGCACCGTTGAATTATGTATGGATATGATCTTCATCTCAGGGTGGCTAATGGCTTGGTAAATAGCCTGTAAGTGCCCACACGGTTGGTCACACGGGCGTGTGTCAAGACCGTGTTAACCCTGCACCTTAGTATTATTAATCATAATAGGCCACGGGCAAATCCCACGACCGTGTGTGTGTGCCATGTAAGACACATGATTTGGACATGGGCGTGTTCCCAGACCGTGTTGATTTAGTCAGAATATCAAGGATTAGCACATGGTCTAAGCCCACGGGTGTGTCATGGCCGTGTGAAATTATTCAGTAGCCCTACACAGTTTGAGGGCATCGGCGTGCTTAAGGGTATACGGGCATGTTCCAAGTCACACGGGCGTGTGAACCCTGCTTCAAAAATGAGTTATTTGATTTTAATTTCAAAAGTTTTCTAACATGATTTAAAGGCCTCGTAGGCCCTTGTTATAAGTGTTGACTGCGAAAGTGAAGTTTTTAAGTTGGAACAAAATTTTATAGCCCGTAAGTATATGTTTAAGAGAGTTCAAGAATAGTAATGTCTCTTATCCAGACCCAGTATCGATCTTGGGTGTGGGGTGTTACATTTAGTGGTATCAGAGCTACGGTTTAGTCAGTTCTAGGACTAACGTAGCACGAGCATGAGTCTATCTATACATGCCATACGTAAGAATGTTTTTATAATGATAGTGTGATGACTCTTAATGACTTAAATTATGTTTATACATATAGTAAATGAATCCCGAAAGAGCTGAGGTGGATGATGTAGAAAGTAACGAACCAGCTCCTGCAGAAGGGACGGTGCCGTATGAGAATGAGAATAGAACCACTACGATGAGTCAAGAAGGAGAAGGAGAAGAGGCTAGAGAAGCCTTCCTCCATATGATGGATGTCTGGTACACGGAGTTCGTTCGAGCGAACCTAAATGCACAACCCCCTCCACCCCCGCCTGTTCCACAACCTACTCTAGTAGCCCCTCAAGTAGTAGAGGTGGTAAGAGGAAATAAACCTCCAATTGATAGGATCAGGAAGTATGGGGCAGAAGAATTCTGAGCTAGAAAAGATGATGATCCAGAAAGAGCTGAGTTCTGGTTAGAAAATACCATCAGGGTATTTAACGAGCTATCTTGCACCCCTGATGAATGCATGAAGTGTGTAGTCTCTCTCTTAGAAGATTCTACTTACCAATGGTGGAACACCCTTGTGTCAGTGGTACCAAGGGAAAGGATCTCATGGGAATTCCTCCAAGAAGAGTTTAAGAAAAAAGTATATCAGCCAGAGGTTTGTAGACCAGAAGAGGAAAGAATTTCTAGAGCTGAACAAGGCAAGATGTCAGTATCTGATTGTGAGCGAGAGTTTGTACGACTCAATAAGTACGCTCGCGAATGTGTGTCCACTGAGGCCATTATGAGTAAAAGGTTTGAAGATGGTTTAAATGAGGACATTAATCTGGTTGTTGTTGTCCTCGAATTAAAAGAATTTGTTGTGCTAGTGGAAAAGGCTTGCAAAGCCGAAGAACTAGTAAAAGAGAAGAAGAAATTTGAAATGGAGTCTCGCGATTCTAGAAAGAGACAGTGGAACAAGTCGTTCCAATCGTCATCCAAGAAGTCAAGAGATTTTCCAACTCGATCAGCTACTTCCACTGGGTTTTCAAGGAAAGATAAGAGTAAGCAATTTCGAAAATAAAGCACAGATCACTTTAGTTGCAAGTGTTGGGAATTTTAGACCTGACAGACCAGAATGTCTACAATGTGGCAGACGCCATTTGGGAGAATGCCAAGCACACGAAAATGCATGTTTTAGATGTGGTTCCCAAGACCATTTCATAAAGGATTGTCCAGAGATGACTAAAGAAGAGAGAACTCAGAACCCGAGATCCGGGAGTATGGTCAGAGGGAGACCGCAGAGGAACCCAAGAAGTGGGGCAAGTGGAAGAGGTAACCCCGGAGAGTAGGCCGCGAGACCCGAGGATAGAGCGCCTGCAAGGACTTATGCCATCCTCACTCGTGAAGAGGCATCTTCCCCTGATGTTATTATGAGTACCTTTTCTCTTTACAATACCAAAGTTATTGCTTTAATAGACCCCGGATCCATACACTCTTACATTTGCATAAAATTAATACCCGGTTTGGGTGTGCTTATAGATACCACAGAATTTGTGATTAGGGTGTCTAATCCTTTAGGCAAGAGTATGTTAGTTGATAAAGTTTGTAAAGATTGTCCATTAATGATTAGAGGTCAATGCTTTAAAGCAAATCTTATGTTATTACCATTTGATGAATTCGACCTCATTCTTGGTATGGACTGGTTGACTACTCATAATGTAATTGTAAATTGTGGGAAGAAATACATTAAGATGAAATGTGAGAATGGGGATACTCTTCCTGTAGAATCAGATGAGCAAGGTAGATCGTCGGTAATAACTTCTCATATGATGGCGCAGAGATATGTAAGAAAAGGGTATGAGGCATTTTTGGCCTTTGTATTGGCTGATAAAGAGACAGAGTTAAATATTGAATCGATCTGATAGTATGTGAGTATGTGGATGTTTTCTTGAGGAATTACCAGGATTACCACCGTTAGAGAGTTGAGTTCAAGATTGAGCTAACTCCCCAGACTTGTACCAATATCCATTACTCCTTATAGAATGGCTCCAATAGAGTTGAAAGAGTTGAAGTTATAGTTGCAAGAGTTGATAGACAAAGGCTTTGCAAGATCAAATTGTTCACCATGGGGTGCTCTAGTTTTGTTTGTGAAAAAAAAATGGCACCATGAGATTGTGCATTGATTACCGTCAGTTTAATAAAGTGACAGTAAAGAACAAGTACCCATTACCTAGGATCAACGATTTGTCTGATCAATTGAAAGGAGCGACTGTATTCTCCAAAATAGACTTGAGATTAGGGTACTACCAGCTGAGAGTGAAAGATTTCGATGTATCCAAGACTGCCTTTCGAACAAGATATGGGCATTATGAATTTTTAGTCATGCCCTTTGGGCTGACCAATGCTCCTGCGGTATCCATGGACTTAATGAACCGTATTTTTAGACCATACCTTGATAAGTTTGTAGTTGTTTTTATTGACGACATACTAATTTATTCCCGAGACGAGAATAAACATGCTGATCATCTACGGATAGTTTTACAGACTCTTCGAGAAAATTAGTTGTATACCAAATTCAGTAAAAGTGAATTTTAGCTCAAGGAAGTGGGATTCCTAGGACATATTGTCTCGAGAGATGGAGTCCTAGTAGATCCAAGTAAGGTCTCAGCTATAATAGACTGGAAACCACCGAAGAACACTCACTGAGATTAGAAGTTTTCTGGGCCTAATCGGCTATTACAGACGATTTGTCAAGGGTTTTCTATGATTACAACCCCGATGACTAAATTTGTACAGAAGAACGTGAAGTTTGAGTGGTCAGAAAGATGCCAATAAAATTTTGAGAAGTTGAAAAAATGCTGACAGAAGCTCCAGTCATAGTACTACCCGAATCAGGGAAAAAATTTGTAGTCTACAAAGATACATCCTTAAATGGATTGGGCTGTGTACTCATACAAGAAGGCAAAGTGATTGCTTATGCCTCAAGACAGTTAAAACCTCATGAGAAGACTTATCCGACGCATGACCTAGAATTGGCCGCCATAGTCTTCATATTGAAGATCTGGAGACACCATTTATATGATGAACGATGTCAAATTTTCACCGATCACAAAAGTTTGAAGTACTTAATGAGGCAGAAAGAGTTGAACTTAAGACAACAAAGATGGTTAGAGTTGATAAAGGACTATGAGTTGGTCATCGACTACCATCCAGGAAAGGCAAATGTAGTCGCCAATGCTTTGAGCAGGAAGTCTCTGTTTATTTTAAGAGCATTGAATTCAAGGATATCCTTATCCGATGATGGTTCTATTTTAGCTGAGTTGAGAGCAAGACCAATGTTCCTTCAAGAGATCTTGGAGGCCCAGAAAGAAGCTAGTGAATTGCAAGTTAAGAGAGCTCAATGCGAGTCAGATGCTGAATCCGACTTTTGGATTAATTCTGATAGATACTTGATGTTCAGAGATAGAGTTTGTGTTCCGAGAAAAAAAGAGTTTATACAGAGAATTTTGTATGAATCACATAATGGGTGTTTATCTGTACATCCGGGTAGCACCAAGATGTATAATGATCTAAAGCAATAGTATTGATGGCCGAAAATGAAGAAAGACATTTCAGAATTTGTTACCAAGTGCATAATTTGTCAGCAAGTAAAGGTTGAACACCAAGTACCTTCGGGTTTACTTCAGCCCATCTTGGTCCCCGAGTGGAAATGGGACCGTATCACCATGGATTTTGTAACGGGTTTACCGTTGTCTCCGAGCAAGAAAGATGTTGTTTGGGTAGTGGTTGATAGACTCACGAAGTCAGCCAACTTTATACCTATACGAGTGGATTACTCCCTACACAAGTTGGCAAACTTGTATGTTTCAGAAATAGTAAGACTTCATGGAGTTCCCTTATCGATCATATCGGATAGAGATCTGAGATTCACGTCCAGATTTTGGAAGAAACTGCAAGAAGCTTTGGGTACAAAATTGAGTTTTAGCACAGCTTTTCACCCTCGGACTGACGGTCAGTCAGAAAGGTTAATTCAAGTACTCGAGGACATGCTCAGCTGTTGTGTTTTGGAATTCCAAGGCAGTTGGGAAAAGTTTCTCCCATTGGTAGAATTCGCCTATAATAATAGCTTTCAGTCGAGCTTAAAGATGGCGCCTTATGAGGCCCTATATGGGCGTAAGTGCCGAACTCCCTTGTTTTGGACTGAACTCAAGGAGAACCAAATTCACGGGGTTGATTTGGTTAAAGAAGCTGAAGAGAAAGTGAAAGTAATTCGAGAATGTTTAAAAGTCGCCTCAGATGATGTAAATCCTATTCGGATTTAAAGAGAAAAGAGATCGAGCACCAAGTTGGGGATAAAGTCTTTTTGAAAGTATCACCATGGAGAAAAGTTCTCAGATTTGGCCGTAAAGGCAAATTAAGTCCACGTTTTATTGGACCCTACGAGATTACTCGAGAGAGTTGGACCGGTAGCTTACCGTTTGGCTTTTCCATCAGAATTAGAGAACATACATATGTGTTTCACGTGTCAATGTTACGACGCTATAGATCAGACCCTTCACATGTAATTACCCCTTCAGAAATAGAGATTCGCCCCGACATGACTTATGGTGAAGAACTAGTCAAGATTTTGGCTCGGAAAGTCAAGCAACTAAGGAATAAGAGTATTGCCTTAGTAAAAGTATTATGGCAAAGAAATGGAATCGAAGAATCTACATGGGAACCAGAAGAGAGTATAAGAAACCAGTATCCAAACCTTTTTCCTGGTAAGATTTTCGAGGACAAAAATTCCTAAGGGGGAGAATTGTAACAGCCCGATTTAGGGCCTAGTCGGGATAGTGGTGCGAGGCTACGAACCTGAGGTGAAATTATGAGTTTTTCAGGTTTATGCCATGTTTGCATGCTAGTATGAAAGTTTTGTAAAGCAATTTTATTAAGTTGAGGTCAATTGGTCCAAAAAGAACTAAATTGCAAAAGTTGCAAAATATGAGTTTCTAGAAGCTTTTTTTTTTAAATAGCTTTAGAATAATAATTGTGAGTCCTTAAGTAGCAATTTTCCCAAAATTTAATTTTTGGACAAAATTGGCCTTAAGAGACTATTATGGAAATTTTTAAGAGGAAGGGCATTTTGGTCATTTGGCCTAATTAGTGATTAAAATAGGATAAAGATGAGAAAAATTCACTCATCTTCTTCCTTGTGGCTGCTGAAAATTTCAAGACACCATAGCTAGGGTTCTTCATTTTTTTTCAAGCTCATAGTAAGTTCATCTTAGCCCCGTTTTTAATATTCTTCGTATTTTTGAAGTTCCCGTATTATGAATTAGCTAATTTTAGCTATAAAATGAGCTAAGATGCATGTTCAAAAATCTACCCTTAAATGACATGCTTGTTAAATGATGTTTTCTGAAAGTTTAAGAGAGTTTGATGTGAGATAAACATCTTTTCCTTAATGAATTTCATGAAAAATGTTAGTAGGGACCATTTTGTAACAGTTATAAAATTGGTCATACCTATTTGAAATAGTGAGATTGATGATTTTCATAGAAGATAAAATGATTCAGTTGAGCATAAAGTTTAAGAAAGTTGCATGAAAATCATTTTACGAGAATTGGGGCAAAAGTGTAAATATTAGAAATTATAGGGGCAAAATAGTAATTTTGCCAAAGTATGAGTTATGAGTCAATTTAGTCAATATGGTTATTAAATGATCTATTTATGATTATAGATTAAGAAAAATGAAGCTCGGATCGAAATTGAGTCAAAAAAAAGTCGAGGACTAAATTGCACATCTACATACATTTTGTATATTGAGGTAAGTTTGTATGATTTCTAAGCTTTATGATTATTATCATTAATTTTCTTAGTATAATGCACAATAATTGTATGAAATCATCATGTTATGTTCAAGCAAGAAATCACGATAATATGTACAAGCAAGTCTCGATTGATGATGAATTTCTCTGGGATACTCGATCTACCATACAAGTTATCATGTAAGTCCAAGGCAAGCTTGGCATTGATCAAGTTATCATGTAAGTCCAAGGCAAGCTTGGCATTGATCAATTTATCATGTAAGTCCAAGGAAAGCTTGGCATTGATCAAGTTAGCAAGCAAGTTATCATGTAAGTCCAAGGATTCAAGCTTGGCATTGAGTATGTTATCAAGAGCAAGACTTCATATAAGTCCATGTCAAGACATAGCCTTGAAACCAAGATGAGATAACCCATGTAAGACCATGTCTAGGATATGGCTTTGGCATCATATTATGTGGGAAGAGATTTAGTATCCTCGGTTATTCACAGAAATTCATCGCGCAAATGAGTAAGCTAAAAGAAGATAGCAAGAAAGCTAAGAAAGTAAAGTTAGTATCAAGATGAAGTTAGATGAAGTTGAGTAATATTCATGTTGTGAATGAGAAAGTAGATATCATGATTATTGTTATTATAGTATACTGATCAATGTGATCAAGTGATACAGGTATCATGGTTACCTTACAAGTATGATATTAGTAAGTGTCATAAGACATGTAAGAATCTATATGAGTAAGTAAGCTCTTTAGCTGAAATTCATGATACCATTGTTTATGTGAAATGGCATATATTAAGCAATGATGATGCTATGAGTTGTTACATGCAAACTTACTAAGCTATATGTTTATGTTATGATTCTTTCTTTTTATGCAGTCCCGCCAAGCTAACTCGTGGATCATTAAAGTCGGAGCTCGCAACACACTATCAACTCTTATTTTGGTATAGCCAAGTTACTTTACTAAGTATGGCATGTATAGGAAACATTTATTTTGTGGACATGTTTTAAGAAGGGCCTTTGTAAATCTATCAAGTTTATTATTCTTTTGTATATTGCTAAGTGATTGGCCAAATTTGACTAAGCATGTATGTTTATTGAGATCAATGAAGCATGTAGTATTATTCATAAAATTGGGTTGTTACTGCACTGTTGAATTATGTATGGATATGATCTTCATTTCAGGGTGGCTAATGGCTTGGTAAATAGCCTGTAAGTGCCCATACGGTTGGTCACACGGGCGTGTGTCAAGACCGTGTTAACCCTGCACTTTAGTATTATTAATCATAATAGGCAACGGGCAAGCCGTGTGTGTGTGCCATGTAAGACACACGGTTTGGACATAGGCGTGTTCCCAGATCGTGTTGATTTAGTCAGTATATCAAGGATTAGCACACGGTCTAAGCCCACGGGCGTGTCATGGCCGTACTAGCTCTACACGGTTTGAGGGCGTTGGCATGCTTAAGGGTACACGGGCGTGTTCCAAGTCACACGGGTGTGTGAACCCTGCTTCAAAAATGAGTTATTTGATTTTAATTCCGAAAGTTTTTTGACATGAGTTAAAGGCCTCGTAGGCCCTTGTTATAAGTGTTGACTACGAAAGTGAAGTTTTTAAGTTGAAACAAAATTTTATAGCCCGTAAGTACATGTTTAAGTGAGTTCAAGCATAGTAATGTCTCGTATCCAGACCCAGTATCGGTCTTGGGTGTGGGTGTTACAAAGGTGGTGGCTCTATGTCAGCTTGAACAACACTCCACAAATCATGAGCCTGCAGGTATATTTTCATTTTCACAGCCTAAATGTTGTAGTTTTCACCAACAAAAATAGGTGGTGGTGGTGGTGAGAAACTCATTCTTTTGTAGCAACTAAAAAAACCAACAAGAACAGCTCCTGTTTCTTTTCTTTCAAGCACAGAACACTCAAATAAACAACACACAGCAAAAGGCCCTCAAAGATGACAGGCTCTTAATACCATTTGTTGAGTTGTATCAGCATCCAAAGATCAAAAACAATAAAATTTGTGTTTGAAAGAAGAAAAACAGAAACAAAACAGATGTTGATTGAGAGAAAATTTGACAACTCCCATTACTTTAACAAGCAATATTACAATGTACATAAGTAACCTCTTTACCTTGGAAGAAAACAAAACATTGCTTGTATTAGTATCCTAGTTGTAAAATCAGCTTAATGATAACCTAAGAGGCTACTAAATCAGCTAAGTACATGACTAATCCTTAGCAAAACAAAAAAAATTACAATTAAACTAAACATAAGTCACATGTTATAAAAAGTTTTAACAACCAAAATACACATTGGGCATTTGCTTGCTGTTGCATTGTTGCCAACTTTCAACAGAAATCCTACGATCCCCTCTCAAATGAGTCCATCCCTAGAGACATGGAAATCTTCTTAAAGGTGTTGATTCCATAATGATGTAGGTCACAAAATTGTATACACCTTAAACATGCCATTAAGGAAGGTGAAGGAGGTGAGGTAAGATTAATTTAGATGATTTGTTAGAGGCTCATTTAAAAAAAAAAATGTACAATGGAGAAAAACCCCTAAAAACCGACTGATAAAATAAAACCCTTGACAAGGAACCAATTCGAGGTATCATCAATGTGATAGTGGGTCCACAGAAGAATAGACCACTTCCAACATTGAAAGAAAAAACTCACCAAGAATATTCCTATATTATCCAACATCATTAACCCTCAAAGGGCTGTAGTCATATCACGTCACATCTCATTACTCAAAAAACCAACTTCCTATGCCAATTGCATTACATTAACTTCAGGCAAGCTTTAGAAGAGAATTCTTTCGATTCTAAGAATAATCTACTCCCATGAGAGAATCATGCGTAAAGTCCCTCCTTCACTATATAAACTTCTTGAAACATCAAGAAGGCAAAAGACTCCTAGAGATGAAAAGAAACTCTACAAAAATCCCAACTTAGCTTTTTTAACTTACCATGTTTAATGGCTGTCAAAACCACCATGGTGTAAAACACCACCACATATTGCTTCGCAACGTCCATTACCAAAACTCATTGTCATAATAGAACACATACAAACCCTTTAAATTCACTTTTTTTTTTATTAAAAGGAAATCTCCACTGTTGGTTTATAAAATAAAATTTAGCACATTAAAAAATTTAAATATTAGATTATAAATTTCATTCCTACTTCAAATTAAATATTAAATATAATTAAATTGTTTGATAAATATAAATTTTAAATGATTATATTTCATATTTTTATCTTTATCTTTATTTTTTAAAACATTTTAAGTTATTTTTTATTATTCAACTTTTAAGGTGCTTTCATTGTGATCACCTAAAATGAAATCTTTGCAATTTAATCACCCAATTTTTAAGATGCTTTTATTTTAGCCACCCAAGCGTTAAATCTCTAACAACAATTTAACTATACACGTCACTTTATGTTTACAGTTTTATTTTGGTCACCTCACTTTTAAGTCGCTTTCATTTTGATCACCCAAAAATTATTTTTTAAATATTGATAGGGACAAAAAAAAAAACAAAGATTAAAGTGAAAAACCAATAGAAACTCAAATAACACATCCCATTTTCAAAATTCAAAATTTCTTTTTATTAATATTAAAATTTTAAATTTCAAAACATCAAAATAAATTGAATAAAGTGTTGAAAGCTTTTTATCTATTGATAATGTCACTTGATTTATTACTATAATATTAAAATTAATTAATTTAATCTCCTTTAAATTTTAGAATTTTATTTTATGTTCCTAAAATATCCTTAATGAAATCAACTCAAATAACTCATATTTAATAATTGTATACAAAATTAAAATATTTAATTATATAATCTTAAATCTTCCATGCTAAGCTAAAATAAAAGAAAAATGTTTTCAACTAATTAAATTAATTGTTTAGCCTTCATTTGGATAGCGAAGTAATAAAAAGTTTATAATTTTATTTAGAATAAAAATAAAATAATTAATTGCAATGATTTTTCTTTACTTTTAATTTAGCATGAAAATTTAAGATAAATAAATAACAAGGGTTTTGTAAACATGAATTGTTGAAAGCATCCTAAAATTGGATGATCAAATTGCAAAAATTTCATTTTGAGTAACTAAATTAAAAACACCCTAAAAGTATTAGGATGACCAACACAGTAGTTTACCTTTATTTTTAACAAAGTCAAATTTTACGAAATATTTGAATAATTCATACTATTAAATATTATAAATCTAAAATTCTAAACTCAAATATTGAAATGGAAATATAAAATTTGTCGCCTAAAATAGATGTAGAATCCTTAATTAACATCTTTTATTAAGTAATAAATAGTATTGATCATTTTCGACATTTTCTATTAAAATTCCATCAAACGATTCGTATTGTGAAGTATGAAGTATCAAATATATTGCCTGATTTGGTATTTGACACTATTTTTTAGTTTCATAAACGAAATTAAAAGACTAGTTTTCACTTTGTTTCTTTCTTTATAGTCTTATATTTCTTCTATGCATATGCAGTCCCCTTCTTTTCAAAGCAAAATTTTCATTGATACGAACCAGACCAAAAGGGGCACCCCAACAGAACAGGGCACTCAGAGCCTCTGAAAGTCGGGAGTGTCACTTGATCCCCTGTGGCCTCATGACCCTAAGACAACGGCACAAGACCTGCCACACTGAACCACAATGAAAACCAAACAAAAGACCTCTTGCTCGACCTCAACCTCAAAGCATTGAACCCCAGACCAGCAAGACCAGCTATCAACATCTGCTGTTGAAATCCAAAGGCCTGAAGCAAATGATTCGTAGAGAGGAAACAGTCAAAGAGACTCGGGCAAACCCATCCCCAGGGGAAGAACACCTCCAACAAAGCTAGTAGACGCAGTCAATCATCGACCAAAACGCCAGAGAGGAAGTTTGATACAAAGAGCAGAAGGGTGAGGTGGAAGAGGATGCTAGAGAGAGGAAACAGCTGGCCTGGCAGTTGGCTTTGCAATGCGGGAAGCATCGAAAGTTTCAAGAATAGATAAAACGGAGGGGGGAAATTTTTGAGAGGAAGCGTGAGAGAAGGGCACATGCGGTCCATTGATAGCTTAGAATTAATAAACCTTTAATTCTAGAGCAAAGCACAGCTAAACCCTAAAGAGGGAAAAAAACACTGTAAACAAACCCTGAAAAAACAAGATCACTTTCCAACGTAGAACCTGCCAGCCATATTCATAATGACCCGTATAAGCAAGCCAAAATAGGGCAAGAATGAAACCGCTGCAACCAAGTTTTTTCTGTTCTAGACCTAGTACTGAAAGACTCAGTCATGAATATGATAGTCTTGTTAAGACATTACCTCATAACCTACCTCTTTAAAGCACATGCGACCATGTTTTGCAGCCACGCTTGCAGTGAAGAGTCCCATGAAATCTTGACCCAGAGAACATCATTCTAGGCTTTGCAGCAGAATGCAAACTCAAAGGCCTGAGAGCATCATCGCACAAACTCCTTATGTTTCCCGGACTCTGTGTTTGACACATTTACGTATGGATATAAAGGTATCATTCTTCAAAAGTATATAAAAAAGCCTTAAAGACAAACATATCCATATTTGACAATCTATCCAAAGTCCAGGTAAGCATAGCTGCTGTCAGTCTTCAAGCAACAACATGCAAGATTTTATTTTCTTAAAGCAATTTTTTGAAGAATAGAGAGAGAGAGAGAGATGATGATGACAGGAACTTGTACATTGATTGACAACATAAATCTTAGAAAGACTTGGTATATTTCTACAAGTCTTCGTAATTGTAGGAACAGAAACACAATTGAGAAACAATAAGATCATGCAAATTGGCTTCTTGGAGAATCTTCAGTTCCCCGATCACCAAGAGTGTAAACATCAAAAAGGAAAGAATTTCAGATCAACAGATCATGCATATAAAATCAATATACTCTACCACTAATTGAAGATATCGGTTCAAACCTGAACTTCCTCTTGAATACTTTTCAGCAGCTGCTTTGATTGACTTAGTAATATGGTTAAATTCCTCAAACAAGTTGAAAAGCAATTTCAAGAATTGAACTTAATTAGAAATCTAGCCTTTTGGAAATACAAGCAAGGACCTGGACCAGGACCAGGACCACTCAAGCATCATTAACAAAAGAGTAGCCACATGCAAAATGTAGAAAGACAAGCAAAACAATCACCATGAATTATATTTATGAAAAGCACAACAAATGAGCATGGTCTGGATGAGCATTTGCTTATAATGAGCTCACTAGTTAAGTGAACTATCGAGTACAAATTTCTTTGTCAAACACCCAAAACATAATCCCACGCCATAAAAAATTAAAGTTGATTCCACCATTAAGCAATCCTTCCATAGTCCTTTCTTCCACGGGATGCTGGTGGAATATTTGAGACGGGATGATTAGCCCTACGCCCTACATTAACAATGCCAGGATCAAGTAAAATGGAATCAGTTCATTCTATTCCCTAAATTATCCAACAAATATCATATAGATCAATACAAGAAGCTCTATGAAATTACTAAGTGGAATAAGAGGTAAATAAAAGTAGTTTGATGGTGTAAAGATAGGAAGTACCCCATGGCATGCCATTACTAAATGAACTACTCCCAGGAGAACGTGGTCCCCCTGAATTAAAGCTAGGAGCAGGGAGTTGGACTTTCATCTGATTCCATTCACTACTTCGACCACCAGTGGATCTCCCATGATTGAATCGCAGAAGGGTTTGTTGCCCCAACCGACTGGGATAATTTTGTGTCATATGTGGTGTGAAGTAAGATTGCTTTGAAGTAAAGCGGGGATATCCAGAATGCCAATCATTAGTTGGAGGACTACCCACTTCCAAATGTGAAAATCCTATAGGACCATTCTGTCTGCACTCAAAACAATATAGAAATATGTCAAGAACAGTGAAGAGGTGTTCCAACAAAAAACCAAAGCTCTGCTCTTGTATGTTTGACATATTTGAAGATTTCCATCTCTGCAATGGACAAACTCATCTTGGGCTGCATCAATTATATGGAACACAAATGCAAACTATAGCCTTTAATTCGGAAAACAAAAACAAGGGCATAAGCATAACCAGACATGATTTAGAAAGACAAATGAAAGGTACAAGAATTTATTTAACGCCCTGGGTCCTTGAGCACCTAGGTTCGAGTCCCATCATGCGTAATTACCATGTGTAGGTTCTTCCCCATATTTACTATGGGTTTAAGTCCACCATGTGCGGGTCTTGTCCAGATATATTAGTTCAATTGTGCTTTCTATTGATTTCATTCTAGTTATAGTTGCTCGGACATGTATTATTTGTAACTGTACATGTGATTATACTTGTAAATACTCTAAAAGCAAACGCGCACACATATATATTTTGCAACAAAGTCAACAGAGGAAAAGGATATGAAATTACCTTTGAGTCGATAAATTTGAGCTTGTGCTTAAGGCAAGGTTGAATCTTCCAACTCCAGCATATGAATCAACTGAACCAATATGCATTCCTCTGTTAAAGTCAGCTGATATGCAACTTTCATCTGATCCATCCTCTTGCAGAAGAAGTTCATCACTATGGTGACAACAAATGCAAGTAACATAAGAAGCTAAAAGATCGTAGAATAAAAATCACAGCAAAACCCTCAGGTTTAGGAGTATCCCTGATTCCTGATGCAGCATGGAAGATTTTTGACTGACAAGAAAACTTACAGGATATCAGATAAAATACCAGTGCGCATGTTCTACGATAAAGAACATATCAATCAATAACCCAGAATTTCAGAAATTCTGGTATTTGTTCAAGTTAGTTCAAACATACCAGAAGTTGTTTGATGTTTCGCTGGAACCATTTCAGATATCAATAGGCAGCACAATTATCAACTCTTCTCACAAAGCAAAAGTGTTTAGACTGTAAGTTATTACCACCCAAAGACTATAATGCAACACAATAAATAAATTGGATCATACTCGGTGTATCCAGATAAGCTCCCATTCTCTTCATATTATTACTTTATAACAGCAAGCAATCTATAAAGAATAAATGAACATCAGCACGACAAAATAAGGAAATACTGGTATACAACAGTGAACTCAAAAGGACAAAGTGATGGCTACTAAACTACATGACAAACATCAGTACATTAACAAATGGTCTCCACCCTGTAGGCAGTGTGCAGCAGAAACATGACAAATATATCTTAAATATTTGACGAGCATAAGTTTAGACTGCAATGAATTCTCTACCCACCTATAATTTGGGTCCCAATCCCCAGGATTAGGCAACGGCATGCTGGCCTCTGAATTGTCTTGAGTTGCTCCTGAGCTATACTGCAGTTGCACATTAGAACCAAGTCCTATGGAGCTTGGAATCTTCTGAACAATTGAGTAACTTGTAGCCATTCCGATGCCACCTCGCTGTTGCTTCCAGTTGACTGTGTTAGAATTTGACTGTATATTAGAGGGCAGACCACCAACCACTTGAGAGTTTCCCTCGGCTTGGTTAGAAACGGTGCCATCGGTCACTTGTCCTTGCCAATTTAAAGATGATGAACTCTCTTGAGATTGGGAACTTCCAGAATATCCCCAACCTTTTCTTCTATTAAACTGCCCAGCTGCAGCCATCTTACTTAAAGGTGATCCTTGACAACTGTTTCGTGCGGGAGAAGTAGGACCATAGTGTCCTGGAGAGCCACCTGAAACTTGACCATAGGAGTTTGGAGGAGTAAACTGCGAGGGACTAGTACCAAGGGGAAGTGGTGCAAAGTTTCCAGCTGATGGACTCACACCAAGTCCATTCCCATGAGAGTATGGCAGAAATCTTCGTCTAGCATCGGGGCTACTTCCAAGCATCGATGCACCACTCTGTGGAAGCATGTTCATTGCAGATGGACCAACAGGTGAATAATATGCAAACATATTACCATTATCTCCGTAACTCCCGTAGCTGCTTCCAAGCCCAGTATTATCATTATAGCTACCATGACTTCCTACACTGCCATAGCTATTAGCATGACCATATGGCACCATTGGGAAGTGTGGGCTGTTATGAAAGGAAACTCTGTTCCTGTTTGGAATCTACACAATAGAAAATATGGATCAATATAAGACTAATACTAAAATATTTCTTCAATTCTATCACATCTTACATTAGGAGAAAGGCCAGCTGCAAACCAATGCCCTCCACCAGGGTGATGATCCACCTTTAAATTTTGAGCAACAGGCTATAAAAAAATATAAATAAAAAAAGGCACCAGATGTTAGACAAGTGTCATTTCTTCTATTTCTCACCCATGAAATAACAGGTGCATATTAACTTCCATAATGCTTGCAATCCAACAACAACATATTGCTATGACAGAAAATCAGCTCAACTTAAGTGAAGACCAATAAAGCCAAAAAAAGAATTTCATACTCATAGAAACAACCATAAAGAAGAAGACAATAAAAAGGAAACTGAACATTCACCAAAAGATTGCTAACTTTCATATTTGACAAGTACAGAACTCCAGGATAAGTTTTTCATATGTGAAATTATTTTCATCAACCTTAAGCTTTTATAACAGTGTTTTATAAATAAGATATAAGTGCTTAGCATATAGCATATGATTTTAACAGTTCTCACAAAGGTACATAGATGACCAATCAACTAAGAATAAAGACGCAATCATTATGGAAATCAGGAGAGGACTAGCAAATTCCTCCGTATGCATGGTCTCAAGTCTTTCCTCTTCTATCTCTGCCGCAGCCTTTTATTTTTTCTTTTTCCTCTTTTCTTCCTAATTTATAATTTATACATCTATATTTGTACATGAAAAATTAAAACAAACCCCACATAGTTAATGTAATATTATGACATAAGGTTCAAGTTTCTTCAATTGCACAGCTAAATGCATAGGTCCCTTACCAAGCGAGGTGTCTCAGGGGGAGGTCTGTATGGGCATGTGAAAGGTTCCCCAGTAACAAAAGGGTGTTTTGAAGCCTGCACAATGCAGTTGAAACTCTAAATATTGCATCATATTAATTGGAATATCATGATAAAGAAGCATCCAAGGAAAATTTCAACGACCTGAAGAGGTGACCACCGTTTTGCTGGATCAAACTCAACCAATCCCCTCAAGAAATCGATCAAAGCTAATCGTATTTGACTCTCTGCGACAGATTCATTATAAAAAAAAGCTTTAGTAGATTCTTAACAGGTGGTAGTCACACAAAAATTTTCCTCCCATGCCAAGCTGTGACTGTAAGCTCAATTTGAAGCTTAGATGCAAACCTTTAATGATATCTTCTTTAGGCAAGTTTTTCCTGTAAGGATAGTTTGTAACGATTGCTTCAAGGTTCTTATGACTGAAATACTCTTTGCCAATCAACGGTTTTTTTAGCTCCCTCTGAACAGAACCAAGCAATAATGACTATTGGATGAAAAAGAATTACACAGACGAGATGTTAAAGCATAAAAATTAAAAAGAACCAGTCGTACGGAATTCCTATTCTTATACTAGTTTTTAAGAATTTTTCTTCAAAAATGCAAATATGAACACTTACAGCTTCATATTCTTCTTCTGTTAAAGCTTGGTATGCACTTCTGCCACCACTGGAAATTTCACCATTCTCCATATTGTGGATGCTTCCAATGCACTTAAAGAACTTACTTGTGTTTTTTGCCTCCTTTAAAAGATAATCAGGGGGTTGTCCTCTACAACAATACAACCATATATAAAGAGCTGTTTACAGAAAGTCCAAAAATACAATTGAATAGGTAATGAGTGCAAAAACAACTTGTCAACTTATAGAGTATCTGATTGTGACCATGTTATTATGGGGTAAGGAGAAATAAGCTGGAAACAGAAGAATATGTGAAGATATTAAGAAAATGATAAGCAGCAAATTATATATATTGAATGCAAGAAAATAGCAGAACGACAAAGAACAACTGATTAAAAATAGTTCAAGGAAAATCAAGTAGGAGGTATTCAGAAATTCTAAAGATAGAATACACATTATCATGTACAACTCTAAACTTCAATGAATTAAGTCAGCTAGATGACCAAATTTTAACCCAAAGATTAATGTAACTTTAGCACACAGCATAATCCAGGGGCACTTCTATTTTTAGTGAACAGAAACCATTTGTTTTAGACTAATCTTGTAGGCCAGTCAAACTACAAGATCAAATTACTGAATGTGAGTGCAACAGCACATGCATGTCTTTAACTCCTTTTGCTTTTGAAACAAACATAAATAAGGCATTATAGTCCGTTAAATAAGCATAAATTCTAATACGAACCAAATTGTTTAATGTGATCACAGGTGGTCAATCTTAGAACCCCCAAAGGGGACTCACAGAATACAATCCTAATGCTCAGGGACATATGTAGAATTACAGAGCATCCTTTAGAGGCTCTTACATAACATGAAATCAAATTAGACAATTAACATTGATGAGAAAGTTATAAATATCCTAACCTGCAATATTAACCTATCTCTTATGTACATACAGCTCTCTCAAAAGAATTCATGCCTATCTTGCTAGTGCAAGAGATGAATGATCTTAAGGGATCTAACTTGTCAGCATAATACTTTTAGATTGAATAACATAAATCAGAGAGAGAGAGAAGGAGGGGGGGATTGCACTTCCAATTTGCAATATGCATAAAATATTTGCAATTAAGAAAAATCAAATAAAAAATTTATCTCTTTTCTTGTATGGCATCATTTAATTAAGGGAAACTATAAAAATCTATACACTTTTTCACTTGGACACAACCTGCTTGATTATCCTATCAAACCTACCAAAGAAATAGCTATTCCAAAATCAATCAGAAAAAACTGATGCCTAGAATAGCGTGAAATTGTTAGCCAAAATGCATCCACCAAAGCAAGAGGCATACCCAAGTATTTCAATCATTCGCCTTAGAAGATCAAATTCTGAAGCACCTGGGAATAACGGCAGCCCTAAAAAGAGTTCGGCAACTATGCAGCCAAAGGACCACATGTCAATATCTGTTGTATATCTGAACAACAATCAAGGTTCAAACTAAAACAATCATAACAGAAGACATTGAAATCAAAATCAAGGTACTGAATCATCAAAGATAATAACAAATTGCAACCACAGAACACCTTTTAGAATGAGTGTTTTCTAATATTACTTCCACAGACTAAAAGATGTGACAAATAAAAAGTTATATAGGCTGCAACTTGTTAAAGAAAACAGCGATAGAAAATAAGACCAAATATTCTATATCATTATTTGAAAGAGATCAACTTCACATAAAAACAGAAAGATCTTAGTTATACTGCAGATACTCAAGCAAATAAGTTATTTTGCCAATTTAGATAGAGTTCCATATCATCCAGGAAAAAGAGTTAAATACCTTAAAGATGATCTGAGATATTACAATGAGTGCAAACCTACCTTTATCTCGTTTCTTTCCAGTCCATTTACTGTTGGTCAGTATAAATGAAATAACTCAACGGTAAAACAATGACAAAGGCAGACAAGTCCAAACCAACATTTTGAACAATCTACTTGAGGTTTAATGTTTGATATTTTATGCCCTTCCTACCTTATGTTATACTTATAATAGATCAAACAACAGATACAAACCCGAAACAGGTTGAGATGAAAGAAAAAAGGATCTCATTAAGGTCAGTATTAATAAAATATTATTTAATACATTGAATAAAACAAAAATTGCAGCAGTAAGTTGTTATATCAGCAGAGAACACCTTCAACAAATTCAGAGCGATATAAAAGGTCAGTAAAAATTTTCGCACCCATAATGAACATAAGCCCTGATGATTCACATGATAAATAACCTGAACAAAGGTTCATTTAAAACCTGAGGATTGGTTATGTCAAATAAGTTCTGCTGAAGTTCATTCCACCAAAGTTACAGTTCAGCAAGTCATTGAAGATGAGAAGAGATATTACAAGGAAAGAAACAACACCATGATCCACCAAAAGACAAAAGCAGTAAGCAAGATCAAGTGATAGAAATGAACTAATGCTATAAATCCATGTCAAAAGGATACTGATACCCAAGAAGAACTTCAGGAGACCTATAATACCGGCTCTGCAGAAGAAAAGAAGAAAACACAGCCATAAGACCCTTGTGAGCATGACAACAATGAACAGTATAACACGCGATAGTGATGGAGGAAACCTGAATGTAGGAATAAACAGTCCGATCTTCCATGCAAGCTGATCCAAAGTCAATTATTTTAATTTCTGCTGGCTTGACACTGTTATTTCCAATACAGAAATATAAAAACTTCACTGAAAGAAATATAAAAAATTTATTTTAATTTTGTAAATCCTAACTAACCCTGAAAAAGCAACTCACCTTGTGCACAGAAGAATATTTTCTGGTTTAAGATCACAATGAATTATTCCAGCATCTTTTAATAAAGCCAGTCCACGTAAAATCTATATAAAGTCAAAATTATGCAATCAAAAGACAATTGGAAAGGGATATCTATAGTTAGTCTAATCATTATTCAGCTCAGAATCAAATTCTGCCATAAGAAAACTGCAAATACCTGTTTTGAGAACAGCTGAACAATGCTCAATGACAAACCCCTAAAATGGTTTATCTTGATAAGTTCATACCTAGATCAGTAGGAAAATATTAATAACATGCTACCCAAATATATATATAAAAGAATCTGTCTGTAAAGGATAAAACAAATTTAAATAATGAATTTTGTTCCATTATATGCCAATAAATTACTTACAGGTTGGTGTCCAGAAGTTCAAAACAGATGCACAAATGACGTTGATGTACAAAGAAATCGTATATACGGACAATGTGATGCTTGTCTTCTGGATCATATTTTTTGTTTAACTGCATATGGCAAACAATGAAGCGAACACAACGATATTTCACTAGGGGTATTTGTAAAATAAGGACACATACAGCACTAAGAAACTTAATTACCGTTGTCAAAATAGAAACTTCAACCAGTGCCTGCTGATAGTAAGCAGGCTGGTTTTTAATTATCTTCACAGCGACAAAACTGCTTGTTTCTGGAACCCAGCATTTCGCAACCTGCCCGAAAGTCCCATGACCAAGAACGTCTTTGACAATATATCTACAGAAAATCATTGAATCATGAGTAAAAGATTCCTCCAATAAACTCAATTCTAAATGATAATAGACCAGCCACCTGAAATATTTTTGTTACATTGTTATATTCATAAGTCTATCAAATACCTGAGCCTTCATGAATGATATGAGTTCATTTTCTTTCTTTATATTTTTCCTTGTTTTGAATGGTTGGTTATCCTTTGTTTCTCATAATGGATAATATCTTTTCAATTTCATTAGCTAACAAGTTTGCTGCCTTGTTAAGGAGAAAAGCAAACCATACCTGGGTAATGTAAGTAATATTAGCATATAGAATCAAAGGTATTATTCATGCTCAGAAAAGCCATAAAATTCAATTACGCACATAGAAGAACACCTTGAAAGCAGTTTTTGTTCTAAAACCATGCCAATCACTGACTAAAGCAAGCCCATTCACAAAACAACCCACCTATACAAGCCAAAGAATTTAACAAGCTCACATGTAGAAGTATAGGCCAAAGCCAAGTTTGGTAAATTTTTCTCCTGGCATTTTGACTCGACTATAAGACTGCCCAGCACATCAAACAATGAAGTTCCACTAACCTAATTTTGAAATTGATTTCTTAGCTTATTACAGTAACTGAATAATGATTACGACTTTCCCCACAAGGCAACAATTTCACTGGCTAAGCCAAGCCTGAATCAGGCTTGGGATGACATTTTACAGAGCCAACGCAGTGTCATACTTGCACTGCCCCCAAGTCTTCTATTTATAAAAAGCTCTACTATAACCACAGGGATTTTGCTGGGGTTGCGAAGAACAGAATTAGAAAAGGTTTTTTTCTATGTTGTTGTTGTTGCTAGAATTAAAGAAGAAAAAGACCAGCTAGGTACATGGATTAAAATTTTAAAATTGAAACTCTACAAGGAGGAGATGATGGATTAGGGGAGGATTCGTGAATTTCTAAATTAATTAAAAAAATGGTTCACAAAGCTTGGCAAACCCAAAGCCCCGGATTAACGCTGACATAGAACTCATCTGGCAAGCCAAGGTTTGGACTTCAGAGTTCAAAAGCCAAAAACAAAGCAAGTGTCTGCCATAGCAAAGAGAAACTAAAGGTGACATGAAAGAGAAACAAATATGCACTTCAAGATGATCACTGTTTCTGACACTTCAATGTCAAGAAATTGTCCATTTTAGTTTAGGATCAACTAGTTCTTGATAGCAGCACAAATGAAAATTTTAGTTAAAGAAAAAGAACAGTCTTTATTCCAAAATTAAGAAAATCCACGAGGCCCATGTGAAGTCTATTTGAAAAGAAAACTATATAAAATGCTTCAGAAATTAAGTTCAATGTCACGAGTAAATTTATGAAAAGCAGTAACAAACCTTCGCTGTGTTTCTAAATTGATCAAGAAAAAGTTCACTGATAGAATAAGATCTGAATTCACATTGTCATAGCCATCATTGAGGATGCCAACAGACGGGCTAGTCAAAAACCGCTTTGGGTTCAATTCTTCTGAATATTTAAATTGTGGATTGCATATTTGAAATGTTTCAATTATGTCCTTTGTCAGTCTTGCCACCAACTGCACATTTAAAGCTGCATGTCAGCATAAAAATTTGCCTTATATTTGGGGGAAAGTAATTGTCTTCACAACCACTACATAGTAGCCTTGTAGCTGAATAGAGTGTTGAAAACTTAAACTTTGAATTATATAATATTTCAAGTTGATTGGATAGCCCACTTTGCAAACACAATAAAATATTTTTAAGAGAAAAAAGTGTTGAACCTTTTAAATGACTAGGATCTACATAAGGCATTTCATCAAAATGTTCTTTTTCCTTCTATTTCTCAACAACATTAAAACTAAGTATAAGTGATGCATTTGGCATGCAGGACTAAGCAGCATATAATAAGAACCATTCTATCTAATGTTAGTGTTCCCTTTAAGAAGAGGATAGTATGACAACAGGATGAGTAATCCTATGGAAAAAGGAATGATCATTTCAAACCTATAGGCAAGAATCATAATTTGGATGTCATATTTTTCATGTATCCAGCGTTCCTCCTAAAGTTGCAGTCTTCTTTAAAAAGTTGTATCTAGACAGCTGCAAAGGCACTTTTTGACCAAGGACAACAATCATCCTATCTCTTCCACGCACCGAACATGGAACAAGATAATAATCAAGCCTATCCTACTTTTAATCACACACACATGTAAAATAGAATGATAAAATACAATCTTATACCCATGCTCATGTCACGTTATCTTAGTCTCTCCATTATCTTGAACATCAAATGCAACCTAAAAGATTCCTTTGCCATTTTTTTTGGTTCACCTCTTTTACTTTTTAAGGATTTAAAAGATCTATAAAATCATATGTATAACCCAAGAAAGATCTATTTAACATTTAATTTTAAGAAATATGCCGATATACTTTTTCTAATAGTTGCTTAAAAAAATCCTATATTGAGACATTAAAACATAAATACCAATTCAAATGAGTTCCTGCATTAAGAAATGAATAGGGCACATGACAAGGCCATTTGACAATAGAACATCCAATAAATAGAAGGAGATCCATAGTGCCCTTGTCAGGTCAGACTTTGATGATCCAGTGGGCAAATGAAGAACAAATTGGCATCCACGCTCCATGGAGACTATTTTTCAAAGAGTCTCTTCTCCCTAGTTTAACTTTTTTATAGACATCATAGATTGGCATGTGTTGAAGTGAATAATCGCTTATCAGGGTAGATAGGACATGGGATCTAAAGTATAAGGTTGCAGTCAATTTGCTAATATTTGTATCAACATACTGCATTCTTCTAACTGGAAGAAATCTGATCACTTACTCGGCTTAAGCATACTGAAATGGTGCATTATACAAATTGAGAAAAGTATAACAATTGAGAGCTTTCTATGATATATTTGCATGTAGTGAAACATTAAAGATTAAGTTTACTTGGTTTATATATGCTTCCCTTGTGTCAGACAAACAGAATCACCAATCAAACCAGCTGAACATCTCTTAATCTACACCGATTCAAACTCAAACCAAATCGAAAGCTCCTCAAAAGTTTCTAAACATTTGAACATGCAAAAAACTACCCACAAATCTTTAGAAGTAAATAGGAACAAACAATTAGAAAATATAACTTACAGGCCTCCTGACAAAAACACGCGGCTTTCTATCAGCTTCATTCCTGGGTGAATACGGTCCAAAAACCAGCTGACTCGGCCGCCATCGCACTGCAGACCCTTCATCTGACCCCAATTCAGAGGCCCCTTGAGGCTCTCTTTGATTACTAGGACCAACCTCATCCATAACTATCCCCTTAGAAAAGGAATCGACCATGTCTGACCCCAAAATTTACTATTATCCCCAATAGCTCCATTGAAATTGAAGCCACCCAAAAGTTGAAAAAACTAACTACACCCCGATTTTGATCAACAATTGGATTGCAATTTTGAAGTCAAGATCGAAACTTCAGTGATTTCTCAAAGAACCCACCAGCTGACTCCAATCCCATTAGTTTTCTTCTTATTTTCTCTTATTAACAGTTTAAACAGGGAAGAATCAGAATATTGGAAGTCCAGGTCGATCCACAGATTATCAATAAATAAAAGAAAAATCAAATTTCGATATAAAGAAGAAACAGAAAAAGGATTAACCCCTTCTATAGATTGTAAAATAAACACAATACAACAAAAACAAAAACCCACCAACAAAAGAAACCAAATCGGATTTTTTTTAAGAAAATAAAAAGACCCAAAACTTAGATTATAAAGAAGAAATGCAAGAAGAAAGATGAATAGATGAAGAAATAGATAGATAGAGAAAGAAAAAAAGAAGAGAGTTTTGGGTCTGAGAGGACAAAGACGCCGTGTTCTTTCTTCCTCCAAATGGGAGCTTTTATTTTCTTTTCGTATTTAGATTTGTTATTTTATGGGATTGTGGATGTGCCATGGAAATACTGTACAGTGACATTTTCCCATAATTTTCTAAGAAAATTACCTATTTTTTGGTTCAACTTTTCTAAGAAATCATATATATATATATATATATATATATATATATTAATATATATATATTAACATATTGACAACACGAGGTTAAAATTTGAGTCAGTTGACATTACACTTCTTTTACCCATATTAAGGCATTTATTTCAGAATTTAACTAAATTAAAACCCTCATTTTCTTTATATTATTTTGTTTAACTCTATTTTATAATTTTATAACTTTTATATATTTTGTTTATAATTTTATACAGTTGATTTTAAATAAGTTATTTATTTACTTTTATATTTTACTTAAGTAAATCATGTTATAACATTAAAATTAATAAATATTACTTTGTTAAGTTTAAAATGTACATATTAGTAACATTTAAACTTATATTTTCAAATATAATAAAATTTAATTTTATTTATTTATTAAAGTAAAACAAAGATAATTATAAAATTATAAAAATCTAACATTAAAATAATTTAATTTAAAAATATATATAAAATAAACATTAGTAATATTATTTTGTAATATATTAATAATAATATTCAAATGAAGATAAATTTTGTATTTCTTTCAGGGGTGAATGTTCAATCGAGTCGAGTCAAATTGAGTAAAAAAAATTTTAAGTTAATCGAGTTTATGAATATTATTTTATCATCCTAACTCACTTAGAAATTTTTTGAATCGAGTCGAGTGAAATAAAATCCAACTCAAGTCGAATCGAATAGAGTCGAATTGTTCAAGTTAAATTAAAATAATTAACCATGTCAAATAAAAATATTATTACAGTACAACTTATTCCATAGTAGAGCATATAAATTTGAAACCATGTATATTTTAAAAAAATTCAAAGAAAATAATAATAATAAATAAGAAATATAAATTTGAATCATTAATTAGGTCCCAAAATTATTATTTTAGTATTTTTTAAAATATTAACTTTTATATATATTTTAGAATTTTTAGAATTTTTTAAAATATAAAATTTGAAACTTTTATGAATATTTTGAATTTTTGAAAATTATTTTATTTTTGTTTTTTTTTTGTAATTTTGTTGAGGAGACCAATTTGCTTATTTTCAAAGTTGACAGGGACCAAAAGGTATTTATATCAATATGTTATTCAAATTATTAGAATTGTAAAATTCAACTCGACTCGAACTCAAAACTCGAATCAAGTTATTGCAGTTAACTCGAATCGAGTTATTCCAGTTAACTCTAATAATTCGAATAACTCGATTCAATTAACTTGAAATTCAAAAAAAAATTGATTTTTTCGATTCGAATCGAGTTTTTTTCACCCCTAATAACTTTAATATTAAATATTTTAAAAATTAAATAACATTAATATAATTTATTTTAAATTAGTTAAATATTTTTAAAACATTTATAATTACTTTATTTTTAATTTATTAATATTTTTAAAAATATTAAAATTTAAAAAACTAAATATAAATAAATATACAAACTAGTTTAAATATATTATTATATTTTGGTAACTTTGGAATAATGAATCTTACCATGGGTAAATATTATAGATAGGTTTTCAATTAAAATTTTATTTTAACTTAAATTTCATGATCTGGTTGTAATTATAAATCATTTGTATTGTTGATTTTGTTATAATTGAGATTGTAATTTTTAAAAATATGTTGTTATTATTATTATATATAGGTATCATGTTTTTTTGTTGGTATTATAGGTATCACTAAAATCATTTAAATTTTAGGTTGATTTAATAATGTCTATACCGAAACTATTTGTTTTCCCTCTGAAATCAAGAGTGCTGTCCATAGAGTCTTAAAGAGAGTAGTATCTGTTGCGGCTTGGTATGGAGGAGAGTGGTGGCGGAGAGAGAGAAAGTGGCGAGGAGATCTCCTTGCTAGCGGAAGAACTTATTCAATTATCAATCAAAAGATCGATGGTAGCACCGACGGAGAAACCCACTTTGATCTGTTCGATATGGACCAAAAGCTTTAAGGCGCAATTGAAGAGTATATGGAAAACAAAGAAAAAGTTTGAGATTCGACTGGAAGGGCAAAATTTATTCTCAATAATTTTTGATCTAGAAGAAGACTTGGGGTTGATTCTAGAAGGGCGCCTTTGTTATTTCGTAAGTATCTTATTTTATTTGACCGATTATTTAGTCCTATAGATAAAGATCAAATATGTCTTACTTCATCACCATATTGGATCAAGATTGGCCCTTGTTTATCGGATTTCGACAAAAAAGATCTTTTACATGCAATTGGAAGTACTTTTGGAGGCGTTATCAGATCAGAGATTAATGATGATGAAACACCCCAACCTGCCCACGAGCCTCGACTAGACTGGTATGTTCCTCGAGTAAAAACGGTTCAAATCCGTGGGTTCTTAGAAAATCTTTAAGTGATTTTGGGAGAAAACTCGATTTGGGTTGGGCTCAAGTTGAAACCAGTTTGTCTTTGTGAAATTTAAGTTTTTATAAAAATTTCTTTATAAAGTCCCAAAGCTTTAAGTAAAAAATATGCCAATTTAATTTTAAAGATTTTTGCCCTTGAAAACATTTATATTTAGATGTCATAATATTTACGAGTTTTTTTAAAAAAGATATTACTTAACTTTAATTTTGAAACATTCGAAACATAATATCGTAAATTTAAATGCATGCATAATTAGTTCATACTATAGCCTTATTACAACAAAATATACCCAAAATAAATTGAAAGTACTTAAATAAAAATAAATGTTAAAATCGTAGAATCCCTTCTTGAGCATGGCCACCACTAAGCTCCTGCCGGCCCGGTCCATTACTCTGTCACCTGAAAAATGATCCCACAACGGGGTGAGTCAAACAGACTCAATGTGTACACAAACACTAGGTCCAAATAGATTCAGGCATATCAAGTCATACATGTTCATATCAAAATATACAATTAATGATGCATTCCCAAGCCCAAACCTAGTTACCAACCGCTACACATCACCCGTACCAACCTGCACACCGTGGGGACTACTAAGTCAACCCTCCATCCACTACACACCATCGAAGGCGATCATTGCAATGACGTGCTCATCGCCCTTATAAAATTCATGGCATAGCCACCAGATTAAATAATTGTGACCAAAGTCACCACATTCAGATAATGTGACCGAAGTCACCACATTCTTATATCTTGACATGAGTCACCACATTCACTTCCCCTTTTCATAATATCCCATATGCCCCCATCTATCATACACATTATGCAATATTATGCCTTAATTCACATTCTTATCATACTCACATTCATGGCATAACAATCGTATCATACTCATAGTAGGAGTAGGAAAACGTACCTTAGCACTTTGTACCATTGTATGGTACCTTAGCCATACTTTTTACATTCTTAATAACACATATTTATATATATTAAACATTGCCATAAAACTTATTAAGAAATAGTGTGGGGTACACACCTGATACACTTAGCAGTTTGCTTAAATCCCGAAAAGCCCGATCTAAGCCTTAGATCATTTAATTCCTATTATCGGCCATTAGTAGACATACTAGCAAAATCTATTCGGCTAGATTATTAAATCTCGAAGGACTTTAGAAACCAAAACTTACCTTGTTGCCGATTGGGTTATCAACCAAATCCCGAAACTTTGCTATGCTCCTTCCTTTAATCGGCTAATCACTAGATCCATTGACTTGTTAGTTTTTGACTTAAAAGCGAAGAAGAAACAGATCTAAATACCATAATAAGGCCTTGGCCGAATGTTAGATTCACTTACCTTTGTGAATCCAAAATCCCGAAAACACCACTTGACTATGGAGATGTCGAATTCCCTATACATATATGTTAGATTCGACTTTAATACATAAATCCATAACCATGGCCCTTGGCCGAATAGTACCTATACTCCAAGAGACTCCCTCAATGCTTCCTTCCTCCGCTACACACAAAAGAACACACTTAATGGCACCATACACATTCGGCCATGCTCTAAAAATCAAGACCAACCATTGATTTCGGCACACCCATAAAGAAAGAATAAAACCGATTGCTTTAAAGAGGAGATCACTTACCACTATGTCACTTGAAGAGGCTACAAGAGAAAAGTCGACAGCCCCTCCTTTAGAGATTCGGCTTTGAAATCAACAATGGTGGTTCGGCACTTTATGATCTCAAGAGAAGAAAGGAGAAGAAGAAAGCTATAATATTCAGCTAAGGCTTTTAAATCACAAGAAATATTCGGCTACAAGGGAATTTGGTGTTGGAAGAAAGAAACAAAAGAAGATTAGGAGAAGAGTAGAAGAATTTCGGCAATGGAGGATGTTAATTGAGTTTCGGCCTTAAATGAGAAAAAGGGGAGGATTTTCTTGACTACAAAATTCGGCAAGAGAGACTTAGGGGAGAAACAACAAAATTCGGCACTTAAGCCCCCTTTCAAGACCGAAAATACCAACCCAAAGAGCCCCCTATTCGGCCACCACCTTAACTCCTGATCAAATCCCTTATTAATCTCCTCATTTATCCCTTATCTTATCATTTAAAATAAATAAAATAAAACCACCACTATCTAACTCCTCTAGCTAAATTTTAAAAATAAAAACAAGCCTTATCTCATCCTTTTAGAAGTCCACATGCCGTCCAACTCCTCTCCCTACTCTTGACGCCAAAAGCAAAAATAACAACCTTAAAATTTTGCTTCCCACGCGACTCGAACACAAGTCCTTCCCCTAGCTTATGCCGTCACACACTAAAGCCCTAAGTGGCGCCTTGTAGCCACTTTACCAAGCCAACCCTTGTGTCATAAATCCCTCATGAATTTCCCTTAAAGCCTCCTTAGCCCAGCTCCCCTTTTTGGCGCAAAAATAAAAGTCTCCAATACTTCCCACGTTGCTCGAACCACAGCCCAATGCACTTTGATGTGGCGTCACATGCTAGGCCCCTAAGTGGCACCTTGTAGCCATTTTTTCCAAGCCCAATTGTGTGTCATGCTTCACCTTTAAATTTTCTTAAGACCACCTTGCTTAGCTTCCTATTTTAGACTTAAAATCTAAAAATTTTCTAAGGCATTTCCTATTATTCTAAAGTTCACAACATTCATAAATACACATCCTTACATACAAAGGCATGCTTTCACACTCAATTAAGCAATTATGCATAAGCCATAATTCGGGATATTACAGATGATTTCTGCAGACTTAGAATTATGTTAGATGTCTAGAAACCTTTAAGGAGAAGTATTTTTGTTTCAAGTAGCAACAGTATTAATGCATGGATCCCTTTCAAATATGAGAAATTACCAGTGTATTGTTTTGGATGTGGAAGATTGGGTTATGGCCTTCATGATTGCGAGCTGTTAAGTCCTGAAGAAAAAAATTAAGGATGACCCCTTTTTCTATTGCACTAAAAGCAGAATCAAAAGCAATGGGAAAAGAAAGCATGAAATTCACTGCATTTACGAAAAAACTGAACCTTAATGCTCATATACAGGCTTCCGAAAAGGAGGATGATGGTTGTGTCAATTCGACAGAACTTATTGCAAAGAAAAATAACATGTTAAGTAGAAGACAACTGGCTAATTCGGAGGAAGGTCTAAAGTATAAGGAAGATGTTTATGATAAGGTGGAGCTGGGTGTGGTAAATAAATCGATGGAAAAAGCTAAATAAGCATCCAAAAAGACGAGCTGGAGAAGAATGGATCCAGAGAGTATGATAGAATCCCAAAAAAGTGAACGGGTCGCGAGTAAGAGAAAATTTCTTGAAAACGAGGATGACAGAAACTGTGAGGAGAATTAAAGAATGGAAGGAGCAAAAAGACTAAAATCTGATGATTTTGTGGGTCATAACGACAATTTTATGGACGAAACATTTGAGATCTCAGAGGATAATGTGGTCTCAAACACCATTCTATCGACGGCTACCACTAGGCAAGCCGGCCGAATATAATGAAAAGCTTATGTTGGAATGTTCGTGGGTTGGGGAGCCCACGGGCAGTTTGGAGGCTGCGCTACTTGATTAAGCAGTACAATCCCCATCTGGACTTCTTAATGGAGACAAAATTAGATAAGAATCAGATGGAAAGGGTTAGGAGAAGTTGTAGTTTTACGAGTGGAGTTGAAGTTGAAGCTGAGGGATCTAAGGGAGGCCTTTGTTTAGCGTGGAAGGAAGATGTTAGAGTAAATTTGAGAAGTTTTTCTAAATGGCACATTGATGTTATTATTAAGGAGGATATATTGAAGAAGAATAGAGGTTCACTGATATATATGGCTCCCCTATTTAAAAGATAAAATTACAGTATAAAATTTGCTCAAAAGACTCGATCAATAGGCTAATTATCCTTGGCTTATCGAAGGGGACTTCAACGAAATTATTTATTCCTTTGAGAAAAATAGAGGAGTATTAAGGGATAAGAAGAGAATGGAGGCCTTTAGGGAGACGTTAGAAGATTGCCAGTTGGTGGACATTGGATATTCGGGTGTTTGGTTTACATGGGAAAGGGGAAACCTTCCAGAAACGAATATAAGAGAAAGACTGGACAGGGGAGTAGCAAACGAAAAATGGATGAAGTTATTTCCATTGGGTATTATTCAGCATCTTCCTTACTCTTCATCAGACCATTGCCCTCTTCTCTTAAATACAAATAAGTCCAATGCATTCACAGGGAGTAAAAGATTTCACTTTGAAGCATGGTGGACCATGGAAGAATCCTTAGAAGATGTCATTAGAGAGTCTTAGGAGTTGGATAAAGGAACACTAATGGAGAAATTAGAAAAATTACAGATTTTCTTGAAAGAGTGGGCACATGCAAATAAAAGAGAAAATAAGGGTTTGAAAAGAAAATTAACAAAGGAGCTGGAATTATTGCTTGAAGGGGAAAGGAACGATGACTCTATGGCAAAAATCATTGACACCAAAATACATTTAAATATGGAAACGACAAAGACGAAATGTATTAGGAACAACGAGCGAGATCAAATTGGTTAAAGCTTGGGGATCAAAACTCGGCCTACTTCTACAAGTGTGCCCTAGCCCGAAGACGAGCAAACACAATGTCAAAGCTGGTAACGGAGGAGGGGAAGAAAATCGAGGAGGGATCAGAAATCATGGATACGGCCTCACTATTTTTCCAGGACTTATTTAAGTCAAAGGGAGTGGCGAATCCTTGCAAGGTGTTATAAGGTATTGACGAAACAATATCACACGAGGAAAATGAAATTTTATTATCTCCCTTTCGAGAAGAAGATATTCGAACAGTCCTTGAAAGGAATGGGTCCTACAAAAGCACCAGGATTTGATGGTTTCCCAGCACTATTCTTTCAAAGGTACTGGCACATTGTAGGAAAAGATGTTATTGATTGCTGCTTAGGAATTTTGAATGAAAAAAAGGACTTTGAAGATTTCAATGGGATAGATATTATGCTCATTCCAAAAGTTCAAAAACCCACAAAACTGATTAATTTCAGGCCCATTAGTTTATGCACAGTTATTTACAAAGTTGTGGCTAAGGCTATTGCTAATCGACTACAGAATGTCATTGATAGATGCATTGATAGAGTTCAAAGTGCTTTCATCTCAGGGCCACTTATTTCAGATAATGTGCTTCTAGCCTACGAAATTTTACATACTTTTCGTCAAAAGCGTACAGGGAAAAAAGGAGTTATGGCAGTTAAGCTTGACATGAGTAAAGCCTATGACAGGGTAGAGTAGGGGTTTATTGAAAACGTAATGACAAAGATGGGATTTTCTAGTGATTGGGTGGAGCTTATAAGAAGGTGTGTTACTATAGTCTCTTATGTAGTTAATATTAATGGTAGGACGGGAAGTTTTTTCATCCCACTGGAGGACTTAGACAGGGTGATCCATTAAGCCCCTTTCTTTTTCTAATTTGCAGTGAGGGACTTTCATCTCTAATGAGAATAGCCAAGAGACAATGACTTATAAAAGGCATTAGAGCAAGCAGAAGAGGGCCAGAGATTTCACATTTGCTATTTGCCGACGATTGCATTCTTTTTGGAGAAGCTACCAGTAGAGGGGAAAAATTATAAAGGACATAGTACAGGTTTATGAAAGCTGCTCGGGTCAATGTGTGAATTTCACCAAATCCACAGTTTTTTATTGTCCGAATACAACTGAAGAGAACAAAGAAGCTGTGTCAGCTATGTTAGGAGTTAGAATTGCAACAAATCCAGAAAAATACTTGGGACTCCGTAATATGGTAGGTAAAAGGAAGAAAGAGTCCTTTCAAAACCTCCTAGATAGAATTTCCATGCGTATTGAAGGGTGGAGTAGTAGGTTTCTATCTCAAGGGGTTAAGGAAGTTTTCATCAAATCTGTCCTACAGGCTATACCAACTTTTGCAATGTCGTGTTTCCTTCTACCAAACTCCTTATGCAGATCGATGGAGAGTATTTTCGCGAAGTTTTGGTGGCAAAAAGGCAAGGGAAGAAAAAAGTATTCATTGGTGTCAGTGGAACCATTTATGTCATCCTAAAATTGAAGGTGGTCTGGGGTTTCAAAATTTGGCCCAATTTAATATAGCTATTTTGGAAAAACAGGGATGGCGTTTTTTAACAAACCCAAATTTATTAGTTTCACAGGTGTTCAAAGTAAAATATTTTCCAAATAGTAATTTTCTTAATTCGCAGCTGAGAAATAAGAACTCTTATGTATGGCGTAGTATTTGGGCTACAAAAGGTGTTTTGGAAAAAGGCCTGATTTGGAAAGTTGGAACGGGTATGAACATATCTATTGTTAATGATGCATGGGTTACAAATCTTGTTAATTCTATCTACTTTTGAAGGTTTTAATGAAAGTAAAGTTGCTGAGCTCATTAATAGTCAAGCAAGGGAATGGAATAGGGAAGTGATTGATTATACCTTTGCAGTTGACGAGGCGGAAAGGATTCTTCGCATTCCCTTGGCAAAGATTCCTCATGAAGACTATCTAGCCTGGAGTGGCGAACCTTCGGGGGAATTTTCGATCAAGAGCACCTATAAACTATTACAGAGCTTTGATCCTAGAGCTTATGCTGTACAAAACATCTACAATGAATTTCACAGAAAATTATGGAGCATTGATCTACCTACAAAAATCAAAATTACTACTTGGAAAATCTCCTGGAACTATCTACCCACACAGCCAAACTTATTATGTAAAAAGCTTATAGCAGATGCCTCATGTCCTCGTTGTGGTTTAGAAACAGAGACAGTGAATCACTTATATAGAGAATGCCCAATATTAGTAGAAGTTTGGTCACATTTATCATATGTTAATTTTCTATAGTTTATTACTCTTGACTTTGATCAGTGGCTTACCAAGACTTTTGATCTTCTCCCCTTGAACTATGTAGAATCTTTTGTGGGGCGTTACGGGCTATCTGGGGGGATAGGAATGCTCGGATTCATGAAAAAACAAATAAATCGGGTAAGGAGATTGCAAACTATGTGATGAACTACATTAAAGAATTAGATGGTGTGAAGAATAAAACAACAAAAGTCGATAAGGTTGAAAGCAGATGGCAACACCCACCTCAGCAGGCTGTGAAAATTAACTTTGATGGAGCATACGATAAGGAAAAGCAATAATCAGCGTCAGGAATTGTGGCCAGAGACAGCGAAGGGAAAGTTCTCATTTCTAGATCAACACTACATGAGAAGGTGGATTCTGCTTTCGCTACGGAAGCCATTGCTTGTCAGGGAGCATTACAGGAAGAGATTGACATGCAGAAAGAAGAAATCATTGTGGAAGGCGACTCATTAACAGTAATAAAAAAATGCAGAAACTCAACGCCAGATAAATCACAGATCGGGCATATATTAATGATATTCACAAGTTAAAGGCAGAAATCAAGAAAATAAGGTTCGATTTCATTCCTAGATCAGCAAATAATTTAGCCCATATTTTAGCGACAGAAACGTTAAAGAAGAAAGAGGAGATGTACCTGTTCAAAGGAGTACCTTACTATGCCGAAACCCAGGCAAGAAACGAAAGCACACTGGAGTCGACTGATAAATCGAGATAAGGAAGGAAAAGATGAAAAAGAGGGATAAAAAGTGAAGTTTGTGAAACAGACTCAATGCAAAGAAACCCCTCAATTGCTACAAGCCATTAAAGAGTGAAATGACCGAAAATGATGGAGATGACAAGTGCTTGGGTTGCTGATTGGGCATTAGGGTGGTGATAACCTTTACTTCTAGACTCTTTGTTTTTCATTAGTTGTCTTTTTTAATTTTATTTTAGGTTTTATTTTCCACCAGTTTAACGTCGGACAGGACCCATAGGTATTATAATGATGTCTGTTTCTTTCATTCTTTAAAGAAATAAAAGCCCAATCTGTTTTGTTCAAAAAAATCATTTAAATTTTATAAAAAAGAATAAATCATTTAAATTTTTACAGGGCTATAAATTAAAATTCACTCGAATAGCTATTCAAAGCAACTAATAACATTTTTCCCTATTTTGAGACCAAAATATCCTCGTGCCTCTCATCTTTATCTTCATCCTCTTCACTTTCACATTTCAGACAATTTCTTTCTCCTGTTTTTCTCACGTTTTTCTCAAAGTAAACCCTATAGAAATTGGATCCTTACGACTACAAATCAAGCTTCATTCACCATCTTCATCTTCCTCCTGTTGAACCTCCTTATATATGGTAAGTGATGGCCTTTGATTCCTTTTTTTCCTCTGAATTTGTTAGTTAAAGTTCTTTTTCGGTCTCATTCTGATCCTTCTCGGTTTCTTCATTAGATCCTCATAATTTTTGTGTTCTTTTTTCTGATTTCTAGAGTTTGATTTGTTAACTGAATTGTTTTGGGTATTTCCTAATGTTTTTTTTTTTGTATGCAAATGTGAAACTTCTTCTCCAGGACTAGACTTCTTCGCGCCAATCTTTTGCTCTAAAGATATTGAAACTATCAATACTAAATCTGGATTTTTTGGTTAGTCTTGCTTTTACTTTCCATCGATTTCCGTGTAGCTATATTAACTTTTGACCTACTAATGAGACTCGCTAACTTCCATAGACTTCTCTAACTTCTCCGGAGATCTAGTGGATTTTAAAACGAGCATCCTATATAGACTAGCAATTCTTTTTGCATTATGTTTTCAATCATTTTAAAGTAGTAGCACTTATCGTGTGATGCCAAAAATAATTCCATTGTTTGAATAAATCATAAATATTATTAAATAAATTATTAAAACTTATTGTAAAAGTACTAAAATTATTATAAAATATAAAAATTAATAAAATTTTATAAAGCTTAGAAAAAAATTAAAAAGTTTATAAACAAATATAGAATATTTTAGCAATTCTAAAATATTATAAAATTTTCAATCATAAAAAGAATAAGATATACAAAAATTATACTTCAACCATCTCAAAACATAAAAAATAGTTGAATTGTCTAAATGGCATGCGATTACTCCCCACGATGACAATTTTTTAAGGTGTTTTTTCTTTTCCATTTCCAATTTCTTCTTTGACCGATGCCCGCTATTGAAATAACATCTTAAAAAATTGTCGTTGTAAGAGAGTAATTATAGGCCATTTACATGATGTCATTGTTTTTATGTTTGAGATTATTAAATTATAATTTTATATGCCTTATAATTTTAATAATTTTCTATATTTTTATATTTTATAATAAAATTTTAATTATTTTATATTTTTAATAAATTTAATTATTTTTATATTTTTAATAAATTTTAATTTTTTCTATTTTTCATAAATTTTAAATAGTTTTATGTATTTTTATATTCTACAATAGTATTATGATAAATTTTAATATTTTTTATAATTTCTAAAATTTTTCTATTTGTTTTTATAAATTTTAATTTTCTTGATATCTTTATATTTTCTAAAATTTTAATAATTTTATCATTTTCTATATTTTAATAATTTAATTGCTTTTTATCACAATAATTTGTTATAATTTTCCGTCACATGTCACAATCACGATGTAACACATAGCAGAGTTAACTCAAAAATATAAAATAAAAAGGGACTGTTAATTGTTAAATTTAACGGTTAAATTAACGATCAAAAGGCCTTTTTCATATATTTTGATAATTTTTAAATATACAGTTGAGTTAAAAAATTAAAACTTAATTTCTATTTTTTCTAGAAAAGCTCAAGGGCTTGTATGTAATTTCTGTGATTCTCAAGGCACTCATAAGAATTGGAACAAGTAAATTACAAGATCCATTAATTACAATATTATTCAAATGCGAGACATTTATGTAATTATAAATAATAACTCTTAAATCTAATTATTTTACAAATACATTTTAATTAAAATTTTGGCTTAAAATTTAAAAATTATTTTATTTTTTTCAAAAATCAATCCAGCCATCTATAGAAAAATTCACTAATTCCAATTTGCAACCACACAATTCATTTCTTATTTTTGAGTTACAGAAATATATAAACACTAATGAAAAATAAATAAATAAAATTTAACTGTTTTGAGATAGAAAAAACAGTAATCACTTATTCTCAATAATTTATATGGACAAAAGGTCTATAAGATTAGATGAATTTGAATCTATATTTATTTAGCTTCATTCTAAACTTAAATTTTCTAATAATTTATTTTTTAATTTTTTTATCGACCTGACAATGTCATGTCAACATCATGATGGCTAGTTCAACAGTTATTAGTGGTCATGCCAACACAATAACGATCAACAACGAAAATCATTAGTCAATTATTTTGATAGGGTATACTTTTTATGGTGGGGCTTGATTGAATTTTTCAAAAAAGTAGAGGAATTTTTTACCTCTTTAGCCTAAAATCTTTTATTGAGTTTGATGTAACCAGTCAATCGAATACCAACTCAATAATTAGAATTACTTATATCTTTTATTATTTTAAAATTAAAATAAAATTTAATTCTTTTAAAAGAATTATCCATATTTTTTGACTGACTCATATGTTCAATCTAAACCGAAAGTATTTTATTTTATTTTCATATAATATTAATTAGTTTTCTTATTTGTTGGATGCTCTAGTTAATTATAAGTATAAACTAAAATATTTTTCTAGGTAAAAATAATTTTAAGTATTTAAATCTGGTTATTTAAAATTGTTAAAGAACATGGGCGAAGGTAAAAAAAAAAGCAGGGACAAATTAAATTATAAAATCTTAGGTGCCAAAAAGAAATTTTATCATTATATTAATTCATAATTTTATAATTTTTCAAGGGACTTGCAAAACAATTTTACCATTTTGGGCCCCTACTAGCTGCATTTTTATTCTAATAAGTAAATTTTTTAAAGTTATTCATTACTTTAAACTTTTGCTTGGAAAGAGTAAGCATAACTAAACAATAGAAAAAAACCCGCAAGATTTAAATAATTACATAATAATTTTAATTTACTTAAATATTATCTTGTAAATCTAAAGACCATAAAAAATTGTTGATTCAACTAAGGAGGATAGTAAAGAGGATTAAGTAGTAGTTTGTGGAGGCCAATTCACCTAGAGAGATGGAGAGGCGGAAAGAAATAAGAGGACAGACAAACTATTAGGAAAGAGAGTATTTGGGCAAAGTAACCTTAAGGCTTGAAAAATCGATTCCAGGGTACTTATAAAAGAGGTCCTCTTTTCCACTATCGTGATGTGATAGGATAAATACTCAGTTTCATCAAACATGTAAAGGATATTCACAAACATAAAGGATATTCATGGTTGGGCCTTATCTTGTTTTTCATTTGATCAGTACAATGTTGTTATGCTTAGGTGGGGCGTCTTCACACTTGAGGAACGTTTACCCTTAAAGCAAGTGCCTAACCTTTTTGAGGGGAGTGAAGGGTTGGTACTCCTTTGATCTTGGGAAATGGTCTAGCTAAGCCTTTTCTTAGGTTGAGTCAATGAAAGTGTCAACGTTGTTTGAGTTATTGACACATGTCCATTTAGTGGAGGGGTATAGCAATAGTCCTCTCTAAGTCAAACAGAAAGTTATACAACGAGCTTCTGTTAGACATTCCTTTGTGCAAGTGCTGAAGGACGACAAAAAACGCTTTTTCTTGCCGAGGAAAATGAAGAGTTGTTGCACTCATTCTAGGAGTTTCATCATTTATGTAGTCGTATTTGGGGAGAGATGGCCATGATGGAGGGTGTTTATCATAATGCATGTGACCAAATGCCATTGGTCATGGCCTTCAAGCCCAAAATAATGCGTTTATGAAGTATTTCTATAAATCTAGGTTTTAGTCATCTATGAAACCATTTTTGTCTTTTTGAGTTCTTAAAATTTTTTTGTGTTTTTATTTATTTGCTACAAACGTTCTTTATTTTTTAGAGCCAAGTTCTTTCCTCGTGTTTGTTGTCGAAATTTCGATTGTTCTTTTTTTATTTTTATCGCAACACTCAGCGATGGCTAGAACTCAAAGGTATATAAGAGAAAGAGGTGTTATGTTGGAACAACTGTCACTCAACCATTGAGGGCCAAATCTTCTGTCATTGATGATAAGCCGACTATAGTGGCTTCGAGTTCAAATAGGGGACACCCATTTACTGAACGAGCCACAAATGAACCGGTTGCTATTGGTGAATCTGAATGTATCACCATTGAAAAACAAATATTGAGGGTATCGAGGTGTAGGGGGCTCCTTCCAAATCACAGACTGACTACACTCAGACTAACGACTCTAGATAGCCATTATCCACACATACACTTTCCATCCATTACAGAGGAAGAATGCTTACCTTACACAAATTATAAAATAAAGAAACTACAACACATGGAAGTAAGAAGGAACTCACCAGAAACTCTAATATAATTCTACAAAGCAAGTCCTTCGCCTTTATCACTTGGACATTCGTTAACTTCTTAAGCTAAAATAAAGATAATTAAACATATCATATCATCAATCTATCAAATCTGATCATGCATGCAAGAATCAACAACACTTAATCCAGAATTAGGAAGTTTCCTTCCTCATACAACATTCTAACATTTATGCATGTAGAATGAGAAACATGTAACTGACTTAAAGAGTAACCTAGGGTTCATCAGTAATTACCAATGAGCTGGCACTAATGTAGAAGTTAGCTAAATACTGTGAACCTTACTTCGAAGAGGTTTTCTGAACTTATGTTTTTAGAGAGTTTCAGAGGAAATCAAGGAAGAAGAAGAAAACATAAAGGTGTTTAGAAAGACCACTGCTATCCTTATATACTTAAGCACGGAGACAAGGATTAGTAGAAAAATCAGATAATTCCACTAACACTCTTGATTCTCGTGATTAAGTGCACTTAACATAATTTAAATCTTATAATCTACAATAGTCTAGTTCCGTTCTAACTAAATCTCAACTTAGCTAACCAAATTACCATACTTGAACAATAAACAAATATCTAATCAGTTGCGAACTTAACGAGTTCGCCCAAAGCATCTGGGTTGGATGGATACTTAATAGAAAAGTCCACCAACCACAAAACTCGCCAAAACTAAGAGTTTGCTAAATGACGCAATACATATAATTCCATACTTAGCTAAGACAACCACTTTACTTACTCATATATATTCTTATTTTACCAACTACATGCCAAACAATAACCATATACAAAGACTTCACTGGGTGGGTTGTTACAATTCTCCTCCACTTAGAAAATTTCGTCATCGAAATTCATACCTGTGAATAGTTGGAACGACGAAAATGTGCAAGTGTACACAATCGCAACAAGTAATAAAGTGACAAGTAAATGTTGAGTTATCGTACCCAAAGGGGTTGTGAAAAGAATTATTTATGAATGCAATTTAAAACACTTTGGTGAAGAAAAATATTTTGATTTGAGGAGGTGGTTAAAAAATAAGATTTTTAACTAAGTAAAATAAATAAAGAGAAAATAAAAGTTCCAATGCACAATTTCAAAAGATGATTTTAATCAAGATGACATAATTGTGTTAAATTAATTACATTTCTTAACTTAGAATTATTAAACTCATGTGCATGTTGTTACAAATAAATTCACGGCAACTCGGTAATTTGCTAACTTATGAACATACTTACCTACCAAAATCCATTTACCTCTTGAATATATCTCTATGTCAATTCAACCGATTAAACAAATTTTAATAAGCAAATGTGTCAATGCATATACATACTTACGAAATTAAAATAATCTCTTGTACATATCTCTATGCCAATTCAAACAATTACTTTAACCTCATAAGCACATAAAAGATTACGTGAGGAAACAATGTATTTCTACCTTGAAACAGTTTAATCACAATAATCTTGCAAGTTATGCAAGGCTAATGTATCGTTAGATACCATTGCTAATTTAATCCTCAACTACCTTAGATGATTAAACATGTACTGATTATGTATTGCTTCAATTAATTACAATTTTAATCCGTTTAAATAATTAATTCATTAGTTACCTTACAATTGTAATGCAAGAATAACTTAGTCATGGTTTTACTTAATCAAACATCTTACCGAGACCTATAACAACATAAACACAATTTTAATAACTCAAGTAAATGAAATGCAATCAACATAACACGAATTAAATTTAAGCTATATTAATTAAATTAAACATAACAACATCAAAAATATTCATAGACATGTTCATCATAACAACAAAAAAAATTAAAAGGATACGGAACAAGAATCAAATCCAGTGTTTCTCTGAGGTTTGACTAGTTTACTCCGCTCCTCCTTCTCCGCTTGTTCTTGTTGAATCGATGCTTCCATGAACACTTGAATGTTGCTCCAAATGGTGGTTAAATGACTCTTTTTCAAGAGGTAAAATTAGAAAAGGAATAGGGGAAGAAAATGAAGAACAATGGAAGGGAATAAAGAGAGAAAACAGAAAGAGAAGTGAAGAAATGAATGGGTTTGAGATGTGTTTGATTTGAGCAGCCAAGGGGGTATTCATAGGTTGAGAAGGCTGCTAAAAATAGCCAAAATCAGCATGCAAAGACTCCCCCATGGCTGGCTACACATGTGGCATGTTTCAAGATTTCAAACATGCTATTTTTAGGTAGGGGCAAATCTTGAAAGGCATGAATAATGAGGGGTTTGAATGCAAATTGAAGGAGTCTTCAATGGCCATTTTACAAGCCAAACAATCTGATTGGTCAGCATGTGGGACGGTTTTGGGCTGCCAGTGCTCGGTTGGATCGATTTTCTCGGTTCAGCTCAATTTGGCCCCTTTTCATAATTATTAATAATAATTTATTTAACCCAAATTAAATTGGATTTAAAATTAAAATTAATTATATTATGAATTAATACACATAATTTGGACCATCTTAGGCTGAAAAATTAATTCGCCCTCTTTAAAATTGCTTCTCGGTTTTGCGTTTCTAGTAGTGTCTGCCGAGCCATTTTTCACCCTTTGCGTAAATCTGTCGAAAATAATTAAAATTAATCAAAATTTGATTTAAAATTAATTAAAATTCAACATGTTCATAATTCGAGTGTAATTTAATTATTTTATAATTATTATAAATTTTTTGATAAGAATTTTACCGAAACTGCATGAATTTGAGTTAAAAAAGGCATGAAAAATGTGTATATTTTCATGTTTCCAATAGTTGAGTATACTACTTTTTCATTAAAATTTCTCTTTCCCAAGCAGCCTCTTCTGTATTATGATTTCTCCATAATACTTTCACAAATGGAATCCTCTTATTCCATAACTCTTTCACATTTCTTGCCAAAATACGAATGGGCTCTTCTTCATAAGACAGATTTGGTTCTACCTCTAATTCTTCAACCTACACAACATGGTTTGGATTTGATCTATATCTTCTCAACATAAACACATGAAACATATTGTGAATCTTTTTACAAATTTGGAGATAAATCCAATCTATAAGCTGCTGGTCCAACTTGTTCTAAAACTTTATATGTCCCTATAAGTTGTGGACTCAATTTTCCTTTCTGACCAAATCTTATAATTTTCTTCCAAAGAGAGACTTTTAAGAATACTTTATCACCAACTTCAAAAGAAATCTTTTTCCTCTTCAGATCAATATAGGCTTTCTGACAATATTGGGTAACTTTTAGATGACTACGGATAACAAAGACTTTTTCTTTTGTTTCTCGAACTAATTCAAGACCTACCAGTTTCCTTTCACTAAGCTCTATCCAACATATGGGCATTCTACATCTTCTACCATAAAGAGCTTCAAATAAAGACTTTTTTAGACTGGCATGATGACTGTTGTTATATGCAAATTCAACCAGGGGAAGATACCATTCTCATTTCAGCCCAAAATCAATTACACAACTTCTTAACATATCTTCAAGGACTTGAATGACTCTTTCAAACTAACTATCTGTCTAAAGGTGAAAGACAATACTGAATTGTAGCTTAGTTCTCAATGATCCTTGTAGTTGCTTCTAGAATCTTGAAGTAAATCTTGGATCTCTATATGAACCTATAGAAGATAAAATTCCATGCAGGTGCACTATCTCAGAAACATAGAGCTCGGCTAACTTTTCCAGTGAGTAAGTAGTGTGCACTGGTAGAAAATAAGCTGACTTAGTGAGTCGATCTACTATTACCCAAACTGAATTATTCTTTGAAAGACTAAGATGTAGCCCTGACACAAAATCCATAGTAATTCTATCCCATTTCCACTATGGTATTTCCAAAGGGTACAACTTACCTAAAGGAACTTGATGCTCTGCTGTAAACTCTTTGGCAAGTCAGACAAGTTAAAACATATTTTGTAATTTCTCTTTTCATCCTAGGCCATCAATAAAAACTTTTCAAATCTCTATACATCTTGACACCTCCTAGATGGATTGAGAAAGGTCATCGATGAGCCTCTCTTAGCAGTTATTTCCTTAAGCCATTCCCAATTGTTACATACATTCTTCTCATGAATTGTAGTTTGCCATTTTTATCCAAACTAAAATTTGCTGCATTACTAGACATCATACATTACTACTTATACAAATTACATTGCACATCTTTCATTTGTTCCTTTAGAATTTGAGAAAGGAAAGTTGGCCTAACAGTTAGTTCTGCTAATAATGATCTATCACCAACCATACTTACTCTTTCTTGTAGAGATGTTAATGCTGCCTCTGTTTTTCTACTCAAAGCATTAACCACAACATTTGCTCTTCTAGGGTGATACTCTATGGCCAGATCATAATCTTTTAAGAGTCCCATCTAGCGACTTTGGCGTAGATTCAAATATTTCTATGTCATTAAATACTTCAAACTCTTATGATCAAAGAACACACGACACTTTTCTCTATATAGATTGTGTCTCCATATCTTTAACGCCAAAATTAATGTTGCCAGTTCCAAATCATGTGTTGGATAGTTCCTCTAATGAGGTTTGAGTTGGTGCGATGCATAAGCTATAATCTTACCCTTCTCGATAAGCACACATTCGAGCCCATTCAAAGATACATCAGTATAAACAGTGAACTCTATGCCAGATTCTGGTTGTGAGAAAACTAGACCTTCAATTAAGACTTCTTTCAACTTTTCAAAACTTTGCTGACACTCATCATTACATCCAACCTTTTCACATTTTTCAATAGTTGAGTGAGAGGAGTTGCCAACATTTTAAAGCCCTTCACAAACCTTCTGTTATACCCTATTAGACCCAAAATTTTTGAACTTCAGTGACATTTTTGGGCGAATTCCACTCAAGTACTACTTTCACCTTATCTGGATCCACTTTAATACCTTCAATAGAAATCACATGACCCAGATTATGTACTTCTTTCAACCATAATTCATACTTACTGAACTTGGCATACAATTAATCCTCGTGCAATGTTCTCAGCACAATCCACAAGTGTTCCTCATTATTAGCTTTATTCTTAGAGTAAACCAAGATGTCATCAATAAAAATAACTACAAATTGATCCAAATATGACTGAAAAACTATATTCATCAAGTCCATGAATATTGCAGGCACATTTTTCAAACCAAAGGGCATTATTGAAAATTCATAATGGCCATATCTTGATCGAAATACAGTCTTAGGCACATCACCACCTCTGATATTCACTTGATAATATTCAGATTGTAGATCAATCTTAGAGAAAACTATAGCCCCACACAACTGATCAAACAAATCTTCAATCATGGGTAGTGGATACTTATTCTTTATTGTTACCTTATTCAATTGACAAAAGTCTATACAAAGGCATAATGTTCCATCTTTCTTTTTCACAAACAATATTGGCACACCCCATGGTGATACACTTGGTCTTATAAATCCCTTATCCAATAGATCTTACAATTGTGCTTTCAGCTCTTTTAGTTCTAATGGTGTCATTTTGTAAGGAGTGCAAGAGATAAGCGTTGTACCAAATTCCAATTCAATTGAAAACTTCGCTTCTCTTTAGGCGACATTCCTAGAAGCTCTTTTGGAAATACATTTAGGAAGTCCCTTACCATTGGAACTTGATTGATATCCTTTCTTGACTTAGATGAATCCATAATGTATGCCAAATAAGTGTTTGTGCCCTTAACAATACATTTTCTGGTGGATACAATAGAAATTATTCTACTTGTCAAACTAGTCTGTACGTTGAGCATTAATGCTTCCTTACCCTCAAAAGTTAACAGACGCACACCTCTAACATGACTGTCTACCACAACATTATGTCTAGTCAACCAATCTAATACCAAGATAGCATCAAACTCATGAAAAATCATTAACAACAAGTCTGCCAAGAAATTATACTCACCAAACACCAATAAACAATTTTTTATCATCTTATTAACCATAGTACTCTGACCTAGTGGATTAGTCACTAACATATTCGTTTCAAATACACAACCTCAAGACTTAGACCTTTTACAAATTTAATACAAATATAAGAATAGGATGATCCTGGATCTATTAATGCATAAATACTTTTTCTGAAGAAAGAAAATTTACCCGTTATAACTTCTAGTAGATCATCATCTTCCTTTGCCTTTATTACATATGCTTAGGCGGATACTCCAGAACTTGGCTTAGTAAAATTTTTCCTTGGTGCTCTCTACACTGAGCCAGACTTTGCTGCCACTCTAACCTGGCCTCTGGTTGAAACTTCTAAGACCCACGAACAGACTGCTCTATACTTGCTTCCATCTTGGAGGAACAATCCTTAACCAAATAACCCTTGAATCCACATCCAAAACATGCTCTAGAACATCTCCAACTTTCTCCTCCATGATTTCTTCCACAATGTTCACAGTTAACATTTCTCATTACTCTAGAACCACTAGAGCTTGCCATCAAAGCAATTGGTCTACTAAATCCTTCACGCTTAGAACTCGTAGGCTGTGAATCTCTTCTTGAGGTTGAAAAAGTTTGATATTTGGGATTCCTAAAACTTGTTGGAGATGGAGGGTTAGACACTCCACTCTTCATCTTTTCTCTTTCAAAGTTCATGTTCCTATCTCTAATAATTGTTTCCATCTTATGAGCTTTGGCTGTAATAGTTGCTAAACTTTTACATTTAAATACTACTAGCAGAACACAAATCTCATCTCTTAATCCCCACTTAAACTTTTCACATAGTTTCTTCTTTGACTAGAACATGTTTTTAGCATATCTACTTAGTCTAACAAATTCTTGTTCATATTCCATCACAAACATCCTTCCTTGTCTAAGATACATAAACTATTTCTTCATCTGCTCTGCATACATCTTGTTCACATACCTTTCTCTGAACTTCTCCAGAAAGAACTCCTAATCAATCATTTTCTCAGAAGTCACACTAATCAATGTTTCCCACCACTGGCAGGCTTTTCCTTCTAACAAAGATATGACACACAAGAGACTATTTTCTGGTGTACATTTCAATACCTTTATCACCTTACAAACTCGAGACAACTATTGCTCAGCCATAGTGGGATCATCACCTTTATCACCAAGAAATTCTTTAGCACCCTTTTTTTGAATTTCTTTCACATGGTTTACTTTAGGTGGAGTTGCAATTGGAACTAGTGGTACAGATGGTGCTGGGTGAACCACTTTTGGTTGTGGTTGCTGAGGCTATTGAGGCTAGGGCGCTTGAGTATTCCCCATAAACTGGTCAAGCATTTGTGTCATCATCGTAAAGAAAACATTTCTGAAAGCATTTTCAGCTGCTCCCAAGCCAGTTGTAAGTGATTGTTCTGGAACAAGGGCACATGACTTTCAATTTCTTCTCCAGTCGACTTCTCTGGACCCTTCAGAAATGGTTATTAACACTACAAGAAAATTCAAATTAGTTTAAAATATAGGGACTAAGCCAGAGGCATGTCATGTATGATGTGGCATGACTCAACCTTCAACTTTTCAAGAATTGACTCAACCTTGACTCTGATACCAAACTTGTTACACACCAAACTCAATGCATTAATTGAATCCAAGTATGGTGTGTTACTACTTAGAATCAAACTAACTCCAAAACATTTTGGCGAAAATTTATATAATTCTTACAAAATTACAAATATAAAACATTTGATAGTTGTTGTTTTACTAAATTTAATTAAGTTTTTAAAAGTTTTAATTAACACTTTAGCCATTTTAGCTTATAAGTGAAAATATAATAATTTCATTAAACATAATATATAAATTTAAAATCAAGCATTGATATTTCATAGAAATCTTATGATAATAGAGTCTTATCAAAATAGAAGTTCTTTATACAACTTATTTCTAAAACTAAATTTATACGCCATCCCCATAAGCCATGTATGATACAGACACAAAATAGCCAACTCATAATAATAAAAACACTCTAGTATAGTCCTTCCAACAAAGTCTTCTTTCAACCAGCAAGCCTGAGAAGGAAAAGATAACAGAGTAAGTTCATATGAACTTAGTGAGTTCCAAAGAGAAATCATGCATATTATTACTAATAGTACAACAAAATCTTTTTAAGGGATTTGCACACATTCACATAATATGCCCAATGGCATATACAAACCCAAAAAGACCTAGAACGCCAACTTACATATCACTTGGGCATATACTGTACGCCAACTTAACACAACTCAAATAGATCTATCTTCATGCCAATCATGTACCCATAGTTTAGAATTAGAAGCATATCATACAGTCTCATTCACATACATTTTCTCCCTTAACTCCTCATATCATTTTCATTCATAATAGCATATTTTATTGTTATCTGCCAATCCAGTTTGCAATATAGCTACCTTACTAAAGGCTACACAAACATATCTTCTCATCTCCACCATCACATATTATATCATATCATTTCATACATATCAGAAGCATATGGTAGTGGCTTAAACATGAAGAATGGCGTTTACTTCATATCACATATAGACTACATTCAAACTGATGACTCTAGATAACCATTATCCACATAGACACTTTCCATCCATTACAAAGGAAGAATGCTTACCTTACTAAAATTATAAAATAAAGAAACTACAACACATGGAAGTAAGAAGGAACTTACCAGAAATTCTAAGTAAGTTTACAAAGCAGGTCATTCGCCTTTATCACTTGGACATTCGTTAACTTCTTGAGATAAAATAAAGATAATTAAACATATCAGATCATCAATCTATCAAATCTGATCATGCATGCAAGAATCAACAACACTTAATCCAGAATTAGGAAGTTTCTTTCCTCACACACCATTCTAACATTTATGCATGCAGAATGAGAAACAAGTAAATGACTTAGAGAGTAACCTAGTGTTCATCATTAATTACCAATGAGCTAGTACTAACGTAGAAGTTAGCTGAATACTGTGAACCTTTCTTCGAAGAGGTTTTCTAAACTTATGTTTTTAGAGAATTTCAGAAGAAATCAATGAAGAAGAAGAAAACATAAAAGTATTTAAAAGACCACTGCTATCCTTATATACTTAAGCACGGAGACAAGGATTAGTGGAGAAATCAGATAATTCCACTGACACTCTTGATTCCCGTGATTAAATGCACTTAACATAATTTAAGTCTTATCATCTACAGTAGTCTAGTTCCATTCTAACTAAATCTCAACTTAGCTAACCAAATTACCATACTTGAATAATAAAGAAATATCTAATGAGCTGTGAACTTAATAAGTTTTCCCAAAGTAGCTAGGTTGGGCGGATACTTAATAGAAGAGTCCACCAACCACAAAACTCACCAAAACTAAGAGTTCGCTAAATGGCGTAATACACATAATTTTATACTTAGCCAATTCAAACAATTTACTTACTCATATATATTCTTATTTTAAGAATTATGCGCCAAACAATAACTAGATACAAAGACTTAGCGGGGCTGGCTATTACATATATCACATAAGTGAAGTATTCGGGCCAAATTATAGTGGGAGTAAGCCTTGATTTTGTTTACCCTTGCATGTTTTAGAGGTAGACTTTTATTTTCTCCATACGCCTTTTTTGGGATCTTTTAAATGCCTATAACTTGGCACTCGGGCATTTGATTGGTTGTTCCTGGTGGCTAATCACAAGGTTTATTATACTGTGTGGGAAGCGAAAGATACAACCAAACATGTAACACCCCTTACCCGTAATCCCCGCCGAAATCAAGCATGAGACGTTACCGAATAATTTACCTGATCGCCACTTAGGCTCAACGTGACTACTCTTCTCGAATCGCTTCAACTACTTCACGCTCAACCTATGAGATCTCAATCATACCCATGAGAACTCTCGGGATCATATCAGAAATCTTACGGTCTATAAAATTTCTTTTCATCTAGACAGGGAGTACACACCCGTGCTAGATGACACACATGCCCGTGTGTAGTCACACACGCCCATGTGCTCACACCGTGCCTAAAAACCCCAACATTCTACCAAAACTCACATGGCTAGGGCACGCCCATGTGAAATGGGGGCACACCCGTGTACCCTTACAACATGCCAGTGTCTTCTGCCCGTGGGGAGTTACTTACTAATTTAGCACGACCTGGACACACCCGTGTCTCATAACCGTGGGGAGCTACTGACTTGATCCACACGGCCTAGGCACATGCCCATGTCCCTACTGTGTGTCTTACACGGTTCATGCACACGGCCGTGGGATTCGCCCGTGGCCTATTCTAATTAGTAATAATAAGGTACAGGGTTGGCACGGCCTAGACACACGCCCGTGTGTCTACCCTTGTGGCACATAAAGGCTATTTGCCAAGTTTCTAACATCCCTATATCTTACTCTACATGGGTTTATTCAACAAACTAACAAACCTCTCTTAATCCACATGCACTCACATTGATAACTTTGAAATTTCATAAATGATAAAATATGCCATCATTCTTGGCAATTTACAAAATTAATGTCTTAGCAAGAGCCAATACACCTTTGGTCAAAATAATAAAAGAATCTAACTAGTCTAGTCCTATACATGCCATATACAAAATCATTAATCTAATTATACCGAAGTAAGTAGATAGTGTGGGTGGTCTTCTAGTTATCAGTGTATCTCGGCTTGGCTCTTAAGCCCTATAAGACAAGGGAAAGAGAGAGGAGTAAGCTTAAAGCTTAGTAAGTTCACATGTAAACAATATAACACTCTAAAATGAATAAAACATTTTTATAGCATTATTTGCTAAGCAAGAATCAATCTTCATTCAGGATTAGGCTTACTCATTTCCTCCATTTACACATCCCAATCACATCACAAGCATAATACATACATTCAATAATGGTTTCCCTGCACTGAGCATCACAAGGTCACTTAATGTAACACATCACCATATCAAAATACATTACCCGTAATCATATTACCCGGTGGTTTCGCACTTAGCCCACCATCAGTCTTCATTAGGGTGGTATCGCAAATAGCCCACCAAGAAGGTTAGTTACGATGGTATCGTACACAGCCCACCAGAAAGATTAACAGACGATGGTATCGCACATAGCCCATCGTAATTAAACAACAAGGTGGTATCGCACTTAGCCCACCATCAAAATTTAATATAACACACCTATCTATCTATTCCATCATTCATACAAGAGTTATTCATTAACTACCACTTTCTATCTACTTGAATTAAACATGTTCTCAATTATGCTATGCACTGATTAACAACAATAATGTGCATGTAAAATGCATCGTTTACATGTAAACTTACCTCGATGCAAAACGTGTTAGCTAGCGATTTACTCGATCACCTTGCCTTTCCCACGATCAAGGTTGATTCCGTGCTCTTCTTGATCTATAACAATGAAATTCGTTCATTTAGGACATTCTATGATTAATATACATCAAATTCTACACTTGGGCAAAAATGACCATTTTGCCCTTGTATATTGGAAAAATTACGATTTTGCCCCTAGGCTCGTAAATCATTTTTCATCACATTTTCCCATTAAACAAGCCTAGCTGAACATTTATTCCTCTTTCAAACCCACAAATCTAACTATTTCATGCATTTATTACCAATTTACAGCATTTACAACTTTGTCCCATTTAGGTGTTTTCATGACAACACATTTCACAAAAGTTGTCTCTAACCTCCCCATCATTCATTTTCTTCCATAAAAACTCAGCTAACAACATAAAATCTCTCATGGCAAGTCTCTAAACTTTTAACCATTTCACAAATTAGACCCCTCATTAGTTAGCTTAGGCTTTGGGGACTCTAAAAGTACAAAAATCATCAACTAAAACCACATAAATCACTTACTTGAATGAGGATTGAGTGGTTGAAAGTTTGAATCTCCAAGAACTCTATCCTCTCTTGAATTTTCGGTGGAAAGAGATGAGTGAATAGTGAAAGATGAAAACATCTTTTGCTTCTCTTATTTTATTCATTTTATCACTTAATTTCCACCAACTTTGACTAGCATTTAATGCTCTTGTCCCCCTTAGCTTGTATGGCTGGCCAACACATATAATAGGGCCTAATTTCACTTTAAAATCCTCCAATTTACAATCTATAGCTATTAGGTACCCCCACCTTATAAAATAGAACTTTTGCACTTTATGCGATTTAGTCCTTTCTCACAATTAAGTGCTCTATTGCTAAAATTAAAGCACCAAAATTTCCATATAGCCATATATTAATGCCATAACACATAAAATAATACTAAAATAATTTCTTCAACCTCAGATTAGTGGTCCCGAGACCATTGTTCTGACTAGCCCCAAAATCAGGCTGTTACAACTCTCCCTCCTTTTTGGGATTTTCGCCCTCAAAAATTTTACCTGTAAAGAGGTTTGGATATTGCTCTCTCATAGCTTCTTCCGGCTCCCACGTAGCTTCTTCTACACCGTGCTTTTGCCACAACACTTTTACTAAGGCTATGTCCTTATTCCTCAACTATTTCACTTCTCAAGCCAAGATTTTAATCGGTTCTTCCTCATATGTCATATCCGGTCGTATCTCAATTTCCATGGGAGAAACCACATGCGAGGGATCGGAACGATAACGCCTTAGCATTGATACATGGAACACATTGTGAATCTTCTCTAACTCTACCGGTAAAGCCAACCGATATGCCATTGGCCCAATCCTTTCAGTAATTTCATACGACTCTATGAATCTCGGACTCAATTTACCCTTTCGACCAAATCTCAATATGTTCTTCCACGACGACACTTTGAAAAATACTTTGTCACCCACTTGAAACTCAATTTCTTTTCTTTTCAAGTCTGTGTACGACTTTTATCTGTCTGAAGCAGCTTTCAAACTATCCCGAATCACTTTCACTTTTTCCTCAGTTTCTTTAACTAAATCAATCCCATGGATTTGCTTCTACCCAACTCTGCCCAATACAAAGGAGTCCGACACTTACGACCATATAAGGCCTCATACGATGCCATCCGTATGCTCGATTGATAACTATTGTTGTAAGCAAATTCGACCAAAGGTAGGTATCTTTCCCAACTACCTTCGAATTTTAACACACAGCATCGGAGCATATATTCAAGAACTTGGATTACTCTCTCAGACTGACCATCAGTTTGAGGATGAAAAGTAGTACTAAAATTCAACCTTGTACCTAAGGACTCTTGAAACTTCTTCCAAAACCTCGAAGTAAATATCGGGTCTCTATCCGAGATAATGGATATAGGCACTCCATGTAATCTTAATTCCTCTGCAATATACAACTCGGCTAACTTCTCTAGTGAATAGTCAATACGTACTGGTATAAAGTGAGTCAACTTCGTTAACCTATCAACGATAACCCATACAGCATCTTTCTTTTTCGGAGTCGAAGGCAACCCCATCACGAAGTCCATGGTGATCCGATCCCACTTTCACTCAGGAACCATTACTGGTAGAAGTAATCCCGAAGGCACTTGATGCTCAGCTTTCACTTGTTGACAAATCAGACATCTTGTTACATACTCCGATATGTCTCTTTTCATTCCTGGCCACCGATAGAATTTTTTCAGATCATTGTACATTTTCGTACTGCCCGAGTGTACTGACAAATGACTATTATGTGCTTCTTGTAAAATTTCTCGGATTAACTCATCATCTTTAGGTATACAAATTCTATCATGGAACATTAAACAACCATTCAAACTTACTCAAAATTCAGAATCAGCTCCTGATTCACACTTCTTGACTATTCAGTACAAAGACAAGATACGACTCACATCCTTTCTCAAATATTTCTCAGCTACCATGGAAGAAATCATCACCGGTAGTTTATCTGACTCACCTGATTCAACCCGAATAACATCTCCAATTTCACACTTCAATTCAATAAATTTACTACCACAATTCACTAAAACTCTATGGGCAGTCCACCAATCCATACCAAGAATCAAGTCGAACTCATCAAACAGCAGCAATATAAGGTTTGCTGGAAAATAATGACCCCTAATTGTTAAAGGACAATTCTTACACACCTTGTCAACTAACACCTATTTTCTTAGGGGGTTTGATACTTTTATCACAAATTCAGTAGACTCAATAGTCATATTCAAACTAATTGCCAATCCCATACAAATATAAGAATGGGTCGACCCCGGGTCAATCAAAGCAATAATAGAGGTGTCATAGAGAGAAAATGTACCCGTTATTACATCTGGCGATGATGCCTCTTCTCGGCCTTGAAAGATAGGTTCTTCTCAAGCGCTCGACCCTCCGACCTTCTGATGAGTGTCTCGTGATACACCTCTACCACTAGTCCCACCTCCCGAGTTCTTTTGTGGCCTACCTCTAAAAGATGCACTGCTTGATCTTACCTCCTGCTTCTTTTCCTTGTCATCTCTTTCGGATGCTTTGAATGAAATGGTCGGGGGATCCACACTTGTAGCAATTTTGATTGTTTCCCCAACACTCCCCAGTGTGATGTCTGCCACATCTTGGGCACTCTGGTTTGGACTTTGGATTGCCCACACTTGTAATTGAGGTGGCCTGAACTCTTGAACCTGAATACGTATTACCTTGATCTCTCTGTGAATACCCGACTGACGTAGTCATCCGAGGGTTCCCTTCTCTAGACCTATTCGATTGAGATTGATATGACTTGCTCATCGGCCTCTTCCTCGCATCACGAGCCTCACCCAGGCCTTTCCTCTTTTCCTTACTCAATTCTTTGGCCTTACTAGCCCGATCCACCAGTATCAATAATTCTTTTAGTTCTGATCCCAACTAAAAGTTTGATGTCTTCATTCAACCCGTCTTCAAAACTCTTGCATAGGGTAGCTTCCGTGGATACATATTCCTTTGCGTACTTACTGAGCCGAACAAATTCACGTTCATATTCTGCCACAGTCATTTTTCCTTGCTTTAACTCAAGGAATTCCTTCCGCTTCTGGTCTATAAACCTTTGACTTATATATTTCTTTCGGAACTCTTCCAAGAAAAAGTCCCATGTTACGCTCTCTTTAGGAACTACTGATGTCAACGTTTTCCACCAATAGTATGCTGAGTCCCTCAGTAAAGATACAACGCATTTCAAACTCTCCTCAGGTGTGCAGAAGAGTTCATCAAAAACCCTTATTGAGTTCTCAAGCTAGAACTACGCCCGCTCAGGGTCATCATTTTTGTTAGCTCGAAAATCTTCAACGCATTGCTTCCAAATTTTATCTACTGAGGGCTTATTTGTCCTTACTATTTCTATACCTTGGGGAGCCACAGGAACTGGCTGAGGTATAGGAGGAGGTGGGGGAGATTGAGCATTGGGATTAGCTCGTACATACTCGGTGTACCAATTGCTCATCATTTGGAGAAAGGCTTCTCGAGCCTCTTCTCCTTGACCCCCTAGTCTCGGGTTCACTTTGCAGTGTACGGTCCCTTGTGCAGAGCCAGTAGATTACTAGTCAAGTCATCAAGAATCGATTGATCGTAATCCATATACTATATAAAATAAATTTTTAAAATCATCAGAAGCCACCACACTATCATTATACGCTTACGGCATGTATAGCTAGACTCCCACACACGCTATGGTAGTCCTAAAACGAACTAAACCATAGCTCTGATACCACTAAATGTAACACCCCTTACTCGTAATCCCCACCGGAATTGAGCATGAGACGTTACCGAATAATTTACCTGATCGCCACTTAGGCTCAACGTGACTACTCTTCTCGAATCGCTTCAACTACTTCACGCTCAACCTATGAGATCTCAATTGTACCTAGGAGAACTCTCGGGATCATATAAAAATCTTACGGTCTATAAAATTTCTTTTCATCTAGATAGGGAGTACACGCCCATGCTAGATGACACACATGCCCGTGTGTAGTCACACACGCCCATGTGCTCACACCGTGCCTAAAAACCCCAACATTCTACCAAAACTCACATGGCTAGGGCACGCCCATGTGAAATGGGGGCACGCCCATGTACCCTTACAACATGCCCGTGTCTTCTACCCGTGAGGAGTTACTGACTAATTTAGCACGGCCTGGACACACCCGTGTCTCCTAATCGTGGGGAGCTACTGACTTGATCCACACGGCCTGGGCACCCGCCCATGTCCCTACCATGTATCTTACACGGTTCATGCACACAGTCGTGGGATTCACCCGTGGCCTATTCTAATTAGTAATAATAAGATGCAGGGTTGGCACGGCCTAGACACATGCTCGTGTGTCTACCCGTGTGGCACATAAAGGCTATTTGCCAAGCTTCTAACATCCCTATATCTTACTCTACATGGGTTTATTCAACAAACTAAGAAACCTCTCTAAATCCACATGCACTCACATTGATAACTTTGAAATTTCATAAATGATAAAATATGCCATCATTCTTGGAAATTTACAAAATTAATGTCTTAGCAAGAGCCAATACACCTTTAGTCAAAATAACAAAAGAATTTAACTAGTCTAGTCCTATACATGTCATATACAAAATCACTAATCTAATTATACCGAAGTAAGTAGATAGTGTGGGCGATATTCTAGTTATCGGCATATCCCGGCTCTTAAGCCCTATAAGACAAGGGAAAGAGAGAGGAGTAAGCTTAAAGCTTAGTAAGTTCACATGTAAACAATATAACACTCTAAAATGAATAAAACATTTTTATAGCATTATTTGCTAAGTAAGAAATCAATCTACATTCAGGATTAGGCTTACTCATTTCCTCCATTTACACATCCTAATCACATCACAAGCATAATGCATACATTCAATAATGGTTTCCCTGTACTGAGCACCACAAGGTCACTTAATGTAACACATCACCATATCAAAATACATTACCCGTAATCACATTACCCGATGGTTTCGGACTTAGCCCACCATCAGTCTTCATTAGGGTGGTATCGCACATAGCCCACCAAGAAGGTTAATTAAGGTGGTATCGCACACAGCCCACAAGAAAGATTAACAAACGATGGTATCACACACAGCCCATTATAATTAAAAAATAATGTGGTATCGCACTTAGCCCACCATCGAAATTTGATATAACACATCTACCTATCTATTCCATCATTCATACAAGAGTTATTCATTAACTACCACTTTCTATCTACTTGAATTATACATGTTCTCAATTATGCTATGCATTGATTAACAACAATAATGTGCATGTGAAATGTATCGTTTACACGTAAACTTACCTCGATGCAAAACGTGTTAGCTAGCGATTTACTCAATCACCTTGCCTTTCTCACGGTCAAGGTTGATTCCACGCTTTTCTTGATCTATAACAATGAAATTCATTCATTTAGGACATTCTATGATTAATATACATCAAATTCTACACTTGGGCAAAAATGACCATTTTGCCCTTATATATTGGAAAAATTACGATTTTGCCCCTAGGCTCGTAAATCATTTTTCATCACATTTTCCCATTAAAAAAGCCTATCTGAACATTTATTCCTCTTTTAAAAACCCACAAATCTAACTATTTCATGCATTTATTACCAATTTACAACATTTACAACTTAGTCCCATTTAGGTGTTTTCATGACAACACCTTTCCCAAAAGTTGTCTCTAACCTTCCCATCATTCATTTTCTTCCATAAAAACTCAGCTAACAACATAAAATCTCTCATGGCAAGTCTCTAAACTTTTAACCATTTCACAAATTAGTCCCCTCATTAGTTAGCTTGGGCTTTGAGGACTCCAAAAGTACAAAAATCATTAACTAAAACAGCCTAAATCACTTACTTTAATAAGGATTGAGTGGCTGAAAGTTTGAACCTCCAAGAACACTATCCTCTTTTTAATTTTTGGTGGAAAGAGATGAGTGAATAGTGAAAGATGAAAACATCTTTTTTTTTTTTCTCTTATTTTATTCATTTTATCACTTAATTTCCACCAACTTTGACTAGCATTTAATGCTCTTGTCCCTCTTAACTTGTATGGCCGGCCAACACATATAATAGGGCCTAATTTCACTTTAAAATCCTCCAATTTACAATCTATAGCTATTAGGTACCCCCACCTTATAAAATAGAACTTTTGCACTTTATGCGATTTAGTCCTTTCTCACAATTAAGTACTCTATTGCTAAAATTAAAGCACCAAAATTTCCATATAGCCATATATTAATGCCATAACACATAAAATAATACTAAAATAATTTCATCAACCTCAAATTAGTGGTCTCGAGACCACTGTTCTGACTAGCCCCAAAATCGGGCTATTACAAAACATGTTATTGTTCCAATATGTGTAATATCCGAAGAGAATGCCTCAAGGCTCTTCTACGTGGCTTAGAGGGATGTTGATAAAAATTGGTTCGAAAATGGTTTTCGTGCATAGCGAAAAATTAAAATTTTGAAAACTGAGTTGGTTTGTGATATTTATAGCAATAAACTTTTCCCAAAATCACACTTGTGTTTTTAACTAGATGGATCCTTGTCGTTCTCGACTTTTAACCGAACTTCTTTCTTTGCTATTCATATACCATGAACTGCTTCAAGTGTGGTCTCGAATGAATTCAAATCAAACACAAAACAAGAAATTATTTACTTTACTTTTAGTGGGAAAGAAAAATTCCCTCTTTAATAATAACCAATAGAATTGTTGTTCTGGAAAATACAATTAATACTTAGAAAATAAATTCTCACTATTTTGGGGCAGAATAACAATATCTCAAAGTTGTATATTCCTTATCGATGATATATATTTATAGGGAGAAGAAGTGAAACCCTTAATTAATTTGTAGAAGTCTATTTCAATAGAAAAACAAAATCATAGTTCAACTAGGAGAGAAAGGGGTGGCAACCCTAGTTAAATATACTTGGGTTTGTCGTCCCATGTATTTACATGATGGGCTTTGGGCCTCTCCCGTATCAAGTTCATTTATAAGTTCTTTCTAGACTTTTAACTAATAATTTATAATTCAATCCAACCCAATACATGTTTTTCTATTTTTTAAAACAAACATCATAAATTAATTTAAATAAATTAATGAATTTTCCAATTAAATAATTTTCTCAACCTGATTCTAATTCTGTTAAAATCATGATAGCTTTACCATAAAAGAATCTATGAGAAAACATACTTAATATTTCTATATTCAACAAACTCACAATGACCAATTAATTTAATTCCACTTTAGAACTGCAATTAATTAATAATGTGAAAAACCATAAATTGATTTTTCAGGTCATTACCATTTAATGAGAAAATAGCATTCATTTCTGAATGTTTCTTATTTCTCCAACTTTACCATTTCTATCCATTTGTGTTCATTTAATTCAACATGCAATTCATTTTCAATTCCAATGAGCTAGCGGAGGGAAAGATTGGACGTATATAATTAGGGCTCAATTTATTTATAATTAAGTTCCATTTTTTGCCTATTAATGATAAAAACATTTAGCCACGAGTTATTCCACTACAGTATTGTGACTGAGCTCTCCCTAATGACATACCATTATAAATTAACTTGATTAGTGCTCGTCCAAATGGTAATCATTACAAGTTCCTTCATGAAAAGTCAATTACTATAAAATAGTAATCAAGTAATTCATCATAAAGAGGAACGACCCGTAACCACAGTTCCTTTTCATCTATCATGTAATGCCAATGAGAGGATATCATTTACCCATGTCTTGGGCTATGAAGTCCGCTATTTTGAATGATGCTACATACTGCAAAAGTCATATACCCAACGCACCAGCTTTCCATTCGTTATTTATTTGAACTCAGGATTTTACTTACATCAAAGTATATGAGTCACGCAAACATAGCCTAATGTACTGTCATTCTAGTCAATCACATCTATGTCTCTATCTTTTGGAAGTCATCCATTCCAATGCCCAAGACAAGCTATCCCCCTAATTGGACTTGATAGATGACATATTAGTCTTTCAATCAGTTTTTTAATTTTTGATTAGACTAAGGACATGTTTAGGTCCATCTCCTAATATAAGTTGTCTTTCTATATTATGATCTGACCAAGAAATACTGCTTAGTATTAGTTTAAATATTAGACAACCAGTGAGCCAATGTTTGCTTCTATTTTTCTTTGTGTGCAAAAACCACATGAGGACTTTATACAAATTATATTAATGTAATCCATGAGTTATTTTATTCACTAATTTAGTCAAAAAAATTACAAGTGTACATAGACGAAAATACTACACTTAGGGCACTAAACGAATAGTCTCCCACTTGCCTTAGTGAAGTAGATGAGTCATATTCTGCATTCTCCTACCATCCATATGTTTCCAAAAAACTTTCTAGCTAGAAAAATCTTGGTAACCAAATCCATAGAGTTTGTCATTAGGTGTGATGTTTGATTACATCCACTTTTTCGTTAATCACTATTGTCTCTTTTATGACACTTTTTGTCAAAGTTTTTTTGACCTCATGTGGTTTCTTTGGGGTTTAGCTATATCCACATTATTATAGTGCCACGGCTTTTTCCCTCCATAGTAAAGTTAGTAGTGTGACCTTGCTTGACACTTATTCAGACTATGGACCTACTGTAGGAAAAAAAATCCAGTTTGAAAATAATTTTCTTGCACAGTGAAAATTAAAATTTTGAAAATTGACCTGTTTTTTATATTTATAGCAATAAACCCTAATCTAATTCGCACTTGTGTTTCCAGCTTAGCGAATGTTCGTTGTTCTTGGCTTTCAACCAAATGATCTTCTCTGCTATTCTCATACCACATACTACTTTGAGTGCGGACTCGAACCAATCGAAACACAGAGCTAGAAAAAGTTTTCTATACTTTTGGGGTGAAAACAGAGATTCTCTCTTCTTTTGGGGTGAAAACAAAAATTCTCTCTTCTTAATAGAAACTGATAAAATTGTTATTTTGGAAAAAAATGTAACAATTAAGAATAAATTATCTCTATTTTTCGATAGAATAACAATCTCTGAAAGTTGTGTTAATAGCTCTATCGGTGCCATCTATTTATAGGAAAAGAATGTAGAACCTTTGTTGAGTTATAATGGTTTATTTCAAATAGGAAAACAACATCATACTTAGAATAGGATTAGCATGGACGGCACGCCCTACTATTCTTACTAGGGTTGTCGTGCCTTTGATGTCCATAAGGGGTTTTTAGGCCGCTCGCACATCGGGTTCAATTACGAGTACTTCCTAGACTTTTTGACCCGTACTTTGATCCAACCCGATTTTGTTTTTTCTATTTCCTAAAATAAAATTCAATATATACATATTAAATAAATTTCTTATCCTAATTTTTTCCCCAACAAAATTTTGACAATTTTACCTTAAATAAAATTTTGATGATTTTACCCTTCATAAAATTTGAGAAAATTCATTCAATATTTCGCAACTCAACATGTTCACATAACAACATGGTTTATTTTCTTTTTTGGGCATCAAAATAGCTCAAAAACATAAACTGATTCTTCTGATCATTTTTAAGTAATCTATATAAAATTGCAAATGGATCATTTCCGTTTCCAATTTTGGAAATCTAAATTCATTTCCAAAGGATTCAATTTCTCCGCTTCGGAGAAGACCATAATCATTCCTGAATGTTTCCCATTTCTCTTTTTCTATTCATTCTATTCGTTTATATTCAAACACACAATTCATTTCTAGTTTCAACGAGCTAGCAGAGGGATCGATTTGACATATATAGTTGAGGCTCAAATGATTTATAATTAAGTTTCAGCTTTTCACCTATTAATTATAAATTCGTAGTCACGAAGTCATTCCATTATAGTATTGTGACTGAGCTCTCCTCAACGACATACCATTACCAAAATAACTACTCAATGCTCATCCAATGACCTTGTCATAAGTGTGTTACCCTCATAGGATATCCTTGATCTCTTTGGGATAATACTCATTCTCCCAATTTGATCCTATTTTATCTCATGGCAATCATTACATCTTCCTTCATAAAAGGTCAATTACTATTGAATAGTAATTAAGTCATTCATCACAAAGACAAACGACCTATGATCATGTTTACTTTTCTTTAACCATGTAATTCTAATGAAAGGATATCATTTACCCAAGTCTCGAGCCATGAACTCCACTATTGTGAATGACACTACGTACTGTAAAAATCGTACACCCATCATACCAACTTTTGATTCCTTTTCTATTCGAACTTAGGCTTTTACTTACATCAAAGTGTATAAGTCATGCATATATAATCCGTCATCCACTCAAGATTTTGATATGCCACACTATGAATGTCATAAGTGAATAAATCCATAAATGGATTCAAGATCTATTCTGCTTGGGTCTTGTCCAATGTACTGTCAGTCCAGTCAGCCCATCTATGTATCTATCTTCTGGGAGTCATTCGCTCCGATACCCAAGATAAGACATCTCTCTAATTGGACTTGATAGACGACATATTAGTCTTTCAATCAGTTTGCTCATTTCCGATTAGATTAAGACATGTTTAGGTTCGTCTACTAATACAAGTTATCTTTTCGTATTACGATCTGACCACATAATATCCCTTAGTATTAGTTAAATATTAGACAACTAATGTGCAACATTTGCTTCCATTTTGCTTTGCTTGCAAAAAAACATTTTGAAGACAATAATACCAAGTATATTAATCGTAATCAATGGAATTTTTTTTATTAACCAATTTATTCAAAAAAAATTACAAGTGTATATTGATAAAAATACTACACTTAGGGCACTAGATATAACACCTGCCGCCCAGGACAAAGACAGAACCCGTTATCAATTTCCTTGAATCCCGACACGTTTGGAAGTTATAAACAGTATATCTAATAGGAGTAAGATCTCCTAGGTAATAAGTAAGCTTATAATCTCTCGTTCTTCATACTTAACTACTTACTAGTGTCTTGGACCGAGATTCACTTGATATCGACTTTCCAACCCCACTGTGAAACAAATATATGGACATGTGCATAACATAGCATACATAAGACTTCCTATTGTAGAAGCATAAGGAACCTTTCTCCTGTTTTCTCTTTCTTTTCTCTCTTAGGATAGTCTTCCAAAGAAAGATGAAATCTCGGTATAGAAGGTTGAATTCTCTGCTTCAAATCGGTCATTGCATAACACTCTAATATCTTGTGTATGTATGAAAATTGGGATAATGTTATCTTTTTGTTCTTTCAATCTCTTAGGATTCAAATACCTAGAACAAAATTAGTTTCTCCCAAGTCTTTCATGCTAAACTATTGAGTTAACCATAGTTTAATGGATTACAATGTCCCTACATCATTTCTAATGAGTAGAATGTCATCAGCATATAGAACGAGAAAGATCACATTTTCGTTTCTAATACATTTATAAACACAAGGTTCATCTACATTTTACTCAAATCCAAAAGTCTTGATCGCTTGATCAAATATTTGAATCCATGAACGAGATGTGTACTCAAGTCCATATATAGATCTAAGTAGTTTATAAATTTTATGCTCATTTCCTTTAGCTATATATCCGGTGGGTTGCATCATATAGATGCTCTCTTTAAGATAGTCACTTAAGAATGCTGTCTTAACATCCATTTTCCAGATCTCGTAATTGAGAGCCAACTCAATGTATAACAATATGCAGATTGACTTGAGCATAGAAACCGTAGATAATGTTTTTCGTTATTGATACCTTATTTATAAGTATAACCTTTTGCACCAAGTCTGGCCATAAAAGTTACCACTTTTACGTTCGCATTTATCTTCTTCTTTTAGATCCACTTACACCTTATGGGTTTTACCCCTTCCGGTAAGTCTACAAGTTCCCACACTAAGTTACAGTTCATAGAATCCATTTCAACATTCATAGCTATTTCCAAAGCTTGGAATCAACACTATGCATTGCTCCATCATATTTGAGTGGGTTACTGTAACACCCCTTTCTCGTAATCCCCACCGAAATCGGGCACAAGACGCTACCGAATAATTTACTTGATCGCCATTTAGGCTCAACGTGACTACTCTTCTCGAATCGCTTCAACTACCTCACACTCAACCTATGAGACCTCAATCATACCTACAAGAACTCTCAAGATCATATCGGAAGTTTTACGATCCATAAAATTTCTTTTAATCTAAACAGGAAGTGCACGCCCGTGCTAGATGATAGACACACTTGTGTGTGGTCACACATGCCCATGTGCTCACACCGTGCCCAAAAACCCCAACATTCTGCCAAAACTCACATGACTAGGGCACGCCCAAGTGAAATGGGGGCATGCCCATGTACCCTTACAACATACCCGTGTCTTCTGCCCGTGAGGAGTTGCTGACTAATTAAGTACGGCCTAGACACACCCGTGTCTCCTAACCGTGGAAACTACTGACTTGATCCACACGGCCTGAGCACACGCCCATGTCCCTATCGTGTGTCTTACACGGTTCATGAACACGACCATGGGATTCACTTGTGGTCTATTCTAATTAGTAATAATAAGGTGCAGGGTTAGCACGGCCTAGACACACGCCTGTGTGTCTACCCGTGTGGCACATGAAGGCTATTTGCCAGGCTTCTAGCATCCTTATATCTTACTCTACATGGGTTTATTCAACAAACTAACAAACCTCTCTTAATTTATATGCACTCACATTGATAACATTGAAATTTCATAAATGATAAAATATGCCATCATTCTTGGCAATTTACAAAATTAATGTCTTAGCAAGAGCTAATACACCTTTGGTCAAACTAACAAAATAATCTAACTAGTCTAGTCCTATACATGCCATATACAAAATCACTAATCTAATTATACCGAAGTAAGCAGATAGTGTAGGCGGTCTTCTAGTTATCGGTATCCCGGCTCAACTCTTAAGCCCTATAAGACAAAGGAAAAAGAGAGGAGTAAGCTTAAAGCTTAGTAAGTTCACATGTAAACAATATAACACTTTAAAATGAATGAACATTTTTATAGCATTATTTGCTAAGCAAGAAATCAATCTACATTCAGTATTAGGCTTACTCATTTCCTCAATTCACACATCCCAATCACATCACAAGCATGATGCATACATTCAATAATGGTTTCCCTGCACTAAGCATCACAAGGTCACTTAATGTAACACATCACCATTTCAAAATACATTACTCGGTGGTTTCAACTTAGCCCACCATCAGTCTTCATTAAGGTGGTATCGTACATAGCCCACCAAGAAGGTTAATTACGATGGTATCGCACACAGCCCACCAGAAAGGTTAACAGACGATGGTATCGCACACAACCCATCGTAATTAAACAACAAGGTGGTATCACACTTAGCTTACCATCAAAATTTGATATAACACACCTACCTATCTATTCCATCATTCACACAAGAATTATTCATTAACTACCACTTTCTATCTACTTGAATTATACATGCTCTCAATTATGCTATACACAGATTTACAACAATAATGTGCATGTAAAATGCATCGTTTACACGTAAACTTACCTCGATGCAAAACGTGTTAGCTAGCGATTTACTCGATCACCTTGCCTTTCCCGTAGTCAAGGTTGATTCCGCTTTTCTTGATCTATAATAATGAAATTCATTCATTTGGGACATTCTATGATTAATATACATCAAATTCTACACTTAGGCAAAAATGACTATTTTACCTTTATACCATGGCAAAATTACGATTTTGCCCCTAAGCTCATGAATCATTTTTCACCACATTTTCTAAATAAACAAGCATAGATGAACATTTATTTATCTTACAACTACTCACCATTCCAACTATTTCATGCATTTATGACACAAATTGAATCTTTGCATTCAAGCCCTATTTAGGTGTTTTCATGCTAACACCATTCATAAAAGTTGTTTCTCACCTCCCTACCATTCATTTTCTTCCATAAAAACTTAGCTAACAACATAAATACTCTCATGGAAAGTCTCTAGACTTTCAACCATATCTCAAATTAGTCCCCTCATTAGTTAGCTTAAGCTTTGGGGACTCCAAAAACACAAAAATCATTAATTAAAACCACCTAAATCACTTACTAGAAAAGATATGGCTTGGCTGAAAGTTTGAACTCCCAAATGCCCTATTTCCTCTTCAATTTTTGGTAGAAAGAGATGAATGAATAGTAAAAGATGATAGTTTTCTCTTCCCTTTATTTTATTTATCTTTTCTTACCTAATTTCACCCAATTTGACTACAGTTAATGCTCTTGTCCCCTTTTGCTATCTATGGCCGACCAATACATCCTCTAGGGCTTAATTGCACTTTAAGGACATCCAATTTAGTAATCTATGGCTATTGGACTTCTTTACCTTGAAAAATAGAACTTTCACACTTTATGCGATTTAGTCCTTTTTCACAATTAAGCAAGCTATCAGTTAAATTAAAGCACCAAAATTTTCACATAGCCATATATTAATACTATAATACATAAAATAATACTAAAATAATTTCTTCAACCTCAGATTAGTGGTCTTGAGACCACTGTTTTGACTAGCCCTAAAATCGGGCTGTTACAACTCTCCCCCCTTTTTGAAATTTTTGCCCTAAAAAATCTTATCGGTAAAGAGGTTTGGATATTGCTATCTCATGGTTTCTTCTGGTTCCCACATAGCTTCTTCTACACCGTGCTTTTGCCACAACACTTTTACTAAGGCTATGTCCTTATTCCTCAACTGTTTCACTTCTAGAGCCAAGATTTTAATCGGCTCTTCCTCATATGTCATGTTCGGTCGTATCTCAATTTCTGTGGGAGAAACCACATGCGAGGGATCAGAATGATAATGCCTTAGCATTGATACATGGAACACATTGTGAATTTTCTCTAACTCTACCGGTAGAGCCAACCGATATGCCACTGGCCCAATCCTTTCGGTAATTTCGTACAACCCTATGAATCTCGGACTAAATTTATCCTTTCGACCAAATCTCAATATTTTCTTCCATGGTGACACTTTCAAAAATACTTTGTCACCCACTTGAAACTCAATTTCTTTTCTTTTCAAGTCCGCGTATGACTTTTGTCGATCTGAAGCAGCTTTCAAACTATCCCGAATCACTTTCACTTTTTCCTCAGTTTCTTTAACTAAATCAATCCCATGGATTGGCTTCTCACCCAACTCGATCCAATACAGAGGAGCCCGATACTTACGACCATATAAGGCCTCATACGGTGCCATCCGTATGCTCGATTGATAATGTAACAACCCGATTTAGGGGCTAGTCGTAATAAAGGATATCGTAATCACTAATTCGTGCATAGATAAAATTATTTTCATGTTATGTTATGTGTTATAACATGTTTATAAGGATGTATGAAAATTTTGGTGCCTTAATTTTAGCAATTTCTAGCTAATTTGTGAAAAAGGACTAAATCCCATAAAGTGAAAAAGTTCTATTTTATTTGCAAAAGGTGCCAAATAGCTATGGGTTATTAATTGGAGGCCCCAATTGTGCAAATTGGCCTTGTTTTAAGTGAGTAGGCCGGCCATGTGACATAGGGGACAAGAATTTTTAACTTTGGTCAAAATAGGTGGGAATTAGTGAAAAAAATGAATAAAATAATGTGAGTAAAAGATGTTATCATTTTTCACTATTTAACTATCTTCTCTCCACCGAAAATTGAAGAAGCAATGGAGCTTTGGGGGTTTAAACTTTCAGCCAAGCTATCTCCCTTATTAATCAAAGGAAACGAGTTTCGGACCTAGAACGAATGAAAAGAGAAATGTGGGCAAATAGTCCTTTCTCGCTATTTCGACAACGAGGTAAATTCATGTGTAATTATTGAAAGTATGCATGAGTTTATGTAAGTATTTTGATGTTGTATGGAATGTATATTCACTCTATAGATGTATGATACATATATTATTTAATGAGATGCCATGAGAATTGAATCCTAGAGTAATGAGAAATGCATGTAGAATGTTGATACGATAGTTAAAGCCTCGTATAAGACCATATTGAATTGTAGCTTCGATATAAGAATTCGTATAAGACCATGTCAGGGGCATGGCATCGACATGTTAATCCAAGTAAGACCCTATTGGGGTACGATTTCTATGTGACTTCATGTGTATGAGACTCAAGAGAATATTTTATAACTTGAGTATTTCAGCAGATATGATGAATGTATGTGGTTGTACCATGAGAAGCACAGGTATGTGTTAGAACTTAAAGGTGATGAACTTAATTTATGATGAACCCTTCGTGGGAAATGCATAAATAGTGCACCTTAGTTGCATGAGACAGATTTATTGATGTAGTGCGTGAATGTTAGCAAGGATAGAAGTGTACGTAAATGTTCTTGAATGAACATTTAAGATACAGGTAAGCTGGTGGGTTGTTATTCACGAATGATAAATGACGGTGAGCTATGTGCGGTATCACCTCATTGTTGGTAGTGGTGGGCTATACGCGATACCATCAGTTGTATTAATACTGGTGAGCTAAGTGCGTAATCCCCGAGAGATGGGTAGCTTATTGAAAATGTTTGATGTGTTGTCTTATGTGATTACATGACAATCAGTGCAAGAACAGGATCTAGTTAAGAGAGCAATTGGCTTGTAGTACGGTAAGAGATAGAATGAGTAAGCTTCAAGAGCGATTGAGTAAGCTTCAAGAGCGGTTGAGTAAGAAATCATTAATTAATAGGAAAGACCCAATATAAAGATGCTTTGTGGTAGTGTATATTCAATGAACTTATAAAATTATCATTTAATGCAGATAAACTTAGTAAGCATTATTGCTTACTCCTCTTTCTTTCCCATCTCTTATAGGTTATTTTAACTAGCTCGAGTTGGAGGCTGCCGGAGATGTTATCACACTATCAAGCAGACACATTGTACGAGGTATCAAAACTTTCTGAGTCATGGCATGTATAGGGCTAGAATTTAAGGTTGATTAAGTTGTTGTTAATGTACCAAATTATGTTGGCCTAAGAGGGTTTATAGTTTAAAAGTGTATAGCCTCAATTGTGCAAATTGGCCTTGTTTTAAGTGAGTAGGCCTGCCATGTGACATAAGGGACAAGAATTTTTAACTTTGGTCAAAATAGGTGGGAATTAGGTGAGAAAAAAATGAATAAAATAAGGTGAGTAAAAGATGTTATCATTTTTCACTATTCACCTATCTTCTCTCCACCGAAAATTGAAGAAGCGATGGAGCTTTGGGGGTTTGAACTTTCAGCCAAGCTATCTCCCTTATTAATCAAAGGAAACGAGTTTCGGACTTAGAACAGATGAAAAGATAAATGTGGGCAAATAGTCCTTTCGGCTATTTCGACAACGAGGTAAGTTCATGTGCAATTATTGAAAGTATGCATGAGTTTATGTAAGTATTCTGATGTTGTATGGAATGTATATTCACTCTATAGATGTATGATACATATATTATTTGATAAGATGCCATGAGAATTGAATCCTAAAGTAATGAGAAATGCATGTAGAATGTTGAGACGATAGTTAAAGCCTCATATAAGACCATATTGAATTATGGCTTCGATGTAAGAATTTGTATAAGACCATGTTAGGGGCATGGCATCGACATGTTAATCCAAGTAAGACCCTATTGGGGTGCGATTTCTATGTGACTTCATGTGTATGAGCTCAAGAGAATATTTTATAACTTGAGTATTTCAGCAAATATGATGAATGTATGTGGTTGTACCACGAGAAGCACAGGTATGTGTTAGAACTTAAAGATGATGAACTTAATTTATGATAAACCCTTCGTGGGAAATGCATAAATGATGCATCTTAGTTGCATGAGACAGATTTATTGACGTAGTGAGTGAATGTTAGCAAGAATAGAAGTGCACGTAAATGTTCTTGAATGAACATTTAAGATAGAGATAAGCTGGTGGGTTGTTATTCACGAATGATAAATGACGGTAAGCTATGTGCGGTATCACCTCATTGTTGGTAGTGGTGGGCTGTACGCGATACCATCAGTTGTATTAATACTGGTGAGCTAAGTGCGTAAGCGCCGAGAGATGGGTAGCTTATTAAAAATGTTTGATGTGTTGTCTTATGTGATTACATGACAATCAGTGTAGGAATGGAATCTAGTTAAATGAGCAATTGGCTTGTAGTACGGTAAGAGATAGAATGCGTAAGCTTCAAGAGCGATTGAGTAAGCTTCAAGAGCGGTTGAGTAAGAAATCATTAGTTAATGGGAAAGATCCAGTATAAAGATGCTTTGTGGTAGTGTATATTCAATGAACTTATAAAATTATCATTTTATACAGATGAACTTAGTAAGCATTATTGCTTACTCCTCTTTCTTTCCCATCTCTTATAGGTTATTTTAACTAGCTCGAGTTGGAGGCTGCCGAAGATGTTATCACACTATCGAGTAGACACATTGTATGAGGTATCAAGACTTTCTGAGTCATGACATGTATAGGGCTAGAATTGAAGGTTGATTAAGTTGTTGTTAATGTACCAAATTATGTTGGCCTAAGAGGGTTTATAGTTTAAAAGTGTATAGCCATTAATAATGGCTTAAGTCATTGTAATTGTATGGGAGGAAAACCTTATTTTCATGAAGCAAAGTATAAGATCATGTGTTTTAGTTGGTAAATTGAGCCTTTACTAAATTGGTATATGTATGTATGTAGGTGAGAGTGGTAAGAAGGCTTGGTAGAGAGCCTCTAAGTGTCCACATGGTTAGACACACGGGCGTGTTCTAGGCCGTGCAAACCCTGCACCTTATTATTAAATGTCAGAATAGGCCACGGGTGGATCCCACGGCCGTGTGCATGAGCCGTGTAAGACCCACGACTTGGGCATGGGCGTGTGCTCAGGCTGTGTCGAATAAGTCAGTAGCTCCACAAGGTTGGAGGGCACGGGCGTGTCAAGGTCGTGTCAGATAAGTCAGTAGCTCCCTACGGATGGGAAACATGGGTGTGTTTAGGGGTGCATGGGCGTGCTCCAAACCACACAGGCGTGTAACCTCTAATTTTGAGAGAGGATTTTCGGTAAGTTCTGAAAGTCCGAACAAGTGTTTAAGGCCTCGTATGACCATGATACGTATGTCTAGACCAAGAAAGAAAGGTTTTAAGTCGAAACAAAATTTTATAGCCAGTAAGTACTTGATTAAGTGTGTTCAAGCATGGTAATGTCTCGCATCCAGTCTTAGCATCGGACCTGGATACGGGGTGTTACAGATAACTATTGTTGTAAGCGAATTCGATCAAAGGTAGGTATCTTTCCCAACTACGTTCGAATTCTAACACACAGCATCGGAGCATATCTTCAAGAACTTGGATTACTCTCTCAGACTGACCATCAGTTTGAGGATGAAAAGCAGTACTAAAATTCAACCTTGTACCTAAGGCCTCTTGTAGCTTCTTCCAAAACCTCAAAGTAAATCTCGGGTCTCTATCCGAGATATTGGATATAGGCACTCCATGTAATCTTACTACCTCTGCAATATACAACTCGTCCTAACTTCTCTAGTGAATAATCAATACGTACTGGTATAAAGTGAGCCGACTTCGTTAACCTATCAATAATAACCCATATAGCATCTTTCTTTTTCGGTGTCGAAGGCAACCCCGTCACGAAGTCCACGGTGATCCGATCCCACTTCCACTCAGGAACCATCGCTTGTAGAAGTAATCCCGAAGGCACCTGATGCTCTGTAATATCCCAGATTAGGGGTTATGCATTTGGCACATAATTCATGAATTAATAGGCTCAGTGTGTGGGTGAGTGTATTTAAGGGGTTTCGAGAACCTTAGGAGATGGGGAAAATGCATCGGAAAAATATTGGAATGTTAAGTTTAAAAGAGGAAAGTGAACATTTTTGGAAACTTGGAAATGTAAGGAAATGTTTTAGAAATGTTAGGTTTAAAAGAGGAAAGTGAACATTTTTGGAAACTTGGAAATGTAAGGAAATGTTTTAGAAATGTTAAGTTTAAAAGAGGAAAGTGAACATTTTTGGAAACTTGGAAATGTAAGGAAGTGTTTTAGAAATGTTAAGTTTAAAAGAGGAAACTAAAACCAGGTGGCCTTAAGAAAATTAGTAGAGGGAATTTAACACAAGAACGGGCTTGGAGAAGTGGCTAGGAGGCACCACTTAAAGCCCAGTAAGTGACGCCACAATCAAGGGGGAAGGAGCCTAGGTTCAAGTCACGTGGGAAGCAAATAAAAGAGTTTTATTTTTCTGCAAGGAGCAAGGGAGTTAGATGGCACCAAGGCACTTGGGAAGAGTTTAATTCTCTTTAAAATTCAGCTAAATAGGTGGATCAATGATGGATAATTATTGTTTAAGAGATAAGAGATAATTAAGGGATTATTTCCATTAATTTTAATAAAGATAAGAGAAGTGATGGCCAAGTAAGAGTCTTGGCCTAGTAATTTCGGCTAAGCTAGAAGAAGGGATAGCAGAATATTATTCATACTTTTTGCCTCTCTTTCAAGCACTCTTTTCTCTCAAGCTATCATCTTCTTCTTCTTTTCTTTTATCCGTTCTAGTAGAACTTTCCATTCCCTATTTTCACCATTTCGTTACCCTTAATACTCCATACCCTTTTCTTTTGTGACCTTTGTGGAAGCCAAATCCATAACCCTTATTACCCCTTTCAAGAGCCAAATATATAGGGTACTTCTAGTTGAATTTTCATCAAGTTCAAAGCCGAATATCTCAGTGGAGATTGACATAGCTCTTGTCAAATTCTTGATGAGGTAAGATCTCATTCGGTTTCATCCTTTTCTTTTAAGATTTGTCAAATCTAGGACTAACCCCATTAATATTTTGTTGCCGAAACTTTGAAAAGATCTTTCGGGATTTACTAAGTGTCGACTACAAGGAAGGAGAAATTCTTTTCCCGAAGGTACACCATAGGCCGCGTGTTCCCTAGTTATTCGGTGAGTTTTGGGATTTAAAATCCACAAGGTAAGTATCTATAGCATTCGGCCAAGGCTATGTTGAGTAAATAGATGTGTTTCATTAATATTTAAAAGTTGAAACTAATCTATTCAAGTAATCTAGTGATTGCCGATTTCAAGAAAGAAGGATACAAAGTTTAGGCATTTCATTAGACATCGATCGGCAAAGAAGGTAAGGATTTAAGTGTACTAATCCTCTGGGATTTGGTTTCATGGCGAATGGCTCTTTACTAAGTATTAAGTGATTGATTAAATGTAGAGATTTAAGATCTAAGGCATTAGATCAAGCTTTTCGGGATTTGGATTGGAAACCTTAAGTGTATCAGGTGTGTACCCCACACTATCTTTTAATAAGAATTATGGCTAAAATTTAATATGAGCATGTTTATAAGAATGTGAATATGGCTAAAGTACCATGCTATGGTACAAAGTACTCAGGTACGTTTCCTACTCCTACTAGGATTATGTTAAATATCTGTTACGACATACATATGACATTATAAGAATGTGAAATAAGAATTTGGCATGTTAATGCATGATATGTATGATATGGGGCATATGGGTTATATGAAAATGGGAAGTGAATGTGGTGACCTAAGACCACGATATCTGAATGTGGTGACCTAAGACCACGATATCTCGAATGTGGTGACCTAAGACCACGATATTTGAATATGGTGACCTAAGACCACGAATTTATAAGGGCAATGAGCACTTCATTGCAATGACGCCTTCGATGGTGTGTAGCGGATGGAGGTTGACTTAGTAGTCCCCACGGTGTGCGTGTGATGGTACGGGTGATGTGTAGCGGATGGCATATAGGTTTGGGTTCGGGTTGCATCATTATTTCCTATCATTATATGAATATGCATGTAATATGTGAACATATGCCTAAGTTGTTAAATTTTAGTGTGGTTACACATTGAGTCTGCTTGACTCACCCTTGTGGGATTACTTTTCGTAACGATCAAGAATGGACCGGCCGGCAGGAGCTTAAAGGTGGATATGCGTGACGAAGGAATTCATTTAATTTTGAATTTTTATTTCATTAAGTACTTTGAATTTATTTTTTGGGGGAATTATTTGATGTAATAAGGCCATAGTAGAACTACTTTACTTTGCTTTTATTTATTAAGCTTACAAACTTTTATTTATTAAAGGATTAAGTAAAGTTATTTTAAAACAAAGCCTAAACGTTTTGTCACCTAAAGTGAAGGATTTTAATAATGAAATAAGCCTGTTTTCAACTCAAGCCCAACCCAAAACAATCTTTCTTTCAAAACACACAAGTTTTTCCTAAGTACAAAAGAAATTTGAATCGGTTTACATCGAGGAACATACCAGATCCGGTCAAGGCTCGTGGGTTGGGTTTGGGGTGTTTCATGCTCGGCTTTCACTTGTTGACAAATCAGACATCTTGTTACATACTTCGAGATGTTTCTTTTCATTTCTGGCCACTAATAGAATTTCTTCAGATCATTGTACATTTTCGTACTGCCAGCGTATTGACAAATGACTATTATGTGCTTCTTGTAAAATTTCTCGGATTAACTCATCATCTTTAGGTACACAAATTCTATCATGGAACATTAAACAACCATTTGAACTTATCCAAAATTCAGAATCAGCTCCTAATTCACACTTAGCTCTTTTAGCTAACATCTCACTATCATTCCTTTGAGCTTCACATATTTGTTCGACAAATAGTGGCCTAGCTTTCAACTCAGCCAGTATAGCACCATCATCGGCAATGACAAATGCGTGCTCATAGTTCTAAAAGCATACAAAGATTTTCTACTTAAAGCATCTGCAACTATATTTACTTTCCCCGGGTGGCAATCGATCACTAGCTCGTAGTCTTTCAATAATTCAAGCCATCGTTGTTACCATAAATTTAACTCTTTTTGATTCATCAAGTACCTCAAACTCTTATGATCTGTAAAAATTTGACACTTCTCACCATATAAATAATGTCGCCAAATCTTTAACGCGAAAACGATTGCGCCCAACTCTAGGTCATGAGTCGGATAATTCTTCTCATGTGGTTTTAGGCTGTCTCGGCGTGGCGACCACCTTACCCTCTTGCATCAACACACAACCGAGACCATTTAAGGACGCCACATGTAGACTACAAACTCCTTTCCCGACTCAGTCAGTACTAAAAGCGGTGCTTCACAACAACGCTTTTCAATCTTTCAAAACTCATTGGCATTTTTAGTCCATTCAAAGTTAACATCTTTCTGCAATAATTTCGTCATCGGAGTAGCAATCATAGAAAATCCCTCCACGAACCGCCTATAGTACCCCGCCAAACCCAGAAAGCTTCTGACTTCTGACACGTTCCTCGGCAGTTTCCACTCCACAATAGCCGAGATCTTTCCCGGATCAACTCTAATGCCTTCCTCTGACACAATATGTCCTAGGAATCTGACCTCTCAGAGCCAAAACTCGCTCTTGCTAAATTTAGCATATAGTTGCTTGTCTCTCAAGGTCTGCAAGACAATTCTCAAATGCTTTGCATGATCACACTCATCTCGGGAGTAGACCAATATGTCATCGATAAAAACAACTACAAACTTGTCCAAATACGGTCGGAAGATACGGTTCATTAAGTCCATAAAAATCAGAGGAGCATTCGTTAAACCGAACGGCATGACCAGAAACTCATAATGGCCATACCTCATCCTAAATACTATTTTTGGCATGTCTTGTTCCTTAATTCTCAGTTGATAATATCCAGATCTCAAATAAATCTTGGAGAACACCATAGCTCCTTTCAGTTGATCAAATAGATCATCTATCCTCGGTAAAGGATACCTATTTTTCACCGTCACCTTGTTGAGCTGTCTGTAGTCTATACACAATCTCATCGATCCATCTTTCTCTTTCACAAATAATACCGGAGTACCCCACGGCGAAAAGCTTGGTCTTGCAAAACCCTTATCCGTCAACTCTTGCAACTGGACCTTCAGTTCTTTCAACTCCAACGGCGCCATCCTATATGGAGCGATGGAAATAGGTGCCGTTCCCGGAACTAACTCAATTCCGAACTCAACCTCTCTGATTGGAGGTAGTCCAAGTAACTCTTCTGGGAATACATCCAGATACTCACATACAACTGGCATGGTTTCAACCTTTGCCTCAGACTCTTGACTATTCAGTACAAAGGCAAGATACGACCATATCCTTTTCTCAAATATTTCTAGCTACCATGGAAGAAATTATCACCGGTAGGTTATCTGACTCACCTGATTCAACCTGAATAACATCACCATTTTCACAATTCAATTCAATAAATTTACTACCACAATTCACTAAAACGCTATGGGAAGTCAACCAGGTCCATACCAAGATTCAAGTCAAACTCATCAAACGGCAGCAACATAAAGTTTGCCGAAAAATAATGACTCCTAATTATCAAAGGATAGTTCCTACACACCTTATCAACTAACACCTATTTTCCTAGGGGTTTGATACTTTTATCACAAATTCAGTAGACTCAATAGTCATTTTATCACAAATTCAGTAGACTCAATAGTCATACTCAAACTAAATGCCAATCCCATACAAATATAAGAATGGGTCGACCCCGGGTCAATCAAAGCAATAACAGATGTGTCATAGCGAGAAAATGTACCTGTTATTACATCTGGCGATGATGCCTCTTCTCGAGCACAAATAGTATAGGTTCTTGCTGGCGCTCGACCCTCTGACCTCACAGCGGTGTCTCGTGATACACCTCTACCACTAGTCCCACCTCTCGGGTTCTTTTTTGGCCTACCTCTAAATGATGCACTACATGATTTTACCTCTTGCTTCTTTTCCTTGTCATCTCTTTCAGGACAGTTTCGAATGAAATGGTTGGAGGATCCACACTTGTAGCAATTTCGATTGTTTCCCCAACACTCCCCAGTGTGATATCTGCCACAACTTGGGCACTCTGGCTTGGACTTTGGATTGCCCACACTTGCCATTGAGGTGGTCTGAACTCTTGAACCTAAATACGTATTTCCTCGATCTCTCTGCGAATACCCGACTGACGTAGTCATCCGAGGGTTCCCTTCTCTAGACCTTTTCGATTGAGATTGGTATGACTTGCTCATCGGCCTACTCTTCACATCACGAGCCTCACTCAGGGCTTTCCTCTTTTCCTTACTCAATTCTTGACCTTACTAGCCCGATCCACCAGTATCACAAATTCTTTTAGTTCTAAGATCCCAACTAAAAGTTTGATGTCTTCATTTAACCCATCTTCAAACCTCTTGCATAAGGTAGCCTTCGTGGATACACATTCTATCGTACTTCATGGTAATAACAAATTCGAGCTCATATTCCTACACGATCATTTTCCTTGCTTTAACTCAAGGAATTCCTTCCGCTTCTGATCTATAAACCTTTGACTTATATACTTCTTTCAGAACTCTTCCAAGAAAAAGTCCCACGTTACCCTCTCTTTAAGAACTACTGAACGTTTTTCACCAATAGTATACTGAGTCCCTCAGTAAAGATACAATGCATTTCAAACTCTCCTCAGGTGTACAGGAGAGTTCATCAAAAACCCTCATTGAGTTCTCAAGCCAGAGTTCCGCCCACTCAGGGTCATCATCTTTGTTAGCTCTAAAATCTTTAGCCCCTTGCTTCCGAATTTTATCTACCGGGGGCTTATTTGTCCTAACTATTTCTACACTTTGGGGTGCCACAGGAACTGGCTGAGGTATAGGAGGAGGTGGAGGAGGTTAAGCATTGGGATTAGCTCGTACATACTCGGTGTACCAATTGCTCATCATTTGGAGAAAAGCTTCTCGAGCCTCTTCTTCTTGACCCCTAGTCTCGGGTTCATTTTGCACAGGCACAGTCCCTTGCGCATGAGCCGATGCATTACTAGCTGCATCATCAGTAGTCGATTGATTGGAATCCATGTACTACATAAAATAAATTTTTAAAATCATCAGAAGCCACCACACTATCATTGTATGCTTATGGCATGTATAGCTAGACTCCCACACACGCTACGGTAGTCTTAGAACCGACTAAACCATAGCTCTGATACCACTAAATGTAACACCCCTTTCCCATAATCTTCGCGAAATCAGGCACGAGACGTTACCGAACAATTTACCTGATCACTATTTAGGCTCAATGTGACTACTCTTCTCGAATCGCTTGAACTACTTTACACTCAACATATAAGACCTCAATCGTACCTACGAGAACTCTCGAGATCATATCGAAAGTTTTACGATCCATAAAATTTCTTTTAATCTAAACAGGGAGTGCACGCCCGTGCTAGATGACACATACGCCCGTGTGTGGTCACACACCCCATGTGCTCACACCGTGCCAAAAACCCCAACATTCTGCCAAAACTCACACGGCTAGGGCATGCCTAAGTGAAATGGGGGCATGCCCGTGTACCCTTACAACATACCCGTGTCTTCTGCCTGGGGAGTTACTGACTAATTGAGCACGGCCTGGACACATTCGTGTCTTCTAACCGTGGGAAGCTACTGACTTAATCCACATGGCCTAGGCACACGCCCATGTCCCTACCGTGTGTCATACATGGTTCATGCACATTGTCGTGGGATTCACCTGTGGTCTATTCTAATTAGGAATAATAAGGTGCAGGGTTAGCATGGCCTAGACACACGCCCGTGTGTCTACCCGTGTGGCACATGAAGGCTATTTGCCAGGCTTCTAGCATCCCTATATCTTAATCTACATGGGTTTATTCAACAAACTAACAAACCTCTCTTAATCCACATGCACTCACATTGATAACATTGAAATTTCATAAATGATAAAATATGCCATCATTCTTGGCAATTTACAAAATTAATGTCTTAGCAAGAGCCAATACACCTTTGGTCAAAATATCTAACTAGTCTAGTCCTATACATGCCATATACAAAATCACTAATCTAATTATACCGAAGTAAGCAGATAGTGTGGGCGGTCTTCTAGTTATCGGTATATCCCGACTCGACTCTTAAGCCCTATAAGACAAGGGAAAAAGAGAGGAGTAAGCTTAAAGCTTAGTAAGTTTACATGTAAACAATATAACACTTTAAAATGAATGAACATTTTTATAGCATTATTTGCTAAGCAAGAAATCAATCTACATTCAGTATTAGGCTTACTCATTTCTTCTATTCACACATCCCAATCACATCACAAGCATGATGCATACATTCAATAACGGTTTCCCTGCACTAAGCATCACAAGGTCACTTAATGTAACACATCACCATCTCAAAATACATTACCCGGTTCGCACTTAGCCCACCATCAGTCTTCATTAAGGTGGTATCGCACATAGCCCACCAAGAAGGTTAATTACGGTGGTATCGCACACAGCCCACTAGAAAGGTTAACAGACGATGGTATCACACACAGCCCATCGTAATTAAACAACAAGGTGGTATCGCACTTAGCCCACCATCAAAAATTGATATAACACACTTAGCTATCTATTCCATCATTCACACAAGAATTATTCATTAACTACCACTTTCTATCTACTTAAATTATACATGTTCTCAATTATGCTATGCACTAATTTACAACAATAATATGCATGTAAAATGTATCGTTTACACGTAAACTTACCTCGATGCAAAACGTGTTAGCTAGCGATTTACTCGATCACCTTGCCTTTCCCACGGTCAAGGTTGATTTCGCGCTTTTCTTGATCTATAATAATGAAATTCGTTCATTTAGGACATTCTATGATTAATATACATCAAATTCTACACTTGGGCAAAAATGACTATTTTACCCTTATACCATGGCAAAATTACGATTTTGCCTCTAAGCTCGTGAATCATTTTTCACCACATTTTCTAAAAAAATAAGCATAGATGAACATTTATTTCTCTTACAACTACTCACCATTCCAACTATTTCATGCATTTATGACACAAATTGAATCTTTGGATTCAAGCCCTATTTAGGTGTTTTCATGCTAACACCATTCATAAAAGTTGTTTCTCACCTCCCTACCATTCATTTTCTTCCATAAAAACTCAGCTAACAACATAAATACTCTCATGGCATGTCTCTAGACTTTCAACCATATCTCAAATTAGTCCCCTCATTAGCTAGCTTAAGCTTTGGGGACTCCAAAAACACAAAAATCATCAATTAAAACCATCTAAATAACTTACTAGCAAAGAGATGGCTTGGCTGAAAGTTTGAACTCCCAAATGCCCTATTTCCTCTTTAATTTTCGTAGAAAGAGATGAATGAATAGTAAAAGATGATAGTTTTTCTCTTCCCTTTATTTTATTCATCTTTTCTCACCTAATTTCACCCAATTTGACTACAATTAATGCTCTTGTCCCCTTTTGCTATCTATGGCCGGCCAATACATCTTCTAGGGCCTAATTGCACTTTAAGGACGTCCAATTTAGTAATCTATGGCTATTAGACTCCTCTACCTTAAAAAATAGAACTTTCGCACTTTATGTGATTTAGTCATTTTTCACAATTAAGCATGCTATCAGTCAAATTAAAGCACCAAAATTTTCACATAGCCATATATTAATACCATAACACATAAAATAATACTAAAATAATTTCATCAACCTCGGATTAGTGGTCCCGATACCACTGTTTCAACTAGCTCCAAAATCAGACTGCTACAGTTACCATCTTCCTATTTGGAAAACTCAGTGTTTAAACACTTCCGTGAAATTAGGAGAATTTAGCCTTATAAGAGACCCTCCCACTATGATGAATGCAAAACCCATTTTTATAAGTGTCAAAAATGGTGGTTTTGAAGCCCTATTTTTGATGTTTGTGTTCGTAAATATTAAATATAATATTGATGAGGTTAGTATCAAGTTTAATTAAAGTTTGGTCCCTTAAATTTGTCAATTTAATTAAGGTACAAGGTCTAAATTGTAAAATTGGTAAAATTAATCGCTATATATTTTATTAAGTTTAGGGACCTATTAAGCAATTGGATCCATTTCTAATAAAGGATAGTGGTGATGATGCCACTTTCTACTCATCCTTGCTTAATGATACTTAAGGTTAAGTTAATTAAGGTTTAGTTTAATTAATTAAGGTTTATTAATTATTAAACTAAGTATAAAAAGAAAATTTAAAAGAGAAATAATCCATTTTCTCATCATCCATCTTTCTCCACTGTTTCTAAAAGAAGTAAAATCCTCCAAGAGTTTTTAAAACTTCAGCCGTTAATTAGATCGTGAATTGAATCAAATGGAAGAAACTCGGGGAAAAGGTAAAATTGCAGATTAGTCTTCTACATTTTATTATTATTTTTTCCAGTTAAGTTCATATGTAAATTACTATTTTATTTATGTTATATTTGAATTATATTATAATTTCTATTAGTTGAGGTTAATTGTACTTGGGTAATGTTGACATCTAAAGCACTAAATCGTAAAGTATGGAAAATATGGTTATTACGAATAGATACAATGTACTGAATGGATATGAAATGTTTATATGATTGGATGGTATGTATATGATGACATTACAGGGATTGAAATGATTCGAATTTGGTAATAGTGCCCTTGTGAACTTAGTAAGTGATGAGGATATGAATGGCATGACATTAGGGACCAAAAAGGAAATAGGGTGTTTGATTAGGGATTTATTTAATGATGGATTGGGATCTAGCATATGTTGTGGTTTCTATGAAGTTTGTGTGATTAGCAATGAATTAAGCTTGTGTGAGCAGCCCAAATATATCAGCTTGTGTGAGCAAATTAGTCTCGTGAATCAATTCAATTTACTAAAGTTCTTTGGGTGACAAAATAAATGAAAACGTATTAAATGACATTTTAATGGTTGAAATGAACGTATGTGATTGGAATTATACATGTTTGCAATTTGAATATGATTTAATTTGCATATGTTATAAGATGGAATGTTGTTATATCTATATGATTGTGATATAAGGTAATGATATACAAATGAACTAAACTATTTGATGTATTTATTGATTTACATATGAATGTATAAGATGCCAAAGGGATTTCATGCTTAATTACAAAGTATTTTAATTGCCTAATTGTTGATATGTTAAGGTAAGTTAAGTAAATTTTATATGGACTTACTATACATTCATTATGCTTACCCATTGTTTTCCCTTCTCTTTGTAGATTGTTGATTTTCGGAACGTGTCGACCAGATCCACTTTTAGACGACACTATCCTACCATAGACTCAGCAGTCTTTTGATCATTTTATTCCGATTATGTGGCATGTACATAGGCGTTAATATATATGTTATCTTTGAATTGATAGCTTAGTTTGAACTTAGTTAATATTGAATTATGAGATGTTAATGTTCATATATATAGATATGCATAATTTGGTAATGTGTTGAAACCATATGAATGGTATTGAAATTGACATAATTGAGCTCAAAATGACGTAGTTAAATGTTGGTATGAATGGTTAAAAGCATGATTGTATAGGTGAAGTTTGAATAGGTTAAATTGGTATGTTTGGTGCCAAATTGTGGCATATTGGTTTGGTTGATTTCAATTGGTTTAAAAGTGATGTTTTGGTATGTTTTTGAAGTGATCTTATACATGTAAAGGTGTTCATTAATGCACCAAATGTGTATTTGGTTAAGTTGGCATGAAATAGGTACCAAAATGTATATTTTTGACATTTTTTCTCTGAGGTATTGATACCTTATAAAAGGGTATCGATAATTTGGCAATTTTTCTTAATTTTCCAAACATCAAACTTAAATTTGGTATTGATACAGAGATAAGGTATCGATACTTTGACAAGGGTATCAATACTTTATGTTTGGTATCGATACTTTCATGTTAATTCAAATTATTTTCAAAAATCAATGGCCAAAATGGTATCGGAACCTTTAAGAGGTAACGATACCTATTTTGAAAACTTTGAAAATATTACAATTTGGTTCTTTTTCAAGCTCGGGTCTATAAAAGAGTCTCTGTAAGCTCGATTTAGGCTTGAATTTATTTGTATATCATAATGTGAATGTGTTTAAGACATGAGGGAATGTTTGAATGATTTACTTACGATATATTTGATGGTAGTTGCTCCGACAACATCTGTAGCATCCTATAACATAGAACCAACGATCGGGTTGGGTGAGAGGTGTTACAATGAAGGATCCTATGTTGTTGAATGTTTGCAGGTCTACTATTAGGAGTTGGTTCTGTAACTGTTTCCATAAGGCTTTTTATATTTCCCAAAAGTTCCTCAAGTACATATTTACTTCGAGGTTTGAAATCAATTATGTAACTTTCCTCAAGGAAAGTAGTATGAGTCAACATTATCACAGTTTGCTCTTTTGGGTTATAAAACAGATCACCATTGGTTCCTTTTGGATATCCCACAAATATGCACAATTCTGTCTGTGAATCCTACTTCCTCGCATCTTTATCCAATACATGGGCCTTGTTGGATTTGGTGCCTTGAGTGTAGTATATTCGTTTATAAACTTGTAATTTTCTTAATAGATTGAGTAATAAAACAAATTCATTGATTACATTAATATACTTTGTATGATTTTCCTCATATGGTTTTTGCACGCAAAGAAAAATGGAAGCAAATGTTGCTCATTGGTTGTCTAACGTTTAAAATAACATTAAACAGTATTACGTCGTCAGATAGTAATACAAAAAGATAATTATATTAGTAGAGAAACCTAAACATGTCATTAGTCTAATAAGAAATGAGCAAACTGATTGAAAGACTAATATGCCATCTATTAAGTCCAATCAGGGAGATGCTTTGTCTTGGGCATCAGAGCAGATGACTCCTAGAAGATAGAAACATAGATATGACTGACTAGACTGACAGTACATCAGGCATAGATGTGATGAATTAATCGATTTGATTCAAAAAATGATATGAATTAGGTATTGAATTGATTAAATGTTGATTGATTGCATGAATGACATTGAATGTTGATTATAAATGAATTGCAATGTTATATGTTTGAATTACTATATGATACGATATATTGAATTCACCTTATTGATATGTGGTTTCTTTGTTTAGGCAAACTTCTCAAGCTAATAGTTTATCGTATTAGATTGTAAATTGAGGTAAGTTGTTGGTTAATGCCTATGAGCTTACTAAGCATTTGATAAGCTTATTTCGTTGTTTTCTCTTTACCTATAGATTGCCAACTTGTGAAAAGTGTCAAGTGGATCGTCGAGAAGCTCACACTATCCCATTATTGATTCGATAATTTTTCAAACATTCTAAAGTCTAGTTTTATGGCATGTACATAGGAGTTTATATATGTGTTAACTTGGGAATAATAGTCTTGGTTTGTACATTAGTTAATTCTTGATTTGGGGAAAGTAAATGTTTATATATATATGTGTGTGTGTGTGTGTGTGTGTGTGTGTGTGTGTTTTGGTAATGTGTTAAGTTACATATATTGCTTTTGCATGATAAATTCAAGTGTGAAATGGTATGGCAAAAATGATGATTTAGATGGCTAAAAGGCATGATTTTACAACTTAAGTTTGAATAGGTTGAATTGGTAAGTTTTTATTCCAAATTAAGTTATATTGGAATGAATGATTGGAATTGGTTAAATGCTATGTTTTGGTACGTTTTTGTGTAGAAAATGTTTTGCAAAATGCACCAAATAGTAAGTTGAAAGGTGGACACAAAATATGTACCAAATGACCCAATCTATACCAAAAATAGATTCTACGTTGTGATGTTGGGCAATGTTCATCGTAACGAGCTTTGGACTTCATGCTACGACTTGACGAGGAACCCTAAAAAAAGGTCATGTTAGTATGTCACATCGCAATGAGGGACTCCCTCACATACGATGTCAACCTGAAGATTTTAAACTTTTACAACTTGGTCCTTGTCTGATTTCGGGATAATTTTAAAGCATATGTAGGCTCGTATAAGACCTGATAAAGGTTGTATATCATGTTTATGCCTTGAAAATGTTATGTTTGCATGTATTGTGCTATGATTTTACTATTAAATGTTTGTAGTTGCTCTGACAACGAATGTGGAATCCTGTTGTTCGGGCTTGACAATCAGATTGAGCAAGGGGTGTTACAAGAACATTTTGCGATAAATTCTACTAAAGCTTGGGCCTTGATTACCTTACAAGATAAGAAATCCAACCCAAATTCACTAAGCTCAACACTCTACTTTATCATATACCAAAACATCCCTCAATTGCAAGTCTGACAAAACAATAATTAGATGACCCTAAAAATATGGGCAAAGCTTTTGAGAAACTACTACCAAAGCATAAACATTTTCCGCTACCTTGGAGTAGTTCAATACACAATTTAATAGGACATGGTTGACATAGTTGTCAAGATGCTACTAGCCTTCTTCTTTCTTTATTAATATAGCTACTATTGTCTCATGAAGCCGCCAAATTTATATACAAAGCGTTACAGGAAGAGAGATACCAACAATAGAGGGGTACTAAGAGCTTCAGCTATTTAATGACTACTAGCATTTTTTAAACCATTAGAAGGGGGCCTTCAAAGCTTTGAAGAAAGGCAATTCTGTAAGAAACACGTCTGGGAACTCATATATTGTCCAAATTTTGCTTACTTAGCATTCATAAGAATTCATGTTAATAATATATGCTAAATAAGCTTCACAACCTTGATTCAAAACCTTATTAACTCGAACTGATGAAATGATACGAGTAGAACCACTCGATCTGATGATTTTGAATTCAATAATCTCGCCTTCTAGATTTTGGAGAAAAAACTTCTTTTTACGATAGTCCAAAATTACACCATACTCAGTTAACCACTCATTCAAAACACTTAAATTAATTCTCAATTCATTTCCATGCTTAGTGAGAAAAAAAATTCATTTCCAAATGTGACTTACTTCTCTAACTTCATCATTTCCATCAATTTCTTTTCATTTGGTTCTACATTCAATTTATTTCTAGTATCAACGAGGTAGCGAAGGGACCGATTAGACATATGTAATTTGGGATCAAATAATTTATAATTAAATTCCAACTTTCGCCTATTAATTATAAACTTATTTAGTCAGAAAGTCATTTCACTATACCTTCTTGACTAAGCTCTCCCTAATTATATACCATTACGAAAGTTACTTAATCAATGCTCATCCAATGACCTTGTCATAAGAGTGTTACCTTCATAAGATATCCTTAATCTCTTTAGGATACATCTATTCTCCCAGTATGATCCTATTTTATCTCATGGTAACCATTACATCTTCTTTCATGAAAAGTTGATTACTATCAAGTAGTAACCAACTTATTTATCACAAAGGCAAATGACTCATGACCACAATTAATTTTCATTTATCATGTAATACTGATGATAGGATATCATTTACCCATTGGTTGGGATATGAATTCTACTATTGTAAATGATGCTACACATTGCAGAAGGTGTACATTAGATTGGTCTTTTAATCAGTTTGCTCATGTCCGATTAGACTAAGGACATGTTTAGGTTCATCTACTAATATAAGTTGTCTTTTCACATTACGATCTGACCATGTAATACCACTTAGTATTAGTTAAACACTGGACAACCAATAAGCTAATATTTGCTTTCATTTTTCTTTGCATGCAAAAACCATTGAGGAAAATATACAAAGCGTAGTAATATAATTCATGAATAATTTTATTAAACCAATCTATTCAAAAAATACAAGTGTACATGGATGAAAATACTAAACTTAGGGCACCAGATCCAACAGTCTCCTACTTGCCCTAGTGAAGTAGATAAGTCATGTTTCGCATTCCTATGCCCTCCATATGTTTCCCCAAAACTCTCTAGCTAGTAGAGTCTAGGTAAACAAATCCATAGGATTTGTCCTTAGATGTGATCTTTGACTAAATCCACTATTTTGCCAATCACTACTGTCTCCCTTCTAATACATTCTATCAATATGCTTTGATGTCAAGTGGTTTTTTTTGGTGTTTAGCTATATCCGCACTATTATAGTGTAATAGATTTATCTATACATTACATTTGGCCTCTATAGTGAAGTTAGTAGTGTAACCCTACTCATCACTAATTATATATGTCCAATTGGTCCTTCCACTAACTCGTTGAAACATGAAATAAATTACATGTAGAACGAAATTAACAGAAATGGATGGAAATGTTGAAGTTAGAGAAATATGTCACATTCTCAAATGAAAGTTTTTTATTCACTAAGTATAGAAATGAATTAATAATTAATTTAAGTTTTTAAATTATTAATTAATTAAATGTAGTTCAAAAATTGAATTAAATTAATTACTCATTGTGAATTCATTGAATTTGAAATTTAAATACATTTCCTCGCAGATTATTTTACGGTAAAGTTACCATGAATTTAACGAAATTCGAATTAGGTTGAGAAATTATTTAATTGGAAAATTAATTTATCTAATTGTAACGCGCTGATAAATTTATTTCTGTATCTGTGAATTCTAACACAAGTGAGCATTTGCTTCAATGGTTAAGTGTTCTGGGTGTGTTTGAAAGGTCTTGGGTTCAAGTCCTACCTTTAGCAAATTTTGTTATTTTTCTAATCCTAACCTTACCCTTGTTGAGTGGGTTTATCTTAAACTGTTTGTTAATTCATATCAGAATGAGCCTGTTGGTTCAAGTGGTAAGGGGTTGGTGTGCTAGGGGTCCTATGTTCGCATCCTATGTCAGCAAGGGTATTAATTTTTGCTCGGTTGTCAGATAGAGTTTCGGTTGAGCTCAAATTCTGAGGAGTTATGAGTAGTGGGTAAGTGGGAGAAAATTGAGGGTATTATGGGATATCTTTTTTTTTTCTATTATCATTTATTTTTCTTTTCAAATTTTAATTTTTCTCTTTCTTTCCAGTTTCTCAAAAGTTTGACATTTTGCCCTGTTGTCTGGCAAAAATCTTTTGCTATCTTGCATTCGAAATTCTTTCAATCAATTTCGGTTTTCAATTCTTTTGTGTTTTTGTGCGTTTTGGTAGGTGCATAGGGTGATTTTTGTGTGGATTGGGGAAATCGTTCCTTAAGTTGTTCAAATCAATTCTTTCTCCCGTTAGTTAATTTTGAGTTTTGGCAGTAGAGAATCATGAAGAACGGGGCTCTCCTCTTACGGAATCGTAGTTAGAATTGTTCGGAGCGTTGGGGTAAGTGACGAATGGTTGAATCAAAATTTTGTTGTCTTTGTGGTTTCAGATTAATCGTGAATTAAGACTGAATTTGGAGTTTGGTTTATTGATTTGAGGTTATGGTGATCTCGAGTGTGTTCTTGCATAAAAAATGAAGCAAGTGTGTACTTGATAAACCGAAATATGAACATATTTTAATCCCACATTTAGCATGTTTTTGAATGATTTATCCCTTTAATTATGGAAATAAGTGCTCCTAATCCGTTGTTTTCATGTTTTATACTCAGTAGAGTACCGGAGATGAAAAGAACGAGAAACGGGCCAAAAATGGAGAAAATGGGCCAAAGTACGAAATCCACACGGTCGTGCCCCATAAGAAGAGTCGGCCACGGCCTGGACCCTAAAAAACATGGCCGTGCCTCATCAACAGGATCGGACACGGCCTGGCCACGATTTACACAGGTGTGTGCCATGGGCGTGTCTCTGCCGCAAATAAGAAAAATTTTATTCGGATTAGGGTACTTAGAGACAAAGAAACATAGTCCGAAAGCCTATATAATGACCCTAGAGGCCAACCTTTAGAAGGGCATTCAGCTAGGCCAAAGAGTCGAGCCAGAGCAGTTAAATTTAGGGATTTACTTGAAGGAAGCCAGTTGATTCATCTTAAGAACCCGGAATCATACTCAAGACGGAGGATTTCTCCTTCAATTCCTTCAGGGGGTTTTAGGGTTTTCTTATGTTTTGTTTTATCTTTTCTTATGAGATGTTTTCTTTTACAATTATGAACTAAACCCTCAGATACTTGAGGAGATGAAACCTAAGATGGATCTTGTTATTGTTATTTGAGCTGTATGATAAATACTTGATTTATTCTTCACTATGTGTTCTTAATTCTTGTTTTGGTATTTCCGGGATATTGATTCAAGTGTGATGTGCTTAGGTAGAGGAGAAAGAGACCCTGTCTAAGAGTAGATCTAGCATAGTTAAGCGGAGTTGCTCGTGTGCCTAGAGTTAGGGTGACGAAAATCTATCGGATTAGGGTCAAACCTAATATAGGAGTCCATGGATCGAGTTAATATGGGTGTCCGGTTCAGAGTTAGATAACAAGTGAAGTCTAGGTGAATTGTTCCTCAGGTATTGTCTAAATCAATCGGCTTTCCTCTCAAGTCCTTCCCCAAATTTGTTCTTTGTCTTAGCATCTTTAGTTTAGTTGATTAGTAAATTTTATATTAGATTAAAAATTCCCTTAATTCGTTGGCTAGATAATAGAAAGAGAGTTAATATTAGTACTTTTGGTTCCTTTGGGTTCGACAATCCGGTCTTGCTGCTAGATATACTACTGTTCGATAGGTGCGCTTGCCTCCATCGTTGTCTTAGTTAGATTCCAGGTTCGATCATTTTTTCTATAAATTTTTAAGACTCGACAGACACGATCAAGTTTTTGGCGCCGTTGCCGGGGAACTAAAATATCAAGAACGCTTAATTTTTATTACTTTAGCCATATTTTGATTTTTTTATTTTTGCAATTAAATTTTATTTTTACTTTTCTAAATTTTCTTTTTCTTTTTCTCTTTTCCTAGCGGTACCTCTAGTTTATGACTAGAAGGAACTTTGACAGACCACTACTTCTGACGGTGATATTAAAGGAACCGTGACGTGAAATCGTAGAGAAGTAAGGAGAGGCTTAGATTACATACAAGAAGAGCAAGATGACGAAACCAATACCACTGAAAGGATGGCTGAGAATAATCCACCACATCAAGATATGGCCGATCATCATGCTCCTCGAACTATGTATGATTATGCTAAACCTAATTTAACAGGAGCTGAATTGAGTATTGTTAGGCCTGCTATAGTCGCTAATAATTTTGAATTAAAACCTAATACTATACAAATGATTCAACAATTTGTTCAATTTGATGGTTTGCAGGATGAAGACCCAAATACTCATTTAGCTAATTTTCTAGAATTCTGTGATACCTTTAAAATAAATGGCATTTCTGATGATGCCATTCGCCTTCGATTATTTCCCTTTTCTTTGAGAAATAAAGCCAAATAATGGTTACATTCTCTTCCACAAGGATCAATCACTACATGAGACCAAATGACCAAAAATTTTTACTAAAATATTTTCCACAGGCCAAAACGGCCAAATTAAGGAATGATATCTCTTCTTTTGTATAGATGAATTTAGAAACATTATACGATGCATGGGAGAGATACAAAGATCTATTGAGAAAATGCCCACACCATGGTTTACCCTTGTGGTTACAGGTCCAAACTTTTTACAACGGTGTGAACCCCTCAACCCTACAGTTAATTGACTCAGCAGCTGGCGGAACCCTGAATCACAAAACTCCTGAAGCGGCTTATGAATTCATAGAGGAGATGTCACTGAATAACTATCAATGGCAAGTTACAAGGACAAAGCCAACTAAAGCAGCCAGAGTTTTCAATCTCGATGCAGTCACCATGTTATCAAGTCAGGTAGAGATGATGAATAAAAAGATTGATGGTTTGTGTGGTTCTTTGTAGGTACATCTAGTTATGCAATGTGACTCAAATCTAGGAGGTGTGGCGAATCCTGAGTACCCACCCTATAATCCGGGCATGGAAAGCAAATAGATAAACTATACCGGTAACAATTTCAAATCTCAAAATAACCCTTATAGTAATACTCATAATCCAGGTTGGAGGAACCACCCCAATTTCTCGTGGGGTGGCCAAGGAAATCAGAGACAACAACCACCCCCTCCAAACTTCCAACAACATCCTTACCCACAGGAAAAGAAGTCAAACCTTGAAGAGATGCTGACAAAATTCATAGCGGTGTCTGAAACTCGTTTTCAAAACACTAAGACAACACTTAAAATTCAACAAGCATCGATTAAAGGAATTGAGAATCAGTTAGGGAAACTCGCAAAGTTGATCTCCGAACGACCATTAGGTAGCTTGCCAAGTAACACTGAGACTAATCCAAAGAAACAAATTCAAGCCATAACAGCTCATGATAGTGAAGGGTTAGTAGAATCTGAATTTGAACCAAGGCAAGAACCTATGGTAAGTGAAGGTAAGATTGAGGTAAGCCAAGAAAAGCCAAAATCGGTAATTAAAGAATACAAACCTCGTTTACCTTACCCAATGTGATGAAGGAAGACGACACAGAAGAACAGTTCGGTAAGTTTCTTAAACTCTTAAAGAAATTACATATTAACTTACCATTTCTTGAAGCTCTTTCGTAGATGCCAGATTCAAGGAAAATTTTAAAAGAGATTTTAACAAACAAGTGAAAGTTAGATGAGGAGTTACATGTGGAACTAAACGCAGTATGCTTGGCAATGTTACAGAATAGATTACCATGGAAATTAAAAGATCCAGAGAGTTTTATAATTCCATGTTTAATTGGTGGTTTATCTATTGAGAATGCTTTAGCTGATTTAGGGGCAAGCATCAATGTTATGCCATCTAAAATGTTTAAACAGCTAGGTCTAGGGAAACCTAAGCAAACTAGGATGAGTATTCAACTAGCTGATAAGACTATTCGCATCCATAAGGGTATAATTGAAAATGTACTAGTTAAAGTTGACAAATTCATATTCCCCGTAGACTTCGTTGTTTTAGATATGGATAAAGACAATAGTATCCCCTTAATTTTAGGAAGACCTTTTCTAGCAACTATCAGATCTAAAATTGATATTAGCACAGGTAATATCATAATTCATGTAGGTGATGAATCAATCAGTCTTCAAGCTCTCAACTCAACTAGGACATCGAATAAGAAAGGCGAGGACGCAAATTTCGTTGATAAACATTCAGTTAAACTTTCTTTTCAAGAAGCACCACAGAATTACACTACAGAGCCAGATCCCATAGCTCGTACCAGCAAGAAAATATCTCATGAGGAACGACGGCTTCAGGCTGATGAGCTAGATGAGTGGGAGATACATTTCAAGGAGGAATCAAACCCACACGAAGTGAAATCGAAGGAACCCCTAGAAGAGCTTAAAGCAACATCAAATCACTTCAAAATATGAGATCAGGTACTATTAGATAGAACAGACTCGCGAATCGCCATATCAAACCTGAAGACAAATGAAGAGATCCCCTTTATGGTACTTAATGTTTTCCCTTATGAAACAATCAAGGTAAGTAATTCTACTTTCGGTACCTTTAAAATAAACTCCACTCGATTCAAATTATATGATGATAGCATGAAAAGGATTTTTCACTCCTTAAACCACCGTGAAGGTGCGAATGAGATGTAAGTCTAGCTTAAGACTTTAAATAAGTGCTTTTCGAGAGGCAACCCGAGCACTAACCCTATTTATTTTTATTTCTTTTTCTTTTAGCACCTAACTACAGACTAACCAAGTTAATGAAGCGTAGATTTTCACATCACATAACCTTACACACGACCGTGGCCGTGGCCGTGTGGATGCTACGGATTTTTGTATTGACATGGCAGAGATAGTATGAGACATGACGAGAAAAATATCTTTGAATCACAGACTCACCTAACACCACAGCCGTGCAACATAGTCATGGCCGACACTATTGCACCAACACGGGCGTGGCAACTTAAATACCTGGCGTGGGAGAAGCAATTGAAACATCACACAACCATGCGACATGGCTGTGTGACACAACACGCCCATGATACACGGGCGTAGGGATGTACCAGAGCTAAAATTTCTATTTAAAACACCCCTCTCCCCTTCTCACCTATTCCCTATCCACTATCCACTCCCCTCCATCTTCACTCTCCTCCTTCTTCATTCTATAAAAGTCTCAATCTACGCTTCAACAATGTCGAAAAAATGGAAAGATTTGAGTCCTGTCTCCCTGTGCGAGACCAATCAACATAAGTTCATGCCGACCGCTTCATTAACTCGACAAGCCAAGGGTCTTTGAGGCCATTTAGCTTTTATTTTTCTTTTATTTTCTCTTCTCTTTTATTTTCCTTCTCTATGACTTTCTTATGCTTAATTTAGTTTATTTCATTTTAGTTTTTTGGTTTTAGATTCTAAAGGCTGTTAGGGAATCACAACACCAAGCCTTAGAAACCACACCCACCTCGCGAACCATCTACTAATAAGGACTTTCTAGTCCATTCATCTTCTCTTTTAATCTTATTTTAATTCACATTTTCTTTCTTGTTATCTTTATTTACTTTAATTATATCATTAGTATAATTTAAATTATTATAATTATTTCCTGGCTAACTCTTCACGAGGTTCCCAATTTCTTCATCTAGCACAGGAATTAGAGGCGCTCCCTCCAACTTATCTTTCACCTCCGAATCAAGTTTCCACACTTCCAAACTCGAGGATCTCATCCAAAATTTAGGAAGTTCCACTTCTCTCCCTATCTTATGATTTTATTATTATATGATCATTATATATCTTTGTACATTAAAGGTAATGTACATATTAAGTGTGGGGGTGAAAGTTTATTAGAAAAAGTGCCTAACTTTTTGTATTATTCTCAAATCCCTGAATTATATTCTATCATAAAGTAATTTTCTCATATCACTAATTAGAATGAAATTCTTGTTGATTCATGATTTTTATTAATATGTTTTAGATTACGTCATTGATAATTATGCAATGATGATTTAAACTTTAAGATACTAGAGAATCAAGCATGATGAGTCTATTTTCAAAAAATTAAAATTCTGTTAGGTTGTCTACCTGAATCTACATTGTTACCTTGAAGTTTGAAATTTACGAGGTTGACATCAAAATACCCATAATTTTTGTGAGATTTTGAGCCTTTTAGAGCATACATTCTTTCCGTGATCATTTTATTGATTATGAGTGTGTCAACATTGATTTGTTATTCTAGAACTTGCTTCGATTATACATGTCGAGACCACACTATTGATTTGATATACAGAGATGATTAAGGCACCTAGGATTTAACTCACTTAACTCCACTAAAAGCCTACCCTCATAATTGACCCCTAGTGAAACCCTTTGATCCTAATAACCCTTTATTGACTCAACCCACTAATATTAACCCGAAACCCATCTCGTATTTGTTATCACCATTCCTTTTGACTACCCTTCACCGAGATTTGTTTTGATTAGTTACCTAATTATATTATTTCAGTTTTAAAGTTTTATCTTATATTGATTTGTTCTTAAAAAAAGTATATTCATTATTAGTTTTGTGATTAAGCGAACCTATACGTTTAACTTCAACATCTTGAAGAGGAAGCTCGTATTATTAGTATTACAAGTTTTCAATTGATGTAATTATTCAGGTTATTAGTCATTTTTCTAGTTAGGTGATTGTCAATTCAATCTCGATTCTAACCCTTCTAATTCAGCCTTTATCCACACCTTTAACCGAGCTCCGTAACAACCCTTTTAAAAACCTTTTGATTTGTGTATCATCTCATTTACAGTGGTGGAGATTTGATTTTCAAGCAAGCCTATGGGTTTAACTTTTAATGTTTGACTTTTGAGCGCTTAATTTTTGAACCTTAAACACCTTGAGTGGTTTGAGTGAATTTTTAGTGAGGATGTCAAATTTTGTTGATTTTGAATTAAAGGTGATTATTTAGGTAAGGGGAAACACCTATCTTTTTCGTGCTACAAACTTATGACTTTGTTTGTTTGAAACTTTAGGACTCTTTGAGTTGAATTATCCATGTATAAATTATCTATGAATTGTGATGAGACATTATTGATGAATATTATGAATTGAGGAAGTTCGTTTTAGTTGTGAGTTGAGAATTTTGCTTAAGGACAAGCAAAAGCTGAAGTGTGGTGGTATTTGATAAACCGAAATATGAACATATTTTAATCCCACATTTAGCACATTTTTGGATAATTTATCCCTTTAATTATGGAAATAGGTGCTCTTAATCCTTTGTTTTCATGTTTTATACTCAGTAGAGTACCGAAGGATGAAAAGACGAGAAACGGGCCAAAAACTAAAAAAATGGGCCAAAGTTCAAAATCCACACGGCCTGGGCCCAAGACTATACGGCCGTGCCCTGTAAGAAGAGTCGACCATGGCTTGGACCCCGAAAAATACGGCCGTGCCTCATCAACAGGTTCGAACACGGCCTGGCCACGATTTACACGGACATGTGCCATGGGCGTGTCTCTTCCGTAGATAAGAAGAATTCTATTCAGATTAGGGTACTTAGAGACAAAGAAACATATTCCAAAAGCCTATATAAAGACCTAGAGGCCAACCTTTAGAGGGGCATTTAGCTAGGCCAAAGAGCTAAGCCAGAGCAGTTGAATTCAGGGATTTACTTGAAGGAAGCCAGTTAATTCATCTCAAGAAGCCGGAATCATACACAAGATGGAGAATTTCTCCTTCAATTCCTTGGGGGTTTTAGGGTTTTCTTATGTTTTGTTTTATCTTTTCTTCTGAGATGTTTTTTTACAATTATGAACTAAACCCTCAGATACTTAAGGGGGATGAAACCTAAGATGGATCTTGTTATTGTTATTTGAGCTGTATGATAAATACTTGATTTGTTCTTAACTATGTGTTCTTAATTCTTGTTTTGGTATTTTCGAGATATTGATTCAAGTGTGATGTGGTTAGGCAGAGGAGGAAGAGACCCTGTCTAAGAGTAGATCTAGCATAGTTAAGTGGAGTTACTCGCACGCCTAGAGATAGGGTGACAAAAATCTGTTGGATTAGGGTCAAACCTAATATGAGAGTCCATAGATCGAGTTAATGCAATTCTAGGGGTTTTAATTAGAAAGAGATTTCAATTAATCAACCTAGGGTTAGACGTTAGTAGCCTCGAAAGAGGTATTAATATAAATTAGGGAATCCTACGGATCAAGTCAAGTGAATAAATCATCCGGTTCAGAGTTAGATAACAAGTGAAGTCTAGGCGAATTCTTCCTCAGGTATTGTCCAAATAAATCGGTTTTCCTCTCAAGTCCTTCCCCAAATTTATTCTTTGTCTTAGCATCTTTAGTTTAGTTGATTAGTAAATTTTAGATTAGATTAAAAATTCCCTTAATTCGTAGGCTAGATAATAGAAAGAGAGTTAATATTAGTATGTTTTGTTCCTTTGGGTTCAACAATCCGGTCTTGCCGCTAGATATATTATTGTTCGATAGGTGCGCTTGCCTCCATTGTTGTCTTAGTTAGTTTCAATGTTCGATCATTTTTTATAAATTTTTAAGACTCGACAGACACGATCAGTACCCCGTACGCATGAAAATGAGTTTGATGAAAGTCAAAAGTGCAGGCTGTTGACGTCACACAGGCGTGCGGTCACCCATGTGGTTGGCCGTGTGCTAGACACGGCCGTGTGGTCGACGAGGGCATGGCCGTGCGCAAGACATTACCGTGTGGTGGTGTGAGCGTGGCTATATGGGCCACACGGGCTAGGTCAAGTTGGGCATGTGGGCCAATACGGGTATGCTACATGGTCTGTGGGTTTTGGGCCAAGCCGTGTGGGTCACAAGGGCAAGGCCAATCTAGGCGTGTGGGCCGACACGGGCTTGTGGGCTATTTTTTCTAAAATTTTCCCTAGGGTCACACGGGCCATTCTGATCGATTGTTGGCCTATCGTAGGGTCGATAAGGGCTAACCAAACCCTATTTTGTGTGCTATGATATTCTGATAGACTGATATGAGTAAGATACTAAATGTATGTTGACTGTACTATTTAAGCAAGCATGTTAGGCATGTTAAATTTGTATTCTGTATCTTTATTTGGGGTAGGATTTGCATATATGGAGGAAGTGGTCTGTATGGCAACATTTTGCCTATATTCTGGCAGCTTGACTGCATAGTATCTGTAATATATCGCATCGACACTATGTGGTTGTAGGGATGGGTGAGTGTTTTTAAGCCCACATGGTGTGATGGGATGGTCAGAGATGGTGTGTAGAGGATGGGGGTAAGACTCACTGTATCTGTTCTGTTTATCTGAGTCTGTTATCTGTATCTATAAAGGACTTAGGTCCAAATCAGGATCTGACTGTATATATGTGAATTCTATATGTATTGTATTCCTATTTCTGTTGGGTTACACACTGAGTTTACGAAAACTCACATCTATTTTTCTATTCTGTTCAGGTAATCCACAGACTTAGGCGGATCGGTGCAATGGAGTCTCACGTTGACCACGAGATGTAAACTGATTTAATAATGGTTTTAATTATTTTAAGTAGTATTTCTCTAAGAGTTATGTAATTTTTGGACTCTCTGGACTGTTGGATTTTATTTCTAGTTTCGGAGGTGTTTTTAAACTTTATTACGACATTTGACTAAATCACGGTTTTACGAAAACTATTTTTTTCCAAAATAAGAACTGGATTTCCAAAATATAACAAATTTATTAAACTTCCACTGTAGATTGTGTTTTGGCAAAATAAATTAATTAAATAAAGTTTTCAATAAAAGTTGTATAAATGAAAATGGGTTACAAAGCTTCAATGAATTTACACCGTTTTTAAAACCTCTTTATGGTAACATTACCAGATTCACCACGTCTAGGTCGGGTTTGGGGTGTTACATTTAGTGGTATCAGAGCTAGGTTGTAAAACTCGGGCTGTGAAATTTTGGGTTCCAAAATTTTATTTAAAACAAACTGATTTTCAAATAATTTGAATAAATTTTGAGAAAGTATGTGGTACACCGAGTCTTCGGTGTCGATCCTGTAAGTATTTTTGCACTTAGATAGAATATTCTAGAAACACTGTAGTTAGTAATTTCTAAACTATATTGAGTTAGTTAGAGACTGAAACCACTAGAAACATTTCTAAACTTCTGATAATTTTTGCATAAAATATATGCTTATAAATACTTGAGCTGATACATAAAATTCTATAATGTAGATAAAATTTGAAATATATGATGAGTGCTCATGGAACTCACGAACATGGTATTCGTGGCCGTGGTAGAGGCCGTAGATGGGCTTGAGCTAAGTCTTCCTCTCTAGGCAGTTTGCCAAATTTAGATACGAGTGAGACACCAGTTTGTCTCTACTAAGACTGGGTCTTAAAGCCATTCGGCTGGGGACGACACACTGTCCCAAGCCATGTTGGGGACTCCATTCTGGATTTGAGGATCATGGGTCGGTAACTGAACAACTCCAGTCCAATAGTGCTGAGCTGTTTAGGGGTGTCACTAGAGTCACCTCTACTGTGACCGAGTATTGGTTGGAGGTCACCGAGAGGACCATGAATGATATAGACTGTACTCCTAAGAAGAAACTTAAGGGTACAGTCTCCTTGCTTCACGACAAGGCATATTAGTGATGGTTATCGATTTAGGGTTTAGGGTTATTTGAGATGGCTTTGAAATAGGAAGCCTTAATAGGAAAATAACTCATTAATAAGATGAGTGGGTGGTAATGGTCAAGAATGACCTTGCATTATATGTTGTATATATTTATTAGTAAAGGTTGAAATTGTAAAATGATAATTAAGTCATTATTTCATGAAACATAAAAGAAATAAGCATAATAATGGATTTTATTCATCCATCTATCACCGAAATTATAAAAGAAGAAGAAAAGAGAAAGCATCTAGGTTTCGGCTAAGATTAAGCTTGATTCAAGGTATGTTTGACTTCGGTTTTTGATAATTTCTACGATTTTGCAATCATTGCTTCATATATTACAAAACCCATGGCTCAATTTTGAGAATTGATGATGATTTTGAAATGTGTTTTTGATAAACATATGAGCTTTCGAACATTTGATGATGAAATATGGAATATATGTGTTTGATTAGCATATTTTATCTTTGGAGTTTTGTTGATTTTGAGTAATTTGGTTTTAATTGAGAAAATGATTATTTGAGGGACTAAATTATAAATTTGATGAAAAATATGAACTTGTATGGTCCCTAGGGAGTTTCGGCTGTGCATGTTTGTGAACAAATGGTGTATATTTGATGTTTTGAGAAAAATAGACTAAATTGATAAAATGTGCAAATGTGAGGGCTAAATTGTAAATTGCCCTAAATATGTGTTTTGGATTAAATTGAATGATTTGATGAATGAATTAGTTAAATCTAAATATGTATAGATAAAGAACCGAAGAATACGAATTTAAATCGCGGGAAAGCGAAAGTAGTTGAATAACCGAATCCAATTGAATATCAGAATCCTAAGTAAGTCGATATACATATAAATGTATTTAAATTGAATTATTTGTGTACTTATGGATTTGAATTATTATGAATATCCATTGAGATGGAATTTATGTAAAATTCAAATTTACGAATAAGTCGATATGTAACACCCTGAATAATTGGGTCTCTGCATTTTATGTGTTTGACTGCTTAAAATATTAATTTGAGAATTTGAGGTACAATTGGGGCTCAAATTGGGCTGAGGCCTTGTTTTAAATATTTTGTTTAGACACTCTAAGGGCTTAAATTAAAGTTTTAATAGTTTAAGTGACATATTGGGCTTGTGGCCCAGCAACTAGGAGCACGGTAGAGGGGAGATTTAAGTGGCGTCACTTGAGTATGAGGAAGGCCCAAAATTTGGCTACTTGGAGCCCAAGTTTGAAGGATAAATTTTGGCATTTAAAGGGGACAATAGGGGGGACGGCACAAGGCTATTTTTAGGGATTTTAATGTTTATTTTATGTGGATAATTAGACAGATAATGAAGAGAGGAATTAGGGCTATTTTTGAAGAGATAATAGATCAAAGATTGGAGCCATCTTTAAGTGTTTAATGTTAGTCGAAATTATTAAGAATTTGAAAACAAAAGGGCATTCGGTTTTGGCTTAAGGTATGTATGCCGAAATTCCTAGCTAGTTCTCTCATCTTTCTCTTTGCTTTGCCTAAATTCCTATGTATTCTCCCTCTCTTTTCTTTTCTTATCTTGATTGGCGAACCTCGACAAATTCTTTTCTCATCTCATTCAAACCCTTTAGCAAAACCTCTAGCTTCCTTACTTTTTGCTTACTTTCTTCAAAGCCGAAACACCTCGCTTAGATTTTCTAAAAGCCAAAAACGTGAGATCTAGTCTTCCATATGTGTGCCAAAATTTTGAAGAAATCAATAGGTATGTGTCGATTTTGAGTTTCCAATATTTCTCCAGCTTTTCAAAGTCTCTAGCCGAATAGCTAATCAAGTGGTTTTTCTTATTTTTCGGTATTTTGGGATCTGAAAAGGAGTCCAACGCCTAGATCTTTAAAGTCAAGGTTCAGTAACCTTTGAGTCGTGTTATTTTCGGGATTCCAAGGCTATAGATTGAGGATAAGAGATCCGGATAGCAAGGACATCAACTAAGAATATTGGATTTTGCGATATCAGGTGTGTAATTCTCCACACCATCTAGATCTATTTGATTAATATATGTTTATAAGTCTTATATGTTTTGATAAATACCGAAATCTCGGCATAATGACGGAAACCCAAAGAGGGTATAAGCAAATCACCAGGTTAGTGAATGTTCTGATTAAATGATATAAGTATATTGATTTTACGTGATTACATGGGTTGGGTTTGAAGAAAGAAGGAAGTTATATGTTGTAGCGGCTATTGCCTTGATCCGTTGTAGTGGTTCCTTACCATGATCTGTTGTAGCGATTTTTACCATGATCTGTTGTGGTGGCTACGGCCATGATCTGATGATGAGCAGCACGACTGCCATCAATGCGTGTAGCGGTGTGGGTTGATTGTAGAAATCCCCATTGGTGTGAACGGCTGGTATGGAGGCGTGTAGCGGATGGACACCTAAGATATGGGTTGGGCTTTTGCATATTATTTTTGTTTTGTATATCAATTTTTATTATTATGTTTTATGGGGCTAAAGCCCAAATCTAATGGTGCACGAGGGTTGCACACTGAGTCTCGCGACTCACCCTTTTAATTTAACAATTTCAGGTGACACCTAGTGCATCGGACCGGGCTAGAGAGGAACGCGAGGTGGCCATGCAAAAGAGCAATTGGATTCAGCTAAAAGACTTTAGTTTGTTATTTTTATGTTTTGCGGATTATTAAAAATGGTTGTAATAAGGCCACGGGCCACTAGACTATTATTTTTGTTTTGGGTTTTATGTTGGGCTTTTAAGTTTTATGTTTCCAATTAAGTTAAGACATGTATGAAATTTTAGTTTTTATTTAAAATCCACTAAGATAATTTATAACTTAATATTTTACACTTTAATGAATTCTTAAGCTTTCGGAAAAAAGGTTTAAACCTAGTAATTGTTTTCCAAAATGCGACATATTTTTGTAAAATCCCTTAAGTGACATACCAGATCTGGTGGTAGCATTTGGGCCGGGTTTGGGGTGTTACATGATAAGATGTTAAAGTCTGAGAAGTCCCGTATAAGCCTAGGAATAGATTGGAATGCATATGTTATGACATAGGTGTTTGTTATGTGATATCATTTAAGACCATGTGTAGGGCATTGACATTGATTCGTGACTTCGTGTAAGACCACGTCTGGGACATTGGCATCGATATGAGATTTACATGTAAGACCATGTCTGGGACATTGGCATTGTATTTGATTTGTGTAAGACCGTGTCTGGGACAGTGGCATCGATATCTGGATACATGTAAGACCACGTTTGGGACGTTGGAATTGTACGACTATTCCGAGAATTCTGAGTATCCTATTAGATTCCTAACAGTTCAACGGGGAGCGACTATGTGATTTGTATATCCGTTTCAAGTATGTTTAAAATGTATAGATGTGTGTATAAAAATGCAAGTATATTCATAAACTTACCTAGATGAGTTATGTATTTGAATAAGAGAAAGTAAATTGTGCTACATGAATAGACAAGCTATGATGCAATAAAGTATATGGTGATATGCAAGATGGAAAGATGAATGGCTAAGTGAATGTGCCAACAAGAATTATGGCTGTGCAATTGAGCTATTAGTGAAGTTTTGAATGCTTATATGTTAAGTTTATTTATATATGGCTTACTAAGCTTTTGAAAGCTTATTCTGTGTGTGTTTTCTCTGTTTTATAGATCGTCAAAGCTACTGAAGGCCCGGGACCGTCGAGGATCATCACCATACTACTCAAACTATTTTGGTACTTTGAAAATGTGTATATAGCTAAAAATGGCATGTATAAGCTAGTCACTTTGGTATAAGTTTGAGATACAGATTTAGCCATGTGATGTGGCTAGTTAAATGTTGATAATATGCAATTGTGAATGTGTTATATGGTGTTGGTTTTGGTATGATCCCATGATTATGAAATGGTCAAGATTATGGTAAGTATATGGATGAAATTTAGGTATGCATGTTTGATCAAAGAAATGGTTATATGAAAGGTAAATGTGGATGAATCATGCTTAAATATATATATATGTGTCTTAGTTGTGCAAATTGGTATGATTGGAAATGAGATTGAATGGGAATATTTTTTGATTATATGACATGTATTTGGTTACCAAATTGTGTGTGAAAATAGGCTTGTATATGCTTGTAGGTATGACCCAAGTGTGGGTGGCATCTTGGCTTTGCAAGTAGTCTGTTTTTCATACATGGTTGTGGCATATAGGCATGCCTTGTGACCGTGTGAATAAGTCAGTAGCTAGCCTAATTTTACATGACCATGGCACATAGGAGTGTCTGGTGGCCGTATGGATAAGTCAGTATACATGCTCTATTTTAGCACGGTCAGGACAAATGGGTGTGTCTAGTAGCCGTGGGAGGCACACGGCCTGCCCATACGGGCATGTGACCTATGTAACTTAGAAAAGTTATAAACTTTTTGAGAATTTTAGTATGTGTTTGATTTAGTCCCGACCCTATGCTAAAGCATGATTAAAGTCTCGTTGACCTATAAAAGGGACACTTTGATTGTGATTGATGAATTGTATTATGAAATGTCTATAAAAGTTTTCGATCTATCTGGTAATGACTTTAACCCTAATCCGACGACGGATACGGGTTAGGGGTGTTACAATGCTCATAGGCGTGAGCTCATGAATCTCACGTAAGGTGATAGATCTGTGGCCGAGTATGAGGCCGAGTTTCTGAGGTTGAGCCACTACGCTCGAGGCATAGTGGCGTCTAAGTATGAGAAATGTGTTCACTTTGAGAACGATCTAAGGGATAATTTAAAGGTATTGATTATTCCACAGAGGGAGCGAGAGTTCGTAGTTGTGGTAGATAAGGCAAAGATCTCCAAGGAGGTTAAGCGCATGGAATGCCAGAATAGGAACCGTGAGAGAGGCAATAATAAGAGGGAGTTGGAGCCCTCTAAATCTATTCAGTGGCCTAAAAACAAGGTCAGACCTGATGAGCTGGTTAGAGTGGGGGTTCCTGTTACTCCTATTAGGATTCAGCCATGTGAAGATTGTGGTAGGCGTCATTCAGGTGAGTGATAGAGGAGGATAGGGGCTTGTCTGAGGTGCCGGTCTTTGGAGTAGCATATTAGGGAGTGTCCACAGTGGGAAGATCAGATGCAAGCTTCAGAACTGGGTTTTGTACAGTTTTAGAAGGCAGTTCAACAACCACCTAGGGACTATGGATCGACTAGGGGTGGTAATGGTATGGTCTATGGATAGAGAGCACCGGGCAGAGGTGCTAGTTAGACTGAGGTGAGGCAATCTGCGTTGGTTTATACTGCTCGACGTCGAGAGGATAGAGATGCTCTTGATGTTATCACCAGCATTCTTAATTTTTGATGTACCTTATATTGCTCTGATAGACATAGGTTCTACATACTCCTATGTAACTAGTATTGTTTCTGAAAACCCAGGGATTTCTGTTGAGAGCACTTTAGTAAGATTATTATACTGAATCCATAGGGGCAGTTTGGTCAGGTTAGTAAACTTTACAGGGATGTTCCGTTAGAGGTGCAAGGGGAGGTATTTTTGGCAAATCTGATGGAGTTACTATTTGAGGAGTTCTATTTGATTTTGGGTATGGATTAGTTGGTTGAGCACCAAGTCAGTTTGGATTGTGTGACTAAGAGGGTTGTTCTGAGGATTAAGGATGATAAGAAAGTGGTTGTGGTTGGTGTGCGTCGAGATTACTTGTCCAATGTGATCTCCGCTTTTGTGGTTGAGAAACTGGTTCGAAAAGGGTGTGAGGCGTATATGGCTTTTGTCAGTGTTTCAGTTTCTAGGGACTCTTCTATCAGGGATATCAGAACAGTGAGGGATTTTTCATATGTCTTTCCTGAGGAGTTACCGAGTTTACCTCCGAATCAAGAAGTTGAGTTCGACATTGAGCTTCTATAGGGTACAGCTCCGATGTTTATCACTCCATACCGTATGGCACCAAAAGAGCTTGCAGAGCTTAAGGCTCAACTTCAAGATCTTCGGATCGTGGTTTCATCCGTCCTAGTATGTCTCCATGGGGGCACCGATTTTGTTTTGTTAAGAAAAATGATGGGACCATGAGGATGTGTATTGATTATCGGTAACTGAATAAAATGATGGTGAAGAATAAGTATCCACTTCTGAGGATTGACAATCTGTTTGATTAGTTCCGAGGGGCTTAAGTGTTTTCGAAAATATATCTCAGGTCTTGGTACCATCAGCTTAGAGTTAAAGAAGATGATGTTCATAAGACTGTATTTAGGACTCAAGATGGACATTACAAGTTCCTAGTTATGCCTTTTGGTCTGACGAATGCTCTGGATGCATTCATGGATCTGATGAACTAAGTCTTTTAGCCATATCTGGATCAGTTTGTCGTGGTCTTTATCGATGATAATCTGGTTTACTCTAAGACCGAGGATGATCATGATGAGCATCCTAGAGTAGTGCTTCAGATATTCTGAGAGAAATAGCTTTACGCTAAGTTAAGCAAGTGTGAGTTCTAGTTGTGTGAAGTAACTTTTTTAGGGAACGTAGTTTCTGCTGAGGGGATCCAAGTTGATCCTAGAAAGATTGATGCAATGCTTGATTGGAAACAGCCTAAGAACATATTTGAGATCCATAGTTTTCTAGGTCTTGTAGGTTATTATCAGCGGTTTGTCGAGGGATTCTCCCTAATTGCAGCTCCTCTAACTAAGCTTCTGTGCAAGGGAGCTTATTTTGTCTGGGCTAATGCGCAAAAATTGAGCTTCGAAAAGCTCAAGTTTGTTCTGAGTCAGGCTCCTATTCTGATATAGCCTGAATCTGGTAAAGAGTTTGTGGTGTACAGTGATGTGTTGCACATCGATTTGGGGTATGTACTGATGCAAGATGGTAAGGTTATAGCTTATGTGTCCCGTCAACTTAAGACACACGAGGGGAATTATCTGACACATGATTTTGAGTTGGCTGCTGTGGTGTTTACATTAAAGATCTTGAGGCACTATTTGTATGGTGAGAGGTGTATCATTTACACTGATCACAAGAGCCTCAAGTACCTCCTTACTCAGAAGGAGTTGAATCTTAGACAGCATCGATGGATTGAGCTACTCAAAGATTATGACTGTTCAATAGAGTTTCATCCTGGTAAGGCCAATGTGGTGGCTGATGCTCTCAATTATAGAGCGATGACTGATTTGAGGGCGATGTTTGCTCGTCTTAGTCTATTTGATGATAGGAGTCTGTTAGCCGAGTTGCAAGTTAAGTCGACTTGGATTGATCAGATTCGAGATAAGCAGTTACAAGATGAGTCTTTGGGTTTATGGTTCGGTCAGATTGGGAGTGGCAGTACTTTAGATTTTGGACTGAATGAAGAGAGAGTTCTGTGTGCCGAATGATTCTAATCTAAGGTAGTCGATTTTGAGGGAGGCTCATAGTAGCCCTTATGCTATGCATCCTGATGGTAATAAGATGTATTGAGATCTCTGTGAACTATATTGGTGGCTTGGTATGAAAGCGAGGTTACAGATTTCGTTGCTCATTGTCTAACGTGCTAGCAAGTTAAGCCTGAGCACCAATTGCCTTCGGGTTTGCTACAACCCGTTAGGATTCCTTTATGGAAATGGAACGAGTGACGATGGACTTTGTTAGTGGGTTGCCCTTGACATCCACTAAGAAGGATTCTATTTGGGTCATCGTAAATCGATTGGCCAAGTCCAGTCATTTTAATTTGGTTGGACGGACTACTCTTTACAGAAGCTAGCGAAGCTCTATATCTCCGAGATCATAAGATTGTATGGGGTTTCTATTTTGATAATTTCTATAGAGATCCTCGCTTCACTTTTCGGTTTTGAAAGAAATTGCACGAGGTTCTGGGTTCGAGATTAGACTTCAGTATTGCATTCCATCCTCAGATCGATGTTCAATCTGAGATGGTGATTCAGATACTGGAGGATATGCTTCGGAGTTGTGTAATAGATTTTTGAGGTAGTTGGGAAGATTATCTGCCGCTAGCTGAGTTTGCCTACAATAACAGTTTCCATTCTAGCATCCAGATGGCACCTTACGGGGGTCTATATGGTCATAAGTGTCGTACTTTACTATGTTTGATTGAGTTGGGTGAGCGTCGAGTTTTGGGTCCTGGGTTGGTTTTTGAAATCGAAGACAAGGTTAGACTGATTCAGGATCGTCTGAAGGCGACTTCTGATAGACAGAAGTCTTATGCAGATTTGAAGAGGAGAGATATTAAATACTCTAGGGGTGACTTCATTTTTCTTGAGGTTTTTTCGTGGAAGAAAGTTATGAGATTTGATCATAAGGGCAAGTTGAGCCCTAGGTTCATTGGGCTGTATCGAATTTTGAAGCGTGTGGGACCAATCGCTTATCAGTTAAAGCTACCTCCAGAGTTAGACCGTATCCACAATGTATTTCATGTCTTGATGTTGAGGCGGTATCGGTCTGATCCATCTCGCGTTGTTTCTATTAAGGAGATCGAGCTTAGACCGGATTTGACTTTTGAGGAGGAGCCGATTCAGATTTTGGATTGTGATGTTAAGGTTCTAAGAAGGAAGTCTATTTCGTTAGTAAAGGTTCTGTGGTAGAATCATGGCACTGAGGAAGCCACGTGGGAACCTAAGGACTCAATGTGTCAGCAGTATCCTCATCTGTTCTGATCAGGTAAATTTCGATGTCAAAATTTCTTTTAGGGGGTAGAGTTGTAACGCCTGATAAATTTATTTTTGTATCTATGAATTTTGACTCAAGTGAGTATTTTTTTCAGTGGTTAAGTGTTCTGGGTGTGTTTGAGAGGTCTTGGGTTCAAGTCCTACCTTTAGGTTATTTTGTTATTTTTCTGATCCTAACCTTACCATTGTTGAGTGGGTTTATATTAAAATGTTTGTTAATTCATTTCAGAATGAGCCTGTTGGTTCAAGTGGTCAGGAGTTGGTGTGCTAGGGGTCCTGTGTTCGAATCCCTACGTCAGCGAAGGCATTAATTTTTGCTCGGTTGTCAGATAGAGTTTCGGTTGAGCTTAAATTTTGAGGGAGTTATAGTAGTGGGTAAGTCGAAAAAAATTGAGGGATTTATGGGATATCTTTTTTTTCTATTATCATTTTATTTTTCTTTTCAAATTTTAATTTTTCTCTCTCTTCCCAATTTCCCAAACGTTTGACATTTTTCCTTGTTGTGTGGCAAATATCTTTTACTATCTTGCGTTAGAAATTCTGTCAAAATCCTGTTAATCAATTCTGGTTTTCAAATTTTCAAGGTTTTTGTGCGTTTTGGTAAGTGCATGGGATGATTTTCGTGTGGATTGGGGAAATTGTTCCTTAAGTTGCTCAAATCGATTCTTTTCTTTCTCCCGTTAGTTAATTTTAAGTTTTGACAACAGAGAATCGTGAAGAATGAGGCTCTTCTCTTGTAGAATCGTAGTCAGAATTGTTTGAAGTGTTGGGGTAAGTTACAAACAGTTGAATCAAACTTTTTTTGGTTTCGTGGTTTCAGATTAATCGTGAATTAAGACTGAATTTGGAGTTTGGTTTGTTGATTTTAGGTTCTTGTGATCTCGGGTGTGTTCTTGCATCAAATTTGAAGCAGGTGTGTACCCCTTACGCGTGAAAAATAAGTTTCGGTAAAAGCCAAAAGTGCAAACTGTCGACGCCACAGTGGCGTGTGGTCACTCGTGTAGTTGGCCGTGTGGTCGACGAGGGCATAGCCGTGCGCAAGACATGACCATGTGGTGGTGTGAATGTGGCTGTGTGGGCCACACAGATTAGGCCAAGTTGGAAGTGTGGGCCCACACGGGTATGCCACATAGGCGTGTGGGTTTTGGGCCAGGCCACGTGGGCCAATCCGGGCATGTGGGCCACACGGGTATGTGGGCCCATATTTTTGAAATTTTCCTTAGGGTTGCACGGGCCGTTTTGATTGACTGTGGGCCTACCGTATGGTCGGTAAGGGCTAACCAAACCATATTTTGTGTGCTATGATATTCTGATAGACTGATATGAGTAAGATAATAAATGTATGTCCGACTGTACTATTTAAGCAAACATGTTAGGGATGTTAAATCTGTACTCTGTATCTGTATTTGGGGTGGGATTTGTATATGTGGAGGAAGTGATCTGTATGGCGACATTTCACCTATATTCTGGCAGCTTGACTGCATATTATCTGTAATGTGTCGCATCGATTGTAACACCCCAAACCTGACCTAGACGTTATGACCAAATCTGGCGATGTTACATGATAGTGCTTTAGAAAACATAATTACAGTAAAACCATTTTTCGTTATCTTAGTCTACCTTCTAAAATGTGTCGTTTGTTTCAATCATTGACCATTTTCAAAACGTTATATGTTGCGGAAGCTTTTGAAATAATTTGCAAATTTACGTGTATTTTGATAAATTGTTTGTTCATGTTGAAAACCCGAGTTTTCCTACTACTAGTAGTAAAACCGTAAGCGTTGCAAATCCCAAATTTATACAGGAATTTGTAAAGGCCATAATTACACAAAACCTTTCCCAGATATAGTTGAAACCATAAATAAAAATAAAAACCCGTGAGTCTTTTGTAAAGCAGAAGCAGTGGTCAGCGTCGAGTCCTTCGCTGCACCAATCCATCTAAAGCTGGGGATTACCTGAACAGATTAAACAGAAAAGGGTGAGTTTTCGCAACTCAGTGTGTAATCCCCACAAAAAACATGCTCACAGCATAATATCAGAAAACCATCATATATTCACAGTTTGGGTCTAAGCCCATTACAGAATCGGTTTGGACCTTAGCCCACTCAAATACAAAATCAGATATATACTAGGGCCTTAGCCTATTACAGACATAGTATTTAGATCAGAACAAAATATCCGAGTCCTACCCACCAGCCTCTACACACCAACTCCGTCCAACCCTACACGCCATGTGGGGATAAAATCAACCCACCCATCCTTGCACACCATGCTGTATTGAAATGTAGCACATAATCAGATAATCCTAGCTGAGCTGCCAGATAACAAACTTAAGAGCCTTTCAGATACTTCCTCTAAATATCATCAACCCACCCCGATTCAATGCAACATACAAAGGATGTCATGCTATTATACAACTAAAAGTACATACACTCAGATCAATATACATGCTTAGTACGGATTTCACATAACCAATTCACATAACTATGGGTTTAAGTACTGCTTACCGACCCTTCAGTAGGTTCACAGTCGACTTGGGCGAGCCGTGCAACCTTATAGAACATTTAAGAAAAATGGGCTCACACACCTATGTGGCCTACCCGTGTGGGCCCAGATGGCCCAAATTGGCCTTAGCTGTGTGGATCACAAGGCTTGGCCCAGAATCCCACATGCCCATGTGGTTCACCCGTATGGGCCCAATTGGTCAAGCTCGTGTCTCGCACACAGCCCTGTCCGACCATCACACAGCCGTGTCACTCGCGCACGGCTTGGCTTACAGCCTTGTAGTGGCTTACAGCCTTGCACAAGGCCTACCACACGCTACCACACGCCCGTGTGGCGTCGATAGTGAGGTTTTTGGCTTTCGGTAAAGCCTTGTTTTTTGCATTTTAAGGTGCACACCTAGTACTGTTTTGCTACAAACGCAATCCCGAGCACTCCACTACCTATAGTTGACCAACAAACACTAAATTAATCGTTTGAAAAAAACCAAAGCTAAATTGGACTGCTCATTTATTGAGCGAAAATCCCTCACCTTCAATCAAATAATCGAACTTCCACGAAAGTAAGTCTCCAACTATTGACCACAAGTCCTCGATTTTTCCCTAATCGACATTAATGGTACCCATTAGTAAAAAATTAACAACAAGAACCAAAATCACCTAATCCCACTTACCCAGCAAACGGAATGAAGGTTGCACACAAAGAGACGATTTGGAAAAGAGGAAGTGGAAAGAGTGGGGGTGGGAGAAGTAGAATTGACTATGGAGAGAACAAAAATGGAAAAAAAAAAGAAAAGATGGCAGAGGAGGGAGACGTCGGTTTCACCAAAGAGAAATTTTGGGGAAAATTGATTCAACCCAAATCCCACTACTTACACAATCTCAACCACCCACTACTCAGATTTTTACTACAACTCAAACTCTAACCGAATATTGCAGGAAAAATACTAACCCTTGCCAACATAGAGAATTGAACTCAATATCCCTGGCACTCCAACACATCACTTAACCACCAGACCAATAGGCCCATTCTGCTATATTTTACAAACAATCAAATATAAGCCTATCACATCCAGCTAAAGCTTCACTCATAAAAATGCCAAAATTTACCCAAGTTGTGCCTTGAATTTGGGACCTCACACACACACCCAGAACAGTAACCACTGAAGCAGATAGACATTGTGTGTCACAAAATTAAAAAAGCTGGAATTAAGAAAATTGGGGCGTTACAACTCTACCCCCTAAAAGAAAATTTCATCCTCGAAATTTTACCTGATCAGAACAAGTGAGGATACTGCTGATGTATCGAATTCTTCGACTCCCAAGTGGCCTCTTCAGCGCTATGATTCTACCACAGCACTTTCACTAAGGGGATAGACTTCCTCCGCAGAACTTTAATGTCGCGATCTAGGATCTAGACCAGCTCTTCTTCAAACGTCAGATCTGGTCTAACCTTAATGTCTTGAATAGGTACAACATGTGTGTGATCAGAGCGGTAGCGTCTCAACATTGAGATGTGGAACACATCATGAATGTAATTCAACTTTGGAGGAAGCTCAAACTGATATGCAACTGGCCCCACTCGTTTCAGAATATGGTACGGCCCAATAAATCAAGGGCTCAGCTTACCCTTACGACTGAACGTCAAGACCTTCTTCCATGGCAAGACCTTGAGAAACACTAAGTCCTCCACAAAATACTCAATATCATTTCTCTTCAGACAAGTATAGGACTTCTACCTATCATATGCCACTTTCAGTCAATCCTGAATCAATCGGACCTTGTCTGCAGTTTCAGAAACCAATTTCAAACCCAGAACACGTCGTTCACCCAACTCAGTCCAATATAAGAGAGTGCGACACTTGTGACCATACAAGGCCTCATAAAGTGTCATCTGGATGTTAGACTGGTAGTTGTTATTGTAGGCAAACTCTACTAAAGGCAAGTACTCCTCCCAACTGCCTCGAAAGTCAATAACATAGCTCCTCAACATATCCTCTAGTACCTGAATCACCTTCTCCGACTGCCCATCTGTCTGAGGATGGAAAGCAGTACTGAAGTCTAACCTTGAACCTAGAGCCTCAGGTAATTTCTTCTAGAATCAATACGTGAAGCGAGGATCCCTATCAGAGATAATCGAGACAAGAATCCCATGCAGTCTCACTATTTTAGATATATATAGCTTAGCTAACTTTTGGAGAGAAAAGTCTGTCCTAACCGGAATGAAGCGGGTAGACTTGGTCAATCGATCCACGATGACCTAGATAGAATCCTTTTTAGTGGATGTTAAAGGCAACCCACTAACGAAGTCCATAATTACTCACTCCTATTTCCACATCGGTATCTTTACCGGTTGCAGCAACCCCAAAAGAAACTGATGCTCAGCCATAACCTGCTAACAAGTCAAACAGCAAGTAACGAAGTCAGTAACCTCATGCTTCAATCTTGGCCACCAGTACAACTCTCAGAGATTTCAGTACATCTTGTTCCCACAGGGATGCATAGCATAAGGACTACTATACGCCTCCCTCAGAATCGACTGTCGTAACTCTTTATCACTCGGTACACAAATTCTACAGCAGAAGCAAAGTACCCCATCACTGTTAATCCCAAAATCAGTAGTATCCTCATTCTCAACCTGATGGAAATACAACTCAAGTGACTTATCCCCCATCTGTTTACCTCCGATCCGGTCAATCCATGTAGGCCTAACCTAAAGTTTCGCTAACAAACTCCCATCATCGAATAAACTGAGTCGAGTGAACATCGCTCTCAGATCAGTCATAGCCCTACGGCTTAAAGCATCTGCCACCACATTGGCCTTACCAGGGTGGTACTCAATGGTGTAGTCATAATCCTTAAGGAGTTCAACCCACCTATGCTACCTAAGGTTTAACTCCTTCTGAGTGAGGAGATATTTGAGGCTTTTATGATCATTAAAGATAGTACACTTCTCACAATATAGATAATGCCTCCAGATTTTTAGAGCGAAGGCTACCACTGCCAACTTCAAATCGTGCGTCGGATAGTTGGCCTCATGCATCTTTAGCTAACGAGATGCATAAGCTACCACTTTACCATCCTGCTTCAGAACGTAACCCAGACCCATATGTGATGCATCGCTATATACAACGAAATATCTACCTGGCTTCGGCTGTATCAGAACAAGACCCTGAGTTAGAATAGATTTGAGCTTCTCGAAGCTCTCTTGTTGCTTATCAGTCCAGACAAAGGAACTCCTTTGCTCAGAAGCTTGGTTAACGGTGTTGCAATCAAGGAGAACCCTTCACGAAGTGTCGATAATTACCTGTCAGCCCTAGAAAGCTATGGATTTTGAACACATTCTTTGGCTATTTCCAATCCAACATAGCCTCAATCTTATTGGCATCAACACGAACCCCCTCCATAGAAACCACATGCCCTAGAAAGGTTACTTCTCGGAGCCAAAATTCACACTTGCTGAACTTTGCATACAACTATTTCTTGCGAAGCGTCTGTAATACCACTCAGAGATGCTCATTGTGCTCGTCCTCAGTCTTGGAGTACATTAAGATATCATCGATGAACACCACCACAAACTAATCCAGATAAGCCCGAAACACACGGTTCATCAAATCACTGGTGCCTTTGTCAACCCAAAAGGCATAACCAGGAACTCATAATGTCCATACCGAGTCCTAAATGCCGTTTTATGCACATCGCCTCCTTCACCTTTAGTTGATGGTATCCTGATCGTAGATCAATCTTGGAGAACACAGAAGCCCTTCTAAATTGGTCAAATAGATCATCAATTCTCGGTAGTGGGTACTTATTCTTTATTGTTAGCTTGTTCAGTTGCTAGTAGTCAATACATATCCTCATTATCCCATCTTTCTTCTTCACAAACAACACTGGTGCTCTCCACAAAGACACACTGGGACGAATGAATCCATGATCTAACAGTTCTTGAATTTGAGCCTTAAGCTCTGTAAACTCCTTTGGTGCTATTTGGGAAGGCGCAATAGACACCGAAACTGTACCGAAATGAGCTCAATCCCAAATTCCACCTCTCGGCTTGAGAGACAGACCCGATAGTTCTTTAGGAAAAACATTCAAAAAATCTCTTACGGTTCTGATGTCCTTAACTGAAGAGTTTCTAGAATCAGAAACACTAATGTAGGCCAGGAATGCCTCACATCCTTTTCATACCAATTTCTCTACCACCATTGTAGAAATAACATTAGTAAAGAAGTCTCGACGTTCCCCAATCACCACTACCTCGTTGTCCTCTGCGATTCTCAACACAACCTTTTTTGTTGTACAGTCTAGACTTACCCAGTGTTTGACCAGCCAGTTTATTCCTAGAATCAAATCAAACTCCCCGAATAGAAGCTCCATCAGGTCAGCCATAAATACTATCCCTTGAACCTCCAACGGCACGTCATTATATAGTTTACCCACTCGGATAGACTGCCCCAATGGACTCACAATAGTTACCTCACTCGAGGTTTTCTCAATCGGAATCCCCAATGTTTCAGACACAGAACTAGCTACGTAAGAGTGTATAGAGCCTATGCCTATCAGTTCCAAATAAGGTACATTATAAATTAGAAACATACCCGTGATGACGTTCAGAGCATCTCGGTCCTCACAGCGACGAGCAGAATAAACCACTGCAGGCTGCCTCACCTCAGTCAGTCCAGCACCTCTGCCTGGTATTCTATGCCCTCGGCCCATGCCGTTTTCACCTATGGCCTGACCTCGGCCCCTAGGTGGCTGTAACATCCTAAAAATCTAAGTATCGATATGATGCATGTTTTTGGTGCTTAGCTTGTGTATAATTAAAATTTTACATGTTTAATATAGTCTTGAGAAGACTTGGGATTTATTCGGAAGTAGAATAAATTTTAGTGATGAGAATTTTATTAAAGTGGATCAAGTGACCCTGATACTTAAGTTAATTTTAAGTGTAAAAGTTAGCATAAGATGAGCTAGTAGCAAGGTGGTGCTGGCGCATGAGTGATTGCTTGAGGGAGGGTTGAATCCATGGATAGCATTTAGGTGAATTTTTTTTTATTTGTATGGCATTTGTCGGTCAAGCTTTACTTATGGTAAAAATTTGGACTATTTATTTTATGGAAAGTAGACTAAGGGAAAAGGCAAGTGCTAACTTAAGGAATGAAATACTAAGCTTATGGTAAGTTAGGGGGACATAAGGCACTCTTTATGGGGTGTGTTTTGGAAAGTTTGGCATGGCCAACTTGTCCATATATGTGGACGGCATAGGGGGCTAAGGGGCATGGCCGGATTTTGGTGTTGGTTTGGTAGGATTAGGTGCTTAATGAGCACATTTTCCATTGACCATTTGGTGTTTTATCAAACTTTTCTCTCTAATTTTCCCTCTCCCTAGCCGAATGTGCCATGAGCATTGAGGAAGCAATTGTTTCATTTTTCCATTTCTTCCTTTTGACCATTTCAGTCTTAATTTGATCACTCTCTCTAAATATTTTCTCTTTTCTTTGTGACCGAAACCATATAGCCATCAAGGACCATTTCTTTTCTTCTTTTTTTCCTCTTCATTGCCGAATGCGTATTTGTCCTTAAACTTCTCTCTTTTCTCTTCTCCCTCTTCTTTTTTCCCTCCATTTTACTTATCATTCAAACACATTTTCTTTCATTTATCTTCCATGGGCAAATGTTTGTGATCATCATTATAGCCGAATCTTCCATTCTTCAAAACATCTATTTTTTCAATCATTTTCTTCTATTCAAACTTTGGATCATCGGTAAGAATCATTTTCTTTGTCTATTATTTTTGCTATTCGGTCACCATGGCTGAATTTATAGAATGTCTTGGAAGAGACTTTTAAACCGAATAACCAATCACTTATTCAGATGATTTCTTTCGTTACTTTTAGTGAAATAGTGGAGGGTCGAATCATCATCTTTTCGAAGAAGTCTTGAAGTCCATTTAAGATTTGATCATAATGTTCAATGGATTCTTTTGAGATCATTTGGAATATTAAGGTAAGTCGAATTCACTCTTTTAAGCCATTAGTCTTAAGATTTTCGATATATTGTTAGGACTAATGATCCTTTGACTATGAAGACAAACAAGATAGGGACGAAAGGGGTTGTTAATAGTGTTCAGAAGAGGGGTGGTTCCGTTATTCCCCCTAAATTCAAGCGAAGGACTATTTCGGAAATCGAGACTTTCCACCGGGTTGTAGACCCTCATCCGAGGAGAATCAATTTTTCAAAGTCGTACGTACCCCTGAGCCATTGTTTACTCGTGGTTCTGAACCATTGATCAGAGAGAAATCGCAAATAGTTGTCATTCGAGATTCCAAGGGTAAGGATCTAGATCATTAATCATTAGAATAGTTTATATTAAATATTAGAGTTCTAATCAATCGTGATGTGTTTTTAGATATCGACGAGCGGGAAAGTGTAGTTCTCACAGTAATCAGGTGTGTAACTTCACACTTATCTCATAGGTTATACTATAACGTAAGCGTTAAAATAAAAATTGTAAATCCGGTGAAATTGAAAAAAATACGTTATATTAATACTTTTATGTGAATGCATGAAACCGAAATTGAAGTTGTGGAAAATTACGAATTTGCCCTTAATGGGTTATTTTGTGAAAGAAAGTGATATTTTTGGGCCATGTGAATATTTTGATTAATTGGCCAAGTGTGGAAATTGTGAAAAGGCCTCATGTGTTAAAGGGGTCAAATTTACGAAAATGCCCTATGGACCGAATTACATAAATACCCTTGTATGGGCCAAATTGAAATATGTTTTTTATGGGCCAAAAAGAAATATGTTGTTTTATGGGCCAAATTGAAATATGTTGTTTAATGGGCCAAATTGAAATACGTTGCCTTATGGGCCAAAAGTGATATTAATGTGATATGAGATGAAATGGGCCAAGTTGCTAGATCGTTAAATGGGCCAAATTGCTATTTTTGACTAATTGGCCAAATTGATAAATTGTAATATAGGTTTTTGTTAAAATTAGCTTACGAATATTTTGTTATGCATTATATATATATACATGACTGCATGGGTTGGGATATTTGATGAAGAGAAGAAAGGCCTGTTGCCAAAAATCTAGATCGGTGACTCTGTCACAATGGCCTGTGCCCAAAATCTAGATTGGTGGTTCTACCACAAATATTATAAATGGCTGTTGCCACAAATCTTATAAATGGCTGTTGCCACAAATATTATAATTGGCTTAAAGGCTTAAAGCTATTGGTGTGTTGGCGGGGTGGGTTGACTTGATCCCCAGGTGTGATGGTTGGTGCGGTGGTGTGTAGCGGATGGAAAATTAGGCTTGGTTGGGAATTGCATATCACATGCATTATTATTATTATTTTATATACTTGATTTATATATATTGAACATTTGCAAAATGGGCTCAAGCCCAATTATATGTTTATATGGTTTTGGCCCAGTGAATACGGTAAGTGGGTTACATATTGAGTTCTAAGTAACTCACCCCATTTTTCTTACCCTTCTCAGGTAATAATAATTGATGGAGACTTGGGTTGGAGATGACTTCGTGTGGAGGCCATGCTACAAATGGTGGTTTATATAACTTTAAAACTTCTTTAATTATTTTTATTTAAGTATTATTTTAATTATGATGTAATGAGGCCTCTTTAATTATTTTCATGGATTTTATTTTGCGGATGGATTTTATTATGTTTTAGTTTTCCTAAATTAGACTGATTTAGTTTTCATAAATGTTTTCTAAAATTCTCGCATAAAATAAAGGTTTTTCTTAAATATCGCTGAAACTTAGGAAATTCTTTTAAAACTCTTGATGAAATATTTCGACTAAATAAATTTAAAATTTTAATCAACTACTACTCTATAAATCAAATGATAAACTCTTGTGTTTTTAATCATGGATTTCAAATAAACCTCGATTTTCGATAAAGTCATTCTCTTAATCGTTTTGAAGATTTGATTTCCTACATCGTTGATGATTTGAATGCATGTTTAATTTGTGTGGCATGCCAAAATTAGGGCTTAATGCATAGGCCGGTTTGGGGTGTTACATTTATAGTATCGAGCCCGTTTCAAAACTTACGGTACGTGGTTTGGGTTCAACAATGATTTACGTTTAAAACTACTTAAAATTTTAGACCTTACGTTTTAAAAGTAGCATGGCACCATGAGCATCCGACACCAAGTTAAGTATTTGTTTATTAAATGTTTATTTTTGTGATAAGATCTTAGGAACACTCTAGAACTTCTAGTTTTAGGTGTTGAAAACGATAGAGATCGAGACTATAGGATGTGATTGCGAAAAATAACCCTATCTCTTATATCTCATAAAATATCGTTAATAAACACTGAAATAGTATTCTGATTCATAAAACTTATAATCAGAATAAAATCGAATTAGTCATTATGAGAACTAGAGGACGTGGTCGTAGACGCGATAGACGTGGCCGTGGTAGAGGATGAGGTGCTGCGTCTGAAGCACCGGGTCATATGCCTGAAATGGATGCATCTGCGTCATTTGGGAGCGAGACTAGATCTCAAGATCATGCGTATGAGGATAATGCTTTGACTCAAGCAATGTTACGAGTCTTAGAAAGAGTAGTCAAGGCTAAAACTAGGCTAGTAGCTCGTGGATCAATATCGGAATGACTCAAGTCTAGTGGTACAGAAGTTTTTAGAGGTGTCTCGAGTGTAGCTCCGAATGTGGCAGAATATTGGCTTAAGGTCAGAGAACAAATTATGGATGATCAGGAGTGCACCATCGGCGAAAATTGAGAGGAGTGTGTCCTCGCTAAGAGACGAGGAGTATCAATGGTGGCTTCTTGTTAGAGAAGGCAGAAAGGTCGCATTAGTTACTTGGGATTTTTTAAAGTTTGCTTTCCAAGAGAATGCGTTAGGACAAGTTATGTAGATGCCAGAGGAAGGAATTCTTGAATTTGGTTCAAGAAAGTAAGGCGGTGGTACGCTTACGGTAGAATTTCTTCGCTTGAGCGTTATGCTCGCACAATAGTACCGACTAATCATGAGCGTATATGCGCTTTGAGGATGGGTGAATGATTGGTTGCGGTCTTGATAGCCCCACAATAAGTACGAACTTTTACCTCACTTGCAGAGAAAGCCAAGATAGCCGAAGAGGCTAAGAACTCAGAACGCCAGAACCGGGAAAAAATCAAAGGTAGGAGGGATTTTAAGTATTCAGGTTCTTCTAAAAGGTTTCAAAAGAGGCCATGAAATGACAAGCCGAACTCAAACTAGAGCACCTGTGACTACCAATTAGAGTCGAGAATGTGCCGATTGTGGAAGACGACACCCCGGAGAATGTTGGAGGAAAACTGGTGCTTGCTATAAATGTGGTTCCAAGGATCATCAGTATAAGAATTACCCTCGATGGACTGATACGACTCAAGAAGCTCGTAACCTTGATGCTCAGCCAGCTAGAGGTACTCAACAGCTACCGAGAGGCCGTGGACCAGGTCATGGTGGTAATGGTAATGGACATGGTCAAGGTGCACCGGGTCGAGGTAATGGATTTAGAGGTAACACGGAGGCAAGGCAGTAGGGATTGGTCTATCGATCGGGTCGTGAAGACGGCGATGCACTGATGTGATAAGCTGATACGTTTTCATCTCGATGTACTATTCTTGCTTTGATAGATATCGGGTCTACCTATTTGTATGTTGCTAGTGCCATATCTAGAAACCTGAATATTAGATCTGAGATTACCGATAGAGAGCTGACGGTAATTAGTCCTTTAGGACAGTCAGTAATAGTGAATAAATTGTTTAGAGATGTGCTCTTGGAGATTCAAAGAGAGATATTTCTAGCGGACTTGATGGAATTACCTTTCGGCGAGTTTGATCTTATTTTGGGCATGGATTGGTTGGCGAAGCATCGGGCGCAATTGGATTGTGCCGAAAAGCGAATGTCAATAAGGACTGTGGATGATGAGGAGGTAATAATGATGGCGAGCGAAGAAAATTTTTGGCAAATGTGGTATCTGCTTTGAAGGCAAAAAAGTTCGTGCGGAAAGGGTATGGAGCATTCCTAGCCTTCATCAGTGCTTTGGATGCCAAGGATTTATCGGTAGAAGGTGTGAGAATGGTGTAACAATTTCCAGATGTCTTTCCCGAAGAACTTCTGAGTCTACCTCCAGATCGAGAAGTAGAATTTAGCATTGAGCTTTTGCTCGGAACGGCTCTGGTGTCCATTGCTCCTTATAGAATGGCACCGAAGGAGTTAGCGAGCTTAAAGCTCAAATTCAAGAACTACTAGATCGGGGATTTATTCGACCAAGTGTGTCTTTGTGGGGAGCACCGGTTTTGTTCGTCAAGAAGAAGGATGGGTCGATGCGCATGTGCATTGATTATAGGCAGTTTAATAAGTTGACAATCAAGAATAAGTATCCATTATCGAGAATTGATGACCTGTTTGATCAATTGAGAGGAGCTTCAGTCTTCTCCAAGATTGATTTGAGATCGGGTTATCATCAACTCAAGGTGAAAGAGGCAGATATTCATAAGATGGCATTCCGAACTCGCTATGGACATTATGAGTTTTTAGTGATGCCATTTGGTTTGACCAATGCACCAGCTGCATTTATGGACATGATGAACCAAGTCTTTCAACAATATTTAGACCGGTTCGTAGTAGTGTTCATAGATGACATCTTAGTATATTCGAGGAATGAAGAAGAGCATGACTCACAATTGCGCACTATGTTGCAAATTTTGCGAGATAAGCAACTTTTGCTAAATTCAATAAGTGTGAATTTTGGTTGAAGGAAGTGACTTCCTTGGGTCATGTAGTGTCAGCCGAAGGAATAAGAGTTGATCCTCGAAAGGTAGAGGCTGTGTTAGATTGGAAATCGCCAAAGTTAGTGGCTGAGATTTGGAGTTTCTTGGGTTTGGCTGGTTATTATAGACGCTTTGTTTAGGGGTTTTCGTTGATTGCTGCACCCCTAACTAAGTTGTTGCGAAAGAAAGTACTATATGTGTGAACTGATAAACAACAAGAAAGTTTTGAGAAATTGAAGAAGATTCTAACAGAAGTGCCAGTACTGATTCAACCTGAGGCCGAAAAAGAGTTTACCGTTTATTGTGATGCATCACACACAGGTTTAGGATGTGTACTGATGCAAAGTGGAAAAGTGGTAGGTTATGCTTCTCGACAATTGAGGTCGCATGAAGTCAACTATCCTACTCATGATTTGGAGTTGGCTGCGGTGGTGTTTGCATTAAAGATTTGGAGGCATTATCTCTACGGTGAGAAGTCAATCATTTATAAGGACCATAAGAGTCTTAAGTATCTCCTTACCCAAAAGGATTTGAATTTAAGACAACGAAGATGGGTGAAGCTATTAAAGGATTATGATTTCTCAATCGAGTACCATCCTGGAAAGGCTAACGTTGTGGCAGACGCGTTGAGTCGTATGGTTGTATCGGAGTTAAGAGCAATGTTTGCTCATCTCAGTTTGTGTGAGGATGGCAGTCTGCTAGCGGAACTTCAGGTGAAGCCTCTGTGGTTGGAGAAAATCAAGAAAAAGTAATTATCCGATGAAAAGTTGGGTCCTTTAATACAACAAGCTGAAAGTGGTATAATAGGGGATTTTGGTTTGAACAAGGATGGTGTACTGTGTTTTCGTGGAATGGTTTGTATTCCCAAGGATTCAGATTTGAGACAAATAATTCTTCTAGAGGCACATAGTAGCCTTATGCTATGACCCCAGAGGAAATAAGATGTATCGGGATCTCCGTGAATAGTATTGGTGGCCAAAGTTAAAGCGGGAGGTTATTGATTTAGTGGGAAAGTGTTTGACTTGTCAACAAGTGAAGGTGGAACATCAATTACCATCGAGTTTATTACAACCGGTAAAGATTCCTCTATGGAAATAGGGAGCGGATAACGATGGATTTTGTTAGTAGGTTACCCTAACACCTACTAAGAAAGATTCTATTTGGGTGGTAGTAGATCGATTAACGAAGACCGCTCATTTTCTACCGGTTAAATGCGGATTACTCGTTCTGAAGTTGGCTAAACGTATGTATCTGAAATCGTGAGGTTGTATGGGGTACCGGTGTCAATCATATCGATAGGGATCCTAGATTTACATCACGATTTTGGAAAGCTTTACATGAGGCTTTGGGAACAAAGTTAAACTTGATCTGACTTTTCATCCTCGGTCGGATGGGCGCTTAGAAAGAGTAATTCAGATTTTGGAAGACATGTTACGAGGATGTGTGATCGACTTTAGAGGAAGTTGGGAGGATTTTCTACCGTTGGCAGAGTTTACGTATAATAACAGTTACCAATCCAGTATCCAAATGGCGCCCTATGAAGCATTATACGGTCGTAGATGTCGTACCCCTACTTGTTGGACTGAATTGGGGGAATGATAGTTGTTGGGTCCTGAACTGATATCTGAGACGGAAGAAAGGTAAAGGTGATTCGAGCGCGATTAAAGGAAGCTTCAGATAGACAAAAGTCGTATGCGGATCTGAAGCGTAAAGATATTGAGTTTGCGGTGGGGGATCAGGTTTTTTTTGAAAGTCTCACCGTGGAAGAAGATTTTCAGATTTGGAAGGAAGGGCAAGTTGAGCCCTAGGTTCATTGGACCGTACCGTGTGTTGAAGCGTGTAGGACCAGGGGCTTATCAACTTGATTTACCTTCGGAGTTGAGTCAAATTCATAGTGTCTTCCATGTTTCTATGCTGAGGCACTATAGATCGGATCCGTCGCACATAGTACCGGTAGAAGAAGTAGAATTAAGGCCAAACTTGTCTTTTGAGGAGGAACCAGTGGAAATTTTAGATCGTGATGTTAAGGTGTTAAGAAAAAAGACTGTGCCGTTGGTTAAGGTTCTTTGGCATAATCACGAAGTGAAGGAAGCTACGTGGGAGTCTGAGGATGAATTCGACAACAATATCCTCACCTCTTTTAACCAGGTAAATTTCGAGGACGAAATTTTCTTTAAGGAGGGTAGAGTTGTAACATCCTAAAAATCTGAGTATCGATATGATGCATGTTTTTGGTGCTTAGCTTGTGTATAATTAAAATTTTGCATGTTTAATATAGTCTTGAGAAGACTTGGGATTTATTCAGAAGTAGAATAAATTTTAGTAATGAGAATTTTATTGAAGTGGATTAAGTGACCCTGATACTTAAGTTAATTTTAAGTGTAAAAGTTAGCATAAGATGAGCTAGTAGCAAGGTGGTGCTGGCGCATGAGTGATTGCTTGAAGGGAGAGGTTCGAATCCCATGGATAGCATTTAGGTGAATTTTTTTTTTTTTTGCATTTGTATGGCATGTGTCGGTCAAGCTTTACTTATGGTAAGGTTGGGCTTTTTATTTTATGGAAAGTAGACTAAGGGAAAAAGGCAAGTGCTAACTTAAGGAATGAATCCTAAGCTTATGGTATGTTAGGGGGACATAAGGCACTCTTTATGGGGTGTGTTTTGGAAAGTATGGCATGGCCAACTTGTCCATGTATGTGGACGGCATAGGGGGCTAAGGGGGATGGCCGAATTTTGGTGTTGGTTTGGTAGGATTAGGTGCTTGATGAGCACATTTTCCATTGACCATTTGGTGTTTTATCAAACTTTTCTCCCTCTCCCTAGCCGAATGTGCCATGATCTTTGAGGAAGCAATTGTTTCTTTTTGCCATTTCTTTCTTTTGACCATTTCGGTCTTAATTTGATCACTCTCTCTAAATCTTTTCTCTTTTCTTTGTGACCGAAACCATATAGCCATCAAGGACAATTTCTTTTCTTCTCTTTTTCCTCTTTATTGCCGAATGCACATTTGTCCCTAAACTTCTCTCTTTTCTCTTCTCCCTATTCTCTTTTCCTCTCCATTTTACTTATCTTTCAAACACATTTTCTTTCATTTATCTTCCATGGGCGTATGTTTGTGATCATCATCATAGCCGAAACTTCCATTCTTCATAACATCTATTTTTTCAATTATTTTCTTCTATTCAAACTTTGGATCATCGGTAAGAATCATTTTCTTTGTTTTTTCTTTTTGCTATTCGGTCACCATGGCCGAATTTATAGAATGTCTTGGAAGAGACTTTTAAACCGAATAACCAATTTAGTGAAATAGTGGAGGGTCGAATTATCATCTTTTCGAAGAAGTCTTGAAGTCCATTTAAGATTTGATCATAACGTTCAAGGGATTCTTTTGAGATCATTCAGAATATTAAGGTAAGCCAAATTCACTCTTTTAAGCCATTAGTCTTAAGATTTTCGATATATTGTTAGGACTAATGATCCTTTGTCTATGAAGGCAAACAAGATAGGGACGAAAAGGATTGTTAATAGTGTTCGGAAGAGGGGTGCTTCCGTTATTCCCCCTAAATTCAAGCGAAGGACTATTTCGAGAATTTGAGACTTTCCACTGGGTTGTGGACCCTCATCCGAGGAGAATCAATTTTTCGAAGTCGTCGTACCCCCAAGCCAGTGTTTACTCGTGGTTCTAAACCATTGATCGGAGAGAAATCGCAAATAGTTGTCATTCGAGATTCCGAGGGTAAGGATCTAGATCGTTAATCATTAAAATAGTTTATATTAAATATTAGAGTTCTAATCCATCGTGATGCGTGTTTAGATATCGACGAACGGGAAAGTGTAGTTCTCACCGTAATCAGGTGTGTAACTTCACACTTATCTCATGGGTTATACTATAACGTAAGCGTTAAAATAAAAATCGTAAATCGGTGAAATTGAAAAAAATACGTTATATTAATACTTTTATGTGAATGCATGAAACTGAAATTGAAGTTGTGGAAAATTACGAATTTGCCCTTAATGGGTTATTTTGTGAAAAAAAGTGATATTTTTGGGCCATGTGAATATTTTGATTAATTGGCCAAGTGTGGAAATTGTGAAAAGGCCTCATGTGTTAAATGGGCCAAATTTACAAAAATGCCCCTATGGACCGAATTACATAAATACCTTTGTATGGGCCAAATTGAAATATGTTGTTTTATGGGCCAAAAAGAAATATGTTGTTTTATGGGCCAAATTGAAATATGTTGTTTAATGGACCAAATTGAAATATGTTGCCTTATGGGCCAAAAGTGATATTAATGTGATATGAGATGAAATGGGCCAAGTTGCTAAATCGTTAAATGGGCCAAATTGCTATTTTTGACTAATGGGCCAAATTGATAAATTGTAATATGGGTTTTTGTTAAAATTACCTTACGAATATTTTGTTAGGCATTATATATATACATGACTGCATGGGCTGGGATATTTGATGAAGAGAAGAAAGGCCTGTTGCCAAAAATCTAGATCGGTGACTCTATCACGATGGCCTATTGCCCAAAATCTAGATCGGTGGTTCTACCACAAATATTATAAATGGCCTGTTGCCACAAATCTTATAAATGGCCTGTTGCCACAAATATTATAAATGGCCTGTTGCCACAAATATTATAATTGGCTTAAAGCCCGCTATTGGTGTGTTGGTGGGGTGGGTTGACTTGATCCCCACAGGTGTGATGGTTGGTACGGGTGGTGTGTAGCGGATGAAAAATTAGGCTTGGTTGGGAATTGCATATCACATGCATTATTATTATTATTTTATATACTTTATTTATATATATTAAACATTTGCAAAATGGGCTCAAGCCCAATTATATGTTTATATGGTTTTGGCCCAGTGAATACGTTAAGTGGGTTACACATTGAGTTCTAAGTAACTCACCCCATTTTTCTTACCCTTCTCAGGTAAAAATAATTGATGGAGACTTGGGTCGGAGATGACTTCATGTGGAGGCCATGCTACAAATGGTGGTTTATATAACTTTAAAACTTCTTTAATTATTTTTATTTAAGTATTATTTTAATTGCGATGTAATAAGGCCTCTTTAATTATTTTCATGGATTTTATTTTGCGGATGGATTTTATTATGTTTTAGTTTTCCTAAATTGGACTGATTTAGTTTTCATAAATGTTTTCTAAAATTCTCGCATAAAATAAAGGTTTTTCTTAAATATCACTAAAACTTAGGAAATTCTTTTAAAACTCTTCGATGAAATATTTCTACTAAATAAATTTAAAATTTTAATCAACTACTACTTTGTAAATCAAATGATAAACTCTTGTGTTTTTAATCATGGATTTCAAATAAACCTCGATTTTCGATAAAGTCATTCTCTTAATTGTTTTGAAGATTTGATTTCCTACATCGTTGATGATTTGAATGCACGTTTAATTTGTGTGGCATGCCAAAATCCAGGCTTAATGCATAGGCGGGTTTGGGGTGTTACTGATGGTCGCTAAACTACTCTAACTATGCAAGACCATCACCGTAGCTTACATCGATCGGTTCTCGTGATAATCCCTGACACGATGCTCAGTAGAGCCACACCTCAAACATGCCTCATTCGTCCTCCAACACTCGCCCAGATAGCGTCTACCACAATGTCCACAAAGCGCCATCCCAGTAGGTGCAACAGGAGGCCCAACTCTCATTGGCCCATCAGACCTGGCCTTCTTCTTAGGCCTCATTGCAGAACTCGAGGGCTCTGACTCACTCTTTTTCTTGCCTCTCTCTCGATTTTAGAGCTTAGCGCGCTTCACCTCCTTGGCAATCTTCGCCTTCTCAACCAGTATAGTAAACTCACGCTCCCTCTGTGGAGCTATCAAAACTCGCAAACTATCCCTGAGTCCATCCTCAAAACGGACGCATCACTCATACTCGATTGCCACCATGCCCCAAGGATAACGGCTCAGTCTCAGGAACTCGGCCTCATACTCGGCCACTGAACGATCCCCCTGTGTGAGACTAAGAAACTCACGCCTCCTAGCATCAATATAGCTGGCTCCTACATACTTACTCTGGAAAGCCGTCTTAAAGTAATCACAAGCCACCAATGGTAAGCTTCATCGTGAAGTAGAGAAATAGCCCCTTAAGCTTCTGCTCGACGGTGAAGTCCAGGTTGTCCATTATCCTCTCCGTGGCCTCCATCCAATATTTGGCCACATTAGGGGCGACTCTAGTGACGCCCTTGAATAATTCAGCCTGATTGGGTCGAGTCATTTCGTAGTCGACCCTCGGCCCCTAGATCCGATGTTAGGCCCAACGACCCTCTCCAGAATTCGTAACATGGCTTGGGACAGTGCGTCGTCCCCAGCGGCACGATCATGAGACCTAGTCTCTGTAGCAGGTGAAATCGATGTTTTGCTCGTATCCAGATTAGGTAGATTTTCAAATGATGAGGACCTAGCTCGAGCCCCTTTACGGCCTCTACCACGGCCTCTAGTACCCTATCCGCAGATACCTCGTGCGCTCATCGTAAATTTAGAGTTTATCTATATTAACAGTTTTATACTTTAGTTACAGTTCCAATATTCATTAACAGATATTTTATGCAGACAGTATCAAGAGTTCAGAATTTGTTATCGCAAATTGCAGTCTCACTACGATTTTCGGTTTACACTACCTAGAGTGTTTTCAGTAAAATATACTACCTATGGCTGTTTTAAGCATGTTCTAGTATTTTTAGATAAATTTAGATAGAATTTAGAACACTTGTAGGATTGGTGTCGGAGACTCGGTGTACCACATACTCAGTCAGAAATATTTTCAATCACTTAAAATCATTTTTTAAAAACCAATTTTTATCCCAAATCCATAGTCGAGTTTTACAACCGAGCTCTGATACCACTAAATGTAACACCCCAAACCCGGCCTAGAAGTTATGGCTGAATCTGGTGATGTCACATGATAGTGATTTAGAAAACATAATTACGGTAAAACTATTTTTCGTTATCTTAAGCTACCTTCTAAAACGTGTCGTTTGTTTCAATGATTGACTATTTTCAAAATTTTATACGTTGCGGAAGCTTTTGAAATAATTTGTGATTTTACGTGCATTTTGATAAATCGTTTGTTCGTGTTGAAAACCCTAGTTTTCCTACTACTAGCAGTAAAATCGTAAATGTTGCAAATCCCAAATTTATACAGAAATCTGTAAAGGCCATAATTACACAAAACCTTTCTCAGATATAGTCAAAACCATAAATAAAAATAAAAACCCATGGGTCTTTCGTTAAGCAAAAGAAGTGGTCACCGTCGAGTCCTCCGCTGCACCGATCCGTCTAAAGCTGGGGATTACCTAAACAGATTAAACAGAAAAGGATGAGTTTTCACAACTCAGTGTGTAATCCCCACAGAAACATGCACACAATATAATATTAGAAGACCATTATATATTCATAGTTCGGCTCTGAGCCCATTACAAAATCAGTGTGGACCTTAGCCCACTCAAATACAAAATCAGATATATACTAGGGCTTTAGCCCATTACAGACATAGTATGCAGATCAGAACATAATATCCGAGTTCTGCCCACCAGCCTCTCCACACCAACTCCATCCAACCCTACACACCATGTGGAAATAAAATCAACCCACCCATCCCTACATACCATGTGTACCGAAATACAACACATAATCAGATAATCGCAGCTGAGCTACCAGATAACAAGCTTAAGAGCCTTTCAGATACTTCCTCCAAATATCATCAACCCACCCCGATTTAATGCAACATACAAAGGATGTCATGCTATTATGCAACTAAAAGTACATACACTTAGATCAGTATACATGCTTAGTATGGATTTCACAAAATCAATTCACATAACTACGGGTCTAAGTACTGCTTATCGACCTTTCAATAGGCTCACATTCGACTTGGGTGACCCGTGTAACCTTACAGAACATATCAGAAAAATGGGCTCACACGCCCATGTGCCTGTTCGTGTGGGCCCACATGGCCCAAATTGGCCTTGGTCGTGTGGATCACAAGGCCTGGCCCAGAATCTCACACGTCTGTATGGGCCCACACAGCCCAATTGGTCGAGTCCATGTGTCACATGGCCTTGCTCGGCCATCAAACAGTTGTGTCACTCGTGTACCGCCTGGCTCGTCAATTACACGGTTGTGTAGTGGCTCATAGCCTACCACACGGGCGACCACATGCCCATGTGGCGTCGACTATGAGGTTTTTAGCTTTCGCCAAAACCTCATTTTCTGCTTTTAGGTACAAACCTGGTACTGTTTCACTGTAAATGCAATCCCGAGCACTCCACTACCTATAGTTGACCAACAAACACTAAATTAGTCGCTTGAAAAAAAATCGAACCCAAATCATACTGCTCATTTATTGAGCGAAAATCACTTACCTTCAATCGAATAACCGAACTTCCATGAAAGTAAGTCTCCAAGTATTAACCACGAGTCCTTGAATTTTCCCCTAATCGACATTATTGGCACCCATTAATAAAAAGTTAATAATAAGAACCAAAATCACCTAATCCCACTTACTGAGCAAACGGAATGAAGGTTGAACACAAAGGAACGATATGGAAAAGAGGAAGCGGAAAGAGTGGGGGTGGGAGAAGCAGAATTAGGCTATGGAGAGAGCAAAAATGAAAAAAAAAAAGATGGCAGAGGAGGGAGACGTTGGTTTCACCAAAGAGAAATATTGGGGAAAACTGATTCAACCCAAATCCCACTACTTACACAAGCAACCACCCACTACTCAAATTTTTACTACAACTCAAACTCTAACCAGATATTGCAGCAAAAATACTAACCCTTGCCAATACAGAGAATCGAACTCAAGATCCCTGGCACTCCAACACACCACTTAACCACCATACCAGCATGCCCATTCTGCTATGTTTTACAAACAAGCAAATATAAGCCTATCGCATCCAACTAAGGCTTTACTCATAAAAATGCCAAAATTTACCCAAGTTTTGCCTTGAACTTGGGACCTCCCACACGCACCTAGAACAATAACCACTAAAGTAGATAGACATTGTATGTCACAAAATTACAAAAGCCAGAATTAAGAAAATTGAGGCGATACATTGACACTATATTATGTGTAGGGATGGGTGGGTGTTTTTAAGCCCACATGGTGTGATGGGATGGTCAGAGATGGTGTGTAGAGGATGTGGGTAGGACTCCACTGTATCTGTTCTGTTTTTCTGAGTCTGTTATTTATATCTATAAAGGACTTAGGTCCGAATCAGGATCTGATTGTATATGTGAATTTTATATGTATTGTATGTCTATTTCTGTTGGGTTACACACTAAGTTTACGAAAACTCACATCTGTTTCTATGTTCTATTTAGGTAATCCACAAACTTAGGCGGATCGGTACGATGGAGTCTCACAGTGACCACGAGATGTAAACTGATTTAATAATGGTTTTAATTTTTTTAAGTATTATTTCTTTGAGAGTTATGTAATTTTTGGACTCTCTGGACTATTAGATTTTATTCCTTGTTTCAGAGGTGTTTTTAACCTTTATTACAACATTTGACTAAATAGCGATTTTACGAAAACTAATTTTTTTTCAAAAATACGAATTGGATTTCTAAAATATAACAAATTTATTAAACTTCCACTGTAGATTGTGTTTTGGAAAAATAAATTAATTAAAGAACATTTTCAATAAAAGTTGTATAACGAAAATGGGTTACAAAGCTTCAATGAATTTGCACCGTTTTCAAAACCTCTTTATGGTAACATTACCGGATTCGGCCATAACATCTAGGTCGAGTTTAGGGTGTTACACTAATTAATTAATTAATTAATTAATATTTATTTTGGAAAATAGAAAACATGTATTGAGTTGGATAAAATTATAAAATGTTGGGTTAAAAGTCCAGAAAGCACATATAATTGGATCCAATATAGGAAAGGCTAAAATCCCCTCATCATAAGAGAGAGGAGCTGTTGGAAAATGTGCTCATATTGTAGTAAACATGTAACTGTTTTCTATATATTTGAACGATGAATAAATAAATAAAGTTAATTTCACATTTCACTATTATGTATTTTTTGTTTCTGTCATTCATGTTTTGCATACATAGCGAAACTGTGATAAGCAAATATTAGCTCATTGATTGTCTAAATTCAAACTGATGATAAGTGACATTGTAAAGATGTTTACATTGCGAGAGAGACAACTTACTTCAGTTGATAATCTCAACGAGTCCGTAGTTCTGTAAAGGAATCAGAGTGAGCATTTGATTCAAATACTTAGAAGGATTATTATGTCGTCTACAATTTCAATTGGGGAGATGGCTAGTCTTAGCTATCAGAGTAGTTGATTCTATGGGTAAAGAAATAAATGTATTCATTGGAAGAATGACATATTGGATTGGACCCAAGATGAATTAATTCTGAATCCATTTGTGAATTAATTCACTTGTGACATTCATGGTGTAATTTACCTAAATCCTAAGTTAGTCACTAACCATGCGTATGTACCTTATATGCTTTGATATAAGTGGAGGTTTCTGCTCTAAAGATGATCGAGCCCATAGGTGGCATGTTAGGTACATGACTTGTGCATGGCATGGCTTTACTAGCATCAATGTAATACATAGCTTTATTAAAAAGTTAACGGGATCCTCTCATTGGTAATGTGGGATTGATAAATATGAAAAGTGGCCACGGGTTGCTTGTTCTCGAACGGGTAATTTATCACAACCATTTGTTCATAGTGATCATATTAATCATTAATAAGACACAATAACGACAATGAAATAAAATAGGATTGTATTGAGTGAACGTATTTAACTCAAAAGAATCAATGATATCATATAAGGGTAACACATACATGATGAGGACATTGGACAAAGCAGTTGGATGAAATACTTTCATAAAGAGTATACAATAAGGAGTTTTTAATCATGGTACTTCATGTGGACTGACTCCATGATTAAGTAAATTATGAATTATTGGAACAATACTTCTTGACATAATTGCAATTACTATAGCCTAATTTTAAATGTCTTATTGGTCCCTCAAAACCTTAACAAAAGCTCGATCGGACTACATTTAAATCAGATAAAAATTCTATGACTTTAGAAATAATTTAATTGAGTCGATTTATTTGATGTGGAATTAAATTAGGTTGTCGTGAGAATTGTTCAATTAGAGAATTTGATTAAAGAATTTTCTTAAAAAATGAATTTTGAAAAATCTCATTGATTTTACGGAAAATTAATTTTGATAAAGTAAAATTAAATTAATCAAATTAATTCAAATAAATATGATATTTTTATAAATTATGTTTGAAGTCAGACAATTGGCTTAATGGGTAATTGAGATTGAAAATTGGACTTGAGATAAAAAGTTGACCCTGAGAACCTAAAACCGAGATTGAGATCCAAAATTTGGTCAAACCGGGCCTGGCATGTGAATCTGGACCAACTGTCCAACCAATGGCTGGACCGGAACGATAGGGCTGTCATTGGCCCAAACCGAACTAGCTAGAGGTGTCCTGAGGGTGTAGCACCTACAATGGCACCACTAGGCACGACGGTGCCGGCGGTTGTAACAACAACATTCCAGTGGTTGGCGAATGGTCCTTCAGCGATTGAGCAACGGAGGAATCACTCCTACTGGGACTTTATTGGATAATTTTGTAACACCCTAAAAATCCGAGTATTTATATATTGCTTGATTTGGTGTTTAGATTTTAAAGGAAAATTTCTTACTTTTATTTTCATGTTTATTGAAGTCCTAAAGAAGTGTATAGCATAATTTGGGTAAGGAATAAATTTAATATTTGAGAATTTATTGAAGAGAAGCAAGTATCATTAATACTTAAGTTAAATTAAGTGTTAATGAGTGACATAAGTTGAGTACATGGCATGGTGGTGTTGGCGCATGAATTGTAGCATGAAGGGAGAGGTTCGAATCCCTTGTTTAGCATCTAGATGAATTTTATTTTAAATTTTTCGCACATGTATAGCAAGTGTCGCCAAGTGCATATATGGTAAGTGTTGACCATGATATTTTTGGTTAGATATCAAAGGATTAAGGAAATTGTTAACTTAAGGAAGGGAATCAAGAATTTAAGGAAAGGTATGAAGATATGGGGCAAGTATCAAGGAAATTATTATGGAAACAATATCATGGCCATTTGACCATGCATAGGGACGGCAATTTGGACTTTAGGGGAAGCGAATTTTGGTGATAGTTTGGCTAAGAATTGAAGTTTCTTTTGGTCATTCCTAGCAACTTTGTGCAAAATTTTGCATTCCTCTTCTCAACTTTTTCCTTTGGCCGAAATTGAACTTTGGTAAAGCTCTAATCTTTTGACCATTTAGTCATTTTTGCTCATTGCTTTAGCATTTGTTTTGTGCCTTTTCTTTGAGTGCCGAAATCACCTATACCAAAAGCCATTCTTTTTCTTTTCTTTTTACCATTGCCGAATGTACCTTGTTCCTAAAACCATCTTTTTCTTCTCTTCTCTTTGAAATCAAAACAACATCATCACCATCTCTTCTTTCATATTTTATTTCTTTTCACTCAAAGTTTCTCCATTAAACTCTCTCATGGCCGAATGCTAGAGTGCCCATAGCCGAATTCATTTTTTCTTTTTTTTTTTTGATTCTTCATAGCCGAAATCTTCATCAATCACAAACACCATTCTCAATCCTTTCTTTTCGACCGTGGAAAATAGGTAAGGGATTCTTTTTCGTTTTCGATTAGTTAATAGTGTTATGGCCGAATATTGATGGTGTCATGAAGGACCATTTGGATCGAAATAAACGTTCGTTCTATTAACGTTTTATTCGTTTTAATATAGTGCAATAACGGAAGATCGGAACTCAAGTGTTCGAGAGAATCGTAGAAACGTTGGAATCGATTTATTGTGGTAAGGAAATCACATCCTTAAAACCTTTAGTATTATTTCGATATTATTTTAGATTGGATTAATGTTCTTTTGATCTTGAAGACTTTCAAAATAGGGAAGAAAAGGGCGTGTTTAGTTATATTAAGAGGCGGATCCACTATTCCCCTAAGTTTAAACGAAGAGCGGTTTGACGATCAGGATTTTCCACCGGTTGCGGACCATCCTCGAAGGAAGTCAATTATTTGAAGTGGTGCGAACTTCGAGCCTTTATCGTTGGTGGATTCTCAACGATATAACGAACCAATAAACGAGGAGAAACCGAAAATCAAGTGATTCAAAATCAAGAGGTAAGGTTTTGGATCTAATATCGATAAAGTAATTTTTATACAAAATAGTGTTCTAACGGATCGAAATATGTTTTAGGTGTCGAGGAGCGAGAAGGATTAGTACTCTCGGTATCGAGGTGTGTAACTTCACACTTTTTCTCGGGTTGGATATCAATTTTGGTATTGAAGTAAAATCGTAAAACGACTAGATCGGTATGAAACATAACAACTAATATTTCATTTAAAATACATGAAAACGACTAAAATCGTGAAAATTATGAAAATGCCTCGAGAAATTACTTGTTAATATGTAAGTTGTATGTTTAGTAAAATGGGCCGTAAAATATGCTAGATCGATAAATGGGAAAAACTCATTAGATTGATAATCGGGCAAATCTGCTTTGATTATTAATTGGGCGAAATCTACTAGATCGATAAATGGGCGAAAACTCGCTAGATTGATAATCGGGCGAAATCTACATTTGATTATAAATTGGGCCGAAATCCCTGCTAGATCGATAAATGGGCCGTAAACTCTATTAAATTGTTAAACGGACTAAAATACTTGCTAGATCGATAAATGGGCCGAATTCTTGCTAGATCGTAAATTTGGGCCCTAGTTGATAAATAGTTAATTAGGCCAAAGTGTTATTTATGGGCCTTAATAAAGATTTGGAAATATTAACTCTTGTTAATGGGCCTTTTAATAAAATTATTGTATGACCATAGTTTACTATTGCATACATATTGCATGGGTTGGGAAATGATGAAGAGAAGAAGGCCTGTTGCCAAAATCTAGTTCGGTGGCTCTGCCACAAAATAATAATTGGCTCAATGCCTCTAGTTCGGTGACTTTGTCACAATCTAGTTCGGTGGCTATGCCACAGAATATAAATTGGCTTAATGCCTATAATTGGTGTGATGGCGGAGTGGGTTGACTTGATCCCCACAGGTGTGATGGTTGGTACGGGGGTGTGTAGCGGTTGGAATTAGGTTTGGGAGGGAAAATTCATTTTTACATGCATGTTATTAATTATGTATTCATTATGCTGTTATTAATTATGTGTTAATTCTGCTTAAGGGCTCAAGGCCCAAATCCATAATTTGAAAATCTGGCCCAGTGGACAAAGTAAGTGAGTTATACACTGAGTTCTAAGTAACTCACCCCCCTTAAATTTTTCCATCTCAGGTAATGGAAATTGATGTGGACTTGGCCGAGGATGACTTCGTGGAGGCCATCTTGCAAACATGGGTTTATTAAACTCGAACTTTTTAATAAGTATTTTACTATTTTGGGTTAATGTAATAAGGACCTCTATTAATAATTTATGGATTTTTATGTGTGTTTGGTTTTAAACTATATTTTGGACATTTAAATATGGGCTTATGATTATATGATGTTTTTATCAAAATAAATTGGGTTTTCAAATATATGAAATTCCTTTATAAATATTTTATTATTTTTAACTCTTAAATAAATTACCTAAGGGTTTTGATAATACAATGTTAATAATGTTTTTCAACTAATGTTTTCTAATATACATCAAATTAAAATACTCTTGATTTTTATTAAACTTTGTAATTAAAAATAATATTGTAGTTTTCAACTTATTGAAGATTTTAAGATAGCTCGATTCATGTAACAAACCAAATCTAGTCTTAATGCATAGACCGGGTTTGGGATGTTACATTTAATAATATCGAGCCGCTTTCAAAAACTTCGGTACCGTGGTTTGGGTTCATAATTGACTAAATTTGACCCTAGTCGGAATGGTGGTTTCGGGACCACGAATCCGAAGTCCAGAAATATTTTTAATATTATATTTTGAGTCTATTAAATGTGAATTAATGTGTGAAAGTTTCAGAAAAAATTTTATTGTTTAAGTGCTTAATTTGAAAAAAGGACTTAATCGCTGAAAAGCGTAAAAGTTGCATGCTAAGGTGTAATGTACTAGATTGCTTGTGGCTTTTAAGTGGGTGTCCCAAAGGGCAATTAGCCCATTGACCATATTAATGGACTGACAATGGGCCAAGTTAGCTACCTATATATGTTAGTTTAATTATATAAAATTTTATTATAAGGTTATGTTATATATTATAATAATGTTAATGCATTTATATAAAATAAACATAAAAATAAAGCCATCATCTCTTTTATTCTCTCCTAGTCGAATGTTAGGATAGAAAACACCATTTTAAAGCTTCAAGTTTGACAAGTTAGAAAGCTTGATTAAGGTATGGTCGGTTTTAGTTTTTGATAATTTTTACGTTTTTGAGATCGTTGCTTCAGATATTACCCAACCCATGCCTAAATTTTGAAAATACTATGTATATAGGATTCGCCATTAACATGCTTGGATAGTTTTGATGTTTGATGATTTTAGATTTAATATATGTTAAAGATTTATAAGTTTTGTGTTGAAGTTTTGGAGATTTCAAGTAAATAGGGTTAAATTGAAAAAAATAAATTTGTGAAGGGTTAAAATGACAAATAAATGAAATGCATGGACACATATGGCTATGGGGAAGATTCGGCCAAGCTATGGTGTTGGTAAATTTTGCATATTTTGTGTTTTGTGTAAATAGGACCAATTTGTAAAAATGGGAAACATTAGGGGCAAAATGGTAATTTGCCCATTTTTGTGTTTTGGGACTAAATTGAGATGAAATGCGATTAAATGAGCTAAATTCTAATGTGTTTTAGATCAAGAGCAAAGAAAAACGGAATTAGACCGGGGAAAGACGAAGGTTCTCGAATAGCCGATTCGCATTTGACTATCGACAACCGAGGTAAGTCCTTAAGCAAGTATAGGTTATCGAATTATTTATGAATGTGTTAAATGATGCTATTCAATAGAATTTTGTATAAAACCTTGTGTTAGCGAATGTGAAAGTATTGGTATGGATTGGTTGGAATTTTATTTAAAGTGATGTGAATAAGTGTTTTGGTTTGTTATTCGATATAATACGTGAATTATAAGTGATAGTGAATTTGAAATGAAATGTTGTTATATCTCTAAACGAGTTGGTATGTTAAAGTGATTTGAATGATGTGTGATTTATGTTATTTTGGGCAGCATTCTTGTAATGTTTATGAGATGATAATAATATTGTTTGAACTTTGAGCCTAGCAGGGCTTCGTCTTGGGTGATTTATTTCGGCTATAATGCCTAGCGTGCTTCGTGCATTGATTCATTTCAGTTATAATGCCTAGCGTGCTTTGTGCCTTGATTTAATTCGGCTTAAACGCCTAGCGTGCTTCGTGCGTGATATGCCATAAGTGGAGATTTTGAGGATCAAACAAGGTGAGATATATATGTGGTTATGTACTAAATGTTCGGTAAGAATTTGCCTACTATATTAGTAAGGAAGAAAGTGAGTTAAGTTCTTTTTGTTATGAATCAATTTGATGTGAATATACATAGCATATATGTGAAGTTGATAAAGCTTATGATCGAGTGATATAGTGATGAAAATAGATACAAATGTGACCTTAGTATTCGGCTAGTTTATTTGATATATATATATACATAAATAGAGAAATTTATGTGCAATATTATTAGTTTGAAAAGTTAAGTGTTTAATTGTATGTTCATTGTAAGTATATGTGCTTAGGACTTACTAAGCCAGTGAGCTTACTCTGTTTATGTTGTGTTCTATTTTATAGATCAATATTTCAACTACGGGCTCAGGAGATCACCAAGACAGTCGACCACACTATCACTCTCTTTGGTATAGTTTTGTAAACTTTTGAATCAAAGGCATGTATAGGCTTTATTTTGATAAATAAGAATGATGTCGGTTTGTAAATATAAATATGACCTTGCGAATAAGGCTGTTGCTTTTGAGTTTTTGGTTAAGTTTAGGTTTCATATATGATATGGTTGCTTGCATTAAAATGTCAATTGATAATGCTTAAAGATGTATGGCTTTGTGGTAAGTATTAGAGTAAAACTTTTATATTTGATAAGAGTACTTATGGTACACTCGATTATATGGAACCGTAGTTGTGTTTTGTTAATAAATCGATGATGTTAGGATATTATGTGAATGTTTTAGGTACAGGTTAATTTGTATAAATGATTAAAATGCATGGGCAGTATGAGTTGCGTGGGTATGTTCGGTCATAAACTAGTTAATCATATTTTGAAATGAAATAGTTTTAGTTAGTAGCAGTGATGTGATTTTGAAAATCACCAAAAATAGGATAAATTGAATTAGAAAGTGAATTAGATATATAATTAAATCTAATTGTGTCTATTTTTACATGAAAGAAACAGAGTAGGCAAAGGAATTATATATTATGAGATATTTAAGTTTTAGTGAGACTTGTTCTGAATGAATTCGTGAGTCCCTGTTCTGTCTTGGAAAAATTGTTAAAAATTGTAAAAAATAATTATGGAGTATAGTTTATATGTTTAGAATCCTTAATGAGTCTATTTTGATTGGAATAAACAAGGACATTATTGAAATTTTGTGCAATGAGATAACTGAGTTTTTGTAAAGATAGGTCAGAATTATCAAATAGTGAAATAGGGGTAAATTTGATGAATAAACTGTACTAATTGGCCACATGAAAAATTCTGGAAAAATTATGGTAAAAATTTATATGAGTCTAGTTTCAAGGAAAATTTACGGATCTAAATTTCAAGTTTTGTAACTCGAGTTATGGTCAATTTAGTCAGCATGATGCAGTTGGACAGCTTTAAATTTTATGCCCCAAATTAGTAGTCAAGTTTAGTAATGCCACATACTAACTCCAAGCAAAGGTTTCGGGTAAGGGGTGTTACAGGTTCGCAAATAATTTCTGTATGAAATCGTTCAATTATATTTTAAAGATCAGTATGGTACCACAAGCATCCGGCAACAAGTCAAGTAAGTATTTATTGCTTAATGATTACTATGATGATCATAGGAACACTCTAGAACTTCTAGTTTTAGATGTGAAAAAAAATCGTGAGATTGAGACTATAGGATATGTTGCGAAAACAACTTTATCTCTCAAATCTCATAAAACATCGTTAATAAACACCGAGACAAATTTTCGATTCATAAAACTTGTAATCGATAAAACGCGACAAGCCATCATGAGCACTAGAGGGCGTGGTCGTGGGCGCGAGACGTGGCCGTGGTAGAGGCCGAGGTGCTACAACTGAAGCACCAAATCATATGCCGAAATGGATGCACCTGCGTCAATTGAGAGTGAGACGGGATCACGCGATCACATGGAAGAAGATAATGCATTGACTCAAGCAATGCTGCGAGTTTGGAAAGGGTCATTGAACTAGAATTGGGCCAACAACTCGTGGGTCAATTTCAGAGCGACTTAAGTCCAATAATGCGAAGTTTTAGAGGAGTCTCGGTGTAGCTCGAATGTGGCTGAATCTTGGCTCAAGTCGTGGAGCAGATTATGGATGATATGGAATGCCTTTGTTGAGCAAAAAGCGAGAGGAGGCAGTATCCTTGTTAAGAGATGAGGCGTATCAGTGGTGGCTCACTGTTCGAGAAGGCACCGAAGCTGCACTGATTAATTGGGAATTCTTTAAAGCTGCCTTCCAAGGAAAATACGTTGGAACGAGTTATGTAGACGCTCGAAGGAAAGAATTTCTGAATCTTGTCCAAGGAAGTAAGACCGTGGCAGCATATGAAGCTGAGTTTTTACGTCTGAGCCGCTATGCTCGGACAATTGTATCAACAGATCATGAACGATGTGTACGTTTCGAGGATGGACTTAATGATGAGCTGAGGGTTCTGATTGCTCCACAGCAAGTTAGAAATTTTTCCACTCTTGTGGAGAAGGCCAAAATAGTCGAAGAGGCTAAGAATTCAGCAGCAGAATCGAGAAAGATTTTGAAACAAGAGAGAGACACAGCAGTCTGGTTCTTCAAAGAGATTCCAGAAGAGACCTCGAAATGATGAACCAGTTCAAGGTAGAACACCGGTAGCAAATAATCGAAGTCGAGATTGCGCTGAGTGTGGGAAAAGACATTTTGGAGAATGTTGGAGGAAAACGGGCGCATGTTACAAATGCAGTTCAATGGATCATCAGTACAAAAATTGCCCTCAATGTATGGATACGACTCAAGAAGTTCGTAATAATGATGCACAACCAGCCAGAGGTAATCAGCAGCCACCGAGAGGTCGTGGACCAGGTCGTGGTGGTAATGGGGCTGGTCGTGGTCAAGGTGCACCGGGTCGAGGCAATGGTCCTAGAGGAAACGCAGATGCAAGACAGCCTGGACTGGTCTATGCAGTTAGACGCCGCGAGGACGGCAATGCACCCAGATGTGATAAACTGGTACGTTCTTCATTTTTGATGTACCTGTTATTGCTTTAATAGATATTGGATCTACCCATTCATATGTAGCTAGTGCCATATCTGGAAACCTGAATTTAGAATCTGAAATTACCGAAAATGAGATGACAGTAATTAGTCCTTTAGGACAGTCGGTAATTGTTAATAAAATGTTTAAAGATGTGCCCTTGAAAATTCAAGAAGAGGTATTCTTAGCAAACTTGATGGAACTACCTTTCGGCGAATTTGATCTCATTCTGGGCATGGATTGGTTGGTTAACCATCGAAGCGCAATTGGATTGTCTTTGAAAAACAGTGTCGATAAGAACCTCGGATGATAAGGAATTCATAATGATTGGTGAGCGAAGGAATTACTTGGCAAATGTGGTATCTGCATTAAAGGCAGAGAAGTTGGTTCAGAAAGGATATGGAGCATTCCTAGCCTTTATCTGTGCTTTGGATGCCAAAGGGTTATCTGTGGATGACGTGAGGACGGTGAAGGAATTTCCCGATGTATTTCCCGAAGAACTTCCTGGTATACCTCCAGATCGGGAAGTAGAATTTGGTATTGAGCTTTTGCCTGGGACAGCTCCAGTGTCCATTGCTCCTTATAGAATAGCACCAAGGAGTTAGTGAGCTTAAAGCTCAAATTCAAGAATTGTTGGATCGGGGATTTATTCGACCAAGTGTGTCTCCGTGGGGAGCACCAGTTTTGTTCGTCAAGAAGAAGGATGGATCGATGCGTATGTGCATTGACTACAGACAATTGAATAAATTGACGATCAAGAATCGGTATCCTCTCCTGAGAATTGACGACTGTTTGATCAATTAAAAGGAGCTTGATTTTCTCAAAATTGATTTGAGGTCGGTTATCACCACTCAAGGTGAAAGAAGCGGACATTTATAAGACGACATTTCGGACACGTTACGGACACTATGAGTTTGTAGTGATATCGTTTGGATTAACCAATGCACCAGCCGCATTTATGGACATGATGAACCGAGTCTTTCAACCATATTTAGACCGGTTTGTGGTAGTGTTCATAGATGACATATTGGTTTATTCGAGAAATGAGGAGGAGCATGACAAGCATTTGCGGATAGTATTACAGCTACTTCGTGATAAGCAACTGTATGCCAAATTTAGTAAATGCGAATTTTGGCTAAAGGAAGTGACTTTCCTTGGTCATGTGGTATCAGCCGAAGGAATAAGGGTGGATCCTCGAAAAATTGAGGCTATTCTGGATTGGAAACCACCAACATCGGTAGTTGAAATTCGGAGTTTCTTGGGTTTGGCTGGATACTATAGACGTTTTGTAGAGGGGTTTTCGTTGATTGTTGCACCCTTAACTAAACTATTGCGGAAGGGAGTTCCGTATTATTGGACGAAAAGCAAAGAGAGTTTGAGAAATTGAAGAAGATCTGACGGAAGCTCCGGTTTGATTCATTAGGAGGCTGAAAAGAATTCACTATTTATTGTGATCGTCTCACGAGTGCAGGTTGTGTGTTGATGCAAAATGGAAAGGTGGTGGCCTATGCTTCTCGTCAATTGAGACCACACAAGTAAACTACCCTACCCATGATTTGGAGTTAGGCTGCTGGTCTTTGCTCTAAAGATTTGGAGGCACTATCTCTACGGTGAGAAATCTATCATCTACACGGATCACAAGAGTCTTAAATACCTCCTTACCCAAAAGGAGTTGAATTTAAGACAAAGAAGATGGGTAGAATTATTAAAGGATTATGATTTCTCAATCGAATATCATCTGGAAAGGCTAACGTGGTAGCCGACGCGTTAAGTCGCAAGGCGATGTCGATTTGAGAGTATTGTTTGCCCATTTGAGTCTCAGATGAGGATGGTAGTTTGTTAGCGAACTTGGTGAAGCCTCTGTGGTGGAACAAATCAAGGAAAAATAGACATCGGATGAGAAGTTGGGACTTTTACTTTACAAAAGTGAAAATGGTGAAATCGAGGATTTTGGAGTAAACACGGAAGGTGTGTTGTGCTTTCGAGGAGGAGTTTGTATGCCTAAGGACTCGGATCCGAGGCAAATGATTCTCTGGGGCGCATAGTAGCCCTTATGCTATGCATCCCGGAGGAAATAAGATGTATCGAGATCTCCGTGAACAGTATTGGTGGCCAGGGTTGAAGCGTGAAATTTTAGAATTTGTGGGAAAATGTTTGACTTGTCAGCAAGTGAAGGCAGAACATCAATTACCGTCTGGATTGTTACAACCGGTAAGGATTCCTCTTTGGAAATGGGAGCGGATAACTATGGATTTTGTTAGTGGGTTACCTTTAACACCTACTAAGAAAAATTCCGTTTGGGTAATTGTTGATCGTTTGACGAAGACTGCTCATTTCCTGCCAGTTCGTACGGATTATTCATTGCAGAAGTTGGCGAAATTGTATGTATCCGAAATTGTGAGGTTGCATGGGGTACCCGTGTCTATTATATCGGATAGGGACCCTAGGTTTACATCCCGATTTTGAAAGCTTTGCATGAAGCTTTGGGAACAAAGCTAAACTTGATCTGGCTTTTCATCCTCGGTCGGATGGTCGATCGAGAGAGTAATTCGGATATTAGAAGATATGTTAAGAGGATGTGTAATCGACTTGAGGGTAGTTGGGAGGATTATCTACCACCGGCGAATTCGCTATAACAACAGCTATCGGTCTAGCATTGGATGGCACCTTACGAGGCATTGTATGGTCGTAAGTGTCGTTCTCCTATTTGTTGGACCGAGTTAGGCGGCGATAGGTGTTAGGTCCCGAGTTGATATCTCAAACAGAGGATAAGGTAAAAGTTATTCGAGCACGATTGAAAGAAGCCTCGATAGACGTAAGTCGTATGCGGACCTAAAGCGTAAGGACATCGAGTATCTTTGTAAGGGATCGGGTTTTCTTGAAGGTCTCTCCTTGGAAAAAGATCTTGAGTTTAGAAGGAAGGGCAAGCTAAGTCCTAGATACATTGGACTTTATCGTGTCTTTGAAGCGTGTTGGTCGATGGCTTATCAGTTGAGTTACCTCGAATTGGATCAAATTCATAATGTTTTCATGTTTCCATGTTGAGGCGTTATAGATCGGATCCTTCGCACATTATCTGAGTAGAAGAATTGGAGTTGAATTGATTTGTCTTTTGAAGAAGAACCGTTGGAAATCTTAGCCGAGATGTCAAAGTGCTAAGAAAGAAAATCGTGCCGTTGGTCAAAGTTCTATGGCGAACCACGAGTGGAGGAAGCTACGTGGAGCTGAGGATGCAATTCGGCAACAATACCTCACCTCTTTCAACCAGGTAAATTTCGAGGACGAAATTTTCTTTAAGGAGGGTAGAGTTGTAACACCCTAAAAATCCGAGTATTTATATATTGCTTGATTTGGTGTTTAGATTTTAAAGGAAAATTTCTTACTTTTATTTTCGTGTTTATTGAAGTCCTAAAGAAGTGTATAGCATAATTTGGGTAAGGAATAAATTTAATATTTGAGAATTTATTGAAGAGAAGCAAGTATCATTAATACTTAAGTTAAATTAAGTGTTAATGAGTGACATAAGTTGAGTACATGGCATGGTGGTGTTGGCGCATGAATTGTAGCATGAGGGGAGAGGTTCGAATCCCTTGTTTAGCATCTAGATGAATTTTTATTTTAAATTTTTCTGCACATGTGTAGCAAGTGTCGGCCAAGTGCATATATGGTAAGTGTTGACCATGATATTTTTGGTTAGTATATCAAAGGATTAAGGAAATTGTTAACTTAAGGAAGGGAATCAAGAATTTAAGGAAAGGTATGAAGATATGGGGCAAGTATCAAGGAAATTATTATGGAAACAATATCATGGCCATTTGACCATGCATAGGGACGACAATTTGGACTTTAGGGGGAGCCGAATTTTTGGTGATAGTTTGGCTAAGAATTGAAGTTTCTTTTTGGTCATTCCTAGCAACTTTGTGCAAAATTTTGCATTCCTCTTCTCAACTTTTTCCTTTGGCCGAAATTGAACTTTGGTAAAGCTCTAATCTTTTGACCATTTGGTCATTTTTGCTTATTGCTTTAGCATTTGTTTTGTGCCTTTTCTTTGAGTGCCGAAATCACCTATACCAAAAGCCATTCTTTTTCTTTTCTTTTTACCATTGCCGAATGTACCTTGTTCCTAAAACCATCTTTTTCTTCTCTTCTCTTTGAAATCAAAACAACATCATCACCATCTCTTCTTTCATATTTTATTTCTTTTCACTCAAAGTTTCTCCATTAAACTCTCTCATGGCCGAATGCTAGAGTGCCCATAGCCGAATTCATTTTTTCTTTTTTTTGATTCTTCATAGCTGAAATCTTCATCAATCACAAACACCATTCTCAATCCTTTCTTTTCGACCGTGGAAAATAGGTAAGGGATTCTTTTTCGTTTTCGATTAGTTAATAGTGTTATGGCCGAATATTGATGGTGTCATGAAGGACCATTTGGATCGAAATAAACGTTCATTCTATTAATGTTTTACTCGTTATAATATAGTGAAATAACGGAAGATCGGAACTCAAGTGTTCGAGAGAATCGTAGAAACGTTGGAATCGATTTATTGTGGTAAGGAAATCACATCCTTAAAACCTTTAGTATTATTTCGATATTATTTTAGATTGGATTAATGTTCTTTTGATCTTGAAGACTTTCAAAATAGGGAAGAAAAGGCGGTGTTTAGTTATATTAAGAGGCGGATCCACTATTCCCCTAAGTTTAAATGAAGAGCGGTTTGACGGTCAAGGATTTTCCACGGGTTGCGGACCATCTTCGAAGGAAGTCAATTATTTGAAGTGGTACGAACTTGAGCCTTTATCGTTGGTGGATTCTCAGCGTATAACGAACCAATAAACGAGGAGAAATCGAAAATCAAGTGATTCAAAATCAAGAGGGTAAGGTTTTGGATCTAATATCGATAATGTAATTTTATACAAAATAGTGTTCTAACGGATCGAAATATGTTTTAGGTGTCGAGGCGAGAATGATTAGTACTCTCGGTATCGAGGTGTGTAACTTCACACTTTTTCTCGGGTTGGATATCAATTTCAATATTGAAGTAAAATTGTAAAAATGACTAGATCGGTATGAAACGTAACAACCGATATTTCACGAAAATACATGAAAATGACTAAAATCGTGAAAATTACGAAAATGCCTCGAGAAATTACTTGTTAATATGTAAGTTGTATGTTTCAGTAAAAATGGGCGTAAAATATGCTAGATCGATAAATAGGCGAAAACTCATTAGATTGATAATCGGGCCGAAATCTCTGTTTGATTATTAATTGGGCCGAAATCTCTGCTAGATCGATAAATGGGTCGAAAACTCTGCTAGATTGATAATCGGGCCGAAATCTCTGTTTGATTATAAATTGGGCCGAAATCCCTGCTAGATCGATAAATGGGCTGTAAACTCTATTAAATTGTTAAACGGACTAAAATACTTGCTAGATCGATAAATGGTCGTAAATTTGGGCCCTAGTTGATAAATAGTTAATTAGGCCAAAGTGTTATTTATGGGCCTTAATAAAGATTTGGAAATATTAACTCTTGTTAATGGGCCTTTTAATAAAATTATTGTATGACCATAGTTTACTATTGCATACATATTGCATGGGTTGAGAAATGATGAAGAGAAGAAGGCTGTTGCCAAAATCTAGTTCGGTGGCTTTGCCACAAAATTATGGCTTTTTGCTCTAGTTCGGTGGCTCGCCACAAAATTATGGCTTTTGCCTCTAGTTCGTGGCTCGCCACAAAAGTTATAAATGGCTATTTGCCTCTAGTTCGGTGGCTCGCCACAAAATAATAATTGGCTCAATGCCTCTAGTTCTTGTGACTTTGTCACAATCTAGTTCGATGGCTATGCCACGAGAATATAAATTGGCTTAATGCCTATAATTGGTGTGATGGCGGGGTGGGTTGACTTGATCCCCATAGGTGTGATGGTTGGTGCGGGGTGTGTAGCGGTTGGAATTAGGTTTGGGAGGAAAATTCATTTTACATGCATGTTATTAATTATGTATTCATTATCTTTGTTATTAATTATGTGTTAATTCTCGCTTAAGGGCTCAAGGCCCAAATCCATAATTTGAAAATCTGGCCCAGTGGACAAAGTAAGTGAGTTATACACTGAGTTCTAAGTAACTCACCCCCCTTAAATTTTTCCATCTCGGTAATGGAAATTGATGTGGACTTGGGCGAGGATGACTTCGTGGAGGCCATCTTGCAAAACATGGGTTTATTAAACTCGAACTTTTAATAAGTATTTTACTATTTTGGGTTAATGTAATAAGGGCCTCTATTAATAATTTATGGATTTTTATGTGTGTTTGGTTTTAAACTATATTTTGGACATTTAAATATGGGCTTATGATTATATGATGTTTTTATCAAAATAAATTGGGTTTTCAAATATATGAAATTCCTTTATAAATATTTTATTATTTTAACTCTTAAATAAATTACCTAAGGGTTTTGATAATACAATGTTAATAATGTTTTTCAACTAATGTTTTCTAATATACATCAAATTAAAATACTCTTGATTTTATTAAACTTTGTAATTAAAAATAATATTGTAGTTTTCAACTTATTGAAGATTTTAAGATAGCTCGATTCATGTAACAAACCAAATCTAGTCTTAATGCATAGACCGGGTTTGGGGTGTTACAAATTTGATATTAGATTAACTATTCCAAAAATAATACTATTTTAATAAATTTAATATTAAATTTAATTTAATACTTATCCTGATAATATTTTATTAATTTAATATTAAAGTGATTATCTTAATATTAAATTTAAATTAATATTTATATTGTAGGTAAATATTTTATTAATTTAATAAGGTTTAATATCAAATTTAATCTAATATTTATTTTGACAAGGATTATATTAATTATATATTAAAGCGATTAAGTTTAATCATAGTTGAACTCTCTAAATTGTTCCTATATAAAGAGAGCCTTGGGTCATTATTTTACACACACTTAAATTCAAGAAAAAGTTGTAGAGAGAAAATTTTCTAAAAAAATTATTTCAAAAGATTTCTAGAGATATTTTTTTCTTATTTACAAGTTGACCCCAAATTTTAGAGAAACTGTGAAATTACCCAACTAATAATTTTGTGAAAAATTTTCTGTTTCGAAGTGAGTCCACACTCGATAGACGTTAGCTTGAGGATAGCGGAGAAGACCACTCGGTCAAAGTGTTCATATTAGAAGAATAAAAAAGGTACAATTTTGATTAAGTGTTTATTATTTTAGATATCACAACCAAGTTTTTCTTTTTAGAAAAAAAATTTAAAACTCTGATTTTACCCTAAACTTATTTTTTACTGTGTTTTCTAAACCCGTTTTTCCAATAGGAGCAACATCTCTAATATTATTTACGAGTGTGTGTCCCCCACCCTATTCTAGTTAGAGTAGAATATTGTTTTCTATTAAATAAATATTATTTATATTTTACTAATTCAACTAAGATTCTCCTATCTCTCCCTATAATATCTCTCCCTATAAATAGATAGCACTGGTAGAGTTATTTACAAGTTTGAACAAAAGTTTCAAGTATTATTATTTTGCCATAAAGTAGTAAGAATAAATTCTAGTTTATTGGAGAATTACGTTTCTAACAATTTCTATTGAAATAGAGTTATTTTCCTATTGAAAGTAATAAATTGTTTCTAGTTTTGAGTTTTGTTTGTGATTGTTCGAGCCCACACTAGAAGCAATTCATGGTACAAAAATAGTAGAGACGCTCGTTCAATTGAAATTCAGATTTGTCTCACACAAAGCTAAGGTATTTTTGGAAAAAGTTTACCATTATAAATATCACAAAACTAGCTTGGTTTTAAAAATTTTAATTTTTCGCTATGACAAAAAGTCGTTTTCTAAATAAATTTTTTCAAAAATTAGTATCGAACCAAGGTTGTGCTATGTTTATAGTATAAACTGATACCGAATTTTCTCTCCTCTTGATGTTTGGTTAATTTTGATAAGACATGATATTCTTGTAATTATATTCATTTGATGGGTTATGAATGTGAATGAATATACTTTATTATATATATGATAAAGTAGTTTTGCCAAAATTGTAATCTTAGAAATTAGCTTGGATGTAATTTTAGATTTTAATAAATTTTTGGATATGTACTTAGATAGTGGACTATCATCTCAACGTAGGTTTTATTTTGAAATTTTTTAGAATAAGTCATGTGAACTGGAAATGGACTTAAGTTTTTTTTATGTAACCTATTTTGCGACAAATCCGGAAGAATCGACCTCTAAAATCAATCTAGAAGATGCGAACCTAACCTGGCCAACCATTATAAGATCGAAAATGGGCCGACCAATGAATTCCAGTGGTGATCCGACGACGATGGTCACTGGTGGTCCAACTGCGGTGGCTGACCATGGCCGCTGAATGTATTTCAGAATTCTAATGAAGTTATTGGTCTCCAAATATTAAACCACAACTCCTCGTATTAGAAGTTTATATACAACACACATAATATTCATTTATATTTCTATCAGAGATTGTTCACTTTTAGCACTAATATGGCGATGTGCTTATCTTGTTCATAATGAAAATTTACAAGAGAGACCCCTCCTCTACTTGTAGAAGCGACACCACTGCTTATATTTATATAGGTAGAGTTCCTTTAATGTCTCCATTGCTTTAGACATTTAAACAATAAACAATTAACTCCATTAAGAGTATTTAAGCTCATCCTCTATATGCAATGGGCCACATTAGTTTTAATTAAACTTGTTTTTAAAATGAGTTTTACTAGTACATCATAGACACATAACGATAACTTGTTTTTATCCATTGAACTTTAAAATTAGAGGTTATTAATTAAAAGTTGGGTTCCCATTATCAATGTCTAATAGTAGAATCAAAATTCGTTCTAATTGTTGTACTACTAAACAAAGAAAATTATTTTCTCACATTCATTCTCATAAAATTATTTTCTCACATTCATTTTCATAAATTAGAGATTGAATCTATAATATATTTTCAATTCATAGGCTAACATGTCCAAATTTTTATTTTACAACATGCTTTTCAGACATTGTTTCCTTTTTCTAGGAATAGTTGGCATCTATTGTGGCCACAACTCTAATTCGCTAACATGCCCAAATGTTTATTTTACAACATGCTTTTCAGACATTGTTTCCTCTTTCTAAGAATAGTTGGCATCGATTGTGGTCACAACTTTAATTCTCATATAAATTTCAAGTATTCTATTTCTAAACTTTAATCCAACTTGAAGTTGGATAAATAAATAAAGAAGCCAGTCAAGTTAATAATTTAAGATAAAGAATCTATTCAATGGCTTTTCTTTAATAAGTTATCCAAACTTATCAACTTGTATAATGTGAAATTATATCAAAACATTACTACACTATGGTTGCGTCTTTAATTTTTTTCTCAAGAAACCAACACTCCACCATATGTAAAATATGCATTCTTTTACTAAAAAATGTTTAATTCAACATTCAAGATACCATATATATCAATATGCTATTTCATTCACTTTTTACTATTTGGCAGATTCTTAAATATTATTTTCACATAAGTAGGAGGCCTCCAACTATCTAACCTCATCACTGACACAACAAGTAATGTACTGAAATTTTTTATAAAGTTTCAAAACTTTTGATCAACTCAATATGAGAGTGCAAAAAAGTAAGTATATATCAAATATAACCATTCTTAAAACAAAATGTCTAATTCCATGGCATTCTTATGCTTTACAAAATATAATGCAAGTCTATCCTTTTGAACTTATTAGTCTTTCACATTGACTAATTTCTTTCTTTCTTGGGTTCAAGTTTGCATTATTGATCAATCCTATTATCACACCTGGTTCTCCCAAGGACCTGAATTTAAAGAAGAGTTGGGGAGTTGATTGTACAGAAAAAAGGAATTTTCGGGCTTTACTGAAATAGTTAGAAACTTAAATGGCTGGTTGGGAATGATTAGATTTTAATTCTAGTTTAGTTAAATTGGAACCGGCTGATTTTGTAATATCCCATTTTTTAGTGGTGTCGAAAACAGTGGTTTTGGGATCACGATTCCAGTATGTAGGGTTGCATTTTGGTATATATTTATAGGATTGCATTAGAGTCATATAAAGTTTTGGTGAAGAAATATTAATGTTTGGTTGTTTAATTAATTAAAAAGGATTAAATAGTAAAAGTTGCAAAAGTTGGTTGCTATTAGTTAAATGGGTTAAATAGGTTTGGAGATGTAAGTTAAAGGACTTAGATGGTAAATATACAATGCATATTGGTAGTGGACTTTTATGGACAAAGTTGTGTTAAATGTAAATTATTATAATAAGGGCAAACTAGTAATTTAAATAAAAGAAATTAAAAATAAAATAATAAAACAAGTAGAATCATCATCTTCCACCATGCTTAGCCGAAATTGAGAAGAATAGGAAATCATTTTGTTTCAAGATAAATTCGGCCATTTCCATTGCTTGCATGTAAACTCCTTTTTAATTTGTTTCTTGTCATTTTTATATTTTGAGATCGTTGCAATTAGGTCTAGCTAACCCATAACTTTGTTTTTGAAACTGTTAAGAATTTTAGATGTTGCCATTGATGAATACTTGATACTTTAGATGTTAAATAATGAAATTGAAGTGTTAGTTGTTGACTTTGAGTAAATTATAAAGTGGTTTTGTTAGTTTTTGAGTGAAGGATTAATTTGATAAAATAATAAATTTTACATGGAATTCATGTGAATTTTGAATAAATGTGGGCCGATTATGGAAGGGTAAAAATTCGGCTAACTTGAGTATTTGGAAAAGTTTGCTAATTTAGGAGATTTTAAGTTTAGGGACTAAATTATGAAAAATGTAAAAGTTTAGGATCATATGTGCTGAATTGAATGTGAAATTAATAGATTGCATTTAATTATCATTTTGATTGTAACACCCCAAACTCGGCCTAGACGTTATGATTGGATCTGGCATGTCACATAGAAGGGTTGTATAAAAATTTGCGCGTCCTTTAAAAAGTTCTCTTTCTTTTTGAAAGCTTCGAGCTTTGTTGCTTATGGAAACCCGATTTGTCTTTATGGTTTTCTTATAAAAACGTTATTGTTTTTGTTATTGTTGAAAACTTTGCTTACAATCGAAATAAGATTCAGTGACTTGCGAAAATGTGATAGTTTGAAAACCAAAATTGTAGTTTTAGAAAAAAAATCTCTAGTTTAATCGTTTATAGTTTGAAAATAACCGAAATGAAAGTTTAAAAGGAAAATTAAGTCCAATGGCCTTATTACAAAATATTAAACCCAAATTAAAGTGACCTTAAAATAAAGTGAAATGAAAATGTATTAAAGTTTGGAAGAAGCACTCCGATGTATGGCCACCACAGAGTCCTCCGCAGCTCCAAATCCTCAATGTTGGGGATCACCTGTAAGGTTAAAGTAGAGGGGTGAGTTACGAGAAATCAGTGTGTAATCCCCTAATCGGTCATTAACTGGGCCCAAGCCCATACGAAAATAGATGGGTGAAGCCCTCTGAATAAATCGGGTGATGTAACACCCCAAACCCGGTCAATACGCCTACTAATCATCTGGTATGTCACTAAGGAAAATAATTTTTGAAAGAATCAATTAACAATTAAATTTTGTGAAAAACTCTTTGTAATTCTTTATTTGTCGAAAATAAGTTAAAATTGAAATTTACTTGAAATTACATAAAACTTTAAAACTTAGTTGATAAATCATATGATAGAAAACATTTATATCTTTTAAGAAAATTGAAATATCATTTTGGAAAATCCGTTTGCAATTGAATATAGAAACTTGAATTTTGGAAATCACTTAATCTGTTGAAAACATTTAACTTGTAATTTTACTATTGAACTATTCATGTTACCCGATGGTAAGATTTTTAAAACCATTGTGAGTTTTAGTTTAGAAAACTTTGGGCTCAATTATTAAATTAACCAAGTAATTTAAAAGCCATATTTTAAACATATTCAAAACATAAAATAATCCAAAACATAATTAAACAGCCTTATTACAAATCCATAAAAATATGAAAACCAAATTAAAATAAAGTACCCAATTGGAAATTCATGTAAAACCAAATTTTATTGCATGGCCTCCTCGAGTTCATCCGGCTCCTCATCCGCAAACTCACGAATCACCTGATAGGACTCTGGTGCTAAACCGCGCTGCGACCACTCCTGTGCCCAATGCCCACCAAGGTATGTTAACCCTTCTCTGGCATGCTCTTTATATAGCTAGCTCTTCACCTTCATTCCTTGTATCTTTCCGATGTGGGATCCTTCACAAGAGAGTTTAAATTCAATGAAACTCTTACCGCCCACTCATAAAATAAATACTCCCTTGCTTCTCATGAGATTCAACCTGTGCTCCCTTATAACATAGTCCACGCTGCTAACCACTTTACCAACTAGCTCCTTGTGCCTCAAACCATGCAATTAAATATAACCCTATGGCCAAGGTCTAAATTCATTTAATAAAATAATCAAAAGGAATGCAAACGCTACAACTAGAACCTTGGACCTCCTTCCTTCCTTGTGGCGTCACTTTGCCACTACACCACACACACCACTTGTGTCATTTTCCTCCACATTTTATTCTTAAGGCCTACCCGCCAACCTCCAAGGTTTTTTTTCACCTAAAACCAAAATTTTCCCAAAGCTAATATTTGACCCCGGGACTTCATAGAAGCCCCCTAACCTTCCAAAATCACTTATCTAAAAGGTCCAACTTGCACTTAAGCCGATCTCCTATTCTCTAAAAAAATTTTAAACACTACTACGCCTAAGGCCCATTGGGCTCAATCCTACTAGGCCTAATTTCAGGATGTTACAAATCCACCCTCCTTAAAGAAATTTCGTCCTCGAAATTTTCAACTAACTAACAGTCACACGTCCTAACCTACCACACTACGCTCACTTGCTCTCGATCTAATAACACTAATAAACCAAATCTAAAACTTCTTTCTCATAACTAGATAACTAAACACAAAAGCAAATCGATATTTATACATACAATTTCTATATCCAAACCAGCACTCACAAAATAAATACCAAAAATACAGTCATAACATTGTCTTAACAAACATAAAATAAGGGAACTTACGGATTTGGATGCCGGAGACTCAAGGTGCCATACTTCCAAACAACATGTATTTTCAAACAAACTTTTTGAACCCCATAACCCACAGCTGAGTTTTTGAAACCTAGGCTCTGATACCAATTTGTAACACCCCAAACCCGGTCAATACGCCACGATCAAGAATCGGTATGTCACTAAGGAAAATAATTTTTGAAAGAATCAATTAACAATTAAATTTTGTGAAAAACTCTTTGTAATTCTTTATTTGTCGAAAATAAGTTAAAATTGAAATTTACTTGAAATTACATAAAACTTTAAAACTTAGTTGATAAATCATATGATAGAAAACATTTATATCTTTTTAAGAAAATTGAAATATCATTTTGGAAAATCCGTTTGCAATTGAATATAGAAACTTGAATTTTGGAAATCACTTAACTGCTTGAAAACATTTAACTTGTAATTTTACTATTGAACTATTCATGTTACCCGATGGTAAGATTTTTAAAACCATTGTGAGTTTTAGTTTAGAAAACTTTGGGCTCAATTATTAAATTAACCAAGTAATTTAAAAGCCATATTTTAAACATATTCAAAACATAAAAATAATCCAAAACATAATTAAGCAGGCCTTATTACAAATCCATAAAAATATGAAAACCAAATTAAAATAAAGTACCCAATTGGAAATTCATGTAAAACCAAATTTTATTGCATGGCCTCCTCGAGTTCATCCGCTCCTCATCCAAAACTCACGAATCACCGATAGGACTCGGTGCTAAACAGCCACATGACCACTCCTCGTGCCCAATGCCCACCAAGGTATGTTAACCCTTCTCCGGCATGCTCTTTATATAGCTAGCTCTTCACCTTCATTCCTTGTATCTTTCCGATGTGGGATCCTTCACAAGAGAGTTTAAATTCAACTGAAACTCTTACCGTCCACTCCATAAAATAAATACTCCTTGCTTCTCATGAGATTCAACCTGGGCTCCCTTATAACATAGTCCACGCTAACCACTTTACCAACTAGCTCCTTGTGCCTCAAACCATGCGCAATTAAATATAACCCTATGGCCAAGGTCTAAATTCATTTAATAAAAATAATCAAAAAGGAATGCAAACGCTACAACTAGAACCTTGGACCTCCTTCCTTCCTTGTGGCGTCACTTTGCCACTACACCACACACACCACTTGTGTCATTTTCCTCCACATTTTATTCTTAAGGCCTACCCGCCAACCTCCAAGGTTTTTTTTTTCACCTAAAACCAAAATTTTCCCAAAGCTAATATTTGACCCCGGGACTTCATAGAAGCCCCCTAACCTTCCAAAATCACTTATCTAAAAGGTCCAACTTGCACTTAAGCCGATCTCCTATTCTCTAAAAAAATTTTAAACACTACTACGCCTAAGGCCCATTGGGCTCAATCCTACTAGGCCTAATTTCAGGATGTTACAGCTGAGGCCCTATTCAAAAACAATCTGGGCCTTAGCCCTATAAGCATGATAATGCAATAAAGTATGCAACCCAACCTAATAATCCATCCGCTACACACCACCCATACTAGCCCAACACACCTGTGGGGATTTCTAAATTGACCCATCCATCCGCTACACATCAATAAGGCAGACAAGCTGCTAATCACAGAATTTGTGGTAAAGCCGCCAGAATAATAGAATATACATGGCATATCCACTATACAGATTGTGGTAGAGCAACTAGAATATATGGCAAAGCCACCAGAATAACTTCCTCTGAATCAACCCCAACCCAATGCATGATGTCGTGACATAAATATTTGTGTATGCAGTATGTCATAATCATAATCAATCATATAAATATCACACACATATCACTTAAACTACCACTAAGGGTATAACAGTCATTTACCCTCAAGGGGTATTTTGTTAATTTTACGCTTTAGGGTATTTCGGTAATTTACCCTTCCAAAGGTATTTTAGTAATTTTGCATTTATCGGCCTTTCTAAAGGCCCACTGTCGCCTCGAGTGACATAGAACCCTTTTTTGGATCTCTACGAAACTATTGGGCCAAAAATCCATTTTAGGCCCAAACGGGCCCACACGCTCGTGTGGCCCAAAACGCACGATTTCGATTTCAGATATACAGGTTTCGTATTCGAGCATATCATTTTCTAATTTTCCAACAGTTTTGCCCAAGTGGGCCAGATAGCCCGTTGGGCCCATTTGGCCCGTTTCAGCCCGTTACAGCTTCAGTATTGCGAGAGTGCTTGTGACACCCTCAACGACTTAACGCCACGATTTGTGTCTCGATTTACCACTACGAACACTCGCACGCTCGAGTGGTCACAGTTGCCGACTTTTTCGCTTTTGGCCGTTCTCCAAACATCACAAGCATTCATCGTTGAAAAGGGTGTGAGATTATACACCTGATACGAGTTGTGTTTCCCAATGCCTCCCCAACACACCTATGGCGATTATTGACAACAAATTAGTCTCTGATTTGATAAACGTAAGTAGAAGCATCTATTAGGCTCACTACACTTACTACCCAAAAGCTGAGATTTAGAGATTGATAAAGCGAAGGAAAGTACCCTCCTAAACTCTACTAGGCACGTCTTGAATCACAAAGAGAAACCGAGTCAAATGTATCGGCTATCACCTTGTGATGAGAGGAAAAAGATAATGGAAAAAGAAGAATATTACCTATGGCTTGACAAAAATCAAATGGAGGGGCAGGATTCGATAGTAACGAGAAATAACTGCGAACTAATGGTGAGATGATTCGGCACCTAGCAGCAACACCAAAGAACCAGATTCGGCTATGGGGTTAAAAGATGGATGTTTTGGCTCTTTACGAATGAAGAGAGAAAAAGAACATATATAAAAAAAATAAAAGAAACCATTACCTCACAACAATAGACAAGTTGAATGGGGAGGAGTGATACAGCACAGGCAGCAACCAAAAGAACTCAAGGTTCAGCTATGAGAGAGAAAAAAATGGAATACCCAAAGATGAAAAGAAATGAAGTAAACCGATTGAGAATTAGAAGAGAAAGGGGGTAAAGGTTTTGGCCAATGGGTAGAAAAAGAGCAATTGGAAGAGATGGGAGGTTGAACAAGAGTTGCACGAGTGGTCTGTTCCAATAGATTCGGCCAAGTCCCAAAGAGAGAAAAATAAGAAGAAAGAAATGAAAATGCCAAAAGGAAAGAACCCGAAAATGCCAAAAATGCCAAAAATGTTAATAACCACTAGAGAAATTCGGCACACACACCACAAGGTTTCGGTTTATGCTCCCTACACCAAAATACTAAATTTCCTTGCCAAAAATCAACCCTAGCTGAATTTCTCCTCCCCACACACCCCACATTCGGCCAACCACTACCTCTCACCCTCAAATCCCCTGATTTTCTCCACTTTCTGCTCCCCCATTCACTCTCCACCTCCTATTCAAACCAATTTGACCAAGTCTCCCTCCACCTTGAAGATTTCTAATCCAACTCTACCTCTTCTCTTCCCAAAGCATAAAATAAAAGCTACCAAATGCTACCTGTGGGACTCAAACTCTCCCCCTCCGTGTCTCCCTTATGACGCCACACCACAATACCACATGCTCCACTTGTGTTAACAAGATACAACAAATTAAACTTAAGTCCTGCCTTCACTAGCTCACCCCACTAAAGTGCCCAAAAACCAAACTTTCACTAGGGCTTAAGCTCAAACTCGAGCCTCTCTGAGACCCCCAAACACACCCAAATAACAAGCTTAACAAGCACAACACATGCAATAACACAAAAATGCCAACCCTATTTTTAGGATGTTATAGTTCTACCCTCTTAAAGAAATTTCAGCCTTGAAATTTACCTGATCAAAAGAGATGGGGGTATTGCTATCGCATTGCCTCCTCAGGCTCCCAAGTGGCTTCTTCTGAACCGTGATTCTGCCACAACAATTTGACGAACGGAACATATTTCCTCCTCAACACCTTAACATCCCGATCCAAAATCTGCACTGGTTCTTCTAAAATGACAAATCAGGTCTAACCTCAATTTCTTCCACCGGCACTATATGAGATGGATTTGAGGGGTAGCGCCTCAACATAGAAACATGAAATACATCATGTATCCAATTCAACTCCGGGGGCAACTCAAGCTGATATGCGACTAGTCCAACACGTTTCAACACCTGATAAGGCCCGATGAATCTGGGGCTCAACTTGCCCTTTCGTCCAAATCTCAAATTCTTCTTCCAAGGTGAGACCTTCAAGAAGACATACTCTCCCACTGAGAACTCAAATTTTTTATGCTTAAGATCAGCATACGATTTTTGTCTATCGAAAGCTTCTTTTAACCGAGCCCAAATCAACTCTAAACCCAGTAACCGCCACTCACCCAATTCTATCCAACAAGTAGGGTATGACACCTACGACTATATAATGCCTCGTAGGCTGCCATCTGAATGCTGGATTAGTAGCTGTTGTTATATGTAAATTCTACTAGGGGTAAATAATCCTTCCAGTTGCCTCTGAAGTCAATCACACAACCCCTTAACATGTCTTCTAGAATTTGGATTACCCTCTCCAACTGACCATCAGTCATGGGTGGAACGCTGTACTGAAGTCTAGTTTTGTACCCAAAGCTTCATGTGACACCTTCCAAAACCGAGATGTAAATCTAGGGTCCCTATCTGATATGATAGACACTGGTACCCCATGCAGCCTCACAATTTCTGCTATATAGAACTTGGCCAACTTCTGTAGTGAGTAGTCAGTACAAACCAGGTATAAAGTGAGCGGACTTAGTCAACTAGTCAATGTTACCCACACTAAATCTTTCTTAGTAGGTGTCAGGGGTAGCCAACTAACAAAATCTATTATTATCTTCTCCCACTTCCAGAGTGGAAATTTCACCGGTTGCAATAGCCCCGAAAGCAGCTGATGCTCCGCCTTCACTTGCTGACATGTCAAACAATTACTTACGAAGTCGGTAACCTTACGTTTCAGTCCTGTCCACCAGTATTGTTCACGTAAATCTCGATACATCTTGTTTCCTCCGGGATGCATAGCGTATGGGCTACTATACGCCTCCCGCAGAATCATCTGTCTTAACTCAGAATCCTTCGACATACAAACTCTTCCACGGAAGCATAACACCCCTTCACTATTCAGCGCAAAATTCACTGTCTCTCCACTTTTCACCTGCTGAAAACGAGAACCCAATGGCTCATCCAACGACTGCTTCTCCTTAATCTGACTAACCCACGTCAGTTTCATCTGAAGTTCTGCCAACAAGCTACCATCTTTATAAAGGCTGAGATGAGAAAACATTGCTATCAAATTAGATACCACCTTTCGACTTAGTTCATCTACCACCACGTTGGCTTTACCCAGGTAATACTCAATCGAGTAGTTATAGTCTTTCAGGAACTCTATCCATCTCTGCTGCCTTAAATTTAGCTCCTTTTGGGTAAGGAGATACTTCACACTCTTATGGTAAGTGTAGATAATCGACTTTTCTCTATACAAGTAATGTCTCCATATCTTCAGTACGAACACCACTGCACCTAGTTCCAAGTTGTGAGTGGGATAGTTCACCTCATGTTGGCTTAGCTGACGAGATGCATACACCACAACCTTCTCTTCTTGCATCAGTATACAACCCAATCTTGTGTGGAACGCATCACAATAGACAATGAATTCTTTCCCAGCCTCAGGCTGAATCAACATTAGTGCTTCAGTCAAAATCTTTTTTAGTTTTTCAAAACTCTATTGCTTGCTGTTTATCCGTCCAAACAAATTGTACGCCCTTACGCAGTAACTTAGTTAGGGGTGCAACAATCAAAGAAAACCCCTCAATGAACCGCCTATAGTACCCAGCCAAACCTAGAAAACTTTGGATCTCTGACATTGAATTCGGTGGCTTCCAATCCAATACAGCTTCAACCTTCCGAGGATCAACCCTAATCCTTTCGGCAGACACAACATGCCCAAAAACATCACCTCTTTTAGCCAAACTCACACTTATTGAATTTGGCATAAAGTTGCTTCTCTATCAATATCTGTAGAACAACCCAAAGATATGACTCATGCTCCTCCTCTGTTCTTGAATACACCAAGATGTCATCTATAAATACCACCACGAACCGGTCTAGGTAGGGTTGGAAGACCCGATTCATCATATCCATAAAAATGGTGGGTGCATTCGTTAATCCGAACGGCATAACCAAAAACTCGTAATGCCCATAACGAGTTCGAAATGCGGTCTTGTGAATATCTGCCTCCTTGACCCTTAGCTGATGGTACACCGATCTTAAATCTATTTTTGAGAAGACCGAAGCTCCTCGTAACTGATCAAACAGGTCATCAATCCTTGGTAGCGGGTATTTATTCTTAACAGTTAGCTTGTTCAATTGGCGATAGTCAATGCACATACGCATTGACCCATCCTTCTTCTTTACGAACAATACCGGTGCTCCTCACGGAGATACGCTTGGTCGGATAAACCCTCGGTCCAACAACTTTTGAATCTGAGCTTTTAGTTCTACCAGTTCCTTCGCTGCCATCCTATAAGGGGTGATGGACACCAGAGCCATTTTTGGTAATAGCTTAATGCTAAACTCGACCTCACGATTTAGGAACAACCCCGAAAGCTCTTCAGGAAAAATGTCTGGGAACTCCTTCACGATTTTAACATCCTCGACAGACAATTCCTTAACATCAGATGTGCTAAAAAAAGCTAGAAATGCCTCACACCCTTTATGCACCATCTTCTCGGCCTTTAGTGCTGAAATCATATTGGACAGATAATCACTCCTTTCTCCTATCACAATCACTTCCTTATCCTCTGGAGTCCTTAATACTATACACTTAGCAGTGCAATCCAAGTTCACACGGTGCTTAACTAGCCAGTCCATGCCTAGTATAACGTCAAACTTGCCGAACGGTAGTTCCATTAAATCCGTCGGAAATACCACTCCTTACACTCCTAGAGGCACATCTCTAAACAACTTATTCACTACCACAGATTGTCCTAAGGGACTAATTACCGACATATCTCTATCCACAAGCTCAAATTGTATCCCTAGAGTCCCAAACACAGTACAAGCAACATATGATGTGTAGATCCAATATCAATCAAAGCTGTAAATGGCACATCAAATATGAAAACGTACCGGTTATGACGTCCGGTGCGTCACCATCCTCTCGACGTCGAGCTGCATAAACCAATCCTGGTTGTCTTGCATCTGCACTACTAGCATCTCTACCGGTGCTCCATAACCTCGTCCAAACCTATTTCCCCCTCTGGGCGAACCACGATCTCTCGGTGGCTACTGACCACCTCTCTCTGGCTGCACAAATCTTTGACCTACTACCTGCGCCCTAACAGGCACCCAAGGACAGTCATTTATCTGATGGTCTCTAGACCCACATCTAAAACACCCACTAGTTCTTTTCTAACACTCCCCTGGATGTATCTTCCCACATTACATAGAAGTTACAATCGACCCCCAGCAATTGGCGCCCCAACTCGAGCTGGCCCATCCAACCTAGGCCTCTTTTGAAAACCCCCCGAAGAACCTGACGACCTAAAACCTCTTTTATTCTTGCCCTTTCCTTATCTTGGTTCTGATGCTCCAAGCATTTTACCTCCTAAGCAATCTTGGCCTTATCCACCAACGTAATAAAATCTCTCTCCTTCTGTGAGGCTATCAATACCCGTAACTCATCTCATAGCCCATATTCAAATCACACACAACGTTCATAATCAGTCGAGACTATTCCCTGAGCGTACCGGCTCAAGCGTAGAAACTCAGCCTCGTATTCTGCTACTGATTTATTTCCCTAGACCAAATTCAGAAATTTCTTCCTCCGGGTGTCCACATAGGTAGCCCCAACATATTTTCCCTGAAAAGCGGTCTTAAAGAAATCCCAGGAGATACGATACACTAGTGTACCTTCCCTCACAGTGAGCCACCACTGGTATATTTCATCTTTTAGTAGAGACATTGCCCCTTTCTCTTTTTGTTCTGCTGAATTGTCTAGTTAATCCATAATCCGTTCAACTGCCTCCAACCAATAGTCAGCTACATTTAGGGCTACCAGAAATACCCCTAAGAACTTTGGCCCAGTTAGACCAGAGTCGCTCAAAAATAGACCCACAAGCTGTCGACCCAGTACTTACTCCAATAACCCATTCCAAAACTCGCAGCATAGCTTGGGACAGAGCATCATCTCCTTTAGCTCGGTCATGAAACCCTGTTTCGGTCATTGGGGATACCGGTGCCTCTAGTTTTGACATATGCCCTGATGTTGAGGATCTAGCCTTAGCATTTCGACCTCTATCACGGTCGCGTGCACCACGTCCACGTCTCCTTGCACTCATACTATTGAATCGAGTTAATCTGATTAAGAATTTTATGAATCAGTCTATCATTCCAATGTTTATTAACAAGTGTTCAATAAAGATATATATAAAAGTTGTTTTCACGGTCAAATTTCCTAATGTCTCAGTCTCTATAGTCTTAGCTCCTATAGCTAACAGTTTCAGTGTACTACCACTAACTCTAGCAGTTTTCTCTCTTACAGACATTTCACAATATAATAAAACATAAAATAAGAGGACTTACGAATTTGACGCCGGAGACTCGTGGTGCCATACTTCCAATAAAGATATATATTTTCTAAATCATATTTCAAACCAAATTTTGAAAATGTTTCCAAACCCATTCCACAGTCGAGTTTTGCAATCTGGCTCTGATACCATAAAAGTAACACCCTAAACCCGGCCTAGACGTTATGACCGAATCTGGCATGTCACATAGAAGGGTTGTGTAAAAATTTACGCGTCCGTTAAAAAGTTCGTTTTCTTTTTGAAAGCTTTGAGCTTTGTTGCTTATGGAAACCCGATTTGTCTTTATGGTTTTCTTATAAAAATGTTATTATTTTTGTTGTTGTTGAAAACTTTGCTTACAATCGAAATAAGATTCAGTGACTTGCGAAAGTGTGATAGTTTGAAAACCAAAATTGTAGTTTTAGAAAAAAATCTCGAGTTTAATCGTTTATAGTTTGAAAATAACCGAAATGAAAGTTTAAAAGGAAAATTAAGTCCAAAGGCCTTATTAAAAAATATTAAACCTAAATTACAATAACCTTAAACTAAAGTGAAACGAAAATGTATTAAAGTTTGGAAAAAGCACCCCGATGTATAGCCACCACAGAGTCCTCCGCAGCTCTAAATCCTTAATGCTGGGGATCACCTGCAAGGTTAAAGTAGAGGGGTGAGTTATGAGAACTCAGTGTGTAATCCCCTAATTGGTCATTAACTGGGCCCGAGCCCATACGAAAATAGACTGGCCCAAAGCCTCTATAGAAGCAAACTGGGCCGAGGCCCTACTTAGAAATAATCTGGGCCTTAGCCCTATAAGCATGATAATGCAACAGAGTATGCAACCCAACCTAATAATCCATCCGCTACACACTTGTAACATCCCGAATTTGGGCCTAGTAGATTTGGGCTTATTAGGTTGTAACGCCCCAAAAATCTCAAAACTTTTAATTTATGTGCATGGGAGTTAATATGTATGTGTAGCACTTAGAATAATAATATTAAGGTAATATCGGGATTAGTTGAAGCCTTAGAGTTAGGGGAGACCATAGGAAAAATTTATGTTCTTACTTAGTGGACCCTAGTCTCAGGCATGAGGCCTCATAATCAGATTAAGAAAAGAGAGGACACAAAAATGGACTCTTAGGTTTGGGTTGAGGCCCTAATTAAGTTTTCTATTTGGGCATTATAGGACTTAAAAAGGTAGTACCTGTGTTTAAAACATCAAAATGGGCTTGTGGCCCAGTGGTCAGTAGTGCCACTAAGGGAACAATGAGGTGACGCCACACTAGGGAGTAAGGGGCCCAAATTTAAGTTTCAAGGAGCCCAATTCCTTGGATTCAAGTTAGCTAATTTTTGGAATTAGGGTTAGGTTGAGTGGATGGCTACAAGGCTCAAAAATAGTAGGATTTATGAGAATGGGATAATGTAGATAATATAGTTGATAATATGGAAGATAAAAGAAGAAAAATTAGGAGCTATCTGTTGAGAGCAGAGTTGGCCGAAATTCCATCACCTAGAGGAGTAAAGAAATCGGTTTCTAATAGCCATAAGGGGTGCCAAATTTTCTATAAATAGGGGAAATAGCTCATCAATTTTGGCATTTGAACCCTACTTTTTCTTCATTCTTTGTGCCAAAATTCTCAATCTCTCCCTCCACAATTTCTGTCAACTTTCTTTCAAAATTTGAAAATCACCACCTCTTTCACCCTTTCTTCTTTCTTTGAAATTTCCTATTATCCGAATCTTCTGATCTCCATTGTTATTCTTCTCCCATTCACTAAAAGCCAAACTACACTGTTGTTTGTTCTTATAGCTAAAATCTTCCTCTTATTCATCTTTTTCCAGATTTTCTTAAATGCAGAAATTCTTAGATCTCTAATCTTCTACGCTTCGATCTTCTGCTGTGATTGTCGAATCTTCCTGTAAGGGGTAGCCAAAACCATTTGTATAGGTAAGTGTCGATTCGTGAGATTTTAATCTTTTTCTGGCTTTTAAAAATCTTATCCGAATGGCTATATGGTTAACTAATCGGGTGTTTTCTCTCATTTGTGGCATTCTGGGATTTGAAGGGGGTCCAATCACTTAGATTTCTAAGCCAGAGTTCAGTAGCACTCGGATCGAATTACTTTTGAGATTTTAAGGAAGGCCTTGTCTTTGTGTTCTTCCGCTTTTGAGCAAAGTTGTAGACAAAGGGCAGTAGATTTGATTAGCGAGGGTATCGACGTAGCGGGTAGTCCTAAGTATTTATCAGGTGTGTAACTTTTCACACCATTAGATTGTCTGTTAATATGTGTTAATAAATCTACTTATATTCTATTAAATGCCAAAATCTCAGCATAACATTTGAAACCCGAGGAGGGCAAAAGCGAATCACCAGGTTAGTGATCTCTGTCATTCTTCAGTGAATGTTCCTGTTGAGATGATATGTTTTATAAGTATGCCGATTTCTGTGATTGCACGGGGTTGGGTTTGATGAAAGGGGAAGTGTTCTGTGTAGTGGCTTTTGCCATGATTTGTTGTAGTGGCTTTTGCCATGATCTATTGTAGTGGCTTTTGCCATGATCTGTTGTAGTGGCTTTTGCCATGATCTGTTGTAGTAGCTTTTGCCGTGATCTGATGATGAGCAGCACGACTGCCATCGATGGCGTGTAGCAATGTGGGTTGATTGTAGAAATCCCCAATGGTGTGAATGGCTGGTACGGGTGGCGTGTAGCGGATGGAAACCTAGGATTTGGATTGGGCTTGCATAATTATTGTTATATATATTAATCAATTATTACATTACGTGGGGCTAAAGCCCAAATCTAATGGTGCATGAGGGTTGCACAACGAGTCTCATGACTCAACCTATTATTTAATATTTTCAGGTAGCACCTAGTGCATTGGACCGGGCTGGAGAGGAGCGCAAGGTGGCCATGCAAGAGAGTATCGATCCAAAGAGGATTTTATTTTTAATATTTCTGATTAAGGATTTTAAGTCTCAATGTAATAAGGCCATGGGCCACTAGCCTTATATTTATTTTGGGGTTTTATGTTGGGTTTTTTTTTTATTCTTTGGCATTTAAATTTTATGTTTAAATTTAGCTGAGACATGTGGTAAATTTCGGTTTTAATTAAAAAAAACACCAAGGCATTTTATAACTTCATATCTTATATAACTTAATAAATTATTATGTTTTCGGTATAAATGTCTAAACCTGATGATTGGTTTCCAAAGTGCCACAAGTTTTATTAAATCTCCTTAGTGACATATCAGATCCGGTCGTGGTGTTTGGGCCGAGTTTGGGGTGTTACAAATTGGTATCAGAGCCCGATTCAAAACTCGACTTTGGGGGTTTTGGGGCTCAAAACGTTTTCTAAAGATGGGTTTTAGAAACATGCATGTTTATAAATAGTACAGGGTTGTTTTCTCGGCATGACACCTGCGTTTCCGGCCCAAGTCCGCCAGGTAAGTACTCTAAACCATTGTGTGATATATATATGTGGGCTTTATGGGATGTAGGCTAGTTTAATTGGACTTTGATGGACTACAGGTTTAGCTTAAACAACTTCTTAAATTCCATAAGACTTAATTTATCCAAACAAATCCTGTGAACTAGTCACCGAGTTAGGGTGTGGCAACAGGCATACACATTTCTAGGATTGGATTTAGGGAGAGCTTGGTATTTAAGTAGCCCTAGTGACTCACCTCCTCTTCTCTAGAATCCTACCTGGTGCATAGTGACTATTCACCTTAACCGTCAGGACTTGTTAACAGGCCAAAGTTCTAACTAAAACCCGAAAGGGACCAACCACTCTATTTTCACAAAAATTTCTAGAATGCCCTAATTTTGTAAAATCCTCGAAATACCCCCGATTTGTAAAATTACCAAAGTACCCCTAATTTGTAAAATTACCAAAATACCTCTATATTGAAAAATCACTAAGACACCTTATTTTGAAAAAATTACGAAAATACCCCTGTAAGTAAAATTATGAAAATATCCCTGGGTAGTGAAACGACAAAAATACCCCTAGGTGGTGAATGTAAGTTTATAAGCCTGTTTTTATGATTGATGTGTGCTGAATGTTGACTGAAGGTGAACTCTAGGACTAGAAAGTATCGACTTAGAACTAAACCCGTAGATAGAATTTGAATTCGAATTCGAAAGAACTACTATCGAAATGATTTTACATAAGATTGTTCGCGGTTAATAAGTGGGAAGAATTAATTATTCATAAAATTCTTAATTAGATAAATGTCGATCGAAAGAATGAGTACAAGGGACGAAGATGCTCAAGATGCGAATAATGGTGCGTACCCTACTGTAGTATATTGAGTGTTTATTTTTTTTAAAATTAGAGTGCGCAGCAGAAGCGTAGTGATGAGACTTGGGTTGTACAATTGATAGTTAGTTGAAAATTTCGAGGACAAAATTTCTTTAAGGGGGTAGAACTGTAACATCTCGAATTTGGGCCTAGTAGATTTGGGCTTATTAGGTTGTAACGCCCAAAATCTCAAACTTTTAATTTACATGCATGGGAGTTAATATGTATGTGTAGCACTTAGAATAATAATATTAAGGTATTATCGGGATTAGTTGAAGCCTTAGAGTTAGGGGAGACCGTAGGAAAAATTCATGTTCTTACTTAGTGGACCCTAGTCTCAGGCATGAGGCCTCATAAGTAGATTAAGAAAAGAGAGGACACAAAAATGGACTCTTAGGTTTGGGTTGAGGCCCTAATTAAGTTTTCTATTTGGGCATTATAGGACTTAAAAAGGTAGTACCTGTGTTTAAAACATCAAAATGGGCTTGTGGCCCAGTGGTCAGTAGCGCCACTAAGGGAACAATGAGGTGACGCCACACTAGGGAGTAAGGGGCCCAAATTTAAGTTTCAAGGAGCCCAATTCCTTGGATTCAAGTTAGCTAATTTTTGGAATTAGGGTTAGGTGGAGTGGATGGCTACAAGGCTCAAAAATAGTAGGATTTATGAGAATGGGATAATGTAGATAATATAGTTGATAATATGGAAGATAAAAGAAGAAAAATTAGGAGCTATCTGCTGAGAGTAGAGTTGGCCAAAATTCCATCATCTAGAGGAGTAAAGAAATCGGTTTCTAATAGCCATACGGGGTGCCAAATTTTCTATAAATAGGGGGAATAGCTCATCAATTTTGGCATTTGAACCCTACTTTTTCTTCATTCTTTATGCCAAAATTGTCACTCTCTCCCTCCACAATTTCTGTCAACTTTCTTTCAAAAAGCCGAAAATCACCACCTCCTTCACCCTTTCTTCTTTCTTTGAAATTTCATTAGTCAATCTTCGATCTCCATTGTTATTCTTCTCCCATTCACTAAAAGTCAAACTACACTCTTGTTTGTTCTTGTAGCGAAATCTTCCTCTTCATCTTTTTCGGATTTTTTTAAAAGCCAAAATTCTTAGATCTCTAATCTTCTACACTTGATCTTCTCTTGTGATTGCGAATCTTCCCGCAAGGCGGTAGTGAAACCATTTGTATAGGTAAGTGTCGATCCGTGAGATTTCAATCTTTTTCGGCTTTTAAAGATCTTAGCGAATGGCTATATGGTTAACTAATCGGTGTTTTCTCTCATTTGCGGCATTCTGGGATTTGAAGGGGGTCCAATAGCTTAGATTTCTAAGCCAGAGTTCAGTAGCACTCAGATCGAATTACTTTCGGATTTTCAGGAAGGCCTTGTCTTTGTGTTATTTTGGCTTTTGAACAAAGTTGTAGATAAAGGGCAGTAGATCTGATTAGTGAGGGTATCGACGTAGCGGGTAGTCCTACGTATTTATCAGGTGTGTAACTTTTCACACCATTAGATTGTCTATTAATATATGTTAATAAATCTGCTTATATTTTGTTAAATGCCGAAATCCCAGCATAACGTTTGAAACCCGAGGAGGGTAAAAGAAAATCACCAGGTTAGTGATCTCTGTCATTCTTCAGTGAATGTTCATGTTAAGATGATATGTTTTATAAGTATGCCGATTTCTGTGATTGCACGGGGTTGTGTTTGATGAAAGGGGAAGTGTTCTGTGTAGTGGCTTTTGCCATGATCTGTTGTAGTGGATTTTGCCATGATCTGTTGTAGTGGCTTTTGCTGTAATCTGACGATGAGTAGCACGACTGCCATCGATGGCATGTAGCAGTGTAGGTTGATTGTAGAAATCCCCAATGGTGTGAATGGCTGGTACGGGTGGCATGTAGCGGATGGAAACCTAGGATTTGTGTTGGGCTTGCATAATTATTGTTATATATATTAATCAATTATTCTGTTCTGTAGGGCTAAGGCCCAAATCTAATGGTGCATGAGGGTTGCACACTGAGTCTCGTGACTCAACCTATTATTTAATATTTTCAAGTAGCACCTAATGCATCGGACCGAGCTGGAGAGGAGTGCAAGGTGGCCATGCAAGAGAGTATTTTGATCCAACAGAATTTTATTTTTAATATTTCTGATTAAGGATTTTAAGTCTCAATGTAATAAAGCCATGGGCCACTAGACTTATATTTATTTTGGGGTTTTATGTTAGGTTTTTTTTTATTCTTAGGCATTTAAATTTTATGTTTAAATTTATCTAAGACATGTGGTAAATTTCGGTTTTACTTAAAAAAAACACCGAGGCATTTTATAACTTCATATCTTATATAACTTAATAAATTATTAAGTTTTTGGTATAAATGTCTAAACCTGATGATTGGTTTCCAAAGTGCCACAAGTTTTATTAAATCTCCTTAGTGACATACCAGATCCGATCGTGGTGTTTGGGCCGGGTTTGGGGTGTTACAACACCACCCGTACCAGCCCAACACACATGTTGGGATTTCTAAATCGACCCACCCATCCGCTACACACCAATAAGGCAGACAAGCTGCTAATCACAGAATTTGTGGCAAAGCCACCAGAATAACAGAATATACGTGGCATAGCCACTATGCAGATTGTGGCAGAGCCACTGAATATGTGGCAAAGCCACCAGAATAGCTTCCTCCGAATCATCAACCCCAACCCAATGCATGATGTTGTGATATAAATATTCGTGTATGCAATATGCCATAATCATAATCAATCATATAAATATCACACACATATCACTTAAAATACCACTAGGGATATAACGGTCATTTACCTTCAAGGGGTATTTTGGTAATTTTAAGCTCCAAGGTATTTCGATAATTTACCCTTCCAAGGGTATTTTAGTAATTTCACATTTATCAGCCTTTTCGAAGGCCCACTGTCGCCTCGAGTGACACAGAACCCTTTTTGGGTCTCTACGTAACTATTGGGCCAAAAATCCATTTTAGGCCCAAACGGGCCCACACGCTCGTGTGGCCCAAAATGCACGGTTTTGGTTTTAGATATGCAAGTTTCGATTCGGCCTACCATTTGCTAATTTTCCAACATTTTGCCTAAGTAGGCCGGATAGCCCGTTGGGCCCATTTGGCCCGTTATAGCCTCAGTATCGCGAGAGTGCTTGTGACACCCTCAACGACTTAACATCACAATTTGTGTCTCGATTTACCACTACGAGCGCTCACACGCTCGAGTGGTCACAGTTGCCGGCTTTTTGGCTTTTCGACTTTTGACCGTTCTCAAAACATTACAAGCATTCATCGTCAAAAAGGGTGTGAGATTACACACCTGATACGAGTTATGTTTCCTAATGACTCCCCAACACACCTATGGCGATTGTTGACAACAGATTACTCTCTGATTTGATAAACGTAAGTAGAAGCATTTATTAGGCTCACTACACTTACCACCCAAAAGTCGAGATTCGGATATTGATAAAGCTAAGGAAAGTACCCTCCTAAACTCCACTAGGTACAGCTTGAATCACAAAGAGAAACCCTATCAAATGTTTCGGCTATCACCTTGTGATGAGAGGAAAAAGATGAGGGAAAAAGAAGAATATTACCTACGGCTTGACAAAAATCGAATGGAGAGGCAGGATTCGGCAACAATGAGTAATAATTACGAACTAATGGTGAGATGATTTGGCACCTAGCAGCAACACCAAAGAACCAGATTCGACTATTGGGTTAAAAGATGGATGTTTCGGCTCTTTATGATAGAAGAGAGAAAAAAAACATATATAAAAATATATATATAAAAGACACCATTACCTCACAACAAGAGACAAGTTGAATAGAGAGGAGTGATACGGCACAAGCAGCAACCAAAAGAACTCAAGGTTCAGCTATGAGAGAGAAAAAAATGGAATACCCAAAGATGAAAAGAAATGACGTATACCGATTGAGAATTAGAAGAGAAGGGGGTAAAGGTTTCGGCCAATGGGTAGAAAAAGAGCAATTGAAAGAGATAAGAGGTTGAACAAGAGTTGCAGGAGTGGTCTGTTCTAATAGATTTAGCCAAGTCCCAAAGAGAGAAAAACAAGAAGAAACGAAAATGCCAAAAGGAAAGAACCCGAAAATACCAAAAATGCTAAGAACCACTAGAGAAATTCGGTACACACACCAAAAGGTTTTAGTTTATGCTCCCTACACCAAAATACCAAATTTTCTTACCAAAACTCAACCCCTAGCCGAATTTCTCCTTCCCACACACCCCACATTCAGCCAACCACTACCTCTTACCCTCAAATCCCCTGATTTTCTCCCTTTCTGCTCCACCATTCACTCTCCACCTCCCATTCAAACCAATTTGACCAAGTCTCCCTCCACCTTGATGAGTTCTAATCCAACTCTACTTCTTCTCTCCCCAAAGGATAAAATAAAAGCTACCAAATGCTACATGTAGGACTCGAACTCTCCCCCTCCATGTCTCCCTTATGACGCCACACCACAATGCCACATGCTCCACTTGTGTTAAAAAGATACAACCAATTAAACTTAAGTCCTGCCTCCACTAGCTCACTCCACTAAAGTGCCCAAAAACCAAACTTTCACCAAGGCTTAGGCTTGAACCTGAGCCTCCCTAAGACCCCAAACACACTCAAATAACAAGCTTAACAAGCACAACACATGAAATAACGCAAAAATACCAAACCCTTATTTTTAGGATGTTACATAGATTAAGAACCAAACCAAAAAGACGACAACCGAGGAAAAGGGAAAATTACGATGTAGTCCCTGTTTCGTAATCGGAAGTGATCATAGGTAAGTTCATAGTGATGTGTCTTATAAATGTGAATTACTTGTTATTATTATATTATTGTGTTTTTAGTTAAGATTGGTTATATATGATATATACTTTAATGAATGATGTAATATAGAGAATTTCAAATAAGTACATGTTTATGAAATACATTGATGTGAGGAAAACGTTTAAAGTAAATAGTTTATGTATATTTCCTGATTGAATCTAGTAATCATGTAGGATACGATTGGCATGCCAATAGGGTTATTATGCACACTTGTATGAGATTTGCACTTTGGTGCCTCTATATACACTTCGGTGTTCCTGTTCGTATTACGGTGCCCCTGTTTGCACATTTTTGCCTTGTTTGCACTTCGGTGCCCCTATTATGCATCTATGATGTTTTTGGTGTAGTTAACCAAGTATCCCGGTCGAGTTACTTAGTTCATCGAGTGAAATGTTAATGGATTATACATTTGATTTATGGATCAAAATGAGATATATATTCAAGATGAGTAAATATATGAAATGTTTATTCAATTTACTTGTTGACATGATTATATAAAACTACATTTATGTTAATGAAATGTTGCTTATGGAAATGACAAGTTAGTTGTACAGGGGGTTATCTTGATGTATTTATGTCATGAGATCAAGAGTTAATACGAGCTGTAGATATGTATTAGATTAACAAGAGTTATATATTGTTTATTTATATCTTGATGTCAAGTAACGTAAGATTAATTTGATGCTTTTAAGCTATGAACTTACTAAGCTTGATAAGCTTACTCGTTTCATTTATGTTCTTTTCTAGTTACTATAGTTGCGGACTAACTAGACGAATCAGTGGGAAGATCACACTATCCAACCATTTGGTAGTTTTTGTATTTTGGTCTTGGAGTGTGGCATGTATAAATGTTTTTGTTGTGAATATGTCAAATTTTAGGTTGATATATTATGGCTAGATGAAAATTAGTTTTGGTTGAGTTTAAATTGGTTTAAAGATTTAATCTTGGTATTAATGCTTTTGTATGGCAAGCTATCATACATGTCTTTATTATAATCCTTGTGGTTGAATTAAATATGTTTGGTTAATGTGGTTTATATGATCATTTTGGGATAAGTATTTAGTATGAAATGATGAATTGAATGAACTTGATTGAGGTGCCTTTGAATGACATATTTGGTTAGTTGTTATAGGATGGTGGGTTTCACTTGTTTTTAGGGCAAATGAATGTGTTTTTGTAGAGCTTTGAATTAGTTAGGCATTAAGATGTTTGTAGGTAAGAGCATATGGTGTATTTTGAGTTTTTGAACTTGAGATTTTTACCATTTAAACTTAGGTATTGATACCTCATCACTTGGTATCGATACTTGGCTTCGGGAAAATTTTTTCAGAGAAACAGGATGCTAAAATGGTATCAATTTTTAATTAAGTATAGATACCTGTGTATAAAATATCGATACCATAAATTAATTATCGATACCCCTACTTTTATTTGAAAACAGTATAGCAATTTGGTATCGATTTTCAATAAGGTATTGTTCTGGTATCGATACCACCTACAAATTTCACTAATCATTTTTCAACTTTCAAATTTGGAAATGACAAGTATTTGATTGCTACATTAACATCATTTAAACTTGATTTGATATATGTAAAAATGTTTATTTTCCATTTATGAAAAGTGTTATAATTTGAAATTGTTTGGGCAACCTTAATTTGATTGAAGTAGGTCATTCTATTAATATTATCGAAGGTAATAGTTTAGAAATGGTTGAATATCCAGACATTAATAATTGGATTAGTTTTGTTATGTATCTAACTTCTAGCCTTCAAGAGGGGATAAATATAAATAATTTTTATTGTTTGAGTCTAAAGGTTCTGAATCGTATCGTAATGCTCGAAACTTAAAATCGGCAACGGAGACGGGTTAGGGGTGTTGCAGGTTCCATAGTGGAAGACAGAATGGTTAGGAATGAGTGGTTGTATTGGCCTGTCGAGACCGTGCCAATGGATTATATATATAGGTGTGCATGGAGACATTTTTTTCCAATTCTATTTACCAATTTTTCTCTCTGTAGCACTGCCTTCTTCAGTCAGAGGATATAGCTAAAGAAAGCTTTACATGTTGTAGTCGTCATGTAATTTCAAGTCTGGAAGTAGAGAAATTGGGGATTTTGTAAGCTTTCTTATCTCTCTGTAATTGTGGATTAAATGAAGAAGTAGATTAAGGATTCTCAAAGCTTTTATATAATTAAAGATTCTGGGTTTCTATGGACTAACCTCCTTTATCAAAGCTTCTATATAATTAAAGATTCTAGGTTTTTATGGACTAACCTCCTTTAGTTTAACTGGTAAATGGTTGTCATACTTAACTGCCAGCACAAAGGAGGCTCTAACGTTTGGACAAGCTAAGCTGATGAGAATAAAGGAATTCAAGTGAGTTTCTAAACTCTGCCCTTAGTTGATTGTGATAATATTTGTTTGAATGGTTTGTGTTTAAGTAGTCTGAAACCGTGGTTGTAAATATAAAGGTAAATGACCATGTTGATTAATGAATGATACCATATAAGCGTGTATGTTGGATGTTAAAAGTAGGTGATTTGTATAAGAAATCAATGGTGTACTTATGATATTGTGATGAGTGTAATGTCGAGATATACATAGTGTATGCGAAGTATGGACGAAATTTTACTTGACTGGTAGATGAAGATAGGAATAATTTTGCAGAAGGGAGGAATGGGTGGACTAAATAGGAAATCAAGGGACTTTGGGTGGCATCGTGTAATAATCATCTATTAGCTCATTTAAATGATCGTGATGACAATTATTAGGTTTCATAGAGCAACACCGCAATGGCGATCAGCAGGTCCTTCAAGGTGGCATTGTAGAAACAATTATTAGGTCCTTCGAGGTGACACCTCAATGGAGGTTTAAGGTGTAAAACCATAGCTCGACTATAAAAACCAATGGAGTCTACCAGGACATTAAACATGGGGCTAAAGTGTGTAAGACCATAGCTCGACTATGGCAACATGTGAAGTCCGCAATGACATTAATCATGGGGATTCCATTATGTAAGACTATAGCTCGAATATAACAACAAGTAAAGGTCCGCCAGGATAATAAACTCAAAAGTTGATAGGATAAGGAAAAGAAGATTGTTGTATGACTTGTGCGAAGAGTAGCATGATTGGATGAAAATGGTGCATCTGGGAACGCGGTTAAACCGGACAGACAAGGAAAGGAACTAGAATAGACGATCCTCAAGAAGGATGAGGGATTAGAAAAGGAAAATTGGGTTGGGGTATGAGTCTTTGGTTTTGGCTAATAAACCAGAATTGGGGGTGATATCCGCAGGTAAAAAGTGGCAGTTAGTGACTGGTAAGTCCGCAGAGGTTCACTTAAAGATAATAGTCAATCGAATGATCAATTAAGCAAGTAGGTCAACCAGGGTTGTAACACCCCAAACCCGGCCCATTCGATACGACCAAATTTGAAATGCCACTGCGGGAAACGTTTAAAAATATTCTTACTTAAAAGTAAAAACCGTTAAAAATTTGTTGCCTTTAAATAAACATTTTTGTGGCTTAAAATATTCTATGTAGGAATTTGGTTGTTGTAAAAATACCGGATTCAAAACTTGATTATATATATAAATAAAACCATTTGCAAATAATATCTCAGTTGTCAATCCATAATAGAACATAATAATAAAGATACTTAATAAAAATACTCAAATACTTTAATGGCCTTATTACAACTCAGACAATAAAATAAAAATAAAATGAAAATAAACCATAGTCTAATTAAAGCAAATTTTCCATCTCATGGCCACCTCGAGTCCATCCGGCTCCTCATCCGCGATCTACGAGTCACCTGAAAAAGTTAAGGGAGAAGGTGAGTCACCAAGACTCAGTGTATAACCCCTCCCCCGATTAATGCAACAGCTTACACAATTCATATCTAAGTATAGCATGCACCCAACCTAGCCATCCTTAACTCCTTTTTCTACCCCGTGTGGTACCAAACCACTGGTGGTGCCAAACCACTGGTGACCCAAAGTCACGATATCCATCAATATTATGGTGCCAAACCACTGGTGGTGCCAAACCACTGGTGACCCAAAGTCACAAATAATAAGTTGTGGGGCCAACCCACGTGTGATACCAAATCACTAGCGACGATCCCATAATATCAACCGTGGGGCCAACCCACTGTGGTGCTAAGCCAACGGGACAAGTCGCTATGAGGTGCCAAACCTCCGTGACCTAAAGTCACAAAATGTGGTACCAAACCACTTTGGTGTCCAAGACACGGATATCACTTCCCCCTCCACTCAAATCACCCACCATGATGCGATGTGCATATAAAAGAAATCATGCCAAACATGCTTAAATAATAACATATACTAAATTTATCATAGGCCATACTTTTATGCATCACATATACCAAATATGTCATGCATCCACATGCATTATATTGCAAGCTCATATTGAAACGGACTTACCGAATCCTTGCTCATACCTTTACGGTATCAAATCACGATCTACACAAATCCGTATAACATACACAATTTATTAGCGCTATATTAGTTATGAAGTGTGTAAGTACACACTGTTACTATCGCGAATCCTAGATCCCAAAGATCCGATCTACTCTACTATATCTCTTGACCCTATATTCGGCCAATACCCAAGTTAGTGGCATAGGCCTATTCGGCTATAATAACTAAATCCAAGGATTAATCGCTTTGAATATGGCCTTGGTAAAACTCACTATCACTTACCAAAGCGAGTTTAAATCCCGGAAGCCTTTGTCGATTTGCCCTATGAACCAAAGTACATAATCAGTCGCACTTATACTCATAAAATGGCCTTTGGCTGAGTACCACGAATCACCTACCTTACTTACCGTAATCCCGAATACCATTACTCTTTGCCTTTGAACTGTCGAAATCCCTTTATAATAAACCGATTGAATAACTTGCACCAAAAGAAATCGACGACGCCCCCTATGCTACCGGAGAGATTCGCCACGGAGAAGGATTATTGACTTAAGAAAATAACAAGAAAAGAATAGTTGTCGGGAAAAATAATACAAAAGACATAAAAAGGAGAAGAAGAAACTAGCATACCACCTTCGGCTTTTGAAAGAATCGGCTCCAAGGTAAATCGGCTATGACCTTAAAATAGGGAATGAACCATTTGGCTATCACCAAAAAAAAAGAAGTATTTCGAAACTTGGAAAAGAGGTGTAGGGTCGGCCAAGAACAAGTAGAAGAGGAAGAACACCAATGGCCTTATTGGTCCTTGAAGTCTCGGTCACTCAAACAAAGAGGAAGAAAGCCGAAACTAGATGGCTCTAGCACAAAAAGAGAACGACACATAAAGAGGAAAAAAAGAACAAAAATTCGGCACCCCCACCTTATAAACTTCAAAGCTAAAAATTCCCCAAGCTGGAAAGTCCCCCATTCGGCCACTTTATCTCTTTATCAACTTCCAAATAAAACTCCTATTTTATCTCTTGACACCTATTCAAAAATAATTAAAATACAATAGCCATTATCCCTTATCACCTCTTCAAAAACAAATAAAATAAGGCCACCCTTGTCTTCTATCTTAAAATAAAAAAAATATAAAAGCCAGCATATATCCATTATCCCAGCCGAAAATTAAAAACAAAACTAGCTTAATCCTTATCCTCCAAATGCCCATGTGCCGTCCAACTTCTTCTCTCCCCCTTCACGCCAGTATGGAAAAATAAAAACACCAAACTGCTGCTCCCATGGTTCGAACATGGGACCTGATGGAGCAACTGCACTAACGCCCCTAACCATTCTGCCAAGGCATTTCTTTGTGACATAAACTCGTCACAATTTCTTTTAAGAGCTCTCTCGTTAGCTCCCCCTTGTCTTATCGCCAAAAGCCAAAAATAAAATGCCTTGCGCTTCCATCGTGACTCGAACTTGAGTCCTCCTTCACCTTGGGGGCGGCGTTCACCAAGGCCCTTAGTGGCGCCCAAGCCACTCTACCAAACCGACTTTCATGTCCAAATCTACCATTTATTTTAAGACCTTCCTAGCCCAACCCCCATACATAACACAAAAATAAAATTCCTAAGCGCCACTCAGCAAGACTCAAACCCTCCTGCTCAAGGCGTCATTTGCCCAAGCCTTAAGTGGCGTCCTTAAGCCACTTTACTGTGGTGATTCTTATGTCCAAAATGCCTAAAATTATTCTTAAGGCCTCCTTAGCCCAATTCCTTTTAACTTAAAATTTCCATACTTTTTCCAAAGCTTCCCCTTCCATCCTAGAGTTTCCAAAGCCCCTCAAACACCTCCAAATACACTTAAAGCCTACTAACACTTGAGTTATGCTCCAAATGCATAACCCCTAATTTAGGATGTTACAAGGGTTATGTCACCCATGATCAATTACATGGGCTAACAATAGAAGACGTTTGCCAAGGGCTAGTTAGGTGGAAAATTCATCGGAAAGTAGTAAATGATATGACCCATTAGAGATTTATCTGTAAATATTAGTTATTCGAAAGAATTGGAGCAAGATTGTAACACCCTAGACCTGGCCTAGAAGTCCAGTCCGAGCTTAGAGAGTTACATGAAAAATAAAATGCCATGTAAAACACAATAATACCAAACCATGATTCACATAAAATTCAACACAAATATTAGTTAAGTATATAATCTGCTAAAGTTATTCTATTATAGTTTAACAAGACTCCTACTAAAATAGTTTTAAGAAAGCTAATAATTGATGAGCTCCTCATGCACCGAATTCGCTCAAGCACATGAACTACACGAAATCCAAGCAATAACAGAATGAGTTGTGAACTCAGTGGATAAAAAAATTTATTCAATTATTTCTCATTATAGCATAGTACAGAAGTAATTTTAGTTCAGATTTAGAGCAGACCCATCAAGTATATATATATATATATATATATATATATATAATTTCAGTTCATATATGATATCGATCAGATTCAGATGCAATATTCCTATTCCCACCCACTACACACTGTCTTTGGCCATTCCAACACACCATTAAGGACATTGAATGGCCAACCAACCCTACACACCTTAAAGTGTTCATTGACACTTTTATAGAAACGAGGCCTAGCTGCTAATTCAGTATACGACAAGCGCCAGAATCAGATTTATACTCATTGTGGCATAGCCATGATTTCAGAACAAATTTCTTCCTCCTTCACAATATCCCAACCCATGTCGATGCAAAACACAAGTACCCGTATCATGTATTCAGTCATTCTAATTCATTTCACAATCAAATAAGATAGTTCATGAAACATCCCAAACCCGACCCAAATAGCCTGACCGGATTTGATATGTTCCTCAAATAAAACTTTAGCAATTTCTCGTTTTGTTTAAGAAAAACTTGATGAATTTGTATAAAATGATTAGCTTAATATTTAGGTTAAAATCAAATTTAAATAAATTTGTATCTTCTTAAAACATTATTTTTAGAGAAATTTATAAGTTAAAAGAAACCAAATTTTATGAAAAATTTTACTTATTATTGTAAAACATATATATATATATATATATATATATATATATGTCAAAATAGTTTAAATTATTTATCGAAAACCATTTAGTTATTTAATTAAATATTGTTCATGGTGAATAAAATCCAAACGCAAAAATTAAAAACAATTTATAGTGGCCTTATTACAAAAATAGCAAAACCCATAATAAATCCTAAGTAATAAAAATAAACTTAATAAGTTTAATTAGGAGAAACTTTCAAAATACTTTGTAGAGCATTGGCCACCACGTAGTCCTAGCTAACCCGATCCATCGCGCTAAGAGTTATCTGAAAAATTATCCCAACAAAGGGGTGAGTCATAAACTCAATGTGTAACAAAAACACTAAAAGCCCAATTGATCATGGCCTTTAAGCCCATTTAATAACACATATAGCCATAAGCCCATTTAAGTCATATTTAGCCATAAGCCCATTTTTATAGCAAATCAAATCAAATCATTTAGAAATCACATGGATGTTTATATAATGAAATGCAAACCCGGCCCACCTAAATATCCATCTGCTACACACCACCCGTACCAACCAATCACAACGTGGGGATTACTAAATCGACCCTCCATCCGCTACACACCATTGAAGGCAGTTGCTGCAGTCAACATGCACATCGCCCTTATAATTTTGTGGCATGGCCACTCAGATAATTGTGACCAAGTCACCGGATTTCAAATATGTGACCAAGTCACCAGATTCACATATGTGACCAAGTCACGGATTCAAAATATATGACCAAGTCACGGATATTGTGGTAAAACCACCGAATACTTCCCTTTATCAATAACACCCATATGCCCATGCACATACATATTATTTAGTTTTCATGCCATTTACCCCAAAATCATAGAAAATCATATTTATCTCACATTTAGGCATATAGCAAAATTAGCAAAATATTGGGGTTAAACATACCTGAGTATCGTATACCACTGAATGGTACTGGCAACCATTATTACACATATTTTCATACAAATCACATTTAATATAGATCTATGAGATTTTAGTATAATGTTACACACCTTATGACAGTGAGAACGATACCTTCCCGCTCCTCAACACCTAGTTAATTATCACACATGATTAGAATATACTAATACTTATAATATACACTATTGATGAAAGATCTAAATCCTTACCCTCGGGATCTCGGACAACTGTTATGTGTCGTTTCTCTCCGATAGATGGATCAAAACCCGATGACAACCCACTAACAAAAAGTGGTTCGGTTGTACGTACGACTTCAAATAAACGATCGTCTTTAGCAGAGGGTCCACAACCCGGTGGAAAATCTCTTATCGCCGATACAGCCCTTCATTTGAAGTTTGAGGGTATAACAGAGCCTCCCCTCTTCCAAACACTCCTTACTGCTCTTTTCGAGCCTATCTTGTTAGTCCCAAAATCACCCCTAAAATAAAGTCGATTAGTAATCTATCTAAAAGAAACGATATAACCGAAAATGATAATCCTTACCTTGGTTGATTTCGAATAATCTCTCCTAAAATGTTGGTTTCTAAAAAGAATCCTTAAAATCCCCTTCAAAGATTCGGCCTAGGAGAAAATATGAGAGTTAGATTTCTAAAATCGGAAATTTTGAAAGAAAATAAAAAGAATGATTTGTAGAAAATCCTTACTCGACTACTTGGAGATTCGGCCTTATTGATTTAGAAGAATAGAAATGGTGATTTCGGTTTGGACAAAATGAGAAGAGAAAAGAGAGTGTTTTTGGCTATGATGGTTTCGGGTTTTCAACAAAAGAAAAGAAAGAAAAAGATGAAAATAGAAGATGGAAGTTTCGGCCTTAGCAAGGTAAATAAGAAGAGAAATTTGAAAGAAGGAGATGATTTGATTTTTTTTTTGGTAGAAGATGATTTCGGTTGAAAGTGAAGAAGAAGGTGATGATGATCAAAAGAAAAGAGATGGGTTAAGAGGCTTATGTGCATTCGGCCATGAGAGAAAAAAGAGAAGAAAAAGGTCTTGAAACTTTGGTACTTTCGGTTACAAAGAGAAAAGAAAGAAAGTATAATTTGGAGAAAAGAAAATGAAAGGACTACTAAAAATCGAAATGGTAAGATGCAAATGACTGAAAGAAGATAAAAAAGGTTTCTCTTTTGTGTAATAGGCAATCGGCTAAGAACAAAGTTTTGGAGAGAAAAGAAATGATGCAAAAAATGTTAGAGTTTTTGGCCAACTATCACCCCTAATGCCTAAGCAAAATTCGGCCAACACCCTTTGCCAACATGATCCCCTTTTTCCTCCTCATTTCTTCCCCATCAAATCCCTTGATTCCATCACAATTAAACCTTCTCCCTTAGCCCCTTATGCCGTCTAGGTTCATGGTCAAATGACCATGAAAAAGCTTCCAAAACAACATCCCCTCTTCAAGCCTTTTGTCCTCCTATCTTACCATAACTTCATGATTCCATGCCATAACTTCTAACTTGCCTTTTACTTATGGTCTACTAACCAAAAATAAAAAGATGTCCATCCATTCTAGAATAATCTTGGCCGACACTATAGGAAAGAAAATAAAAAATTAAAATTCTTCCACTTGCTAGCTAGGGGATTCAACCTCTCTCCTCATGCATTCACTCATGCACCATTACCACCTTGCCAATTGACTTATTATGCTTAAAACCTCTTGCCAATATTTTTTAAAGCCTATCTTGCTTAGCTCCATCTTAATTATTAAAATTTAATATTTCTCTAAGCATTCACTTACATATTTGAAGTTCAAAACTTCCCAAAACACACTCAATTATACTTAGGCATGCAACAACATTCAATTAAGTAAAGATGCATAACCCCTTAATTCAGGATATTACAATTCTACCCCCTTAAAATAATTTCGACCTCAAAATTACATGGCTAGAACAAGTGAGGGTATTGCTGTCGCATCGCTTCCTCTGGCTCCCACGAAGCTTCTACCGATCCATGATTACGCCATAACACTTTGACAAGAGGAACTGATTTTCTCCGTAAAACCTTTACATCTCACTCCAGAATTTGAATTGGCTCCTCTTCATATGACAAATCTGGTCTTAATTCCACCTCCTCAACGGCACTACATGAGATGGGTCCAACCAAGATGTGGCGTAACATTGAAACATGGAACACATCATGCATTTGCTTCAACTCAAGGCAATTTAACCGATATGCCACAGTGTCCGACTCGCTTCAAAACCCGATAAAGTCCAATGAACACGGACTTAACTTCCTTTACGACCAAATCTCATCACCTTTTTCCAAGGTGAAACCTTCAGAATACTTGATCCCCACAAGAAACTCTATTTCTTTTCACTTAAGATCTGCGTCGACTTTTGCCTGCCGATGCTTTTTTAACCGAGCCTAAATTACCTTAACCTTTTTTCGGATTCACCACTAATTACGGACCCAAAATATGACATTCCCTAGTTACATCCAACACGTAGGAGTGCGACACTTCATCCATATAGTGCTTCATACGGTGCCATCCGAATCTCGGCTTGGTAATCATTGTTGTACGCAAATTACGCTAACAGAAGAACTCCTCCCGATTCCTCTCAAATCTATCACACATCCCTTAACATATCCTCTAAGACTTGAATTACACGCCGATCGGCCGTCGACTATGGATGAAATGTCGTACTGAAGTCCAATCTGGTACCCAAGGCCTGATGCAATGCCTTCCAAAACCGAGACGTAAACCTCGGATCCCTATCTGAAATAATTGACACCGGCACTCCATGCAATCTCACAATCTCAGCCACATATAACTTCGCCAATTTCTGCAAAGAGTAATTAACCCGAACTGGAATAAAATGTGCAGATTTCATCAATCGATCTACTATCACCCATATCGAGTCTTTCTTAGTAGGCGTAGGAGGAAGCCCACTAACAAAGTCCATGGTGATTCTCTCCCACTTCCATCAAGGAATCTTTATTGGTCAAGCAATCCCAAGGTACTTGATGTTCAAATTTGACTTGTCGACATGTTAAACACTTTCCTACAAATTCTGTAACTTCCCGTTTAAGACTAGGCCACCAAAATTGATCTCGCAAATCTCGTTATAACTTACTTCCTCCAGGATACATAGCATAGGGGCTACCATGCGATTCCTAAAGAATCTTTTGCCTCAACTCCTGATCCCTCGGCATACAGATTTTACCTTTGAAACACAATACCCCATCGCTGTTAATACCATAATCTTCCAATTCCCCACTCTGCACCTGCCGAAACTTAGTACTCAGATCATCGTCTACCAATTGTTTCTCTTTCACTTGACTCAACCATGTCGGCTTAACTTGTAATTCTACCAGCAAGCTTCCGTCATTGTAAAGACTAAGATGTGCAAACAATGCCCTTAGATCTGACACCACTTTCCGACTTAGAGCATCTGCCACCACATTCGCCTTGCCCGGGTGGTATTCAATCGAACAGTCGTAATCTTTCAACAATTCTATCCACCTTCGCTGTCTCAAATTCAGTTCCTTCTGAGTCAGTAGATATTTCAGACTCTTGTGGTCCGTGTATATCACTGACTTTTCCCCGTATAAATAATGTCTCCAAACTTTAAGAGCAAAGACTACAGCTGCCAACTCCAAATCATGCGTCGCGTAATTAACCTCGTGTGGTCTCAACTGCCGAGACGCATACGCAACTACCTTCCCGTCTTGCATCAGAACACATCCTAATCCCGTGTGAGAAGCTTCACAATACACGATGAAATCCTTCCCTACCTCAGGCTGAATCAAAATTGGAGCTTCAGTCAAAACCCTCTTGAGCTTCTCAAAGTTCTCTTGCTGCTTATCAGCCCACACGAAAGGTACCTCCTTTCTCAACAATTTCATTAATGGTGCAGCTATCGATGAGAATCCTTCGATGAATCTTCTGTAATAGCCTGCTAATCCCAAGAAACTGCGAACCTCAGTTACGAACTTAGGTGGTTTCCAATCTAGTACAGCCTCAATCTTCCGAAGATCCACCCTTATCCCTTCCGCAGACACCACATGGCCTAAAAATGCAACTTCTTTCAGCCAAAATTCACTTGCTGAATTTGGCATAAAGTCTCTTCTCCCTTAAAACTTGCAACACAATCCGGATATGCTTATCATATTCCATTTCAGACTTAGAATACACTAGGATGTCGTCTATGAATACCATGACAAACTGATCCAAGTAAGGCTGAAAAACCCAATTCATCATATCCATGAACGCAGCTGGGGCATTCGTCAATTCGAATGGCATTACCAGAAATTCATAATGCCCATATCTAGTTCGGAAAGCTGTCTTATGGATATCTACTTCTTTCACTTTAAGCTGATGATACCTCGACCTTAGATCTATCTTTGAAAATACCGCAGCTCCCTTAAGCTGATCAAATAAGTCGTCGATCCTCGACAAATGATACTTGTTCTTGATGGTCAGCTTATTCAACTGACGGTAATCTATACACATCCTCATCGTTCCGTCCTTCTTCTTCACGAATAGGACCGGTGCTCCCCATGGAGACACACTAGGTCGGATAAATCCACGATCAAGCAACTCCTGAATCTGAGCCTTAAGCTCAACTAACTCCTTCGGTCCCATTCTATACGGAGCAATAGAAACTGGCGCCGTTCCAGGCAATAATTCAATCTCAAATTCTACCTCTCGATCCAGAGGCAATCCTGGAAGTTCTTTTGAAAATACATCCACAAATTCACTCACAGTCCTGACCTCTTCAACAGTTGTTTCTTTAGCCTCCAAAGCACTAACCAACATCAGAAAAGCCACACATCCCTTTCTAACGATCTTTTCTGCCTTAAGAGTGGATACTACATTTGATAAGTAGTTCCGTCTCTCGCCCATCACTACAACTTCTTTGTCATCAATAGTTCTTATGACATCCGCTTAGCAAAGACAAGCCACATTTGCACGATATTTCACTAGCTACCCATGCCTAAGATCGGTTGAATTCCCGAATGGCAACTCCATTAAATTAGCCAAAAATTGCATCCCTTGAGCTTCTAAAGGCACTTCCTTAAAAAGTTTGTCTATTACTACTGTCTGTCCTAAAGGACTAAGTACAGTCATCTTCCTAAGTACAGTCTCAGAAGTCACATGCAAAGTTCCAGATACTTCACTAGCGATGTATGAATGAGTTGACCCTATATCTATCAAAGTAATAAAGAGCAACCCAGAAATCAGAAACGGACTCGTGATAACATCAAAAGCGTTCTTTCTCTCTCGATGAATCGCATATACCAGTTGGTCCGTCTCGCCTCAGAGCTACCACTACCTCTGCCTGAAGTCCCACAACCTCTATCAGAACCATTACTCCTTCCATTTGGACCACGACCCCTTATCGGCTGCTGTCCACCTCTGCCAGCCTGATTAACCCCCTGACCTGCTGGGCGATTCTTATCTGAATTCATCGGGCAATCCTTGATCATATGATCTTTAGATCCGCACTTGAAACATCCCCCGATCTTTTTCCAACATTCTCCTGGTGCATCTTCCCACATTGAGCACAAGCACGATCTCGTCCTCCCAGAGTATCTCATCGACCTAGCGCCCATCAATTCTTGGTTTCTTTTGAAAATTCTCGATGACCACAAGACCCAAAGCTCCTCTTATTCTTATTCGCCTCTGTCTCGCTTCTATCTTTCATTCGCTTAACTTCTTGGCTATCCTTGCCCTTTCTACTAAGATCAGAAAGTCTCTTTCTCGATCTGAGTAATCAACACTTTCATGACTCATCTCTCATCCATCCTTGAATCGACACACCGCTCATATTCGGTTGCTACTATCACTCTGGCATATCGGTTAAGTCGCAAGAACTCTGCTTCATACTCAGCTATCGACTTATTTCCTTGTACTAAATTCAAAAACGCCTTTCTCTGGGAGTCGATGTAGCTATCTCTAACATATTTTCCTTCAAATTTAACTTTAAAATACCCCCAATCCACTCGATCCACAGGGGTACTCTCTTTGATAGTGAGCCACCACTGGTAGGCCTCATCATGGAGTAGTGAAACAGTACCTTTCAGCTTTTCTTCAGCAGTGCGTCTAAATCGTCCATGATCCTCTCAACTGCCTCCAACAAGTACTCCGCTACATTTGGGGCTACTCCAGATACTCCCCTAAAAACCTTAGCTCCATTTGATCTAAGTCTCTCAACTACTGACTTTTGAGACCCATTTCCCGTACTAGCTTCTACTACTCGTTCCAAAACTCGCAGCACAGCTTGTGATACTGCGTCACCTCCTTCATTATGCTCTTGGAATTCCACCCCAACAGCCGGTGGCAGAACTTCATTTTCAGAACCTTGACCAGATCTAACTGGTTCCAACATAGCCATTCTTCCTCTACCGCATCCACGACGACCACGTCCCCTAGAACTCATGTCTACTACGCGTCTTATCTGTTTTTACGAAAAAGTCTTATGCATTAGAGTCTTTTCACTTCTTATTAAAAGAAAGTTTTATGCAATGATATTTATTCATGGTTTTTCCATAGTAGTACACATACACCTAGGGTCCATGTCTCTAAAGTATAGTTTCCTTAGGCTTATCATACATTCATATTACTTTATCAAGAAAAGCACTTACCGATGGACTGGCCGAGAACTCGGTGCCATGCTTTTATAAAACCATTTAACTTAAGAAAACTTTCAAAAAGTCATTTGGGCTAAATTTTGAAAATGTTGTGGGCTTCAAAACCCAAAGCCGAGAGTTTAAAACTGGGCTTCGATACCAAGTTGAAACACCCCAAACCCGGCCCAAATAGCCTAACTGAATTTGATATGTTCCTCGAATAAAACTTTAGCAATTTCTCGTTTTGTTTAAGAAAAACTTGATGAATTTGTATAAAACAGATTAGCTTAATATTTAGGTTAAAATCAAATTTAAATAAATTTGTATCTTCTTAAAACATTATTTTAAGAGAAATTTATAAGTTAAAAGAAAACCAAATTTTATGAAAAATTTTACTTATTATTGTAAAACATATATATATATATATATATATAGTGTCAAAACAGTTTAAATTATTTATCGAAAACCATTTAGTTATTTAATTAAATATTGTTCATGGCTGAATAAAAATCCAAACGCAAAAATTAAAAACAGTTTATAGTGGCCTTATTACAAAAATAGCAAAACCCATAATAAATCCTAAGTAATAAAAATAAACTTAATAAGTTTAATTAGGAGAAACTTTCAAAATACTTTGTAGAGCATTGGCCACCACGTAGTCCTCGCTAACCCGATCCATCGCGCTAAGAGTTATCTGAAAAATTATCCCAACAAAAGGGGTGAGTCATAAACTCAATTTGTAACAAAAACACTAAAAGCCCAATTGATCATGGCCTTTAAGCCCATTTAATAACACATATAGCCATAAGCCCATTTAAGTCATATTTAGCCATAAGCCCATTTTTATAGCAAATCAAATCAAATCATTTAGAAATCACATGGATGTTTATATAATGAAATGCAAACCCGGCCCACCTAAATATCCATCCACTACACACCACCCGTACCAACCAATCACACCATGGGGATTACTAAGACCCTCCATCCGCTACACACCATCGAAGGCAGTTGCTGCAGTCAACATGCACATCGCCCTTATAATTTTGTGGCATGGCCACCAGATAATTGTGACCGAAGTCACCGGATTTCAAATATGTGACCGAAGTCACCAGATTCACATATGTGACCGAAGTCACCGGATTCAAAATATGTGACCGAAGTCACCAGATATTATGGTAAAACCACCAAAATACTTCCCCTTTATCAATAACACCCATATGCCCATGCACATACATATTATTTAGTTTTCATGCCATTTACCCCAAAATCATAGCAAAATCATATTTATCTCACATTTAGGCATATAGCAAAATTATCAAAATATTGGGGTTAAACATACCTGAGTATCGTATACCATTGAATGGTACTCGCAACCATTATTACACATATTTTCATACAAATCACATTTAATATAGATCTATAAGATTTTAGTATAATGTTACACACCTTATGACAGTGAGAACGATACCTTCCCGCTCGTCAACACCAAGTTAATTATCACACATGATTAGAATACACTAATACTTATAATCTACACTATTGATGAGAGATCTAAATCCTTACCCTCTAATCTCGGACAACGTTATGTGTGGTTTCTCTCCGATAGATGGATCAAAACCCGATGACAACCCACTAACGAAAAGTGGTTCGGTTGTATGCGTCGACTTCAAATAAACGATCTTCGTTAGCGGAGGGTCCACAACCCGGTGGAAAATCTCTTATCGCCGACTGACCCTTCGCTTGAAGTTTGAGGGTATATGAGCCTCCCTCTTCCAAACACTCATTACCGCTCTTTTCAAACCTATCTTGTTAGTCCCAAAATCACCCCTAAAATAAAGTCGATTAGTAATCTATCTAAAAGAAACGATATAACCGAAAATGATAATCCTTACCTTGGTTGATTCCGAATTATCTCTCCTAAAACGTTGGTTTCCAAAAAGAATCCTTAAAATCCCCTTCAAAGATTCGGCCTAGGAGAAAATATGAGAGTTAGATTTCTAAAATCGAAAATTTTGAAAGAAAATAAAAAGAATGATTTGTAGAAAATCCTTACTCGACTACTTGGAGATTTGGCCTTATTGATTTAGAAGAATAGAAATGGTGATTTCGGTTTGGACAAAATAAGAAGAGAAAAGAGAGTGTTTTTGGCTATGATGGTTTCGGGTTTTCAACAAAAGAAAAGAAAGAAAAAGATGAAAATAGAAGATGGAAGTTTCGGTCTTAGCAAGGTAAATAAGAAGAGAAATTTGAAAGAAGGAGATGATTTGATTTTTTTTTTGGTAGAAGATGGTTTCGGTTGAAAGTGAAGAAGAAGGTGATGATGATCAAAAGAAAAGAGATGGGTTAAGAGGCTTATGTGCATTCGGCCATGAGAGAAAAAAGAGAAGAAAAAGGTCTTGAAACTTTGGTACTTTCGGTTACAAAGAGAAAAGAAAGAAAGTATAATTTGGAGAAAAGAAAATGAAAGGACTACTAAAAATCGAAATGGTAAAATGCAAATGACTAAAAGAAGAGAAAAAGGTTTCTCTTTTGTGTAATAGGCAATCGGCTAAGAACAAAGTTTTGGAGAGAAAAGAAATGATGCACAAAATGTTAGAGTTTTTGGCCAACTATCACCCCTAATGCCTAAGCAAAATTCGGCCAACACCCTTTGCCAACATGATCCCCTTTTTCCTCATCATTTCTTCCCAATCAAATCCTTGATTCTATCACAATTAAACCTTCTCCCTTAGCCCTTATGTTGTCTAGGTTCATGGTCAAATGACCATGAAAAAGCTTCCAAAACAACATCCCCTCTTCAAGCCTTTTGTCCCCCTATCTTACCATAACTTCATGATTCCATGCCATAACTTCTAACTTGCCTTTTACTTATGGTCTACTAACCAAAAATAAAAAGATGTCCATCCATTCTAGAATAATCTTGGCCGACACTATAGGAAAGAAAACAAAAAAAGTTAGAATTCTTCCACTTGCTAGCTAGGGGATTCAAACCTCTCTCCTCATGCATTCACTCATGATCCATTACCACCTTGCCAATTGACTTATTATGCTTAAAACCTCTTGCCAATATTTCTTAAAGCCTATCTTGCTTAGCTCCATCTTAATTATTAAAAATTTAATATTTCTCTAAGCATTCACTTACATATTTGAAGTTCGAAAAACTTCCCAAAACACACTCAATTATACTTAGGCATGCAACAACATTCAAATAAGTAAAGATGCATAACCTCTTAATTCAGGATGTTACAGTTCAACATCAGAATAAGCATTATAGTGTACTTACAATTAAGTTGCTCACATATCAATCTCAAAGTATCAGACAGTTATAATATCATTAATTTCAATCATTCATACATTGAAAGGCCAATATTAATGTTAAGTAACATTTCTGGCCTCAAAAACAAATTCGGGTCCTAATAACGTGCCACACGGCCAGGTCACACGCCCATGTGCCTTGTCCGTGTGGTTCCAAAGCATAAACAATGAGTTACACGGCTTGGACACACACTGTGTGACTCATATGGTCTAAATACACACCCGTGTCCCTGACCTTGTGGCATTTATACCACAACAGTGAGTTACACAGCTTGGGGACACGCCGTGTCCCTGGCCGTATGGTCTTATACCACAAACAGTGAGTTACACGGCCTAGACACACGTCAATGTCCGTTTCCCATGTGAACCCTACACCACTATGGCCACACACGGCCTAAACACATGCCCGTGTCCTGCCCATGTGACCCCAAATAAGTAAATAGTGAGTTACACGGCCTGGACACACGTCTTTGTGCCTAGCCGTGTGGCATCGACAGTCACCATTTTCGATGATCGAAACTTGCAACAATTAAGATTTTTCGTTTGCACCTGGTTTTGCTTTGACAGAAAATAATATGGAGATTACTCAAAACCTAATTAACCATTCAACAATCAATCATTGTCTAAATGACTAATTAACATAACATTGAAATCACAGTCAATTACATCGAATAAATCAACACAGGGGAACTCCAACGACTAACGCTTACCGACGTTTCTTCCGTGTTAAGTCAGTACCACTCATGAAGGGTTGTAACACCCCAAACCCGGCCCAAACACTACTACCGAATCTGGTTTGTCACTAAGAAAATTTTTAGTAAAAAAATCGTGTTGACAAAAAGCCCAAATAGAAAATTACATAAAGTGTGCCTTAATAATCAAAAGCCAAAAACTTGATTACATGTCCTTGAAAGGAATTAAAATGAGAATAAATACTAAAGGCCCATTTTAAATCTAAAATGTAAACAAATGGCCTATGGCCTTATTACAATGTATTTTAAATCCATCATATAAAGTACTTTAAAAAAAACTAATTTGGGGAAACTTTGTCGCCGGATCCACCTTCTTTTGCATGGCCACCTTGCGCTTCACTCCGGCCCAGTCCGATGCACTAATCGTCACCTGAAAGGTTAGTTTAAAGGGGGTGAGTCGTGAGACTCAGTGTGCAACCCTCATGCACCACTAGATTTAGGCCTCATTAAACATAATAATAAATTCATTTACATGGAAACATATAATATGCAAAGCCCAACCCATTTGCCTAGGTTTCCATCTACTACAAGCCCCGTACCAACCAACACACCATTAGGGATTTCTACAATCAACCCACACTACTCTTTCTAAGATGGCGGTCAAGTCGCTCATCAACATATATTGGTGAAGCCCTTCTAACATATAATGGCGAAGCTCAGATAATGATTCACGGCATTAGCCACATGAGATTCACAGTAAAACCGTTACTCATATACATGTACATATAACTTCCTCCTTTCATCACCCACCCCATGCAACATGCACATTAATTTAAAACATGTACAACAGTTTACTTGTAACATATAGTTAGATTATTTACTAACCTGAGGGTCCGTCATTTAAATTTGAGATTTCAGATTTTAATGTAACATATAAATCTTGTGAACACATATACATATATAAATACATTTATTATTAATCAGATCTAGACGATGGGAAAGTGTTACACACGATTCTGAAATAAAATGAGGCTTTTTATATCGACGCTATCCTTAGTCGACATTAACCGCTATCTGCCTAAGGCGTTGTTCGAAGCGGTCCATAATCAATTGGCCAATCTCGAACAATGAATCTTCGCTCGCTTTCTTAAACTTAGGATTCTTTCTTTGTCCGATCCATATTTAATTCCATCAAATCCTTATCGAGCTACTATAACAATATTTAATCGTTAATCCTCCTTTTAGAGTTAAGATCATATATATATTGAACGAATCTAATAAAATCTAGGATAATCTTCTTACCTTAAAATCACGAAAGAGACTTATGATTTTCGGCTTTTAGATCTAGTCGACTAAGCCTCCTTCATATCCCAAATTGCCGCCCATCATACAACCATTAACTATTAGCTTTTGGCTTTTTCCTTTCTAAAATAGATTATGAGAACTAATCAAAATTTGACTCTTACCTTAGCTTAGGAGATTCTGCTAGCACTAGGGAGAGGATTCAGTAATGCCGATGGAAGATTTAAATGCCGAAAGTGTAGAACAATTTCTCAAATAGGATGAATAAAAGAAAAAAGCGATGGATGCTTCGGTTTTTTAGAGAAATTGGCACAAGGGAAAAGAAAGTGGGGAAAAGTTTCGGCTTTTAAAGAAATTAGAGAAAGAAATTTGGAGAAAAGAAGCTAGGGAATTTCGGCACAAAAGGAAGAGGATTTAATGTCATAAACAAGGAGCTAGTCCCCTCTATTTATAGGAAATTTGGCAACCCTTTGCCATGTAGTAGCTGGTTTATTTACTCCTCTCAGTGATGGATTCTTGGCCATCACTCTCTTTGTAGATAAATTCCTAACTTTTCTCCTTTATCTTAATCTACTAGCTCATCTAAAAGAGACTTAATTATCTCTAACTCCTCCCTCATTTATCAGCATATTATTCACATATTTTAATCATTAAAATCCCTAAATCTTAGCTTTTATCTGCTTATTATCCACATAAAATAAATTCCTAAATAATAGCCTTTATTTGCTTATTATCCACATATTTTAAACATTAAAACCCCTAAATTTTAGCCTTGTTGCCATCCACTCCACCTAATCCTAATGCCCAAATTTAGCTAACTTAAATTAAAAGAATTGGGCTCCATGAAACTTAAATTTGGGCCCCTTACTCCCTTGTGTGGCGTCACCTCCTAAGATTGGGCCACAAGCCCACTTTGGTATTTTAAACATAAATACTACCTTTGAAACCCTATAATGCCCAAATAGATAATTTTAATCAAGGCCTCTGCCTAAGCCTGAGCCCAATTTGGACCCCTAACACTTAAATTAACTCATTCCACATATTCACTCATTAAATGCATTGGCCCAAAAATTTAGGATGTTACAGTTCTACCCTCCTTAAAGAAATTTCGTCCTCGAAATTTTCAACTAACTAGTAATCAATCTACCTGAGTCTCACCACTTTGCTTTCGCTGCGCACTCTAATTCTAAAGCCAAAATAACCACTTAGTATACTATGGTAGGGTACGCACCGTTATTTGCATTTGGAGCGCCTTTGTCCCCTTATACTAATTCTTTTGATCGACGTTTATCTGATTAAAAATTTTATGAATAATTAATTCTTCCCACTTATTAACCTCGAACAATCTTATGTAAAATCATTTCGATAGTAGTTCTTTCGAATTCGAATTCTATCTACGGGTTTAGTTCTCAAGTCGATACTTCCTAGTCCTAGAGTTCACCTTCAGTCAACATTCAGCACACATCAATCATAAAAATAGCCTTATAAACTTACATTCACCACCTAGGGGTATTTTTATCGTTTCACTACCTAGGGGTATTTTTGTAATTTTACCTACAAGGGTATTTTCGTAATTTTTCAAAATAAGGTTCTAAGTGATTTGGCGAAATAAGGGTATTTTGGTAATTTTCCAACTCGAGGGTATTTCGGTGATTTTGCAAAATTGAGGGTATTTTGGTAATTTTTTGCAAATTTAGGGTTATTTTAGTAATTTATGAAATCTGGGGTTATTTTAGAAATTTTGAAAATCTGGGGGTGTTTCAGTAATTTTGCCAATCAGGGGTATTTTGGTCATTTTGAAAATTAAGGGTGTTTTGGTCATTTACAACTCAGGGATATTTTGATGTTGTTGTTGTTTTGTTTCTATGGAAAGATTCATTGACTTTGTAAATCGGGTATTTCTACAAACCATAGGTATTTTTTCAAAGTAAAGATATTCTAAAAATTTTGTGAGAAAAAGCAGTGGTTGGTCCTTTCGGGTTTTAATTGCGCTTTGGCTGTCAACACGCATCAGTAACTAGGGTGAATAGTCACTACGCACTAGGTAGGATTCTAGTGGAAAGGAGGTGAGTCACTAGGATCGCATAAGTACCAAGCTTTCCACAATCCACTCCTAGACATGCATATGCCTATTACCACACCTGTCATGGCTAAAGTGAACAATCACTATGCACCTGTGAGATTCTGCGAAGAGGAGGTGAGTCACTCGACCGCTTGAATACCAAGCTCTTAGGATCTTCTCTTAGACATGCATATGCTTGTTACCACACTTTAGTCTTGTGGCTTGTTTACAGGTTTTGTTTAATGAAGTTAAGTCTTATGCATTTTAAGAATTTGTTTATCTAAGCCTAGAGTCCATAAAGTTCTAACCTAAATAGTCTACGTCCCATAAGCCCGTTAAGCCCACATTTATATCACACAATGGTTTAGAGTACTTACCTGGCGAACTTGGCCGGAGACGCAGGTGCCATGCTGAGCTAATAAACCTTTACTAATAAAAATCCATGTTTTAAAAACCCATTTTTAGAAAATCTTTTGGGCCCAAAATCCCAAAGCTGAGTTTTGAACCGAGCTCTGATACCAATTTGTAACACCCCAAACCCGACCCAAACACTACTATAGGATCTGGTTTGTCACTAAGAAAATTTTTAGTAAAACAAATCGTGTTGACAAAAAGCCCAAATAGAAAATTACATAAAGTGTGCCTTAATAATCAAAAGCCCAAAACTTAATTACATGTCCTTGAAAGAAATTAAAATGAGAATAAATACTAAAGGCCCATTTTAAATCTAAAATGTAAACAAATGGCCTATAGCCTTATTACAATGTATTTTAAATCCATCATATAAAGTACTTAAAAAAAAACCAATATGGGGAAACTTTGTCGCCGGATCCACCTTCTTTTGCATGGCCACCTTGCGCTTCACTCTGGCTCGGTCCGATACACTAATCGTCACCTGAAAGGTTAGTTTAAAGGGGGTGAGTCTCGAGACTCAGTGTGCACCCCTCATGCACCACTAGATTTGGGACTCATTAAACATAATAATAAATTCATTTACATGGAAACATATAATATGCAAAGCCCAACCCATTTGCCTAGGTTTCCATCCGCTACACGACTCGTACCAACCAACACACCATTGGGGATTTCTACAATCAACCCACACCGCTATTTCTCAAGATGGCGCTAAGCTGCTCATCAATATATATTGGCCAAGCCCTTATAACATATAATGGTGAAGCTCAGATAACGATTCACGGCATTAGCCGCCTCTGATGAGTTCACCGTAAAACCGTTACTCATATACATGTACATATAACTTCCTCCTTTCATCACCCACCCCATGCAACATGCACAATAATTTAAAACATGTACAACAGTTTACTTGTAACATATAGTCAGATTATTTACTAACCTGAGGGTCCGTCGTTTAAATCCGAGATTTCAACTTTTAATGTAACATATAAATCTTGTGAACACATATACATATATATATATATATATACATTTATTATTAATCAGATCTAGACGGTGGGGAAGTGTTACACACCTGATTACCGATAAAACGAGGCTTTCTATATCGACGCTATCCTTAGTCGACACAACTACTATCTTCCTAAAGTGTTGTTCAAAAGCCGGTCCACAACCAATTGGCCAATCTAGAACAGCAGATACTGCTCGTTTCTTAAACTTAGGGATTCTTTCTTTTGTCTGATCCATATTTAATTCCATCAAATCCTTATCAGAGCTACTATAACAATATTTAATCGTTAATCCTCCTTTTAGAGTTAAGATCATATATATATTGAACGAATCTAATAAAAATCTAGGGATAATCTTCTTACCTTAAAATCCTGAAATTGGAGACTTATGATTTTTGGCTTTTAGATCTAATCGACTAAGCCTCCTTCAAATCCCGAATTGCCGCCCATCATAAAACCATTAACTATTAGCTTTCGGCTTTTTCCTTTCTAAAATAGATTATGAGAACTAATCAAAATTCGAATCTTACCTTAGCTTAGGAGATTCGGCTAGCACTAGGAAGAGGATTCGGTAATGCCGATGGAAGATTTAAATGCCGGAAGTGTAGAACAATTTCTCAAATAGGATGAATAAAAGAAAAAAAGCGATGGATGCTTCGGCTTTTTATAGAAATCAGCACAAGGGAAAAGAAATTGGGGAAAAGTTTTGGCTTTTAAAGAAATTAGAGAAAGAAATTTGGAGAAAAGAAGCTAGGGAATTTCGGCACAAAAGGGAGAGGATTTAATGTCAGAAACAAGGAGCTAGCCCCCTCTATTTATAGGAAATTCGGCAACCCTTTGCCATGTAGTAGCTGGTTTATTTACTCCTCTCAGTGATGGATTCTTGGCCATCACTCTTTTTGTAGATAAATTCCTAACTTTTCTCCTTTATCTTAATCTAATAGCTCATCTAAAAGAGACTTAATTATCTCTAACTCCTCCCTCCTTTATCAGTATATTATCCACATATTTTAATCATTAAAATCCCTAAATCTTAGCCTTTATCTGCTTATTATCCACATAAAATAAATTCCTAAATAATAGCCTTTATCTGCTTATTATCCACATATTTTAAACATAAAAACCCCTAAATTTTAGCCTTGTTGCCATCCACTCCACCTAATCCTAATGCCCAAAATTTAGCTAACTTAAATTAAAAGAATTGGGCTCCATGAAACTTAAATTTGGGCCCCTTACTCCCTTGTGTGGCGTCACCTCCTAAGATTGGGCCACAAGCCTACTTTGGTATTTTAAACATAGATACTACCTTTTAAACACTATAATGCCCAAACAGATAATTTTAATCAAGGCCTCTACCTAAGCCTGAGCCCAATTTGGACCCCTAACACTTAAATTAACTCATTCCACATATTCACTCATTAAATGCATAGGCCCAAAAATTTAGGATGTTACAAGGGTTGCTTCCCTCTATACTCACGCCTAAGGGAACAAAATGGCTAGTTAACAAATAGTTTAAGTAAAGCAGTTCGATAATTCCCAATTTAACACCGTAACAAGAATCTAACCAAACCTCGCAAAAGTCAAAGGATTCCGACAGAACGTAGACAAAAGTATTTCAGTAACGTAAAGATCTCACTAGTTTCTGATAATCACGTGTTGAACACACTCGATGAGAAGGAGTCAAAGAAGTAAACAAAGAAAGAAAAGAAAATAAATAAATAAATAAATAAATAAAAAGAAAGAAGAAGAAGAGATACAAATGTTAACCAAATTTTTAATAAATTTTGTCTTAACCACCAGCATACCTCCGATAACTAGCAAAGATTCTCTTAACACATATGGTGGGATTCGAACTTGGGACTAGACAGAATACAGACAGATGCTTAACTAGTGAACCAGTAGGCTCATTTTTGTCATAGGTTCTTACTGAACTACCTTTACCCATATACCATATGGATAGGGATTGTTCTAAAAGATTACAACTTTTAACGATGCAACTCGAACTCCAGGCCTTAAACACAGAAGTAGAACACAGAACCAGAGATACAGAAATCTAATTACTGTAGAATCTCATAATTAAATTCTTAAATTTTTGGGGCGTTACAAAGATGAACTAGTAGCCAAGGCTAGATGGTATAGTACGAATATACCACAATGGAAGGACATCCTTATAGTTAGCTTATTAATAGGTTTAGAACTATGAGTGCTGAGCTGGTTTAGATATAAAGGAAACCGGTACCATAGAGGACATTGTTTAGAAGAACATGCTTACATTTAAGATGGAGAATTAAGTTTGCTAGCAATGAGTTGTGGATTAAGATCAAGACATTGGCCACATCGTAGAAATCTATAGAAGGCTAAGAATAAATAAAGACTTTAAAATCTCGGCCTTAAATTTTTTATTTCTTGAAGACTTCGAAATATTTATTTTACACTATTCGCCAAATCTCATTAAGTTCGAATGAACTTACAACTGTTCTGCCTTGGATGCAAGATCAAAATTTTCATAGTCATTGAGGGAGATGACCAAGTCAAACACTGTCATTTTAGGGCAAAGGACGCTGTATTCGTATCATGAGTATAAAAGGGCATTCCTAGAGGTTACACCTCAGGGAATAAGATGGATGTATTAGATATAAGTTATGATATGAAATTTGTAAATAGTTATTGTGTAACACCCCTAACTCATATCCGTCGCCGGAATAGGGTACAAAGCATCACCGGCATTTACAATTCACAAGAACATAATTTTCAAACATTTCAAATCATATCAATAATCATTCTAAAAGAAATAAAAATCATACATATTTTTCCCAAAATGGGCTCTTGATACTCTAAAAACAAGTTAGAAGCAAGTCGGGACTAAATAGGAAATTCAAAAAAATTTTCAAAAAAAAAAAAAAGGAAAATTTTCTAAACTGCAGGGATCACACGATCGTGTCACAACCCGTGCCCATGCTCGCGTAACTCACTCAATTGGGTCACACGGCCAATCCACACGCCCGTGTGACAGGCCGTGTACCCTTCATACTAACCCCACACGTCTGTGTTCCAGGCTGTGTACTAGGCCATGTAATAGACTGACTTGCTACCCTTTTTAAAACTACAGGGGACATACGATCGTGGCACCTGGCCGTGTGTCACACACGGATGAGACACACGCCCATGTCTCTACCGGTGTGGACGAAAATAGGCCATTTTTCTCACCCATTTTGGCATGCACCTAGAACCAAAATTTCAAACATATACAGGTTATAATAAGGCACCAAAATCATGCATATTGTAACACCCCAAACCCGACAAGACACCACGTCCGAATCTGGTATGTTACTGGAAACATGTTTGTGAGAGGTTAAATTTTTCGCTAAAAGCGAGTGAAAACACAGTGTATTTTGAAGACAATTTGAGTAGACTTGTTTGAAATCAGATGGAGTATGTGAAACCCGGAGATTTTTGAAATCTTAACCAGACTGTGTGGCTAAATGAGTTTAAACCATTTAAACCTTAATAGTTTCTTAGTGTTACTCAAAACCTTATTAGACTTAGGAGTAATACAAGTTTGATTTGAAAATCACTTGAATTTGCTTACTATAAAGACATAGTGTGATACCCGATGGTATGGTTTAAAACACATTATGCGTTATAATTTTGAAATCATTATCTTTCCAAGTTTTAGAAAATTCATACCAACTTGTTTTGTTAAGGCATATTAAAATCTAATTAAAACATAAACATCACCAAAACATAAATTAAAGGCCTTTTACAAATCCAATATAAAACCCAAATAAAGTAAATAAGCTACATTACCCAAATTCAATAGTCCTTTATTAAAGCCCTGCATGTGCACCCCGAGTCCATCCCGCCCATGTCCGCTCTCACGAGTCACCGAAATGTCAAAGGAGAGGGTGAGTCGAGTGACTCGATGTGTAAACCCCGCCCCAAAAACAACATGCTAACACACATCATACAAAGCAACATAATTAATGCAACCCGATCCTAACCATCCATATCGCTTTTCTACCCGTGTGGTACCAAACCATCGGTGGTGCCAAACCACTGGTGACATATAGTCACAATGTGTTACCAAAACACCGTGTCCCAAAGACACAATATCCGTCAATGTGGTGCCAAACCACCGGTGTCCCAAAGACACGCTTATGCTACTAAAGCACCGGTGACCAAGTCACAAATCCAATGATGGGGCCAACCCATCGTGTGATACCAAATCACTAGCAGACGATCCCATATCTCATGTGGGGCCAACCCACTATGGTATCAAACCACGTGGACAAGTCGCAATGAGGTGCCAAACCTCTGGTGACCCAAAGTCACAAAGTTGTGTTACCAAAACACCGGTGCTCGTCAAGACAAAATATCACCGCCTCCACTCATATCACCCATACATGTCATACTGACTCATGTACAATATGCAATCATGTAACTCATGCAACCATGTCCAACATTGCATCTCATAGCATATATATATAGTATAGATCATCATATTCAAAGTATCCATAATAGGACTTGTAATAAAATAGACTTACCCGGATCCGTACACATACCCCATTTGGGTATCCAATTATCCATCATACTGGTATCGTTTTTAACAGGCAAACAGGTTTATTAATAACATTACTAGGTATCAGTGTGTTAGTTTACACACCTGGTAAATACGAGTCTAGAAATCCTGACAAAAGCAATCTAAGTCCCTCGAGTACTAGCTTCTACAATCGGCCAAAACATAGGGGTTAGACATCTACACATTCGGCCAACACCATTTAGACCAAAAAGGGTTTGTCGAAAGCCCTTACCTTTCACCTGATTTGGTTTCCTACCAAATCCAACCAAAAAGTGGTTCCTTAGACAATCGCCCACCTATCAAGAAGGAAACATTAATCTCTTAAAGCTTTGACTAACCAAGAACTAAGAGAATGAACTAACAACAACCAATCACTTAACCTCCACTTACTAATCAACTGACAGAAGAAACGGCTCCTCTTGCTTGCTTTGAAACCTTTGATGTCCTATAATGAAGAGATTAACAACGATTAACTCACTTCAATCCACAACCATCATAAGCTTTAATCTAATCGAAATCAATCATAAAACTAGAGAAAGAAAACATGACCATTCGGCCAAGGACTTACCCCAACACCAACCACCAAGAATTCGGCCACAAGAACCCCTAGGAGAAAAGGGACATTCTACCAAGAGCTTTTGAAATGGAAGATAAAAAAAATTATATGAAATGGATGGGAACAAATACTTACGGTTTTGAAAGAAATCGGCTTAATGAAATGGTAAGGCACAAATGAAAGATTCGGCTAGGATTATTGAGAAAAGCAAATGAGAGTTTGAGGAAGAAGATGATATGGTTTGACTTACTTGTAATGGAGAAGTCAAAATAGAGAACTGGGTTTAGAAGTAGTATGATTTCGCACAAGTATGACAAGAGAAAATGAATGAAAGTGTGAGAAGAAAAGATACCGATTCAGCTTACACAAATGAAGAAAGAAGGATAGATGCAAGAGTGTATTCTACTACACAAGCCAAGTGAACAAGACAATTTTGGCGACTAAAGAGACTTGGTATTTCGGTTCAAGAAGTGAAGAAAAGATGAGAGAATTCTTTAGAACTTGACTTTGGTGTTTCCAAAATGAAAGAGTTTGGTTTGGTCTCCTAATGACCGAATATGCATCACATTCCAAAAGGAACATTCTACCTACTCACTCCCCACTTCCCAAAACCGCCATACACTCCCCACTTCCCCAACATTCGCCATATCCCCAAACACTCCACTCCACACATTTCAAATGTGTTTACCAAGTCTTACTCCTACAATCACTCTCCACCTTACTTTTGAACGGTTTGACTTAGTCCAAGGTAGAATTCCACTTGCCTTCTACCTCTTCCTCCATGCCGTCAAAATGGGTGACAAAATGGGAGCTCTACGACTTGAACTCTGGACCTCCCTCACCAGAGATGACGCCACACCAAGCTCCTCCTTGCCACTCTGCCACTCTTCACTTGTGCAATAAAACACCAAAGAAAACCCTTATACCCTAGCTCCAACACTCCCGACTTAACACCCAAAACCAAAATTTTCCCATTCACTCGGGTATACACCGAGGCTACAATTAAGCCTCGATACTACACAAACAACAACACAAAGACACTAAACACATGCAATATCATGCAACAACAAAACAGCCTCTAACCCGGATATTACGGTTCTACCCCTTAAAAATAATTTTGACCTTGAAATTACCGATCGGAAGAGTTGCGGGTATTGTTGTCTCATCATATCCTCTCGTTCCCACGTAGCTTCCTCCACGCCATGATTCCGCCAAAGTACCTTAACCAAAGGCATGACTTCCCTCGCAGAACCTTCACATCCCAATCTAGAATCGCAAGTTCCTCTTCCATAGTCAAGTCTGGATTCACCTCGATCTCTTCCATCGCTACCACATGTGACGGATCTCGAACGATAATGCCAAGCATCAAGCGTGAAAACATCGTGAATCGACTAAGCTCTGCTGGCAACTCAAGCCGACACGCTCGTCCCACTCGTCTTAGTACCTTATACGCCCAATAAACCTCGGACTTAGCTTGCCTTTCTTCCCTAACCTTAATACTTTCTTCCACGGTGAGACCTTCAGAAAACCCGATCTCCCACAAGAAGCTCAATATCTCTCGCTTAAGATCGGCATAGACTTCGCGGCCGAAGCTTCCTTCAATCGAGCTCTAATCAACTTAACCTTGTCTTCGGTCTCAACAACCAACTCTGGTCCCAATAATCGACGCTCACTTAACTCTGCCCAACAAGTCGGTGAATGACACTTTCTACCGTATAACGCCTCATACGGTGCCATCTTGATGCTCGCTGGTAATCGCATTGTTGTAGGCAAACTCATTAATGGTAGAAACTCCTCCCAACTACCTCTCAAATCCAGACACAACCTCTCAAAGATATCTTCCAAGATCCGAATGACCCTTTCGATTGACCGTCGATTTGCGGGTGAAAAGCCGTCTTTGAAATCCAAACGAGTACCGAGAGCTCGATGCAATGCTTTCCGAACCTTGACGTAAACTCGATCCCTATCCGAGATTATCGAGGCCGCACACCGCAACCTCACTATCTCGACACATACGACCGCTAGCTTCAAGCGGTAGTCAACCTCACCGAAATAAAGTGAGCTGATTTAGTCGACGATCCACCACTACCCAAATCAATCCTTCTTGCTTGGCGAAGCGGTAATCCACCGACAAAATCCATAGTGATCCTTTCCCACTTCCATCGTGGAATCTTCATCGGTCAAGCAACCTAGACGGAAGCGATGCTCACCTTGACCACCGACATGTTAGACACTTCCCAACAAACTCACACCTCTTTCTTGAGACTGTGCCACCAAAATCGCTCTCTAAGATCCTTATACATCTTACTACCTCCGGGATGCATAGCATAAGGATCGCTATGTAGCGTCTCAAGAATCTTCTGCCTCACCAACATCTTTAGGCATACAAGCCTTACCTTGGAAACACAGAACCTCATCACTAGACAAGCTTAACCTCCAAACCACCATCCTCAGACTTGTAACCTTCACAAGACTCGTAACCTCATCCACTAACTGCTTTCTCTCGATCTGCTCAACCCAAGTAGCTTAACTGCGAGCTTCGCGAGAATACTCCGTCGTCATACAAACTCAAATGGGCAAACAAAGCTCTTAAGTCCGAAACAACCTTACGGCTCAACGCGTCTGCCACCACGTTAGCCTTGCCTGGATGATACTCAATCGAACAGTCGTAATCTTTCAGCAACTCAACCCATCTGCGCTGCCTCAAATTCAAATCCTTCTGAGTCAAGAGATACTTCAGACTCTTATGATCCGTGTAAACTATCGATCTCTCTCCATACAAGTAATGCCTCCAAATCTTTAAGGCAAAAACTACAGCTGCTAGCTCCAAATCGTGCGTCGGATAGTTGACCTCATGTGGCCTCGATTCTTGAGAAGCGTAAGCCACAACCTTACCTTCTTGCATCAAGACACAACCCAAACCCGTATGTGACGATCGCAATACATCGGAATTCCTTACCACTTCAAAGTTGAATTAGAACCGAGCCTCGGTCAAAATCTTCTTTAACTTATCGAAGCTTTCCTGCTTTTCTCGGTCCATACAAACGGAACTTCCTTCCTCAAAGAACTTGGTCATCGGTATTTGCATCAACGAAAAACCTCAACAAACCTTCTAGTATCCGCCAAACCCGAAAACTCGAATCTCCGCCATCGACTTAGGCGGCTTCCAATCCAGCGGCCTCTATCTTTCGAGGATCCACTCTAATCCCTCACCGATACTACATGACCCAAGAATGTCACCTCCACGAGCGTAACTCGCATTCTTGAACTTCGATAGAATTGTTTCTCCCTTAGAATCGCAATACTACCCGCAAATGAGCATCATGTTCCTCCTCGCCTTTGAATATACCAAGATGTCATCGATAAAAACCACTACGAATTGATCTAGATATCGTTGGAACACCCTGCTCATCGATCCATGAAAGTCACGGCATGTTAGTCAACCCGAACAGCATAACCAAGAACTCAAAGTGCCCATACCGAGTAATGAAATGCCGTCTTACGATATCCGCCTCTTTTACCTTCAACTGGTGATACCTGCACCTTAGGTCGATCTTCGAAAAACCGACGCCTTCACCGATCAAACAAGTCATCTATCCGAGGCAAGTGGATACTTGTTTTTGATCGTCACTTATTCGATTAGCGGTAGTCTATGCACATCCAAGATAGTGCCGTCTTTCTTCTTTACAAAGAGTACCGGCTCCCCAAGGCGAAATACTTGGCTCGATAAAACCTCGGTCCAATAACTCCGGATTTGAGCCTTAAGCTCCACTAATTCTTTAGGTGCCATCACATGACGGAGCAATGGATACGGGTGCGATTCGCAATGATCTATCCCGAACTCTACCTCCCGATCCGGTGGCAAACCCAAGCTCCTCAGAAACACATCAACAAATTCCCCAATTGTCCAAACAGTCTCCAGCTAGCCTCCTTAGCCTCCAAGGCATACATGCACCATATATGCTTCGCAACCCTTTCTAACCATTTTCTCGGCTTTTAGAGTAGATACCACATTGGATGATAGTTTCTCCTATTACCGATCGAACTACTTCATCACCCACCGTGTTCAGAACCATGCGCTTAGCCATGATCCAACTTTGCTCGATACTTACCCACCACCCATTCCGAGAATTAGATCGAACTCCCGAATGGCGTTCCATCGGATCGCCTCAAATACTACCCTTGAGTTCTAGAGGTGCGTCTCTATACGTTTATCTACCACTACAGAGTGACCTAGAGGGCTTATTACGGTCATCCGCCTAGAAGATATCTCGAGTCTAAATCCATTGTCTCTACTATACTCTCGGCAACATAAGAGTGCGTAGAACCCACATCAATTAAAGCAAGACAAGGAGAACCAAAAATCAAAACGTCTGCTTGATGACGTCCGGCAGCGTCGCCCTCTCTCGGCGCCTCATGAGATATACCAATCCGGCCGTGTCGGCCTCGAACTACTGCACCTCCGCCTCGGTGCTCCACGGCCCCACCAGGCTGACCTACCTCCTCTCGCCATTACCTCGGCCCTCTGCGGTGGTCCATTATTTCAGATTGATTACGGCCGATTCTCTGATCAATTCTAGCCAACTTGCGCGGACAGGTCCCTCACACGGTGGTCCAACGAGCCACACTCAAAACAACCTCTACCATCACCCAACATCCTCCCGGTGAGCCTTTCCACAACAAAGCATCACGGCGGTCCCTCGCTTAGCAAGAACAAACCTACCCGATCGATTCGCCCACTTTGTCTAGCCCTCTTCTGCGATTACACCGATGACCCGAAGACCCAAAACTCCTTTTATGACGGTTCCTATCCATACCTCGCCTCACAGACTCTTTAATGCCCTCGGCAACCTTCGTCTTTTCAACGAATCGCAAATTTACGCTCCTGTTGGGCGCAATCAACAATCTTAACTCGTCTCGCAGCCATCCTCAAACGAACGCACCTTTCCTCTTGAAGAGCCACCATACCCACGGCATACCGACTCGACCTCGAAACTTCGGCCTCATACTCCGTCTGATTTGCTCCCGGACTAACCTCGTAAATGCTTTCCTCCGCTCATTTATGTAATTAGTCTGACGCACTTCTTCCGATAAGCGGCACCAAAATAGTCCCAAGTCGGATCTTCACGCAATATTGTCCGGACCGTGAGCCACCACTGGTATGACTCATCTCGGAGAAGTGATACGATCCCCTTTAATTTTTCTTCTGCGGTCAGGTCTAGATCATCCATGATCCGCTCTGTCGCTTCCAGCCAATACTCAGCAGTGCTGGGAGCAACACCAGAGACACCTCGGAAGAATTCAGCCCCATTTGCCCGAAGTCGCTCAGGCACAGATTTCCTAGCTCCTACGCCTCCACCTGCTCCAGCTACCCTCTCTAAAACCCGCAGCATCGCCTGTGACACTGCATCATCGCCGGTCTGTTCCTGGAACTCACCACCTCCAGCTGGTGGCGGAACCGGTATCTCATTCTCTCAACCACCCGAACCTACGGGCTCAGAAACAGTCATCCTACCGCGACCACGTCCACGACCACGTCCACCTCGGGTACTCATGACTAAATCTCGTCTGGTTAAAGAATTTTATGTATCAGTCATTATTCCACTGTGTTTAAAGCAAAGTTTTATGAATTTTAAAGAAGCTTTATTTTCGCGAGTCCACAGAGTCCTATTAGTCTCAGTCTCTAAAGTAGTCTTACTAGCCATCCAATCATGTCAATCACAACAAATAGTACGGGGTACTTACCTGGGCGAACTGGTGCCGGTGACTCGGTGCCATGCCCTTCAAACCATACTTTAAAAATAGAATACTTGAAAATTATAGTTTTAAAACATTTTGGGCCTCGGGCCCACAGCCGAGCTGTTGAACTTGGCTCTGATACCACAAATGTAACACCCCAAACCCGGACAAGACACCACGTTCGAATCTGGTATGTTACGGGGGAAACATGTTTGTGAGAGGTTAAATTTTTCGCTAAAAGCCGAAAGTGAAAACACGGTGTATTTTGAAGACAATTTGAGTAGACTTGTTTGAAATCGGATGGAGTATGTGAAACCCGAGATTTTTGAAATCTTAACGGTGTGTGGCTAAATGAGTTTAAACCATTTAAACCTTAATAGTTTCTTAGTGTTACTCAAAACCTTATTAGACTTAGGAGTAATACAAGTTTGATTTGAAAATCACTTGAATTTGCTTACTATAAAGACATAGTGTGATACCCGATGGTATGGTTTAAAAACACATTGCGTTATAATTTTGAAATCATTATCTTTCCAAGTTTTAGAAAAATTCATACCAACTTGTTTTGTTAAGGCATATTAAAATCTAATTAAAACATAAACATCACCAAAACATAAATTAAAGGCCTTTTACAAATCCAATATAAAACCCAAATAAAGTAAATAAGCTACATTACCCAAATTCAATAGTCCTTTATTAAAGCCCTGCATGTGCACCCCGAGTCCATCCGGCCCATGTCCGCTTCACGAGTCACCGAAATGTCAAAGGAGAGGGTGAGTCGAGTGACTCAATGTGTAAACCCCTGCCCCAAAAACAACATGCTAACACACATCATACAAAGCAACATAATTAATGCAACCCGATCCTAACCATCCATATCGCTTTTCTACCCCTGTGGTACCAAACCACCGGTGGTGCCAAACCACCGTGACATATAGTCACAATGTGTTACCAAAACACCGTGTCCCAAAGACACAATATCCGTCAATGTGGTGCCAAACCACTTTGGTGTCCCAAAGACACGCTTGTGCTACTAAAGCACCGTGACCAAGTCACAAATCCAATGATGGGGCCAACCCATCGTGTGATACCAAATCACTAGCAGACGATCCCATATCTCATGTGGGCCAACCCACGGTGGTATCAAACCACGTGGACAAGTCGCAATGAGGTGCCAAACCTCCGTGACCCAAAGTCACAAAGTTGTGTTACTAAAACACCGGTGCTCGCAAGACAAAATATCACCGCCTCCACTCATATCACCCATACATGTCATATCGACTCATGTACAATATGCAATCATGTAACTCGTGCAACCATGTCCAACATTGCATCTCATAGCATATATATATAGTATAGATCATCATATTCAAAGTATCCATAATAGGACTTGTAATAAAATAGACTTACCGGATCCGCATACATACCCCATTTGGGTATCCAATTATCCATCATAATCGGTATCGCTTTTAACCAAACAGTTTATTAATAACATTACTAGGTATCGGTGGTTAGTTTACACACCGTAAATACGAGTCTAGAAATCGACAAAAGCAATCTAAGTCCTCGAGTACTAGCTTCTACAATCGGCCAAAACATAGGGGTTAGACATCTACACATTCGCCAACACCATTTAGACCAAAAGGGTTTGTCGAAGCCTCATTTTCACCGATTTGGTTTCCTACCAAATCCCAACCAAAAGTGGTTCCTTAGACAATCGGCCCACCTATCAAGAAGGAAACATTAATCTCTTGAAGCTTTGACTAACCAAGAACTAAGAGAATGAACTAACAACAACCAATCACTTAACCTCCACTTACTAATCAACCGATGTAAGAAAAGCGGCTCCTCTTGCTTGCTTTGAAACCTTTGATGTCCTATAATGAAGAGATTAACAACGATTAACTCACTTCAATCCACAACCATCATAAGCTTTAATCTAATCGAAATCAATCATAAAGCTAGAGAAAGAAAACATGACCATTCGCCAAGGACTTACCCCAACACCAACCACCAAGAATTCGCCACAAGAACCCCTAGGAGAAAAGGGACATTCGACTCAAGAGCTTTGAAATGGAAGATAAAAAAAAATTATATGAAATGGATGGGAACAAATACTTACGGTTTTGAAAGAAATCGACAATGAAATGGTAAGGCACAAATGAAAGATTCGGCTAGGATTATTGAGAAAAGCAAATGAGAGTTTGAGGAAGAAGATGATATGGTTTCGACACTAGTAATGGAGAAGTCAAAATAGAACCACAAGTATGACAAGAGAAAATGAATGAAAGTGTGAGAAGAAAAGATACCCGATTCAACACAAATGAAGAAAGAAGGATAGATGCAAGAGTGTATTCTGAACACACAAGCCAAGTGAACAAGACAATTTTGGCGACTAAAGAGACTTGGTATTTTGGTTCAAGAAGTGAAGAAAAGATGAGAGAATTCTTTAGAACTTGGCTTTGGTGTTTCCAAAATGAAAGAGTTTGGTTTGGTCTCCTAATGACCGAATATGCATCACATTCCAAAAGGAACATTCGCCTACTCACTCCCCACTTCCCAAAACCGCCATACACTCCCCACTTCCCCAACATTCAATATCCCCCAAACACTCCACTCCACACATTTCAAATGTGTTTACCAAGTCTTACTCCTACAAATACTCTCCAGTTTGACTAGTCCAAGGTAGAATTCCACTTGCCTTCTACCTCTTCCTCCATGCACCAAAATCATGCATATTTTAGCTAATCAATCATGGTATAAGAACATACAACCAATATGCCCTTAAGCACCTCAAATGACAACATGTAATATGCATAATCATGTACTAAATTTGACCAAAATATTCACTAACTTCTAAACATATTTTCATCCATACTTATTATTGAATTTCCTTACCAAAACATACCAAATGGTACAAATCATGCCATTCAACTACTAACATTAATATTCGTAAATGTCATTCACAACCAAATACCAATTTACCATATATTCAAACATACTAAGCACTTATAAAAAATTAAGCATCATAACTACTTATAACCAAGCTAATTCACTTAGCATTGTTGAAGTATTCAATCATTATCATTTGACACCAAAAGATTTATACAATTTCTTCATATATGTGTTCCAAAAAGGTCTACCTAATTAAGCACACTAGTTCGACTATTTTTACTAAAAACAAGCGTGATACATTACTTCTCATATTTACATCTGTCGAAACCATTTTTAATTTTTTTATAAAAAGGGGGTCGACTTTAAAAACGAAAATGGAGTCGCCACCAATCTTTTTTCGAAGTGTGATCGGGTCACCTTGAGATTAATCATTTTAATAAAACATTTTGATTTATTAAAATAATAATTTTGGTCTACAAAATTTGAGAAAACGGGCTCGGGAGTCGGTTACGCATGAGGAAGGATTAGCACCCTCGTAATCCCCAAAAATTGGTACCTAATTGATTAATTAATGTCCTAATGTCAAAAATTTGAAAATATTTTAAAACACGATCCTTTTGATTTTTTAAACTTATGTCCTTTAATTTTAAATGGACATTCAATTATTTGGATTTTAAAAGAAAAATCGAAACTCAGTAAGTTAGAGCACGATCTTTCGAATTTTCTAAACACCGAATATCCTTTGCTTCTTAGAAATCCTTGCCTCGAGATGACAAAACGTCGATCCAAAGGAGTTAGGACACAACATCTTAAATTCAGAGAATAGGTTTTTATTTAAAAATTCATATGTTTTAATTTCAAAAGGGTACTCAATCATTTGGACTTAATGAGAAAAATCGAAATCCGTAAGTTAGGCACGATTTTCTCAAAACTCCCAAATATCGAATATTGCCTTATTTTTAAATTTAAAAATCATGGATTTTGAAATATGAAGGTATATTTGGCCACATTAATAAATAAAGATTAATGAAATTTTTTAAAACAAATCTAAAAATAAAAATAAAAACAAAATGTACCAAGCTTTCAAATAATAATGGACAATGTTAAAACAAATAATGTGAAAGAAAAGGATTTTGAAATCAACAATAAAAAGAAATTTAAAATAAATTCATGTATAAAAATTTTAAAGTAGGTAATATATGTAAAAGTTTGAAATAAATCCAAAAAAGAGATAAAATAAATAATATATTATATAGTAATATATAAATGAATTTTAAAATAAATATTATATAAGAAGTAAGTTTAAATAAGTAATATATAAAATAATATATATATATATATATATATCAATCTAAATAAATATTATACAAAATGACTTAAAGAAAATGATATGTGACAAATCCTAAAAAGATACGTATAAGTTTAAAATAAACAATATACTAAAACTTAAAATAGATAATATAAAACAGTTTAAAATGATATAAAATAAAACCACTTTAAAATAATCATTATAAAAAACAATAAGAAAAATGAATGATATATAAGATAATTTAAAGTAATAATATAAAAACTTAATCAAAATAAAACTATTTAAAATAAGTAATATAAAAAGTAATAAAATAAAACAACTTGAAATAAATACCACATAAAAATTTGGAATAAATAAATAAAATACAAATTTGTAAAAGTGTGAAAATAAAATAAATCTCTACGTAAATAATAAATAAGCAAATAAAATAAAAAGAATAATTAATAATTAAACAATTAAATGGATAAATAAAAAGGTTGAAAAAATGAAGATGAATGAAGAATAAAATAAGAACAAACCATAGAAAATAAGAACGCAAGATGGAGAGAAATTTGAATGAATGCTTTCAAGAATTCTTATTGCTTCTCCAAAACTGTAACATCCCAAAATTGGGCCTAGTAGGATTGGGCCCATTGGCCCTTGGGCGTAGGAGTGTTTAAAATTTTGAGAACAAGAGAATGACATTAATTCAAGTTGGATTTATTAAGAAAGTAATTTTGGAAAGTTACGAGGTTTCTATGAAGTTCGGGTTCAAGTTGGGCCTTAGTAAAATTTTATGTTTAAGCCTATTAAGGAGAGATAGTAAGTGACCTCAAAGCTTATGGAAATAAATGAGTAAATTGCTAGCATAAATGAGCAATTAGTAAAGAGGTTATGACATCATATGAAGTACCTTGAGGGAAGAGGTTTAAATCCCATTGTGTGCAAATTTTGACTTTTATTTTTTCACCCTTTCCCTAAGTGTCGGCCAAGGTGTATATATGGCAAGGTGGACTTCTTTATTTTGGTAAGGTGACTAAAGAAATAATGAAAAGTTGAGGTTGGGGAAAGAAATCAAAAGAAAAGGCAAGTATGGGGGGACATGTTGGCACAAAAAGGGGAGAATGTTATGGAAAGTATGGTTGGCCAATTTTGACCATTAAGGCCATGTATGTGGACGGTTTGTGGGTAAGAGAGGTAGCCAAAATTTCCTTGGTGTTTTGGTAAAGCTTTAGTGCTTGTTTTGGTCAAATTCTTTTAGCATCAAGTGTGCCATTTTCTCCAAATTTCCTTCTCCTCCTTGCTGAATCTACAAACTTTGAGGGTGCATATTCTTTTCCTTTCTTTCTTTTTGCCTAATGTACACAAACATTGAGACCAAAGATTTGTTCACTCGTCTTTCTTGAAAATCGAAGCTAGTCAAACATTCTTCTTCTTCTTCATCATCTTCTTCTTTCTTTTCTTTTCACAAAATCCTTCAAGCATCTCTTCTTTTCTAATCCCTTTTCACCATAGCCAAATATTTTTCCCATTATTCCTCCATAGTTGAAATATTTCATCCCTTCATTTATCTTTCTTTTTCATTCGAGTTGTCACTCACTCCTCGATCAATCGTGTTCTAAGTGGGAAGGCTGAATCTATCACATTTGATTCGCCCGTAGCCATAAGTACAATTGGACTTTCAACAAGGTGAAGAAGTACAAGTGATTTGTATTAACCAAATCGATATCGTCGACTCATCAAGCAAGTGGGGTAAGAACGTTGTTATAAGATTTTTTTTTGGCCAAAGGTGGGATATTTGCTAACAACTCTTTCGCTCACCAAATATTGTTAGGACAGGATTTCAGTAGCCAAAAGGTAGGATCGATTCTTGGTGCATTGAGGGAGATCACATTCGTGGTAAGTGGAGTTAGCCTAATAAAGTATTTCTAGTTACAATTATCAAAGTTGAGACTAACCTTCTATCAACCATCATTATAGGTGTTGAAATCAATAGAAAGCACAACTCGTAATTATGGTGTGTAATCCCGTACCTTCCGAAAACATGTTTGAAATGGTGTCTAATCTCACATCTCTTTGAAAGTTTGTATGATATGTTTTGTGATTCGGTCGAAATACTGAAGAAAACCAAAAACCGGCATCCGTGATCACTCGGGAGTGCGTATATTCATAGTAGTAACCATATTTTGTAATAAAATAGTTCCAGTTAGAAACAGTGATGTGTTTTTGAAAAATCACGAAAAATAGGAGAAAGGAAATTATAAAGTGAATAAGATATCAAATTAAAACTTATATCTATTTTGATATGGAATAAATGAAGAAGGAAAAGGAATTTTATATTCTGAGATATTTTAATTTTAGTGAGACTGGTTTTGATTGACTTCGTGGTTCCCTGTTCTGTTTTGGAAAAATTGGTTAAAAATGTAAAAAGTGAATTATGAGGAGTAATTTATATTTATAGATTCCCTAGTGAGCCTATTTTCAATAGAAACAAGTGGGAGCAGTATATGAAAACCATACAGTGAGATATTTGAAATTAAGGAAGAAGAGGTTAGAATCATTGGATAGTGAAACAAGGGAAACTTTAAGGAATAAACTATACTAATTGGTTAAGCCAAAAATTCTGGAAAAAATGTAGTAAGAAGATATATGAGTCTAGTTTCAAAAAAAAAAATTACAAATTTAGATTTCGAGATTCCTAACTCAAGTTATAGTCAATTTAGTTAGTGCGATGCAGATGGACAATTTAAATTTTTTTTATGCCCAAATTAGTAGTTAAGCCTAGGTTATGAAGTTACGAAAATACCCTTGGAAGGTAAATTACCAAAATACCCCTAAGTTGTGAGATTACCAAATTACCCTTAGTGGGTATGATTTTAGAATTACGAAATTGCCCTTATGGGCTGAATTACGAAAATGCCCTTTTGGGCTGATTTGATAAGATTGTCTTAATGGGCTGATTTGATAAGATTGCCTTGCTGGGCTGATTTGATAAGATTGCCTTAATGGGCTAGTTTGATAAGATTGCCTTAATGGGCCGATTTGATATATTGCCCTAATGGGCCGATTTTACAAAGTGTTAATGAACCAAATTGTTTGTAATGAATCTCTGAGTTATTAATTGTTGTTTATAATTGTAATACCAATTACTATGTATGTTACATATGCATAATTTTGCATGGGATGGGAAAATGTTGAAGAGAAGTTCTGGTGGCTCTGCCACAATCTGTATAGTGGTTATGCCACGTATATTCTATTATTCTGGTGGCTTGTCCACGAATCAAATATGTTATAAATGGCTAAATGCCTGCGATTGGTGTGTGGGCGGGGTGGGTTGACTTGATCCCCACAGGTGTGTTGGTTGGTACGGGTGGTGTGTAGCGGATGGATTATTAGGATTGGTTTGGGAATTGCATTACATTCTCATGATATAATATTACATTCTCATGATATAATTGATACATTATTTTGTAAAGGGGCTTAGGCCCAAAGTATTGCTAAATGGGCTCAAGCCCAAGATTATGCTTTATGGGCTCAGGCCCAAGTTTTTGCTAATTGGGCTCCGACCCAGTGGATGATGGTAAGGGGATTATGCACTGAGTTCTTGTAACTCACCCCCTTTTCTCTTAACCCTTGTAGGTAATGCTCAGTGACGTGGACTTGGGCCATGGATGTCTCGACGGAGGCCATACTTTAGAAATGGTTCATATTGAACTTTAGATTTCTATTTTCGTTCACTTTACTATTTTGGGTTTTAAGTTATAATAATGCCTCTAGAGTATTTTATTATTTTCTTTATGTTTGATATACTTATTATTTTGCTTAAATTGTTTTAAAAGGGAATTTTCTAAAAAAAAATTAAATAAAGGTTTTCCAAAATCGATTAACAAATGGATTTCAAAATAAACTTTTACAAATATTTTTAACACGGAAATTGTCTTTCGAATTATCAACGAAACTTTCAAAGACTCAGATTCTCTTTCAAATTTTCAAACGTCATTTTCAAAAGTCACGGTTTTATAAGAGCATTAGTTCAAATTTATCGATTTATCAATCAATCTTCGAGGTCATAGTATTTTATCAAATATTTCAAATCAAACTTGTTTTCTTGATTTTAACGAAGCAATACCTCTTTTTACGTACGAATGAAAAGGACTTAAATGTTTTTTCTCACGTGACATGTCAAATCTGGTCTTAACGCATGGGCCGGGTTTGGGGTGTTACAAAAACTCAAGTCCCTTTACAATGAAGGAAGAGGCCTCTATTTATAGTTGAGCCTCCCCAAATCCAACGGTACAGATCAATTACATCAACGACTAAGATTAAAAGGTATCTACAAATTAAATCTCTAAGATTACAAAATCATATCTTCTAAGATTGCATACCATATCTTCTAAGATTGCATATCATATCTAAGATTTGCATATCATATCTAAGATTGCATATCATATCTTCTAGGATTGCATATCATATCTAAGATTTGCATATCATATCTAAGATTGCATATCATATCTTCTAGGATTGCATATCATATCTATGATTTGCATATCATATCTAAGATTGCATATCCTTGAAGATTGTGTTCCCATATACATCAAGCTTGTAGATGGACCTTCAATCTTTTCAAGTAATGGGCCATTCTGATCGGGCCAAATGTTATATTTTGGACTGGATTTGGACTTCATTTTATTATTTTGGTTTTTTTTTGTATTGGGCTCGAGCTAAATTGGCCTATTACAGCTGCCCCTCTTTGCTCCTTGTCGTGTAACGAGAATGGAGCAAAGACTATAAAGGACCAATTTTGCCCGGTCTTTCCGAGCCTTAACTTCTTGATCCTCATCTTCTTCAAGTAGTCTCTAACCCAACTGCAACTTCAAGGAGATTGAATTTGTAGCTTTAATCTTATTTACTACAACTTCAGGGAGAAAAGACCTGCTCTTGTAGATTCAATCCATCCTACTGTAACTTTAGGAAAGTGAGACTAGTATCTTTGATTTTGTTTCACTATAATATTCAGGAAGATAAGATCTACTATTTTCAGTCTGCTCCACTGCAAACTCAGAGAGGCAAGCTAATATCTTTGATCTGCTTCCTACAACTTTAGGAAGAAAAGATCTGCTGTCTTCATTCTACTCCACTGCAACTTCAGGAAAAAAATATCTGTTATCTTTAGTCTGCTCTACTGCACACTCAGGGATGCCAGACTAGTATCTTTGATCCGCTTCACTGTAATCTTAGGGAGACAAAATCTGCTATCTTCAATCTACTCCACTGCAAACTCAGGGATGACAGGCTAATGTTTTCAATCCGCTTCACTGCAAACTCAGGAAGACAAGATTTGCTATCTTCAGTTTGCTCCACTGCAAACTCAGGATGCTCGACTAGTATCTTTGATTCGCTTCACTGCAAACTTAGGAGACAAGATCTACTATCTTTGGTCTGCTCCACTACAAACTCAGGGATGCCAGACTAGTATCTTCGATCCGCTTCACTGCAATCTAAGGAAGACAAGATCTGCTATCTTCAATCTGCTCTACTACAAACTCAGGGATGCCAGGCTAATGTTTTCGATCTGCTTCACTGCAAACCCAGGAAGACAAGATCTACTATCTTCAGTCTGCTCCACTGCAAACTCAGGGATCCCAGACTGGTATCTTCGGTCTGCTCCACTGGAAACTCAGGGATGCCAGACTAGTATCTTCAATCCACTTCACTGCAATCTTAGGAAGACAAGATCTACTATCTTTAATCCGCTCCACTGCAAACTCAGGGATGCTAGGCTGATGTTTTCGATCCGCTTCACTGCAAACTCAGGAAGACAAGATCTGCTATCTTTAGTCTACTCCACTACAAACTCAAGGATGCCAGACTGGTATCTTCGATCCACTTCGCTGCAAACTCAGGAAGATAAGATCTAATGTCTTCGACCTATTTTTTGCAACTTCAAGAATGCCAGATCCGCTATCTCCAATCTACTCCACTACAAACTCAGGGAGACGAGACTGATATCTTCGATCTACTTCCTACAACTTCACAAAGATAAGACTGATGTCTTCGATCTGCTTCACTGCCATTTCGAGAAGACAATATCTACTATTTCTAGTCTGCTCCCTTGCTACATCAGGAAGATAATACTATAATCTTCAGCCTACTCCCTTGCTACCTCAGGAAGATAAGGCTAGTGGCTAAAATCTACTCCCTTGCTACATCAGGAAGATAAGATTTGCCATCTTTGATTTGCCCCACTACTATCTTGAGGAGGCAAGATCTACCATTTTTAGTCTGCTCTTGTAACATCCTAGATTAGGGGTTATGCGTTTGTGCATAATCCATGAGTAGTAGGTTTTGGCAGTGTTTGGAAGTGAATTAAAGGTTTTTAAAATCCTAGGATGGAAGAGAAAGCTTTGGATAATTATTGGTTTTTAAGTTAAAAACAAGAAGTGATGTGGAAAAGTGGCAAGGGACGCCACCTAAGGTGCAAGGGTTATGGCATCAAGTGAAGTACTTTGAGGGAAGATGTTCGAATCCCATTGTATGCATTTTTTCTTAATTTTATGAAATAGCATGTTTACTAGGATATGTGGTGTGCATTTTTAGAACCTTGGAAATGTAAGGAAATGTATGGAAATGTATGGAAATGTATGGAAATGTATAGAAATGTAAGGAAATGTATGGAAATGTGAAGAAATGTTAAGTTCAAAGTGAACATTTTGGAAACTAGGAAATGTAAGGAAATGATTTAGAAATGATTCAAAAGAGGAAAGTAAACATTTTAGAAATGATTCAAAAGGAAACTTGGAAATGTAAGGAAATGTCAAGTTTAAAGAGCCAAACGAAAATTTTGGAAACTTAGAAATCACTTAGAAATGTCGAATTTTAAAGCTTAAAAGAGGAAATTAAGGCAAGGTGGCCTTAAGAGAAAAGTATGTGAAAATTGACACACAAACAGGCTTGGAAAAGTGGACTGAAGATGCCACTTAGGGCCTCTGGAAATGGCGCCACATGCAAGTGTATTTGGGATAGGGATCGGGTCATTTAGGAAGCAAATAAAAGAAGTTTTATTTTGCTACAAAGAGCAGAGAGGTGGACGGCATGTGGGCTCTTAAAAGAGGAGTTTTATTTCCTTTAGAATTTCGACTAATTAGGAGATAATTGTTGGATTAATTCTTTTGATAAAGTGATAATTATCACATAGGAAGAGTGGTGGCCAAGCTAAGGACTCTAGCTAGTAATTTCGGCTATAAAAAGAAGAGAAGGCCATTCATTCATTCATTCACTCTTCCTTTGACGAATTTCTTAAGTAGATTCTCCTCTCTCTAAAATTCCTACGCTTTATTCTTCCTTCTCTTTCTTTCTAATCCTCTAAAAGTCGAAAGTTGTGAGAGCATCATTTAGCCATAGCCGAATCTCTAAAGGTTGAAGTGAAGGTGCAATCGATTCCTTCAAATAAGGGTAAAATCCAAGTTTAGTTTCCATTTTTTATATTTTAGACTTATCAAAATTTAGGGACTAATTTCGATTATTAATCTTGGTGAATCATGGAAGGAGAAGTTCTTTTCCGAAGGTACACCATAGGCAGCGTGTTCCTAGTTATTCAAAGGAATTTTGGGATTTAAGATCCTTAAGGTAAGTGACTATGAATATTCGCCAAGACCCTATTTTTGTAGTAGATCTATTATTATGTGTTTTAAGTTTAAAACTAACCGATTCAAGGGATCTAGTGATTTGCCAAATACAAGAAAGAGTATAGTGAAGATTTGGGATTAGGCACCAAGGTAAGTTTTAGTGTACTAATCCTACTAGGATTTGGTTTTATAGCCGAATAGGCTTTATGCTAACATATTAAGGTTGGTCAATGTAAGACTTGAGATCAAGGCTTTAGATCGGATTTTCGTGATTTCAAAGAATTGTTGCTTAATCGTGTGTACCTTACTCTAAGTTTTAATATGTTCATGGCTATGTTTTAAATTAAATGTGTTAATATGAAAGTGTAAGAATATGGCTAAGGTACCGTGTGTACCCCACACTAATCTTAATAGATTTCTGGTTTAAACTTGATATATGTGTTAATATGAAAGTGTAAGAATGTGGCTAAAGTACCATGCTATGGTACAAAGTACTCAAGTACGTTTTCCTACTCCTACTAGGATTACGAAATATGTTATACTTAACATGTGAAAAGTGACATGAATGTGAATTTAAGTAAGATATGAATGATATGAATAATATGGGGCATTCGGGTTATTTGAGAAGGGGGAAGTGAATGTGATGACTTCGGTCTCACTATCTAAATGTGGTGACTTCGGTCACATTATCTGAATGTGGTGACTTCGGTCACATTATCTGAATGTGGTGTCTCATGACACAATTATCTGTGGATATGCCACAAATTTTATATAGGCGATGAGCACGCCGACTGTATGATCGCCTTCGATGGTGTGTAGCGGATGGAGGTTGACTTTGTAGTCCCCACGGTGTGCGTGGATGGTACGGGTGGAGTGTAGCGGATGGCATATAGGTTTGGGTTCTGGATTGCATCATATTGTTTAAATGCTTTATGTACATGTATGATTTGAAATGCCCGAAATTGTTAAGACTTAGTGTTCGTGTACACATTGAGTCTGCTTTGACTCACCCGTTAGGGAACATTTTTCGGTGATGAACAAAGGATGGACCAAATTTGGCGATGCTTAGGGATGGCCATGCTCAGAAGAAGTTTATTTTATTTGGACTATTTTATTCTAAGTATTTTGAATTTAAATTTTGGGAATTATTTGATGTAATAAGGCCTTAGTAGAAACATTTTATTCGCTTTTTATTTGTTAAGCTTACAAACCTTTATTTATTAAAAGATTAAGTAAATCAATAATTTTTTTTCTAAAACAAAGCCCAAACGTTTTGTCACCTAAAGTAAAGGATTTTTAACAATGAATTAAACTTTTTCTCAACTCAAGCCCAACCCAGACCAATCTTTCTTGCAAAACACACAAGTTTTTCCTAAGTAACAAAAGAATTTTTGAAACGGTTTACACCGGGGAACATACCAGATCCGGTCAAGGCTCGTGGGCTGGGTTTGGGGTGTTTCAGTTTGGTATCAGAGCCCAGTTTTAAACTCTCGGCCTTGGGTTTATGGCCCAAAACGTTTTCAAAGTTAAGCCCAAAAAGAATTTTTGTGAAATAAGTAGGTTTTTCTGGCATGGCCCACTGAGTCTCCGACCCGAAGTCCACCAGGTAAGTACTCCGATCTTTTGTGTGATTTATATTGTGATTTGTAGAAGGGTAGAAATGAAATGGAACGTAGATTAGTATGATAAGTACTTGAACCCTAGGACTAGTGTAACCCAACAAATACATAAGACTTAAATATCTAATTAAACAAACCTGTGGTTGAGTCGCCGAGTTAGGGTGTGGCAACCATGGTACGCATGTCTAGGATTGGTTTCGGTGGGAGCTTGGTATTTAAGCAGTCTGTGTGACTCACCTCCTCTCCACTCGAATCCTACCTGGTGCGTAGCCTCGGTTCACCCTAACCAAGAGGACTTATACACGGGCTAAACCCCTAACTAAAACCCAAAAGGGACTAGCCGTATTTTTATGGAAACCCTAGTTTTAAAATTTCTAAGTTACCCTCTTGATTTGAAAAGATTATTTTGATAAATTTTCCTGAAATATTTTTGATTTACAAATTTACAAAAATACCCCTAGTGGTAAAATTACAAAAATGCCCTTGGTTTGTGAAATTTTTAAAATACCCACAGTTCCTATCAAAATTTCATTACGTTATAAAATGTTCAAAAACCCTAATTTGCCAAAATGACAAAATACCCTAATTTTAGAAAAAATTACGAAATTACCCCTACTCTACAAATTACCGAAATACCCTTGAATTACAAAATTACCAGAATGACCCCCGATCTTCAAAAATTTCTGCAACAACACTGATTTGGAAAACAAATTCTCAAAAACAACCCTCAAGTTTTGTAAATTCCAAAATATCCTTGATTTATTAAGATTTACAAATTTACCCAGGTTAATTACCAAAATACCCTCGAATTTCAAAAATTTTCCAAAATACCCCCGGGAATGAAAAATTTCTAGAATACCCTCATTGACAAAAACACCAACGAACTTTGTTTTGATAAATGGCAAAAAATTCCCCTGTAGAGCAAATTACGAAAATACCCCTGGGTAGTGGAAAAACAACAACAATGAAAACTACAACATTTCTATGAATGAACGAAAGTTCATAATTGATTGATGGATGTATGAATGTAAAGACTGTGTGCATGTATGAATACGAAAGAACCACTTCTAAAAATTCTTACCATAAAACTTCTTCGCGGTTAATCGCTGAAACAAAATTTTTAATACATAAAACTTCTTAACCGTAATAAATCGCGACGTTAGAAATGAGTTCTAAGGACTTGAACTTAGAGATTGTGCTTGGAAAGTATGATGGTTCTATTAAGATCGTGAGGCTAGTGTAAGCATAGTCGGTGAGAAGGATTGTATGATTGTCGATAAGTAATTTCGAGGACAAAATTATTTTTAAGGAGGGTAGAATCGTAACATCCTAGATTAGGGGTTATGCGTTTGTGCATAATTCATGAGTAGTAGGTTTTGGCGGTGTTTGGAAGTGAATTAAGGGTTTTTAAAATCCTAGGATGGAAGAGAAAGCTTTGGACAATTATTGGTTTTTAAGTTAAAAACAAGAAGTGATGTGCAAAAGTGGCAAGGGACGCCACCTAAGGTGCAAGGGTTATGGCATCAAGTGAAGTACTTTGAGGGAAGATGTTCGCATCCCATTGTGTGCATTTTTGCTTAATTTTATGAAATAGCATGTTTACTGTGATATGTGGTGTGCATTTTTAGAACGTTGGAAATGTAAGGAAATGTATGGAAATGTATGGAAATGTAAGGAAATGTATGGAAATGTAAAGAAATGTTAAGTTCAAAGTGAACATTTTTGGAAACTAGGAAATGTAAGGAAATGATTTAGAAATGATTCAAAAGAGGAAAGTAAACATTTCGGGAAACTAGGAAATGTAAGGAAATGATTTAGAAATGATTCAAAAAAGGAAAGTAAACATTTCGGGAAACTTGGAAATGTAAGGAAATGTCAAGTTAAAGAGCCAAACGAAAATTTTTGGAAACTTAGAAATGACTTAGAAATGTCGAGTTTTAAAGCTTAAAAGAGGAAATTAAGGCAAGGTGGCCTTAAGAGAAAAAGTATGTGCAAATTGACACACAAACAGGCTTGGAAAAGTGGCCTGAAGATGCTACTTAGGGCCTCTGAAAATGGCGCCACATGCAAGTGTATTTGGGCCAGGGATCGAGTCACTTAGGATGTAAATAAAAGAAGTTTTATTTTGCTACAAAGAGCAGAGAGGTGGACGGCATGTGGGCTCTTAAAAGAGGAGTTTTATTTCCTTTAGAATTTCGGCTAATTAGGAGATAATTGTTGGATTAATTCTTTTGATAAAGTGATAATTATCACATAGGAAGAGTGGTGGCCAAGTTAAGGACTCTAGCTAGTAATTTCGGCTATAAAAAGAAGAGAAGGCCATTCATTCATTCATTCACTCTTCCTTTGCGAATTTCTTAAGCGATTCTCCTCTCTCTGTCGAAATTCCTACGCTTTATTCTTCCTTCTCTTTTTTTCTAATCCTCCAAAAGCCGAAAGTTGTGAGAGCATCATTTAGCCATAGCCGAATCTCTGAAGGTTGAAGTGAAGGTGCAATCGATTCCTTCAAATAAGGGTAAGATCCAAGTTTAGTTTCCATTTTTTTATCTTTTAGACTTATCGAAATTTAGGGACTAATTTTGATTATTAATCTTGGCCGAATCATGGAAGGAGAAGTTCTTTTCCCGAAGGTACACCATAGGCCGCGTGTTCCCTAGTTATTCGGTGAATTTTGGGATTTAAGATCCTTAAGGTAAGTGACTATGAATATTTGACCAAGACCCTATTTTTGTAGTAGATCTATTATTATGTGTTTTAAGCTGAAAGCTAACCGATTCAAGGGATCTAGTGATTTGCCGAATACAAGAAAGAGTATAGTGAAGATTTCAGGATTTGGCACCAAGGTAAGTTTTAGTGTACTAATCCTACTAGGATTTGGTTTTATAGCCGAATAGGCTTTATGCTAACATATTAAGGTTGGCCGAATGTAGGACTTGAGATCTAAGGCTTTAGATTGGATTTTTGGGATTTCAGTGAAGTGTTAAGCGAATCAGGTGTGTACCCTACTCTAAGTTTTAATATGTTCATAGCTATGTTTTAAATTAAATGTGTTAATATGAAAGTGTAAGAATATGGCTAAGGTACCGTGTGTACCCCACACTAATCTTAATAGATTTATGGCTTAAACTTGATATATGTGTTAATATGAAAGTGTAAGAATGTGGCTAAAGTACCATGCTATGGTACAAAGTACTCAGGTACGTTTTCCTACTCCTGCTAGGATTACGAAATATGTTATACTTAACATGTGAAAAGTGACATGAATGTGAATTTAAGTAAGATATGCATGATATGAATAATATGGGGCATTCGGGTTATTTGAGAAAGGGAAGTGAATGTGATGACTTGGTCTCACTATCCAATGTGGTGACTTGAATGTGGTGACTTGGTCACATTATCACGAATGTGGTGTCTCATGACATAATTATCTGGTGGCTATGCCACGAATTTTATATGGACGATGAGCACGCCGACCGCAATGATCGCCTTCGATGGTGTGTAGCGGATGGAGGGTTGACTTAGTAGTCCCCACGGTGTGCAGGATGGTACGGGTGGAGTGTAGCGGATGGCATATAGGTTTGGGTTCGGGATTGCATCATATTGTTTAAATGCTTTATGTACATGTATGATTTGAAATGCCTGAAATTGTTAAGACTTAGTGTTCATGTACACATTGAGTCTGTTTGACTCACCCCGTGGTGGGAACATTTTTCAGGTGATGAACAGTGATGGACCGGGCCGACAGATGCTTAGGGATGGCCATGCTCAGCAAGAAGTTTATTTTTATTTGGACTATTTTATTTTAAGTATTTTGAATTTAAATTTTGGGAATTATTTGATGTAATAAGGCTTAAGTAGAAACATTTTATTCTGTTTTTATTTGTTAAGCTTACAAACCTTTATTTATTAAAAGATTAAGTAAATCAATAATTTTTTTTCTAAAACAAAGCCCAAACGTTTTGTCACCTAAAGTAAAGGATTTTTAACAATGAATTAAACTTGTTCTCAACTCAAGCCCAACCCAAACCAATCTTTCTTGCAAAACTCACAAGTTTTTCCTAAGTAACAAAAGAATTTTTGAAATGGTTTACACCGGGGAACATACCAGATCCATTCAAGGCTCGTGGACCGGGTTTGGGGTGTTTCAGCTCTCTTGCTACATCAAGAAGATAAGACTATAATCTTCAGTCTACTTCCTTACTACCTCAGGAAGATGAGACTACAAACTTCAACCTACTCCCTTGCTACCTCAGGGAGATAAGGTTGGTGGCTTGAATCTACTCCATTATCGATACATGGAGATAAGATTCGCCAAATTTGATCTGCTCCACTACCGCTTTAGGGAGATAAGATCTAAAATCTTTAGTCTACTTCTTTGCTACCTTAGGAAGATAAGACTACAAACTTTAACCTACTCCCTTGCTACTTCAGGGAGATAAGGTTGGTGGCTTGAATCTACTCTATTGCCGATACATAGAGATAAGATTCGCCAAATTAGATCTGCTCCACTACTGCTTTAGGAAGATAAGATCTACAATCTTCATTTTACTTCCTTGCTACCTCATGAAGATAAGACTACAAATTTTAACCTGCTCCCTTGCTACTTCAAGGAGATAAGGTTGGTGGCTTGAGTTTGCTTCATTGCCGATACATGAAGATAAGATTCGCCAAATTTGATCTGCTCTACTACCGCTTTAGGGAGATAAGATCTGTGAATTCACCGATGTTGCTACACCATCCTCTGGGGGATATGTCCTGTAGACTCAAATGTATTATGGACGACATTTTCATAAATGTAGAATGTCATAAGAATGATCCCTTTTTCTAAATGTAAAATGATTAGGATGCAATGATCGGAATGAATCTAATGATACTAACTAAATGATATTAAAGATGACATTTACATGAATGCAAAATGTCATGAGAATGATCTCCTTCTTGTTTTTTTCTTTTTTTTTTATGTACAATGATTAGGACACAGTGATCGGAATGAATCAAATGCTCTTCATTGTAAGTGTATGAGTGACATTTACATAAATGCATGAGAATGATCCCTTTTTAATGTTTGGGTTGTCACTGCTCATAATTCATCAAGGTTCTATCACTGACACGTTATAATGCTTTCTCGTTCAGCTGGTATCTTTGACAGAAAACCCAAAGAAATAATCATGTTTTGCTCAACAAGCTTGCCCCGCTATAATTTTAGAGTCCCTTCCACTGTACCTTCTGGGATATAAAGTTTGTACTTCCCACTACAACTTCAGGGGAAGAACATTTGGTTTCTTTCATCCATCCTGTTACCACTCAAAGTTATGGAATTTGTATCATCTTCAATCAAGTTGATCTGTTACACCATTCCTTGGGTGTAATGACCCGATGTATGTGCCTGAAATTTGTATGAATGCAAGGTATCATTTTTCTTTTCCTGAGAATAATCCCCTTGTACACTTGACATTGCTCGTTATTTTTTGAGGTTGTATCACTGGCAAAATGTCTTATCTTTTTGTTCAACCACCTTTTTTTACTAAAATTCAGAGAGATAACCATCTTTCAATATTTCCAACCCTTAGGCTTGGTGAGTTCTAAACAATAGTCTTGTTTCAGATTCTCATATTATTTAGAAACTTCTAGAGTAATATGCGAAACTCCTTTTATGAAAGTATTATTAGTCCATTAATCATTATTCCAATATAAAATGCTTGAAAAAGATCACAACAATGGACGTGAAAGAAATTAATCAGGAGCATAGTTCGAAACAAATAAGTTAATCAAATATATCTAAGGTAAAAAAAGAAAATTGATTGGAGTGTATCTTGCAAAGAATAAAGTAAGCAAAGATAGCCAAGGTCAAAAATAAAATTGATTGGGGTGTATCTTTGAAAAGAATAAAGTAATCAAAGATAGCAAATTTAAAATGGGTAAGATAGAAGCTAGGTGCCCCAGATATCACAGCCTGGGTGTATCTATACAAACTTCTTGAGGACCATTTTGAACTCAATACGTGTTTAGAGGATCCGGAGTACTTTGTCAATTCCACAAGAGTAGCATACTTCCTTATTGTTAATTCAGGCATAGCAAGACTACCACATGTCCTATCTTTGATCAAAATTTGAGCCGCCCTTTTTGGGTTTTCGGCTCAAAACCCATTTGGTCTCAAAGCGCCCTTTACGGGTTTTCGCCTTGGCCTCTCTCTTTTTTTTTTTTTGAATTTGAACTTAATGTGCCCTTTGTGGGTTTTCACCTTGGCCTTTCCCCTTTTAGGTAAAATAATTCTTGATTGAACCTGAATTCATCGGATTGGGCAAGTCTTTGGTATCCATCTGGTCAATATCAATGCTCCTCCAAAATAGGCATTCTTTACAACATAAGGTCCTTCCCAATTTGGCATCTGATTTTCTCTAAAATCCTTTTGTAAAAGAAAGATCAGGTTCCCCTCGTGGAATTCTTTAGGATAAACCTCTTTGTTGTAAGCTTGCATCATCTGACCATGATGGATAACTTTAAACCTCTTCTTCAATTAGGTTCAATTGGAAAAAATGTTTCTATTCCAATGTGTTGCCCTAGCGAAGGTTCTAGCTGACGTTCGATAAAACATAGGGTAAATAGTAACTTTTTATGCCAATCTTTACCAGTCTCGGTCATCTTTCCTACAATCCTTATTTTGTTTTTTTTGTTCTTTTTCTTTTTAGCTGCCTTTGTTGCTCTATGATATGGCGTCTGATCTTTGAACAGACTACAAACCTTTGAATTTATCTTTTTTGGCATTCTTTGTCGGTGCCTGATCTTTTTTTAAAAATTTTTTATTTATTTTATTTTATTTTTTGAGAATTTGATAACTATTGACTTTGTAACATTGGCATATGAAGCTACTTCCACCCTCTTAGTGAAGTAAATGATGACCACAACAATGAATCGATGTCGACTAGAAGCTTTTGAAGAGATCGGCCCCATAATATCCATTCCCCATGTATAGAAAGTCTATGGAGAAATAGATGAGGCACATAAGTCTTGTCTTCCTCAATTTGGCATTTGTGATATAACTGAGGCAATCTTCCTTTTATGGTGTACCAATAGTACCCGAACCTTATGATTATCCTGGCTATTGTAAAACCATTATCATGTTCTTTAAACACCTTTATAGATCTCTTTTAAGATTTTCCCAGGCGTGTCTTGATATGATCGTGTGAAAATATCTTTAAATTCTTGAAAATAACTCAATGACGTCTTACCTTATTTCTGTGGTGAACTGGGCTTCGATCTTCACCCATTTCCTAGGCTCGCAATGTCCACTGACCCTATGTAAGGTGGGATCTATTTTTCATCTTGTTCTACCATTCTTAACAAATCAGAAGATAGGTTACAATCTATGTCATCCTTAAAGTCCTGAGATCCCTCTAGACACATATCTTACTCAACAAGGGACCCTGAGTCAGTAGCAGCGTTGCTCACATCGTTGATATTTGGAGACCTATTGTAGGTTCAAAGGAAGATTCCAAAGAATAAATGATTCAAAGAATGATTATTTGTATGGTCATGAATGAAGAATGAAAGAATACTTGAAACAAAGTCCAAAGAATAAACAAAAGAAAAAAATACTAAGATCAATTGTTTGTACAATATGAAATGAAAAAAAAAAGAATATTTTATCAAAAAATGCATTTTATTGAAATAAAAATTTTAGACCCAAGTCTATTTCACAAAAGGATTCTTATTGCATCTAGGCTTAAGGCAACAAGCGTGTTTTGAATATTACTCTAGATCAGCTCTAAAAATATAGGGATCTCTTCGATAGTCCCATTGTTCAAAACATTCCCAAGTATGCAAGGGTTTGGAAACTTCGTTCCCCAGTTCCCTCTCTGCTATATCTAAATTAGGGATAATAGGATTAGCAGGGTTGTCTCTTGGGATATATCCTGAGCCAAATTAGAAATTCATGGGTACACCAGTATCACTTTGACCTTGTTGAGGCCTAATCGTGACAGAGGGCCTTTGAGGATGCACCTAAGGTTGTATCTGTACATGTGGTGAGGTGAAACCCGGAGGATAGTCTTCATTATCCTCTTCAGCATTAGTCATGGGACCTTTTCCTTTGTCCATTGCCCTATTCAGTAGCTGAGTCATTTGAACCACCATATTCCTTTGGGCTTCCATTATTTTGTCCCTCATATCTTGTTGGATTTTTTCCAACTGCTCTTGTAGCTGGTCTTGCACGCGTCTCTGGAACTATTCGAGTCTTTGATCCATTTTTTTTGTCTTCGCTCGAGTACTGTATCGATGTTTAGTTTCCAGATTAACTTTCTTTCCTTTTCTGAAATAACTTCAACTAATTATGGTCCCTTTTGTAAAAGTCTAATGCAAATGATGCAATGCAATGCAGATGCATGGAATGAATGCAAAAGAAAGAGAGGCATTGATTCTGAATTCAGTTACATTAGAACAACTTTTCTAGAAAATAAATTCCTTTACATAAAACGGATATTTATACTACCTTTCCCTCATAGTCCAAGCGAAGACATTGATTCCTTTCTTCTTATTTGAATATTAAGGTCCAAACTCGCGAAATTTCTAATAGATGCCTCCACTAGCTCCTTTTTGCTTGATATGGGCCGCAACTCACTGCTCACTTATTTCCATAATGCTCGTTAGCCTCTTCAAGAAAGCCAAGACATGGTAATTCTCGAATAGTCTTTATCCGCTTGAATCATTGGGCAATAAAGTCTTGTTTTCCTACTTCTCTCATTGTCTTTACTTGGACCATATTCGGATGACTGTATTATAATACACTTTATCAAGAAATCCATTTTCTCATGACAAAATCTTCTATTTAGAAATTGAATTTGAATCAACACCTCTTTTCTATGATGTAAATGCAATGCAACCAAAACAAAACAAAACACGTTAGCACAGGCGAAATAAACAACATAAAAAACCTATCTAGGTGACTACTAGTGTAACAGCCCAAACTCGGCCCAAACGTTAGGACCGAATATGGGTCGTTACGGGAAAACTTTTTGAAACCCATTTGAAAATCCAATTTAAGTTTTGTTGAAAACAACTCGTTTTGATTATCTTGTTGAAAACCTTCTGGACTAAATTCAAAAATTTAATTAAGTCAAGTTATTATACAAACTTCGGATGTGCTGATGGCACGATAAAACATTTTAAGTGTTAATTTTAAAAAACGCGTGATTCAAATTTATAGTAAAAATAAAAATATCCAACATATAAGAAAATAACTAAAGTAGAGTATAATGAGGCCTTATTACATCCAAAATAAAACAACCCAATAACCAAATTTAAAATAACTAAAATTAAAGTCCATTTAATTTTAAATCCACCGCATGGCCTCCTCAAGTCCCTCCTACTCCATGTCCGCGATCTAAGCATCACCGAAAAAATAATGGAGAAGGTGAGTCACCAAGACTCAAGATGTAACCCTTCCCGCTTTAAAACATTTTCATACACAACACATAACAATTAATATGCGAATATTTAATTCCGACCTAGCCATCCGAACGCCATCTTTCACCCCGCTGTGGTACCAAACCACCGGTGGTGCCAAACCACCGTGACATATAGTCACAATGTGTTACCAAAACACCGTGTCCGTGAGACACGATCATTTGATGGGGCCAACCCATCGTGTGATACCAAATCACCGCGACGATCCCATATCTCAAGTGGGGCCAACCCACGGTGGTGTTAACCACGAGGATAAGTCGCTATTGAGGTACCAAACCTCTGAGGTACCAAACCTCTGGTGACCGTAGTCACAGCAGTGTTACCAAAACATCGGTGCCCATCGGCACATTATCACCGCCTCCACTCATCAACCCATATCACAACCATATCGAGTTTATACATTTATCATATGTATTAAAATAAAACATGCTTCCCAAAAGCATCACAATAATCTCATATAAACAGAGACTTACCGAGGTTCTCGCTTGTACCATTTAAGGTACCAAATCCATATCTACATCAAGCAGATTTACAAACAACAAATATTTATCACACATATTAACTGCTATAAGTGTGTATGTACACACCTGTCACCACTGAGTGATCTAAATCCCGAATGAAGGAGTCGACCACCTTAGATCTCTTGGTACCTACATTCGGCCAACCATGGGATTAGCCCTATGGCCTATTCGCCAAAGTAAATAATTTAAAGGGTTCTCCTTTGAACCCGAATCCTTACCAAAAAGTCTTTGAGTATCGCCTTTTGTTTCACCACCCTAAAATCGGCACTTAACTAAATTAGTAGCCTTCGCTTAAATGAATATCAAGAATAAAGAAAGTTGATCTTACCACCTTACCCCAAAACCGATTGCTATAGATTTGGAGGATTCAACCTCTTCGCTTGGAGATCCCGAAGTCCTAGGTGAAATCGGCTTCAACCAACAAGATTAGCCCATCATTAGTTTATGCCAAATTTTCGGCTTTTCCTTAAGCCCAAATCGACAGGTCATGAGAGTGAATACTAAAAACATTCGGTTAGTACCCCTTACCTTCTCAACCGATTGGAAAGATAGTCCCGAAAAGTCTTGTATCACCTTTGATATTCGGCCAAAGTGCCTTCAAGTAAGAGAAAAGATTTTCGGCACTTTGATAGATACTAGATTCGGCTATGATTGGCTTTAAACAAGGCTGACTTTTAGTGAGAAAAAGAAAGAAGAAAGGTAAATAGGGAATTGGTGATTCGGCTAGTAGGAAATAAAAGAAGAAGGGATTTAAAGAATGAGGTTTCGGCAAGGAGAAGTAGTGAGGGTTTCGGCTATGGTTTTGAGAGAATGGAATGATAAAAGAAAATGAGGAAAAGTGCTTTGAATTTTCATTAAGCAAATTGAAGAAAAGGAAATCAAGGTGATCACTTAGGTGCTTTTATAAGCATTCAACACACCCCCCCTAGTAGCCTTGCCGTCCAACTCTTCACCCAAGAGTCCAAAATCCATCAATCTTCCTTGAATCACTCCAAGCCACTTAATTTAAAACCATTCAAATAATTTGAATACTCTAATAATAATCCACTAATAATTCTTTTAATCTCCATAATCTTCTTGATTATCCTTAAAATAAAATGCTCATATTATCTATTAATAATAATTAAAGAGTTTAAAGGAGAGAGGACTCTCCTCAAGTGCCGCCCAACATAATGCCAAAAAGGAAAATTGTGACTCGAACCAAGGTTCTCCTTGTTCCTTGATGGCATCAAGTGTAGCTCCCAAGTGGCCCTCCTTTGCTACTTATTCTAGGCTCTTTTATGACAAAAGCTCCCTTATTTATTCTTATAACCCCTACTCACTAAGGCTATCCACCTTTTACGCAAATAATATATTTATTTCTACCATTCCGAGCCAACTCAAGGCCTTTAATTAAACTCTATTATTCCATAAATAATGTCTCAACAATTCATACATAAGAAAAATGATTAAATTCCAAATAACCCCATTTTGGGATGTTACGCCTACCCCCTTAAAATAAATTTCATTCCAAATTACATAACTAAAACAGATGAGGGTATTGCCGCCAGATCACATCCTCGAGTTCCCACGTAGCTTCCTCAAAGACCATGGTTCCGCCATAGCACCTTCACTAAGGGCACCGACTTCCCACGTAGAACCTTTATATCTCTATCCAAGATCCGAACCTGTTCCTCCTCAAAAGATAAGTCTGCGTTAACCTCGATTTACATCAGCACCACATGTGATGGATCCGATCGATACCGTCTCAAAGATTGATACGTGAAAGACGTCATGTATCCGACTTAACTCACGGCAGCTTCAAGTCGATAAGCTACCGGTCCTACTCGCTTCAAGATCAGATATGGGCCAATGAATCTTGGGCTCGACTTCCTTTTCGCCCAAATCTTAGTACCTTCTTCCAAGGCGACACCTTCAGAAGACCTTATCTCCCACAAAGATACTCCATTTCCTTGCGTTTGAGATCGGCATAAGACTTACGCCTATCTCGATGCTTCCTTGAGACGAGACCGAATCACTTTGACTTTGTCTTCGATCTCTGCTACCATTCTCGCCCCAACATTTGTCGTTCACCCAACTCCGCCCAACACGCCGGAGTTCGACATTTCATTCATACAAGGCTTCAGATGGTGCCATCCGAATACTCGCTGGTAGCTATTGTTGTGGCGAACTTCGGCTAGGGGTAAGAATTCCTCCCAACTACCTCTAATTCCAAGACACAACCCTCAAAGATATCTTCTAAGATCTGTATGACCTTTCGGATTGCCCGTCGACCGAGGATGGAAAGTCGCTTTGAAATCCAACCGCTGCACCCAACGCTTGATGTAACGCTTTCAAAACCTCGAAGTGAACCTTGGGTCCCTATCCGAGATAATCGACACGGGTACACCATGCAATCTGACTATCTCGCCACATACAACTTTGCTAGCTTCGGGTGAGTAATCCATTCTCACCCAGATGAAGTGAGTGATTTAGTCGACGGTCTACAATTAACCAAATCGCATCTTTCTTCTTTGGGCGTGGGGTAGACCATCGACGAAATCCATAGTGATCCTCTCCCATTTCCATTGAGGAATCTTTACCGTTGAAGTAGCCCCGATGGTAATCGGTGTTCACCTTAACTCGCCGACACGTCAAACACTTCCCCACGAATTCCGTTATCTCACGCTTCAACCCGAGCCACTAGAACTGTTTCCGTAGATCTCCATACATCTTGCTTCCTCCCGGATGCATAGCGTATGGGCTGCTATGAGCATCCTGGAGAATTTTCTGCCTCAACTCCATATCTTTTGGCATACAAGGCCGTCCTTGAAAACATAGCACACCATAACCGGTCACACTATACCCCTCTAAACCACCATCCTGAACTTGTATTCTCTTCGCATTTAAGCCTTCATCCACTAACTGTTTGTTCTTAATCTCCTCGATCCACGTTGGCTTAACTTGAAGTTCTGCCAAAAGGCTTCCATCATCATATAGGCTCAACTGAGCAAACATTGCTCTTAAGTCCGCCACAACCTTCCGGCTCAACGCGTCAGCCACCACGTTAGCCTTACCCGGATGATATTCGATGGAACAGTCGTAGTCCTTAACGCTCAATCCATCTCTTGTCTGATTCGAGATCCTTCGTGTCAAGATACCTTAAGCTTTTGTGATCCGTGTAAATTACCGACTTTTCCCCATAAAGATAATGTCTCCATATCTTCGTAGCGAAGACAATCTGCTAACTCCGTGTCGTGAGTTGGGTAGTTAACCTCATGCGGTCTCGGTGACGGGACGATAGGCTACTACCTTTCCATCTCAGATCAACACACACCCCAAACCGGTGTGAGATGCATCACAATAGATCGTGAATAATTTCCACGCCTCGGGTTGTACTAAAACCGAGCTTCCAGTAATCTTCCTCAGCTTATCAAAACTTTCTTGTTGCTTCTCCAACCATACAAATGGAACACCTTTCCTTAACAACTTAGTCAACGGCGCTGCGATCAGAGAGAATCCTTCCACAAATCTCCGATAATACCCTGCTAAACCCAGAAAACTTTGTATCTCTGCCACTGACTTAGGCGGTTTCCATTCCAACACCGCTTCAATCTTGCGGGGATCCACTCTAATCCCTTCCGCTGACACCACGTGACCTAAGAAAGCCACCTCCCTCAGCCAAAATTCGCACTTACTGAATTTGGCTTATAATTGTTTTTCCCTCAACACTTGCAGGACTATCCGTAAATGCTTGTCGTGCTCCTCCTCCATCTTTGAATAGACCAATATGTCGTCTATGAATACCACGATGAATTGGTCTAGGTACTGTTGAAATACCCTATTCATTAAGTCCATGAACGCCGCCGGGGCATTGGTCAACCCGAATGGCATCACTAGGAACTCGTAATGCCCATACCGAGTTCGAAAAGCCGTCTTGTGAACATCGGCCCCCTTCACCTTAAGTTGATGGTAACCCGACCTAAGGTCTATCTTCGAAAACACCGACGCCCCCTTCAACTGGTCAAACAAGTCATCGATCCGAGGCAATGGGTACTTGTTTTTGATCGTTAACTTGTTTAACTAACGGTAATCGATGCACATTCGCATAGAACCGTCCTTCTTCTTGACAAACAACACAGGCGCTCCCCACGGAGATATACTAGGTCGAATAAACCCTTTATCCAGAGAGCTCTGAATTTGAGCCTTTAGCTCCACCAATTCCTTTGGTGCCATTCTTGTGAGTGCTATAGACACGGTGCCGCTCCGGGTAGCAAGTCTATATCTGAATTCGACTTCTCGATCCGGAGGCGGACCCAAAGTTCTTCCGGGAACACATCAAGAAATTCCCAACCGTTCGGACCTTTCCAACTCCCCGACTCCTTAACTTCCAAAGCATGATTTGAACCAAGAACGCCTTACAACCCTTCTTGACCATCTTCTCAACCTTCAAGGCGTACACCACGTTGGGCGTAATTCCTTCGACACTAATCATAACTACCTCATTCCCTTGATTGTTTGGAGAACCATGCGCTTAGTCACAGAATCCAAATTCACCGATACTTAACCACCAATCCATTCCAGGATCAAATCGAACTCCCCAAACGGTAGTTCCATCGATCGACCACAAATACTACCCTTGGAGTTCTAGGGTACGTCTCTATAAAGTTTGTCTACCACTACAGTGACCTAAAGGACTCACTACACCATCATCCCCTAGCGGCAGCCTCGAGTCTAGGTTCGTAGTCTCTACCACACCATCGGCTACGTGCGAATGTGTAGACCCCACATCAATTAATGCATAATAAGGAAGACCAAAAATCGAAGCGTCTGCATTTACATCCCAAGGCCACCTCCTCACGACGCCTTGCCGCATAGACTAAGCTAGGCTGCCTAGCCTCTGTGTTGCCTGAACCCCAGCCCTGAGTTCCACGACCTCGGTTAGGACCGTTGCTTCCTCTGCCATTACCACGACCCCTCTGTGGTCCCACATTTCTATCCTGGTGCGGTTACGCCTCCGCTGATTTCGAGCTCGCTTACGGGGACAATCTCTGACCCGATGCTCTAAAGACCCACACTCAAAACATCCTCTATCGCCGGTCGAACAACCTCCCCAATGGGACTTCCCACAACATTGCACCGAAAGCAGTCTCTCGATTAGTAGCTACGGCCTTATACCGCTGATTTGGCCCACTGCCTAGCCTTCTTCTCGATCATTACCATTTGGATCCAATGACCCAAATCCTCTCTTTGGTTATTCCTATTATAATTTTGTCTCACAACCTCCTTGATCCCCTCACTACCTTAGCCTTTTCCACAAGAGATGAAAACTCACGAACTTGTCATGGGCAATCAAGAACCTCAAATCATCTCGAGTCCGTCCTCAAAGCGGACATGTTTCGTGTTCAAGAGCCACGATGCCTCTAGCATACCTACTCGATCTTAAAACTCCGCCTCATATTCCGCCATCGACTTGGTTCCTTGCACTAACCCTTAAAGGCTTTCCTCTGAGCATCTGATAATCGGTGCCCACATACTTCTTCCGATAGGCGGTTTGAAATAATCCCAAGTCAAATCATCTGCCGTAGCGCCATTCGAATCATTAGCCACCATCGACACGCCTCATCCTTTAGAAGCGTCTGACCCTTTCGCTTTTCTCCCTCTATTAGGTCAAGATCATCCATGATCCTTTCAGTTGACTCTAGCCAGTATTCTGCTACACTGGGTGCCACTCCTGACACACCCCGAAACACCTCAGCTCCGTTGGACCGAATTCGCTCGGGAATAGATTTTTGAGCTCCTAAATTTCCACCACCCAGACCACCAATTCGAGGACTCGCAACACCGCCATGAGCACGCCTCCTCCTCCGCCGATCCTCGCTTCTTCCGCTCCAAAAGTGGAGGTGGTGGTGGCGGTGGTACATCATTTTCCGATCCTTGCCCGACTGACGGGTTCGAGACAATCATCCTACCCTACCAAGTCCCACGGCGTCCACGTCCTCTAGAACTCATTCTATCTATTGCGCTTTTAATCTGATTAAGAGAAATTTTATGTATTAGCGTTTGTTCCACTTCATTACTCGCGAAGAAATTTTATGAAGAAATTTTAATTAGAGATTCTTTCGTGCAAACAAGGTTTCAGTCTTTTATCTTAGTTCACACAAGGAAGTTCTTGCATCCATTCCCTAATACTTTCCATACCTATTCGCTCTTCTGGACATTTACGCCATTTCTAACCTGTGGGTATTTTCGTCATTTTCCTCTGGGTATTTTCGTAATAAAAGAGATTTTAAAACTTTAGTAAAGTAGGTTGTTTTGCAATTCCCAACACTAGAGGTATCCTTAGAAATTGATAAGGTTTGAAGTTATGGCATTATTTCAAAACCGTGGTATTTTGGTAATTTTGTCCACTGGGGTAATTTTGTAATTTTTGTAAATTAAGGGTGTTTTAATCATTGTAAAACTCGAGGGTCCCTTTTGAGAATTTTCTTTCTTAAAACGGTGATGTTGCAAAAATTTTGTACTCAGGGACGTTTTGGTAATTTTATGAGTTGAGGGCGTTTTCGTAATTTTTCCAAAACCCACGTGTTTCATTGAGGATTTCCAAAGTGAGTTGACTATTTGAGAAATAGTTGGAATTTTGGACAAAATCATTGAGTTGATGTTTTACGAACCAAGGGTATTTTAGTAATTTTACCCCTAAGGGCATTTTCGTAATTTTCCACAAATCGAACTTTTTGAGGAAAACGTTGTAAAAAGAGTTGTTCTTACTTTTGAAGGGGTGATTTGAAAAGTTTTAAAACCAAGTTTTATTGTTTCATTCTTTTTTTTTCAAAATCAAGGCTAATTCCTTTCGGGTTTTAGTCACTATGTTTAGCTTCAGACCGAGCCTTCTTGGTCGGGGTGAACCAAGCTACGCACTGTGCGTGTTCCGTGTGGAGAGGAGGTGAGTCACACGGACCGCTTAAATACCAAGCTCCCACCGAACCTTTCTAGACATGCGCAGAGGTTACCACACCATCGAGCCTCCGAGTTAGGGTGAACCCAAGCTACGCACTGTAGGATACTGCGAAGAGGTGGTGAGTCACTCGGACCGCTTAAATACCGTGCTCTTCCTGCTCCAATCCTAGACATGCGTCTGGGGGTTACCACACCCTAGCTCAGATGACTAAGTCATAGGTTGGTTTCGTTCTTTAAGTCTTATGTTCATTTGTGTGTTTGAGCAATCTAATCCTAGGTTCAAGTTCCTATAAGTCTATCTACGCTCCATGCTTCCTACCCTTCTACGTAATGTAATTCACACAGAGGTTTAGATGTACTTACAGGCGGATCGGTCTTGGAGACTCAAGCCATGCCGCTTTAAAACCCAAAATCAATTAATAAGGCCTACTAAAACATTTTTGGGCCTCGGCCCCACAAAGAAGTTTTGAACTGGCTCGATATTAATTTGTAATGTTTTCAAACCCTACCCAAACGTTAGGACCGAATATGGGTCGTTACGGAAAACTTTTTGAAACCCATTTGAAAATCCAATTTAAGTTTTGTTGAAAACAACTCGCTTTGGTTATCTTGTTGAAAACCTTCTCGGACTAAATTCGAAAATTTAATTAAGTCAAGTTATTATACAAACTTCGATGTGTCTGATGGCACGATAAAACATTTTTCGTGTTAATTTTAAAAAAAACGCGTGATTCAAATTTATAGTAAAAACAAAAATATCCAACATATAAGAAAATAACTAAAGTAGAGTATAATGAGGCCTTATTACATCCAAAATAAAACAACCCAATAACCAAATTTAAAATAACTAAAATTAAAGTCCATTTAATTTTAAATCCACCGCATGGCCTCCTCAAGTCCCTCCAGCTCCATGTCCGCGATCTAAGCATCACCTGAAAAAAATAATGGAGAAGGTGAGTCACCAAGACTCAGTATGTAACCCTTCCCCGTTTTAAAACATTTTTCATACACAACACATAACAATTAATATGCAGAATATTTAATTCCCGACCTTGCCATCCGAAAGGCAACTGTCTACCCCTTGTGGTACCAAACCACCGGTGGTGCCAAACCACTGGTGACATATAGTCACAATGTGTTACCAAAACACCGGTGTCCAGAGACATAGATCATTTGATGGGGCCAACCCATCGTGTGATACCAAATCACCGCGCACGATCCCATATCTCAAGTGGGGCCAACCCACGGTGGTGTTAACCACAGGATAAGTCGCTATTGAGGTACCAAACCTCCGGAGGTACCAAACCTCACGGTGACCGTAGTCACAAAGCAGTGTTACCAAAACATCGGTGCCCATCGGCACATTATCACCGCCTCCACTCATCAACCCATATCACAACCATATCGAGTTTATACATTTATCATATGTATTAAAATAAAACATGCTTCCCAAAAGCATCACAATAATCTCATATAAATGAGACTTACCGAGGTTCTCGCTTGTACCATTTAAGGTACCAAATCCATATCTACATCAAGCAGATTTACAAACAACAAATATTTATCACACATATTAACTGCTATAAGTGTGTATGTACACACCTGTCACCACTGTGTGATCTAAATCCCGAATGAAGGAGTCGACCACCTTAGATCTCTTGGTACCTACATTCGGCCAACCATGGGATTAGCCCTATGGCCTATTCGGCCAAAGTAAATAATTTAAAGGGGTTCTCCTTTTGAACCCGAATCCTTACCCAAAAAGTCTTTGAGTATCAGCCTTTTGTTTCACCACCCTAAAATCGGCACTTAACCAAATTAGTAGCCTTCGGCTTAAATGAATATCAAGAATAAAGAAAGTTGATCTTACCACCTTACCCCAAAACCGATTGCTATAGATTTGGAGGATTCAACCTACTGCTTGGAGATCCCGAAGTCCTAGGTGAAATCGGCTTCAACCAACAAGATTAGCCCATCATTAGTTTATGCCAAATTTTCGGCTTTTCCTTAAGCCCAAATCGATGTGTCATGAGAGTGAATACTAAAACATTCGGTTAGTACCCTTACCTTCTCAACCGATTGGAAAGATAGTCCCGAAAAGTCTTGTATCACCTTTGATATTCGGCCAAAGTGCCTTCAAGTAAGAGAAAAGATTTTCGGCACTTTGATAGATACTAGATTCGGCTATGATTGGCTTTAAACAAGGTTGACTTTTAGTGATAAAAAGAAAGAAGAAAGGTAAATAGGGAATTGGTGATTCGGCTAGTAGGAAATAAAAGAAGAAGGGATTTAAAGAATGAGGTTTCGGCAAGGAGAAGTAGTGAGGGTTTCGGCTATGGTTTTGAGAGAATGGAATGATAAAAGAAAATGAGGAAAAAGTGCTTTGAATTTTCGGCTAAGCAAATTGAAGAAAAGGAAATCAAGGTGATCACTTAGGTGCTTTTATAAGCATTCGGCACACCCCCCCTAGTAGCCTTGCCGTCCAACTCTTCACCCAAGAGTCCAAAATCCATCAATCTTCCTTGAATCACTCCAAGCCACTTAATTTAAAACCATTCAAATAATTTGAATACTCTAATAATAATCCACTAATAATTCTTTTAATCTCCATAATCTTCTTGATTATCCTTAAAATAAAATGCTCATATTATCTATTAATAATAATTAAAGAGTTTAAAGGGAGAGAGGACTCTCCCTCAAGTGCCGTCCAACATAATGCCAAAAAAGGGAAAATTGTGACTCGAACCAAGGTTCTCCTTGTTCCTTGATGGCGTCAAGTGTAGCTCCCAAGTGGCCCTCCCTTTGCCACTTATTCTAGGCTCTTTTTATGACAAAGGCTCCCTTATTTATTCTTATAACCCCTACTCACTAAGGCTATCCACCTTTTACGCAAATAATATATTTATTTCTACCATTCCGAGCCAACTCAAGGCCTTTAATTAAACTCTATTATTCCATAAATAATGTCTCAACAATTCATACATAAGAAAAATGATTAAATTCCAAATAACCCCATTTTTGGGATGTTACAACTAGGGTTTAATATAGCTCTATCTAAAGTTGGCTCTTAAGGATCACTATATGTGGCTTAGCTCTAAAGTTGAGGTACCTGAACCATCAGATTCCTTGATCCTCACCCATTATAAACTCATATGGTCCGAGTTCAGTTCAGGGGAATACATTTCCCTATGGCTGCATGGAGATGAAAATCTCACGAAGACATGGGTACGGATGTATCCCGAAAGCGATCTACTATCCTGCACAGAGGTGAAAACCTCACGAAGGAGTAGCTTCTCACTCTCACTTAAAAGGTGTGACCACAACGGTCATGCAATATGATGCAAGAGTACCCTAGATACTCAAATCACAACCAACTAAATGACCCAAACAAATGTAATAAAATAATCATAATTTTCAAATTTGATATTCAACTTTCATCAAAAAGACAGAAATTAATCAATTTACGGCTTGACTCTCTTTAGTCCCCAGTGGAGTTGCCAAGCTGTCGAAACTATTTTTAATTTTTTTTAAAAAATAGGGTTGACTTTAAAAACGAAAATGGAGTCGCCACCAATCTTTTTTCGAGGTGTGATCGGGTCACCTTGAGATTAATCATTTTAATAAAACATTTTGATTTATTAAAATAATGATTTTGGTCTACAAAATTTGAGAAAACGAGCTCAGGAGTCGGTTACGCACGAGGAAAGATTAGCACCCTCGTAACGCCCAAAAATTGGTACCTAATTGATTAATTAATGTCTTAATGTCAAAAATTTGAAAAGATTTTAAAACATGATCCTTTTGATTTTTTAAACTTATGTCCTTTAATTTTAAATGGACATTCAATTATTTAGATTTTAAAATAAAAATCGAAACTCGAGAAGTTAGAGCACGATCTTTCAATTTTTCAAACATCGAATATCCTTTGCTTTTTAGAAATCCTTACCTCGAGATGACAAAACGTCGCATCCAAAGGAGTTAGGAAAAACATATTAAATTCACGAGAATAGGTTTTTATTTAAAATTCATATGTTATAATTTCAAAAGGGTACTCAATCATTTGACTTAATGAGAAAAATCGAAACCCGAGAAGTTAGGGCACGATTTTCTCAAAACTCCCAAATATCGAATATTGCCTTATTCTTAAATTTAAAAAAAACATGGATTTTGAAATATGAAGATATATTTGGCCACATTAACAAATAAAGATAAATGAATTTTTAAAAAATAACAAATCTAAAAAAATAAAAACAAAATGTACCAAGCTTTCAAATAGTAATGGACAATGTTAAAACAAATAATGTGAAAGAAAAGGATTTTGAAATAAAAATAAAAAGCAATTTAAAATAAATTCATGTATAAAAATTTTAAAGTATGTAATATATGTAAAAGTTTGAAATAAATCCAAAAAAAGATAAAAATAAATAATATATGAAATAGTAATATATAAATAAATTTTAAAATAAATATTATATAAGAAGTAAGTTTAAATAAGTAATATATAAAACAATATATATATATATATATATATATCAATCTAAATAAATATTATACAAAATGACTTAAAGAAAATGATATGTGACAAATCCTAAAAGATACGCATAAGTTTAAAATAAACAATATACGAAAACTTAAAATAGATAATATAAAACAGTTTAAAATGATATAAAATAAAACAATTTTAAAATAATCGTTATATAAAACAATAAGAAAAATGAATAATATATAAGATAATTTAAAGTAATAATATAAAAAGTTTAATCAAAATAAAACTATTTAAAATAAGTTATATAAAAAGTAATAAAATAAAACAGTTTGAAATAAATACCATATAAAAATTTGGAATAAATTAATAAAATACAAATTAGCAAAAGTGTGAAATAAAATAAATCTCTATACGTAAATAATAAATAAGCGAATAAAATAAAAATAAAAATTAATAATTAAACAATTAAATGGATAAATAAAAAGGTTAAAAAAACGAAGATGAATGAAGAATAAAATAAGAACAAACCATAGAAAATAAGAACGCAAGAGGGAGAGAAATTTGAATGAATGCTCTCAAGAATTCTTATTGCTTCTCCAAAACTCAAGTCCCTTTACAATGAAGGAAGAAGCCTCTATTTATAGTTGAGCCTCCCCAAAGTCAACGGTATAGATCAATTACATCAACGGCTAAGATTAAAAGGTATCTACAAATTAAATCTCTAATATTTCAAAATCATATCTTCTAAGATTGCATATCATATCTAAGATTTGCAGATCATATCTAAGATTGCATATCATATCTTCTAAGATTGCATACCATATCTTCTAGGATTGCATATCATATCTTCTAGGATTGCATATCATATCTAAGATTTGCATATCATATCTAAGATTGCATATCCTTGAAGGTTGTGTTCCCATATACGTCAAGCTTGTAGATGGACCTTCAATCTTTTCAAGTAATGGGCCATTCCGATCGGGCCAAATGATATATTTTGGACTGGATTTGGATTTTGTTTTATTATTTTGGGTTTATTATTATTTTTGTATTGGACCCGGGCTAAATTGGCCTATTACAGCATCCATACAAAATATTCAAGTACTATAGACCCATTCCTAATACATGCCACTTAAACCAACATTAAGAATCAAAATGACTACTGAGATGTTGATTATAGTGTGTTAGCTTCCGAATCGATCCAATCAAAGCAATGATTCCAAAAGTCCTACAAGAATAAATCAAACTAATAAGCATCAACAAGCTTAGTAAGTTCGATATAAATTTCCTTTAATAATTCACCAAAAACTATTCAATTAAATGCAACTTCCAATACATTGGCACACAGCCTGCTAGGCACAAAGCCCGAAAAATCACTGGTACAAATCTTGCTAGGCACTTAGCCCGAATAATCACCATATTTCTATTTCGGTAAGCATAACTCAATAAAATACATAATTCAACCAATAATGAATAGTATGGAATATTCAATAAAATTTATAGTAACCATGTAACGAACTTACCTGGACTGAATTGCAAAAATTGCGAAAGTTTAAGGACTACTATACTAATTTTCCTTTTCCCCGGATATCTACGGATCCTTGATCTATAATGTAAAATCCCTTAGTTATTAGCATATTGTAACATCCTGATAATTAGGGGTTATGCATCTCTACTTAATTGAATGTTGTTGCATGCCTAAATATGATTGAGTGTGTTTTGGAAGTTTATTTTTGAACTTCATTATGTAAGTGAATGCTTAAATTTTTAATAATTAAGATGCATCTAAGCAAGATAGGCTTTAAGAAATATTGACAAGAGGTTTAAAGCATAATAAGTCATTTGGCAAGGTGGTAATGGTGCATGAGTGAATGCATGAGGAGAGGTTCAATCCCTAGCTAGCAAATGGAAGAATTTTAATTTTTTTATTTTCTTTCCTATAGTGTCGGCCAAGACTATTCTAGAATGGATGGTCATCTTCTTATTTTTGGTTAGTAGACCATATGAAAAAGGCAAGCTAGAAGTTATGGCATAGGATCATGATGATATGGTAAGATAGGGGGACAAAAGGCTTGAAGAAAGGAAGATGTTTTGGAAGCTTTTTCATGGTCATTTGACCATGAACCTAGTCGACTTTAGGGGCTAAGGGGAGAAGGTTTAATTGTGTTAGGAATCAAGGGATTTGATGGGGAAGAATTGAGGAGGAAAAAGGGGATTATGTGGGTAAGGTTAGCCGAATTTTTGCATAGGCAATAAGGTGTTAGTTGGCCAAAATTTTTAACCAATTTTCTCTCCAAAACCTTGTTCATAGCCGAATGCTTATCTACACAAAAGAGAAGTCTTTTTCTCTTCTTTTGGTCTTTTGCAATTTGCCATTTCGGTTTGAGAAGTCTTTCTAGTTCTTTTCTCCTAAACATAACATCTTTTTCTTCCTCTTTGTAACCGAAAGTACCAAAGTTCAAAGACCTATTTTCTTCACGTTTTCCCTCTTGGCCGAATGCACATAAGTCCCTAAACTCATCTCTTTTCTTTTGGGAAATCATCATTATCATTATCTTTTTCTTCCTTTTCTCTTTCTTTCTTCTTTCATTTTTCTTTCTTTTTCACTTTCAACCGAAACCACCTTCTACCAAAACCAAAATCAACATTCTTTTCTTCCCTTTTGTCAAACCGAATCACCTTCCATTTTCATCTCAATCTTTCTTTTCTTTTGTTGGAAACCCGAAACCACCATAGCCAAAAACACCATATTTTTTTCTTCTTTTTGTTCAAGCCGAATCATCATTTCTTTTCTTCTACTTTGACAAGGCCGAATCTTCAAGAGGTTAAGTAAGGATTTTTGTTAAGTGTTTTCATTATTTCTTTTAGAATTGTCGATTTAGAAATTTAATTCTCTCATTCTTTTTCTCCTAGGCGAAACTTTGGAAGGATTGTTAAGGATCCTTTTGAAACCAACATTTAAAGAGAGATCTTTCAAATCATCCAAGGTAAGAATTATCCCTTTCGGTTATATCGTCTCTTTAGATAGTTTATTAATCAACTTTATTTTAGGTGTGAATTCGAGACTAACAAGATAGGTTCGAAAAGAACGGTACGAAGTGTTTGGAAGAGAGGAGGCTCTATTTTACCCTCAAACTTCAAACGAAGGGCTGTATCGGCGATAAGAGATTTTCCACCGGGTTGTGGACCCTCTTCTAACGAAGATCGGTTATTTGAAGTCGTGCGTACAATCGAACCACTTTTCGTTAGTGGGTTGTCAGCGGGTTTTGATCCAACTAGCAGAGAAAAACCACAAATAACGGTTGTTCGAGAATCCAAGGGTAAGGATTTAGATTTCTCATCAATAGTATAGTTTTATTAGTAATAGTGTATACTAATCAAGTGTGATAATTAACTAGGTGTTGACGAGCGGGAAGGTATCGTTCTCACAGTCATAAGGTGTGTAACCTTACAATAAAATCTCATAGATCTATATTAAATGTGATTTATATGACAATATGTTTGATAATGATTGTGGATACCATTCACTGGTATACGATATTCAGGTATGTTTACCCCAATGTTTCGTTAATTTTGCTATATGCATAAATGTGAAATAAGTATGACTATATTATGATTTTGGGGTAAATGGCATGAAAACTAAATAATATGTATGTGCATGGGCATATGGGTAAAATTGATAAAGGGGAAGTATTCCGGTGGTTTTACCACATAATCCAGTGACTTCGGTCACATATTTGAATCCGGTGACTTCGGTCACATATGTGAATCTGGTGACTTCGGTCACATATTTTGAATCTGGTGACTTGGTCCCATTTGTCCGTGGCCTTGCCACAAAATTATAAGGGCGATGTGCATGTTGATCGCAAAGAATCGCCTTCGATGGTGTGTAGCGGATGGAGGGTCGATTTAGTAATCCCACGGTGTGATTGGTTGGTACGGTGGTGTGTAGCGGATGGATATTTAGGTGGGCCGGTTTGCATTTCATTATCTATATATATCCATGTGATTTCAAATGATTATTATTTGATCTGCTATAAAAATGGGCTTTTGGCTAAATATGACTAAAAATGGGCCTATGGCTATATGTGTTATTAATGGGCTTAAAGGCTATAATCAAATGGGATTTTTAATGTATGTGTTACACATTGAGTTTATGACTCACCCTTTTGTGGGATAATTTTTCGATGACTCTTAGCGAGATGGATCGGTCGTGAGGACTACGTGGTGGCCAATGCTCAAACAAAGTATTTTGGAGATTTTCCAAATTAAACTTATTAAAATTATTTAGAATTTATTATGGGTTTTGCTATTTTTATGTAATAAGGCCACTATGAACTGTTTTTAATTTTTGTGTTTGGATTTATTTTTCTGCCATGAACAATTATTAATTAAATAACTAAATGGTTTTCGATAAATAATTTAAAATGTTTTTGACACTAATATATATATATATATATATATGTTTTAAAGTAATAAATAAATTTTTCAAGAATTTGGTTTTCTTTTAACTTATTAATTTCTCTTAAAAATAATGTTTTAAGAAGATACAAATTTACTTTACAATTTGATTTCAACCCAATCTTTAAGTTAATCTGTTTTATTCAAAATCATCAAGTTTTTCTTAAACAAAGCGAGAATTTGCTAAAGTTTTACTCGAGGAACATATCAAATCCGATCAGGCTTTTTGGGCCGGGTTTGGGGTGTTTTAACTTGGTATCAGAGCCCAATTTTAAACTCTCGGCCTTGGGTTGTGTAACATCCTAAAACCGTGCCTATTTGTGATTAAATGTTTTTCTTTGTGTTTGAATTGTTATGGTATTATTTATGGAGTAATAAGATTTAATTAAGGGTCTTAAGTTGGCTCGAGATAGTAGAAATTTTATTTGGAAGCTTTCAAGATAGGAAGCCTTAGCAAGTAGGGGTTACAAGAATTAATAAGGGATAATTTGACATAAAAATCAGCTTGGTAAAGTGGCGAAAGGAGGGCTACTTGGGAGTTACATGTGACGCCACAAGGGATAAGGGAGAGCCTTGGTTCGAGTCACAGAATTCTCTCTTTTTACTCTTTATTTTGGACGGCATGGGGGGGGAGAGAAATTCTCATTTCAAACTCTTTTGTTAATGAGGATAATAACTACATTATTAAGTTTTTATTTGGATTATTTTGTGAATAATCTTTAATAAGTGGCAAAGAGAAAATATAGGAGTTTGAGTGTTCAAATTATTTTTGAATAATTTTAAATTTGTGGCCTAGAGTGAATTAGGGAGTTTGTTGAATTTTAAACTCTTCAAGGGAAGAGTGGACGGCAAGCATAGGTGTAGGGGAGGCCGAATTCTTTTAATTTTCTTGATAATTTCGGCTAGCATCTCTTTTGTTTTTCAAACTCTCTCAAACAAAAATCGAAAACTATTCTCCTTTTTCTTAGACTTTGGCTGAATTCCCTATACCCTCAACTTCAATCTACTTTTCTTTCTCATTTTCTCAAAACCGAAACTCTCTCTACTCCTTGCTGAAATCCCACCTTCTTTTCTCATCAATATCTAACCGAATCTGCCCTACCTTGTGCCGAAATTCCTTCCTCCTGTTAAGATTCACTTTGGCCAAATATCAAACAAGGGTAACCTTCTCTAAACTCATCTCCAATCGATTCATAAGGTGGGTAAGTAATCATGGCCGAATGCTATTTTCCTTCTCTTTGGTGTCTCTGTCGATTTTTACAAGGGGTAAGGGCCGATTTCAGTATTTGTAAGCAAAATTTGTTAACACTCTTGTGAAACAGATTGATTATAGGATTTCTGGGATTTGTGGAACAAGCGATCTAGGCCATTCTTTGACAGTCGACTTTGGTAAGTGGTGGTAAGGGCCTATTGTTAATAGATTATTCCTTAAATTGATTAAAAACCGAAGGCTATTGACACTGTCGTTTGACTGATTATTTGGTAAAGCAGATCTGTGTATCGAGTGCCGTGGTTAGTAGCCAAAAGGGGAAAGGTAAGGAATCGGGGTCACAAATGACCCTATGGATTATTTTGGTTGGCCGAATAGGCCATGGCACTAACCTTTGTGTTTGGCCGATTATAGGGACAAGTAGATCTAGGGTGGCCGACTTCTCTTTTCGAGATTTAAACTTCTCGTTGGTGACAAGTGTGTACATACACACGTTATGACTTATTAACTGTGCTAAATGTTGTGAATGCTAACTCTGGTTTGTGTAGCATTGGATCTAATACCATATTGGTATAAGTGACGATTCAGGTAAGTACATGTTAATATGTGTTGCTATTTAATGCTTTTGGGAAGCATGGCATGAATTTAGTTGTAACTTAAATATCTGATGGCATGAGATTTGTTACACAATGATTTGATATGGGTTGATGAGTGGAGGGGGCAGTTACATTGTGTCGATTTGACACCGTGTTTTGGTAACACACTTGTGACTACTTGGTCACCGGAGGTTTGGTACCTCCAGAGGTTTGGCACCTCATAGCGCCTCGTCCAGTGGCTTAGTACCACAAAGGGTTGGCACCACGATGATAATACGGATTGACGCCGGTGATTTGGTATCACGCAATGGGTTGGTCCCATCAACCGATTTGTGTCTTCGGACACCGTGAGGTTTGGCACCTCCAAAGATTTGGTATCACATCTGTGACTATACGTCACGGTGGTTTGGCACCACCGGTGGTTTGGTACCACAATGGGGTAGACAGAGGCGTTTGGTTGGCTAGGTTGGGTACATGACTTAATGCATGTTAATTTGTTATAAATTGTGTATGATTTGGTATTTACTCGGGGAAGGGTTACATCTCGAGTCTTGGTGACTCACCTTCTCCTTTATTTTTTCAGTGACACGTAGTTCATGGATATGGAGCGGAGGGACTTGAGGTGGCCATGCAAAGGATTTTAATTTAATAGACTTTGAATTTCAGTTTATTCATTCTTTTTGATTGTTGGTTTAAATTTTAATTGGGTTGTAATAAGGCCTCCAATAACTCCTTTTATTATTTTGTTATTGCTACCGCTTTGAATATTAGTTAAACTATTTAATTATGGTAATAATAAGTTCACACGTTTTCTAAAGTAATTCAAAATGTTTTTTTTTACCATCTGTACATCTTAAAAATATATAATAACTTGATTCAATAAATATTTTCAAAATAAATCTAAGTATGGGTTTTATACACCCCAACTGTTATAACAAGACACTATCTTTTGTCTAGAAGTTAGTTCAGTTTTAAAAGGTTTCAAAATGTTTTCTCCGTAGCAAACCAAATTCGGTCATAGCGTTTGGGCCGGGTTTGGGTTGTTACAAAATTGGTATCAGAGCCCAGTTCAAAGCTCGACTGTGGGGGCCCAAGGCCCAAAAATGTTTTGGTAGGCCTCTTTGAGTTATTTTGGGTTTTTGAACAGCATGGGACTGAGTCTCCGGCACCTATCCGCCCAGGTAAGTGTTCCTAACTTCTGTATGATTTATTTTCTATAGAAGGGTAGGAAGCATGGAACGTAGAATAGACTTATAGGAATTTGAACCCTAGGATTAGACTACTCAAACACAAACAGAGCATAAGACTTAATGAACTCAACCAACCTATGACCAAGTCACTGAGCTAGGGTGTGGTAACCCATGTACGCATGTCTAGGATTGGATCCAAGAGCTTGGTACTTAAGCGGTCCCTAGTCACTCACCTCCTCTTGGCCAGATCCTACCCGTGCATAGCTTCAGCTCACCCTAACTCGTAGGGCTCGATGGTGTGGCAACCTCATGCGCATGTCTAGAAAGGTTCGTGGGAGCTTGGTATTTAAGCAATCACGTGACTCACCTCCTCTCCACTCGAATCCCTGCACGTAGCTTTGGTTCACCCCGACCAAGAGGGCTCGGTCATAAAGCTAAACATAACGACTAAAACCCGAAGGGAACTAACCATGTTTTTGAAAAGAAGAAAACAACAAAACTTTAGTTTTTCAAAACTTTTAAAATCACTCTTTCAAACTTGAGAACAACCATTTTCACACCTTTTTCCGAAAAATTTGATTTGTGAAAATTACAGAAATGCCCTTAGGGGTAAAATTACTAAAATACCCTTGACTCATAAAATATTAATTCAATGGTTTTGCTCAAAAATTTTATTATTTTAGAAATATCCAAAAACTCTACTTTGCAAATCACCAATAAAAACTTTGGTTTTGGAAAATTACAGAAATGCCCTCAACTTGTAAAATTACCAAAATGACCCTGAGTTCAAAATTTTTGCAACATCATCGTTTTAAGAAAGGAAAACTCTCAAAAGGGACCCTCAGAGTTTTATAATTATTAAAACATCCTTGATTTACAAAAAAAATTACAAAATAACCCCTGATTGACAGAATTACCAAAATACCCCTGGTTCCCAAAATGATGCCATCTCTTTAAATTTTACAAATTTTCAGAATACCTCCAAGTTTGGGAATTTCAAAGTGACCTACTTTGTTAAAGTTCTGAAATCCCTCAGATTTTTAATACAAAAATACCCTATAGGAAAATGACGAAAATACCTCGATGATAAAAGCAGGCGTGTAAATGTCCGAGGAGTGAATAGGTATGGAAAGTTTTAGGAAATGAATGTGGCCTTTGTGTGAACTAGGGTAGAAGACTTAAAACATTGTTTGATCGAAAGAATCCTTATTAAACTTTTCATAAAATTCTTCGTGGATAATCAAGTTTAACAAATTACTAATCCATAAAATTTTTCTTAATCGATTAAAAGCGCGTTAGATAGAATGAGTTCTAGAGGACGTGGCCGACGTGGGCGTGGTAGGGAAGAATGACCGATCCGAACCCGTTAGGTCGTGACGAGGTTCGAAAATGAGATACCACCGCCACCACCACCCCCAACTTTTGGAGCCGAGGAGCAAGATCGACGGGAGGTGAGGCAAGATGCGCAAGTCGTGGTCATGCAGTCTTAGAGTTGGTGGTCGGGCTAGTGGAAATTTAGGGCTCAAAATCTGCTCCCTAGCGAATTCGGTCTAACGGAGCTGAAGTGTTCCGAGGTGTATCGGGAGTGGCACCCAGTCAATGGAATCTGGCTAGAATCTCATGAAAGGATCATGGACGATCTTGACACGTCGATGAGGAGAAACTAAAAGGAGCCGTGTCGCTCCTGAAGGATGAAGCATATCAGTGGTGGCTCACTGTCCGAGATGGCGCCACGGCAGAGGATCTTACATGGGAGTACTTTAGAGTTGCTTTTCAAAAAAAGTATGTGGGTACCAACTACACTGACGCGCAGAGAAAGGCTTTTCTAGGGTTGGTACAAGGAACTAAGTCTGTGTCGGAGTATGAGGCGAAATTCTTAAGGCTGAGTAGATATCCGAGAGGCATCGTGGCCACGGAACATGAGCACTGTGTCCGCTTTGAGGATGGGCTGAGAGATGATTTGAGGTCACTGATTGCTCGCAGACGGGTTCGTGAGTTTTCGCCTCTAGTAGAAAAGGCTAAGGTAGCCGAGGTATCAAGGCATCTGTGAGGCAAAACTATGATAAGCTCAAGCGAGAGAGGTTTTGGGCCATCTAGGTCGTAGTAATGATCGAGAAAAAGGCTAGGCGAGTGGGCCAAGTCGAGCAAAAAGGCCCATGACCGCTAATCGTAAATCAGTTCAATGTAATCACCGTGGAAAAGCCCATTGGGAGGTTGTTGGACCGGTGAGCGAGGTTGTTTTGAATGTGGGTCTTTGGAACACCGCGTGAGGATTATCCCAAGTGAGCTCGAGAATAAGTCGGAGGGTAGAACCGCACGCAGGATAGAATTGTGGGACCACGAGAGGTCGTGGTAATGGTAGAGGGAAATAGTGCTAATCGTGGTCGCAAACTCGTAAGCGCAGGCACGAGCAATACTGAGGCAAGGCACTGGCTTAGTCTATCTGCATGCGAGGCGTCATGAGGAGGGTAACGCACCGGATGTCATAACCAGACGTTTTTTGATTTTCGGTCTTCCTTATGTTGCATTAATTGATGTGGGTTCAACGATTCATACATAGCGAGTAGTGTGGTAGAGACTTTGAACCTAGACTCAGACCTAACGCTAGGGAGATGATCTGAATTAGCCCTTTAGGCCATTCTCAGTAGTTGTGAACAAGCTCTATAGGGATGTACCCCTAGAACTCCAGGGTCGTGTTTATGGTCGATCCGATGGAACTACCGCTTGGGGAGTTCGATTTGATCCTTGGAATGGACCGGTTGGTTAGGTACCGTGCGAGGTTGGATTGCGCCGCTAAGCGCATGGTTCTTAAGATGGTAGAAGGGATGAAGTGGTTATGATTGGTAATCAAGAAATTACACCTAATGTGGTGTCGGCCTTGAAGGTGAAAAGATGGTTAGGAAAGGGTGTGAGGCATTTATAGTTCGAATTTGTGCCTTGGAGGCTAAGGAGTCAGCGGTTGAAAAGGTCTGAATAGTAGGGGAATTCGCTGATGTATTCCCAGAGGAACTTCTGGGTTTGCCTCCGGATCGGGAAGTCAAATTCGGTATAGATTTGCTACCTGGAACGACACCTGTATCTATAGCACCGTATCGAATGGCACCAAAGGAATTGGTGGAGTGAAGGCTCAAATTCGAGAGCTCTTGGATAGAGGGTTTATTCGACCTAGTATATCTCCGTGGGAGCACCGTGTTGTTTGTCAAGAAGAAGGACGGTTCTATGCGGATGTGCATCGACTCACCGCCGCTTAAACAGTTAACGATCAAAACAAGTATCCGCTGCCTCGATCGATGACTTGTTTGACCAACCTGAAGGTGCGTCGGTATTTTTGAAGATAGACCGAGGTCGGGTTACCATCAACTTAAGGTGAAGGAGGCCGATGTGCACAAGACGGCATTCCAAACTCGGTATGGGCATTACGAGTTCCTAGTGATGCCATTTGGGTTGACCAATGCACCGACGGCATTCATGGACTTAATGAATAGGGTGTTTCAGCAGTACTTGGATCAATTTGTCGTAGTGTTCATAGACGACATATTGGTTTACTCAAAGACGGAGGAGGAGCATGACAAGCATTTGTAGATAGTTCTGCAAGTACTGAGGGAGAAACAATTATATGCCAAATTCAGTAAGTGCGAATTTTGGCTAAGGGAGGTGGCTTTCTTAGCCACGTGGTGTCGTGGAAGGATTAGAGTGGATCCTCGCAAGATTGAAGCGGTGTTGATTGGAAACCACCTAAGTCGGTGGCGAGATTCAAGCTTTCCGGTCTAGCGGGTACTATCAAGGTTTGTGGAAGGATTCTCACTAATCGCAGCCCCATTAACTAAGTTATTAAGGAAGGGAGTACCATTTGTTTGGTCGAAAAGGCAGCAAGAAAGTTTTGATAAGTTGAGGAAGATTCTGACAGAAGCTCCGGTTTTGGTACAGCCTGAGGCGGGGAAGTTATTTACGATTTATTGTGATGCGTCCCATACTGGGTTGGGATGTGTGTTGATGCAGGAAGGGAAGGTAGTGGCTTATGCATCCCGTCAGTTAAGACCGCACGAGGTAAACTATCCAACGCACGATTTAGAGTTAGCGGCAGTAGTCTTTCCTTTGAAGATATGGAGACATTACCTTTATGGGGAGAAGTCGATAGTCTACACGGATCACAAAAGTTTAAGGTATCTCTTGACTCAGAAGGACTTGAACTTGAGGCAACGACGGTGGATTGAACTGTTAAAGGACTACGACTGTCCAATTGAGTACCATCCGGGCAAAGCTAACGTGGTGGCTGACGCGTTAAGTCGAAAGGTCGTGGCGGACTTAAGGGCGATGTTTGCTCATTTGAGTCTATACGACGATGGAAGTCTTTTGGCGGAGCTGCAAGTTAAGCCAACTTGGATCGAGGAGATTAAGGATAAGCAGTTGGTAGACGAGGGATTGAATGCAAAGAGATTGCAAGTCCAAAATGGTGGTTTGGAAGGGTATAGTTTGACTGATCATGGTGTGTTATGTTTTCAAGGATGGCCCTGTATGCCGAAGGATGTGGAACTGAGACAAAGAATTCTCCAAGATGCACATAGCAGCCCATACGCTATGCATCCTGGAGGTAGCAAAATGTACGGAGATTTGCGGAGACAGTTCTGGTGGCCTGGGTTGAAGCGTGAGGTAACTGAGTTCGTGGGAAGGTGTCTGACGTGTCAGCAAGTTAAAGCTGAACATCAGTTGCCATCGGGGTTACTTCAACCGGTGAAAATCCCTCAGTGGAAATGGGAGCGGATCACTATGGATTTCGTCAGTGGTCTACCCCTCACGCCCAGCAAGAAAGATGCAGTTTGGGTAATTGTGGACCGCCTGACTAAATCACTCACTTCAGTCTGGGTGAGAATGGATTACTCACCCGAAGCTAGCAAAGTTGTATGTGGCGAGATAGTCGATTGCATGGAGTACCAAAGATCAATTATCTCGATAGGGATCCAAGGTTCACGCCGAGGTTTTGGAAAGCGTTGCATCAAGCTTTGGGTACGCGATTGGATTCAAAGATCGACTTTCTATCCACAATGGACGGGCGATCGAAAGGGTCATCAGATCTTAGAGGATATGTCAAGGGTTGTGTCTTGGAATTCGAGGTAGTTGGGAGGAATTTTACCATTAGCCGAAGTTCGCCTACAACAATAGTTACCAAACGAGTATCCAGATGGCACCATACGAAGCAATCAGATGGACGAAAATGCCGAACTCCGATGTGTTGGACAGAGTTGGGTGAACGACAAGTGTTGGGTCCGAGTTGGTTACGTAAACGGAGGACAAAGTTAGGAGTGATTCGGGCTCGTCTTAAGGAAGCGTCGAGAGATGTAAGTCTTATGTTGATCTGAGCGCAAAGAAATGGAGTATGATATAGGAGACAAGGTTTTCTGAAGGTATCACCTTGGAAAAAGGTGTTGAGATTTTGGCGAAAAGGAAAGCTAAGTCCAAGATTCGCCCCATATACAATTGATTAAGCGAGTAGACCGGCAACTTATCACCGAATCGCCGACGGAGTTAAGTCGATTCATAACGCCTTTCATGTGTCGATGCTTAGGCGGTATCGGTCACGATCCATCACACGTGGTGCCCGTGGCGTAAATTGAGGTCAACTCGAACTTATCTTTCGAGGAAGAACCGTTCGATTTTGGATCGAGATGTGAAGGTTCTGCGTAGGAAGTCGGTGCCCTTAGTGAAAGTGCTATGGCGGAACCATGGTGCAGAGGAAGCTACGTGGGAACCCGAGGATGTGATCTGGCACAATACCCCACCTCTTCGATCGTAATTTCGAGGACTAAATTTTTAAGGGGTAGAAGCTGAACATCCTAAAACCGGGCCTATTTGTGATTAAATGTTTTTCTTTGTGTTTGAATTGTTATGGTATTATTTATGGAGTAATAAGATTTAATTAAGGGTCTTAAGTTGGCTCGAGATAGTAGAAATTTTATTTGGAAGCTTTCAAGGTAGGGAGCCTTAGCAAGTAGGGTTACAAGAATTAATAAGGGATAATTTGACATAAAATCAGCTTGGTAAAGTGGCGAAAGGAGGGCTACTTGGGAGTTACATGTGACGCCACAAGGGATAGGGGAGAGCCTTGGTTCGAGTCACAGAATTCTCTCTTTTTACTCTTTATTTTGGATGGCATGGGGGGGAGAGCAATTCTCATTTCAAACTCTTTTGTTAATGAGGATAATAACTACATTATTAAGTTTTTATTTGGATTATTTTGTGAATAATCTTTAATAAGTGGCAAAGAGAAAATATAGGAGTTTGAGTGTTCAAATTATTTTTGAATAATTTTAAATTTGTGGCCTAGAGTGAATTAGGAATTTGTTGAATTTTAAACTCTTCAAGGGAAGAGTGGACTGCAAGCATAGGTGTAGGGAGGCCAATTCTTTTAATTTTTCTTGATAATTTATTAGCATCTCTTTTGTTTTCAAACTCTCTCAAACAAAAACCAAAACTATTCTCCTTTTTCTTAGACTTTGGTCAATTCCTATACCCTCAACTTCAATCTACTTTTCTTTCTCATTTTCTCAAAACCAAACTCTCTCTACTCCTTGTTGAAATCCCACCTTCTTTTCTCATCAATATCTAACCGAAACTACCCTACCTTGGGCCGAAATTCCTTCCTCCTGTTAAGATTCACTTTGGTCAATATCAAACAAGGGTAACCTTCTAAACTCGCTCCAATCGGTTCATAAGGTGGGTAAGTAATCATGGCGAATGCTATTTTCCTTCTCTTTGGTGTCTCATCGATTTTACAAGGGTAAGGGCCGATTTCAATATTTGTAAGCAAAATTTGTTAACACTCTTGTGAAACCGATTGATTATAGGATTTTCGGGATTTGTAGAACAAGCGATCTAGGCCATTCTCTGACAGTCGACTTTGGTAAGTGGTGGTAAGGGCCTATTGTTAATAGATTATTCCTTAAATTGATTAAAAACCGAAGGCTATTGACCACGCTGCTTGACCGATTATTTGGTAAAGCGATCGTGTATCGAAAAGCCGTGGTTAGTAGCCAAAAGGGAAAGGTAAGAATCGGGTCACAAATGACCCTATGGATTATTTTGGTTGGTCGAATAGGCCATGGCACTAACCTTGTGTTTGGCCGATTATAGGGACAAGTAGATCTAGGTGGTCGACTTCTCTTTTGGGATTTAAACTTCTCGTTGGTGAGTGTGTACATACACACGTTATGACTTATTAACTGTGCTAAATGTTGTGAATGCTAACTCGGTTTGTGTAGCATTGGATTTAATACCGTATTGGTATAAGTGACGATTGATTAAGTACACATTAATATGTGTTGCTATTTAATGCTTTTGGGAAGCATGGCATGAATTTAGTTGTAACTTAAATATCTCTTGGCATGAGATTTGTTACACAATGATTTGATATGGGTTGATGAGTGGAGGGGCAATTACATTGTGTCGACGGACACCAAGTGTTTTGGTAACACTGCGTGACTACGGTCACCGAGGTTTGGTACCTCCAGAGGTTTGGCACCTCATAGCGTCTTGTCCCATGGCTTAGTACCACGATGGGTTGGCCCCACGATGATAATACGGATTGACGCCAATGATTTGGTATCACGCGATGGGTTGGTCTTATCAACCGATTTGTGTCTTCGGACACCAAAGGTTTGGCACCTCCAAAGGATTTGGTATCACATCTGTGACTATACGTCACCGTGGTTTGGCACCACCGTGGTTTGGTACCACAATGGGGTAGACAGAGGCGTTTGGTTTGCTAGGTTGGGTACATGACTTAATGCATGTTAATTTGTTATAAATTGTGTATGATGTGGTATTTACCCGGGGGAAGGGTTACATACTGAGTCTTGGTGACTCACCTTCTCCTTTATTTTTTTCAGGTGACACGTAGTTCGCGGATATGGAGCCGGAGGGACTTGAGGTGGCCATGCAGTGGGATTTTAATTTAATAGAATTTGAATTTCGGTTTATTCATTCTTTTTGATTGTTGGTTTAAATTTTAATTGGGTTGTAATAAGGCCTCCAATAACTCCTTTTATTATTTTGTTATTGCTACCTGCTTTGAATATTAGTTAAACTATTTAATTATGGTAATAATAAGTTCACACGTTTTTCTAAAGTAATTTGAAAATGTTTTTTTGTACCATCTGTACATCTTAAAATATATATAATAACTTGATTCAATAAATATTTTCAAAATAAATCTAAGTACGGGTTTTATACACCCCAACTGTTATAACAAGACACTATCTTTTGTCTAGAAGTTAGTCCGGTTTTAAAAGGTTTCAAAATGTTTTCGCTGTAGCAAACCAAATTCGGTCATAGCGTTTGGGCCGGGTTTGGGTTGTTACAGGTTGTGAAGCCCACAATGTTTTCAAAATTAGGCCCAAATGACTTTTTGAAAATTTTCTTAAATTAAAATGGTTTTATAGAAGCATGGCACCCGAGTTCTCGACCCAGATCCATCAGGTAAGTACTTTATTGATAAAGTGATGTGAATGTATGATATTTTAAAGTGATAAGCCTAAGGAAACTATCCTTTAGAGACATGGACCCTAGGTGTATGTGTACTACTACGGAAAAACCACTGAATATCTGTTGCATAAAACTTTCTTTTAATAAGAAGTGAAAAGACTCTAATGCATAAGACTTTTTCATAAAAACAGATAATACGCGTAGTAGACATGAGTTCTAGGGGCGTGGTGTCATGACGCAGATAGAGGAAGAATGATCGTGTCGAACCAGCTTAGATCTGGTCAAGGTTCAAATGAAGCTCACCACCGGCTGTTAGGGTGGAATTTCAAGAGCAAAATGGAGGAGGTGACGCAGTATCACAAGATGTGCTGTGAGTTTTGGAACGTGTAGCAGAAGCTAGTACGGAAAATGGGTCTCGAAAGTCAGTAGTTGAGAGACTAAGATCAAATGGAGCTGAGGTTTTTAGGGGAGTATCTGGAGTAGCTCCGAATGTAGCTGAATACTGGTTGGAGGCAGTCGAGAGGATCATGGACGATTTAGACTGCACTGCTGAAGAAAAGCTGAAAGGTGCTGTTTCACTATTCCGTGATGAGGCCTACCAGTGGTGGCTCACTATTAAGGAGAGTGCCCCTGTGGATCGAGTGGATTGTGGGTATTTTAAAGTTAAATTTGAAGGAAAATACGTTGGAGCTAGCTACATCGACTCCCAGAGAAAGGCGTTTCTAAATTTAGTACAAGGAAATAAGTCGATAGCTGAGTATGAAGTAGAGTTTTTACGACTTAGCCGTTATGCTAGAGGGATAGTAGCTACTGAATATGAACGATGTGTCAGATTTGAGGATGGACTTAGAGATGAACTGCGAGTGATGATTGCTCCGCACCGGGAAAGAGACTTTGCAATCTTAGTGGAAAGGGCAAGAATAGTCAAGAAGAAGTTAACCGAGAGATGTAACCGGACAGAGACCGAATAAGAATAAGAGAAGCTTTGGGTCTTCAGGGTCATCCGGGAATTTTCAAAAGAAACCAAGAAATGATGGGCCACAAAGTCAGCAGACTGCTACGGGTGGACAACAGCGTGCTTGCACTCAATGTGGGAAGATGCACCCGAGAGAATGTTGGAAAAAGACCGGGGGATGTTTCAAGTGCGAGTCTAAAGATCATATGATCAAGGATTGCCCGATGAATTCAGATAAGAATCGCCAAAGAGGTCGAGGTGTTAATCAAATCGGCAGAGGTGAACAATGAATTGATAAGGGGTCGTGGTCCAAGTGGAAGGGTAATGGTTCGGTAGAGGTCGCGAAACTTCGTGCGAGGCGCGAGTAGCTCGAGGTGAGACAAATGTGTCTGGCATATGCGGTTAAATCGCAGAAGAAAAAGACGCACATGATGTTATCACGAGTACATTTCGATTTCGGGTTGCCCTTTATTGCTTTGATAGATATAGGTCAACTCACTCTTATATCGCTAGTGAAGTATCTGAACTTTGCATGTGACTTCCGAGATCGCACCTAGGAAGATGACCGTATTTAGTCATTTAGGACAGTAGTAGTAATAGACAAACTTTTAAGGAAGTGCCTTTAAGTTCAAGGATACAATTTTCTGCTGATTTAATGGAGTTGCCATTTGGGGAATTCGACCTAATCTTAGGCATGGATTGGCTAGTGAAGTATCGTGCAAATGTGGATTGTGCTTTGCTAAGCGGATGTCCTAAGAACTTTTGATGACAAAGAAGTTGTAGTGATGGGCGAGAGACGGAACTACTTATCAAATGTAGTATCTGCTCTTAAAGCGTAAAAGATGGTTAGAAAGGGATGTGTAGCCTTTTGATGTTGGTGAATGCCTTGGTGGCTAAGGAGGCAAGCTGTTGAAGAAGTCGGATCGTGAATGAATTTGTAGATGTTTTTCCTAAGAACTTCGTGATTGCCTCCGGATCGAGAGGTAGAATTCAAATTGAATTATTGCAGAACGGCGCCAGCTTCTATTGCTCCATATAGAATGGCAAGAAGGAGTTAGTTGAGCTTAAGGCTCGATTCGTGGAGTTGCTTGATCGTGGATTTATCCGACCTAGTGTGTCTCCATAGGGAGCACCGGTCCTATTCGTGAAGAAGAAGGACAGAATGATGAGGATGTGTATAGATTACCGGTAGTTGAATAAGCTGACCATCAAGAACAAATATCCTTTGCCAAGGATCGACGACTTGTTCGATCGGCTTAAGGGAGCCGCGGTATTCTCAAAGATAGATCTAAGGTCGGGGAATCATCAGCTTAAAGTGAAAGAGGTAGATATCCATAAGACAGCTTTCCGAACTAGATATGGGCATTATGAATTTCTGGTAATGCCATTCGGATTGACGAACGCCCCAGCTGCGTTCATGGATATGATGAACCGGATTTTCCAACCCTACTTGGATCAATTCGTCGTAGTGTTCATAGACGACATCCTGGTGTATTCTAAGTCCGAAATGGAACATGATAAGCATCTTCGGATTGTGTTGCAAGTTTTAAGGGAGAAGAAGCTATATGCCAAATTTAGCAAATGTGAATTTTGGCTTAAGGAAGTCACGTTTTTAGGCCATGTGGTGTCGGCAGAAGGGATAATGGTGGATCTTCGGAAGATTGAGGCTGTACTAGATTGGAAACCACCTAAGTCCGTAACGAAAGTTTGTAGTTCCTTGGGATTAGCAGGCTACTACAGAAGATTTGTCGAAGGATTCTCATCGATAGCTGCACCTTTAACAAAATTGTTGAGGAAAGAAGTACCTTTCGTGTGGGCTGATAAGCAGCAAGAGAGCTTTGAGAAGCTTAAGAGGGTTTTGACTGAAGCTTCAGTTTTGATTCAGCCTGAGGCAGGAAAGGATTTCATCGTGTATTGTGACGCTTCTCACACGGGATTAGGATGTATTCTGATGCAAGATGGGAAGGTAGTTGCGTATGCGTCTCGGCATTTGAGGCCACATGAGGTTAATTACCCGACGCATGATTTGGAGTTGGCAGCTATAGTCTTTGCTCTTAAAGTTTGGAGACATTATTTATACGGGGAAAAGTTAGTGATATATACGGACCACAAGAGTCTGAAATATTTACTGACTCTGAAGGAACTGAATTTGAGGCAGCGAAGGTGGATAGAATTGTTAAAAGACTACGATTGTTCTATTGAGTACCACCCGGGCAAGGCGAATGTGGTGGCAGACGCTCTAAGTCAGAAAGTGGTGTCAGATTTAAGGGCGATGTTTGCACATCTTAGTCTTTATGATGACGGAAGCTTGTTGGCGGAATTATAAGTTAAGCCGACATGGTTGAGTCAAGTGAAAGAGAGGCAGTTAGTAGACGAAGATCTGAGTGTAAAGCTTCGGCAGTGCAAAGTGGGAATTGGAAGATTATGGTATTAATAAGGATGGGGTATTGTGTTTCAAAGGTAAAGTTTGTATCTTTGAGGATCGGAGTTGAGGCAAAAGATTCTTCAGAGTCGCATAGTAGCCCTTATGCTATGCATCCCGGAGGAAGTAAGTTATATCGAGATTTGCGAGATCAGTTTTGGTGGCCTGGTCTTAAGCGGGAAGTTACGGAGTTTGTAGAAAAGTGCATAACGTGTCAGCAAGTCAAGGCTGAACATCAAGTACCTTCGGGATTACTTCAGCCGATAAAGATTCCGCAATGGAAGTGGGAGAGAATCACCATGGACTTTGTTAGTGGGCTTCCTCTTACACCTACTAAGATAGACTCGGTATGGGTGATAGTAGACCGATTGACGAAATCTGCACCTTTTATCCCAGTTCGGGTTGATTACTCTTTGCAGAAATTGGCGAAGTTATATATGGCTGAGATTGTGAGATTGCATGGAGTACCGGTGTCGATTATTTTGGACAGAGATCCGAGGTTTACGTCTCGATTTTGGAAAGCTTTGCATCAGGCTTTGGGCACCGATTGGACTTCATCTGACAAAGATTTCATCCACAATCGACGGACATCCGAACGAGTAATCCAAATCTTAGAAGATATGTTAAGGGATGTGTGATGGATTTCGTGGAAGTTGGGAAGAGTTCTTACCATTAGCGGAATTTATGACAACAACAACAGCTTACCAAGCCAAGATTCGGATGGCACCATATGAAGCACTATATGGACGGAAGTGTCGTACTCCTACGTGTTGGATGTAATTAGGGAACGTCGAATTTGGGTCCGAAAATAGTGGTGAATCAAGAAAAGGTTATGGTAATCCTGCTCGGTTATAAGAAGCATCCGCAGACAAAAGTCGTACGCGGATCTTAAGCGGAAGGAAATAGAGTTTGCTGTGGGGGATCAAGTATTTCTAAAGGTCTCACCTTGGAAAAAGGTGATGAGATTTGGTCGCAAAGGGAAGTTAAGTCCCAGGTTCATTGGACCTTATCGGGTTGTGAAGCGGGTCAGATCTGTGGCATATCAGTTAGATTTGCCTTCGGAGTTGAAGCAAATGCACGATGTGTTCCATGTTTCAATGTTACGCCGTTACCGGTCGGATCCATCTCATATAGTGCCAGTTGAGGAGGTGGAATTAAGACCAGATTTGTCCTATGAAGAGGAGCCAATTCAAATTTTGGAGCGAGATGTAAAGGTTTTACTGGAGAAAATCGGTTCCTCTCACAAAGTATTATGGCGTAACCATGGATCGAAGAAGCTACGTGGGACCGGAGGAAGCGATGCGACAACAATACCCTCACTTGTTCTAGCCGGTAATTTCGAGGACGAAATTATTTTAAGGGGTAGAACTGTAACATCCTGATAATTAGGGGTTATGCATCTCTACTTAATTGAATGTTGTTGCATGCCTAAATATGATTGAGTGTGTTTTGGAAGTTTATTTTGAACTTCATTATGTAAGTGAATGCTTAGTGAAATATTAAATTTTTAATAATTAAGATGGAGCTAAGCAAGATAGGCTTTAAGAAATATTGACAAGAGGTTTAAAGCATAATAAGTCATTTGGCAAGGTGGTAATGGTGCATGAGTGAATGCATAAGGAGAGAGGTTGAATCCCTAGCTAGCAAATGGAAGAATTTTAATTTTTTATTTTCTTTCCTATAGTGTCGGCCAAGACTATTCTAGAACGGATGGTCATCTTCTTATTTTTGGTTAGTAGACCGTATGAAAAAGGCAAGCTAGAAGTTATGGCATGGGATCATGATGATATGGTAAGATAGGGGGACAAAAGGCTTGAAGAAAGGAAGATGTTTTGGAAGCTTTTTCATGGTCATTTGACCATGAACCTAGTCGGTTTTAGGGGCTAAGGGGAGAAGGTTTAATTGTGTTAGGAATCAAGGGATTTGATGGGGAAGAATTGAGGAGGAAAAATGGGATTATGTGGGTAAGGTTGGCCGAATTTTTGCGTAGGCAATAGGGTGTTAGTTGGCCAAAATTTTTAACCACTTTTCTTTCCAAAACCTTGTCCATAGCCGAATGCTTATCTACACAAAAGAGAAGTCTTTTTCTCTTCTTTTGGTCTTTTTCAATTTGCCATTTCGGTTTGAGAAGTCTTTCTAGTTCTTTTCTCCTAAACATAACATCTTTTTCTTCCTCTTTGTAACCGAAAGTACCAAAGTTCAAAGACCTATTTTCTTCACTTTTTCCCTCTTGGCCGAATGCACATAAGTCCCTAAACTCATCTCTTTTCTTTTGGGAAATCATCATTATCATTATCTTTTTCTTCCTTTTCTCTTTCTTTCTTCTTTCATTTTTCTTTCTTTTTCACTTTCAACCGAAACCACCTTCTACCAAAACCAAAATCAACATTCTTTTCTTCTCTTTTGTCAAACCGAATCACCTTCCATTTTCATCTCAATCTTTCTTTTCTTTTGTTGGAAACCCGAAACCACCATAGCCAAAACCACCATATTTTTCTCTTCTTTTTGTTCAAGCTGAATCATCATTTCTTTTCTTCTACTTTGACAAGGCCGAATCTTCAAGGGGTTAAGTAAGGATTTTTGTTAAGTGTTTTCATTATTTCTTTTAGAATAGTCGATTTAGAAATTTAATTCTCTCATTCTTTTTCTCCTAGGCCAAAACTTTGGAAGGGATTGTTAAGGATCCTTTTTGAAACCAACATTTAAGGAGAGATCTTTCGAAATCATCCAAGGTAAGAATTATCCCTTTCGGTTATATCATCTCTTTAGATAGTTTATTAATCAACTTTATTTTAGGGGTGAATTCGAGACTAACAAGATAGGTTCGAAAAGAACGGTATGGAGTGTTTGGAAGAGAGGAGGCTCTGTTTTACCCTCAAACTTCAAACGAAGGGTTGTATCGGTGATAAGAGATTTTCCACGGGTTGTGGACCCTCTCGCTAACGAAGATCGCTTATTTGAAGTCGTATGCGTAACCGAACCACTTTTCGTTAGTGGGTTGTCGGTGGTTTTGATCCAACTAGCGGAGAAAACCACAAATAACGTTGTTCGAGAAGCCGAGGGTAAGGATTTAGATTTCTCATCAATAGTATAGTTTTATTAGAAATAGTGTATACTAATCAAGTGTGATAATTAACTAGGTGTTGACGAGCAGGAAGGTATCGTTCTCACAGTCATAAGGTGTGTAACCTTACAATAAAATCTCATAGATCTATATTAAATGTGATTTATATGACAATATGTTTGATAATGATTGTGGATACCATTCACTGGTATACGATATTCAAGTATGTTTACCCCAATATTTCGTTAATTTTGCTATATGCATAAATGTGAAAGAAGTATGACTATATTATGATTTTGGGGTAAATGGCATGAAAACTAAATAATATGTATGTGCATGGGCATATGGGTAAAATTGATAAAGGGAAGTATTCCTGGTTTTACCACATAATCCGTGACTTGGTCACATATTTGAATCCATTGACTTCGTCACATATGTGAATCTGGTGACTTGGTCACATATTTTGAATCTGGTGACTTGGTCACATTTGTCCAGTGGCCTTGCCACAAAATTATAAGGGTGATGTGCATGTTGACCGCAAAGAATCGCCTTCGATGGTGTGTAGCGGATGGAGGTCGATTTAGTAATCCCACGGTGTGATTGGTTGGTACGGGTGGTGTGTAGTGGATGGATATTTAGGTGGGCCGGGTTTGCATTTCATTATCTATATATATCCATGTGATTTTAAATGATTATTATTTGATCTGCTATAAAAATGGGCTTTTGGCTAAATATGACTAAAAATGGGCCTATGGCTATATGTGTTATTAATGGGCTTAAAGGCTATAATCAAATGGGCTTTTTAATGTATGTGTTACACATTGAGTTTATGACTCACCCCTTTTGTGGGATAATTTTTTAGATGACTCTTAGCGCGATGGATCGGGTCAGTGAGGACTACGTGGTGGCCAATGCTCAAACAAAGTATTTTGGAGATTTTCCAAATTAAACTTATTAAACTTATTTAGAATTTATTATGGGTTTTGCTATTTTTATATAATAAGGCCACTATGAACTGCTTTTTAATTTTGTGTTTGGATTTATTTTTCCGCCATGAACAATTATTAATTAAATAACTAAATGATTTTCGATAAATAATTTAAAATGTTTTGAAACTAATATATATATATATATATATATATGTTTTAAAGTAATAAATAAATTTTTCATTAAATTTGGTTTTCTTTTAACTTATTAATTTCTCTTAAAATAATGTTTTAAGAAGATACAAATTTACTTTACAATTTGATTTCAACCCGATCTTTAAGTTAACTGCTTTTATTCAAAATCATCAAGTTTTTCTTAAACAAAGCGAGAATTTGCTAAAGTTTTACTCGAGGAACATATCAAATCCAGTCAGGCTTTTTGGGCCGGGTTTGGGGTGTTTCACAAATATTTCATTTCAAAACCATTTTACAATTAATACCCTTTTACTATTCAAAATTTCATAATTACTCCTAAACTTGTACAATTTTTTCTATTTAGTCCCTTAACTAAAAATTCATCAAATTAACTAATTTTTTCAAATCAATAATTTATCCAAATATTCTAAGCCTTCAAATAGCCCCTAATAAACATTAAATTTACTATCAAACCCTAATATTTTGACATATTCACAATTTAATCCTAAAATTAAGATTTAATAAAAATCTCTTCATAAATTCATCAAATAGCATAATAAAGGCTCCAAATACCTAGTATTCATTAAAAAGATTTAATATTCATCAATGGAAACTTCCAAAATTTTTAATAGAATTGAAAACGAAGGTAAGGGCTAGCTGGGCCTAGTTACAACGATATAAAAAACATAAAAATTGCAAGAAATAGGTAAAAATTGAACTCACATGAAACAAAATTGAAGAAACTGACTTAGAGCTCCCTTCTATGGTGGTTTCAGCCAAATTTTGAAGAAAAATGCATAGGAAGCTTTAAAATTTCAATTTGTTTTGTTTTAATTTTAAGTAATTTATAATTTTGCCATTATAATTACTTTATTTTTTTTATTTTGCATTAACATGTTGTCCCGCTATATTAATTTAGGCATAATTATTACCTAAGTCCTTCCTTCAATATTAATTAAACCATTTCATCACCTATTTGCTTTAATTCGCAAGTTTTGCATCTTTTTCAATTTAACCATTTTTCTTTAATTAACTACCTAATTGTCAATATTTCTAAACTAATTTTTAATACGACTCTAATGACTATAAATATTCTAAAAATAATATTTAAGAGTCAATATGACAGAAATTTGTGGTCTCTAACCACTGTTCCATCTTTACTAAAATCGGGCTGTTACAATTCTCCCCCTTAGGAAATTTTGTCGTCGAAATTGTTACCTGAAAATAGATTCGGATATTATAATCTCATTGATTCCTCAGTTTCCCATGTAGCTTCTTTTGAACCGTGTCGATGCCACGAGACTTTTACTAACGGGACTCGTTTATTCCACAGCTCTTTAACTTCTCGAGCTAAGATTCTCACCAGTTTTTCCGAATACATCAAGTTTGACTGTAACTCAATTTCACTATGAGGAATCACATGCGAATGATTAGATCTGTACCATCGCAACATCAAAACGTGGAATACATTATGTATTTTCTCAAGTTCAAGGGGTAAGGCCAATCTATAAGCTAGAGGGCCAATTCTTTCAATAATCTCATACGATCCTATAAATCTCGGACTCAGCTTTCCTTTCCTGCCGAAACGTAGCACTTTCTTCAACGAAGAAACTTTCAGGAATACTCGATCGCCAACTAAAATTCAATATCTTTTCTTTTCAGATCTGTGCACGACTTCTGACGATCAGATGCAACTTTTAAATAGTCCCGAATAAGTCAAACTTTGTTTTCTGTTTCTCGAATCAAATCAATTCCCACCTTTTGGATTCGCTCAGTTCTGAATAATACAATGGTGTTCTACACTTCCTTCCGTAAAGAGATTCAAACGGTGCCATTTTTATACTGGATTAATTGTTGTTACTATTCGCGAATTCAGTTAACTGTAAGTACTTTTCCCAGTTACCTTCAAACTCGAGTATACAACATCTCAATACATCTTCTAGAATTTGAATCACTCGTTCTGATTGCCCGTTAGTTGAAGGATGAAACGCAATGCTGAAATTAAGCTTAGTGCCTAAAGCCTCATGAAGTTTGCTCCAAAATCTCGATGTAAATCTCGAATCTCGATCTGAAATAATAGATGTCGAAACTCCGTGTAATCTCACAATCTCAAACACATAAATTTCTACTAATCTCTCAAGGGTGTAGTCCGTTCTGATTGGAATAAAATGTGCCGATTTCGTCAATCTCTCAACAATCACCTAGATTGAATCTTTCTTTCTCGGAGTTACAGGTAAACCAGATACGAAATCTATCGTGACTCGCTCCCACTTCCATTCAGGAATCATGACAGGTTGTATTAAACCCGAGGGTACTTGATGTTCTGCTTTCACTTGCTGATAAATTAAGCATTTTGTAACACCCCTTACCTGTGTCCGACGCCGGGACAGGATACGAGGCATTACCGTACTTAACTTTGCTTAAACATGTATTATTGGGCTATAAAATTTTATTTCAACTTAAAACCTTTCATCCTTGATCATATCATGCATAATATAGGCCTACGAGGCCTTAAGCATACATATGAAAAGTTTCGGAGTTCAAACGAAAACTTTTACACTCGTAAATTTTTTACCTAAACAGGGGTTGTAATATCCTAGATTTAGGGGTTATGCGTTTAATGCATAATTCAAGTGATAGCATGCCTCAGTGTATGGTTGGATGAGTTTTAGGGGTTCCTAAATCCCTAGGTTATAGGAGAGTGCTTTAGGGAAATTTTGTTTTTAAGTGTTAGTTAAGGGGGAGCTAAGTTAAGGAGGCTTTAAGAAAATTTGTAGGGGATTATATGACATAAATAGCCGAGTGGTAAAGTGGCATGGGACGCCACCTAGGGTACAAGAAAGCTTGTGTCAAAGGGAGTTCAGGAGGGAGGAGGTTCGAGCTGCAGAAATTTCATTGTGGGCATTTGTTTTTGGCGTCAAGAGGGGGGAAGTGTTGGACGGCTTTGGGGCTTTGGAAAGATGAGGATAAGCTTGGTTTATTTTAAATTTTTGTTAAAGATATGAGAAAATTGTGACTTTATTTTATTTATTTTAAATGATAGGATAAGAGATAAATGAGGAGAGAATTAAGGGATATGATAGGAAAGAATTAAAGGATATGATAGGAAAGAATTAAGGGATATGATAGGAAAGAATTAAGGGATATGATAGGAGAAGGAAATTGGATTTGAGAGAGGGATGAGCAATGGCCGAATGTGGGACTCTTTAGCTTGTGAATTTTCGGTTTTGAAGGGTGTATGAAATAGGTGTGCCGAAATTGTGTAGTATAAATAGGGGTGACCATCTTGTGGCTATTCTTTTCTTCATTTTATTTTCTTTTGCCGAAAATTCTTCCTCTCATTTTCTCTTTGTGCCGCTCTCTCTACCTATTCTTTTCTTTCTTTCAACCCTAATTCTACACCCTTTCTTGCATAGTCGAATATCCCTTGCCATTTAGAACCATAGCCAAAAATTGTATTTACTTGTGAAGCCATAGCTGAATCTCAAGGGGGACTCTATTCTCTTCTCTTGGTCGCAAGTCTAATAACCCGAAGTAGAAAGCCGAAACCTCTCCACCTTTGTTCTTCATTGCCGAATTCTCCTAACTTTCATCTACACTTCTTTTCTTCTTCTCAACCTCAGTTCTATACCTATTTTGTGATAGCCGATTATCCCATCTCTATTTGGGAGTTCTTGCCGAATCTTTTAGAGCCTTTAGGGGGGAGGTGTCAACATTCCTTTTCATCAATCTTCCAATCGGTTTCGAGTATAGTAAGTATTTTCTTAGCAATCAAATTCTCTTCTTCTTCATTTAGTATGCTGAAACTAATGGTTGGCCTTGGTTTCTAAGGGATGGTCGAATGTATGAAGAGTCATAATATTGTGTTTCTTTTGTGTAGCCAATGGTAAGGAGCCTTAAGGAGATTGTAAGGATTCGATTCATCAAGGTAAGTGTTATGTGGTGATTCGGGATTTAGTTAAGCAAAGTAGGTGGTTTGTAGTATTCGTCCATAGGCCATTTTATGAGTTTAAGTGATGACCGATTTATAACTTTGGTTCTTAGGAGCAAATCGACAGAAATAAGAGAGTTTCGGGATTGAGTAGACTGTACCAAAAAGGTGTGTAGTTATTGCACTGTTCTCTTGATTGTTTATGTGTGTATGTTGTTATATACGTGTCATATGATGTGAATGGTAGCCGAAATAAGGGCTAAGATGGTGGATACCCATGGTGGGTGATCGAATAATCAGGTCAGTACTTTATGATATTAAATTATCACTGATGAATATGTGCAATCGTGGTAAGCATGTGTTGAATACTCATCTAAATGATATTATTGTCATGATATATATGCATGGGAATTTGGGACATGAATATTGAAGGACAGGGTGTACATTATGTATGTGGCCTAATGTTAGCCTTGTGCTACATTGGCGCTTGATGTTAGCTATGTGCTTCATCAAGGTAGGGTGTTGGCTATGTGCCACCTCCTGGCGAATGATAGCTGTGTGCATCACCGTGGATTGAGAATGACCTCGAGTCACCTCATAGATATTGGCATGTGGGGTCACTTAGGTGATCGGTGGCATAGCTACGGCCTTGGGCAACATGTCTACCAAGGTAGGTGTAATGGACGGACACTAGGTTGGGTTGGGCTTCATGATGCATATGTATGTATGTGGACTGTGTGGATATGGGCCAAGCCTATATGTGGAGACATGTGAAATAACTATACACTGAGTCTGTTTGACTCACCCAATTTTTTTTATCAAACCTTACAGGTGATGCATAAAGCTCGGACCGGGTTGGAGTGGATGCGAGGTGGCCTATGCAAAAGAAGTTATTTTCCTTATTTAATAAAATTTATATTTCCAGTATTTTCAGTATCCATTTATTGTAATAAGGGCCTTATAGTATTTGTTATTATTTTTATTATGGATTGATGATTAAACTACTATGTGGAAATGAGTTTATGATTTAGCAACTTACACTTTAAAATATATGTTAAAGTTTTTAATCGGAGAAATTGTAATAACTTAGTTTTATTTGGAATTTTAAAATACACGAGGTTTTACAAACAACCACAAATTTTTAAGTTTTAATTTTAAGTTAAAAATTTTTCAAATGTTTTCCACAGTGGCATTCTAAATTTGGCCATGGCTCGTGGGCCGGGTTTAGGGTGTTACAATTTGGTATCAGAGCCCGGTTTAAAACTCAGCTTTGAGGGTTTTGGGCCCAAAAGCATTTTTTTAAGGTGGGCTTTTCAAAGATTAGGGCTTTCATAAATTTTTCAGTTTATTCGGCATGGCACTGATATCCAGGCAAAGTCTATCGGTAAGTACCTCTAATTGTTGTGTGAATTATTATATGATTGGTATGTGGGTATGATGGGAACGTAGATTAGTGTATTAAGTTATTGAACTTTAGGATTAGCTTACTCCAACACAGAATTGCATAAAATTTTAAAGCCTAATTAAACAAACCTATGAGTAAGTCGCCGAGTTAGGGTGTGGCAACCATTGTGTGCATGTCTAGGATTGGTTTCAGTGGGAGCTTGGTATTTAAGCAGTCCTGGTGACTCACCTCCTCTCCACTCAAATCCTACCTGGTGCGTAGTAATGGTTCACCCTAACCAAGAGGACTTATTCACGGGCTAAACTCGATAATTAAAACCCGAAAGCGACTAGTCATACTGTTTTATAAAAACCTTAAGTTTTCAAAATTACTCCTTTGATTTGTAAAACCATTTTATACTTGGAAAATTTTTTGAAATATTTCTGATTTACAAAATTACCCAAATACCCCTAGGTGTAAAATTACCAAAATGCCCTTGGTTTATAAAATTACCATACTACCCACGAATTTTGTAAAAACATTCTTACTTTACAAAAATACCAAAAACTCCTATTTTACAAAATAGTAAGATACCCTGATTTGGGAAATTTTACTAAAATGCCCCTGACTTCTAAAATTACCAAAATAACCCCAATTTTTGAAATTTCTGAAATATCATTGATTTGATAGAATTTTCAAAATAACCTCGAGATTTGTATATTTTGGAATGCCTTTGATTTGTAAATATTTTCAAATTGACCTCGATTTATTACCAAAATACCTTGTAGGGCAAATGA